>CM061747.1:138866067-139476453 GCA_030979885.1 Lolium multiflorum | reverse complement strand
TCTCTGACGTGGATAAGCTGTTGGCTCGGGGACCTCCGCGAGGGAGTTTCTCCTCGAGCATGTCTTCCGCTCCAGCTTGGAGACTCCATGAGGGTGTTATGCCTCGTGGAGCCTCACTCGAAAGTAGCCTCCTCGAGTGATTGCTTCCGAGTAGCTACGATGGGCCCATCAACCGTAGGTTCATGGCACACTGGTCGCCAGGGATCGCACAGTCACCAACCAAGCGCGCGGGGGGAGGGGGCGGGGGGGCGGGGTAGTATTGGCCGGGGAGGGGCGGTACTACCGGCCGGAGCAGGAGGCGAGTGGAGCGAGGCTGAGCTGATGAGGAGGGTCGGTACCACCGGTACGGGTACCGGTACCAGTACTTGTTTTCGACGCACAACCCCGGGAAGATATCTGCGAGTTGAGGAAGGCTGCCGGTACCACTTGCGGGACCGTTCGCGGTGCTACCGACCCAACTTTTTCTTTTTCTTTTAAACCAAAGGAAAACTTAAAACCGCAATATCTAGAATTTGGAAACTCCGATAAACATGAAACCAATTTTGTTGGAAAGAGGATGACAAGAACCGCGGCGGGAGAGCTGCGGTCGCGAGCGGTAGCCAAGCACGCGGGGCCTGGTAGTACCGTCACAGGGAGGCCGGTACTACCGGCGGGCCGGAGACGAGCGGAGCGAGGCTGCGGCGATGAGGAGGGACGTTACCACCGATCCCCTAGGACGGAACCAAACCGGTTTGAAACACGACCGCGGGGAAGACATCTGCGAGCTAAGGAGGGCTGCGGTACCACTTGCCGGTACCGATGGCCGGTGCTACGGCCCAACTTTTCTTCTTCTTTTTAAACCAAATGCAAAATTAAAACCGCAATATCTAAATTCGGAAACTACAACATGAAACCAAATTTGTTAGAAAGAGGATGGCAGAGCCTGACAAGGCGGCGGCGGTCGCGGGCGGTAGCAAACGCGGGGGAGGGCGGGGGGTGGTACTAGCCGGGAATGCACAGTACTACCAGCCGGAGCGAGAGCGAGGCGGAGCGGAGCTGAGTTGATCAGGATGGCCGGCGTACCACCAAACTGGGTCAGCGAGGCCACCACGCCGTGTTTAGTGCTACATTACCGTACCGGTTTCGTCTGTGACCCGGAAGACATGCGCGAGTTAAGTAGGGCTGCTACTACCACTTGCGTCTGATCCCGCGGTGCTACCGACCCAACTTTTTCTTTTTCTTTTAAACCAAAGGCAAACTTACAACTGCCATATCTAGATTTGGAAACTCCTATCGACACGAAACCAAATTTGCTTGAAAGAGGACGACAAGAGCAGTGGCAGGCGAGCGGCGGTCGCGGGAAGCAGCCAAGCGTGCGGGGGGCCGGTACTACCGGCCGGACCAGGAGGCGAGAATAGCGAGGTTGCGTTGATGAGGAGGGCCGGTACCACCGGCCTGGACCGGCCGGTACCACCGGTATTGGTACCATTTTTCGACGCGCGACCGAGGGAAGATATCTACGAAATGAGGAGGGTTGCCGATACCACTTGCGGTACTGGTCGCGGTGCTACCGGCCCAACGTTTTCTTTTTCTTTGAAACCAAAGGGAAAATTAAAACCGCAATATCTAGAGTTTGGAAACTCCGATCGACACGAAACCAATTTTGTTGGAAAGAGGACGAAAAGAGCAACGGTAGGCGAGAGACGGCAGGCGAGAGACGGCCACGGGGAAGCAGCCAAGTGCGCGGGGGCCCGGTAGTACCGGCCGAGGAGGTCTGGTACTACCGGCCGAAGTAGGAGGCGAGCGGAACAAGGCTGAGCTGACGAGGAGGGCCGGTACCACCGGTACTGGTACCGCTACCCGTACCGGTTTTCGACGCGACCCCGGGAACACATCTGCGTGTTGAGGACGGTTGCCGGTACCACTTGTGGTACCGTTCGCGGTACTACCAGCCCAACTTTTCTTTTTCTTTGAAAACAAAGGCAAACAAAAAAATCGCAATATCTAGAGCTTGGAAACTCCGATCAACACGAAACCAATTTCGTTGGAAAGAGGATGAAAAGAGCAGTGGCAGGCGAGCGTCGGTCGCGAGGCAGCAGCCAAGCACGCGGGGCCCATAGTACCAGCCGGGGAGGCTCGGTACTACCGGTCAGAGAAGGATGCAAGCGGAGCGAGACTAAGCTGATGAGGAGGGCCAGTACCACCGGCCTGGGTCGGCCGGTACCACCAGTACTGGTACCAGTACCATTACTGTTTTTTGACGCGCGACCCCGGGAAGACATCTACGAGTTAAGGAGGGATATGGGTACCGGTCGCGGTGCTACGGGCCCAAGTTTTTCTTTTTCTTTGGAAACTCCTATCGACAAAAAACCAATTTTGTTGGAAAGAGGACGACAAGAGGAGCGGCAGGTGAGCGGCAGTCGCGCGGGGGCCCGGTACTATCGGCCAGGGAGGCCCGATACTACCTGCCGGAGCAGGAAGCGAGCGGAGCGAGGCTGAGCTGATGAGGAGGTCCAGTACCACCGGTACTGGTACCGGTACCAATACCGGTTTTCGACGCGTGACCCCGGGAAGACATCTGCGAGTTAAGGAGGGCTGCCGGTACCACTTGTTGTACCGATCGCGGTGTTACTAGCCAAACTTTTTCTTTTTCTTTTAGACCAAAGGCAAACTTAAAACCGTAATATCTAGAATTTGGAAACTCCGATCAACACGAAACCAATTTTGTTGGAAAGAGGATGACAAGAGCAACGACTGGCAAGGGGAGGTCGCGGGGCAGCAGCCAAGCGCGCGGGGGCCTGGCAGTACCAGCCAGGGAGGCATGGTACTACCGGCAAGAGCAGGAGGTAGGCGGAGCGAGGCTGAGCTGATGAGGAGGACCGGTATCACCTGCCTGGGTCGGCCGGTACCACCGGTACTAGTACTAGTACTGGTACTGGTACCGGTTTTCAATGCGCGACCCCGGGAAGACATTTGTGAGTTAAAGAGGGTTGTTGGTACCACTTGTTGTACCTATCGCGGTGCTACATGCCCAACCTTTTGTTTTTCTTTAAAACTAGGCAAACTTACAACCGAAATATCTAGAGTTTGGACACTCCGACCGACACAAAACCAATTTTGTTGGAAAGAGGATGACAAGAGCAGCGACATGCGAGCGGCGGTCGCGGGGAAGCAGCCAAGCGCGCGGGGGCCCGGTAGTGCCGACCGGGGAGGCCCGGTACTATCGGCCGGAGTAGGAGACGAGCAGAGCGAGGCTGCGCTGATGAGGAGGGCTGGTACGACCGGCCTAGGCCAGCCGGTAGCACCGGTACTAGTACCGGTACCAATACCGGTTTTCGTGACCACAGAGAGGAATATGTAGGAGTTAAGAAGGGTTTCCGGTACCACTTGTGGAACCGGTTGCCTCAACTTCACACTTTCCAAATACTTAATCCCATGTTTATAACCACCCATTTACGCAATGGCTCGTTTGATGTAATCAAGTACCCTTCGGTGTAAGTGATTTACATGGTCTCATGGTCGAAGGACTTAGGCAGCTATGTATCAGCTTATAGCAAATTGAACTTAATGACTGATCTTATGCTACGCTTATTTTGGGTGTGTGTTCATTATATCATTCACCTAATGACATAGCCTTGTTATTAATAACATCCAATGTTCATGATCCCGAAACCATGATCATCCATTAATCAACAAACTAGTTATACAAGAGGCTTACTAGGGACTCCTTTGTTGTTTACATAAACACCCATGTATCAATGTTTCGGTTAATAAAATTATAGCATGAGATATAAACATTTATCATGAATACTAAGATATAACAATAACTAATTTATTATTGCCTCTTGGGCATATCTCCAACAGTTTCCAATCAACCGCCTACCTAGCCAAACTATCCAAAACAATACACTGTTACACCGTTTATTTCGTAGGTGCACCTGACTATTCCTTTTTTCTAACCTTCGGATGTGCTTTTTAGCCATGTCTACATCCATACAACAACAACAAGCTTCAGTTACGATCTAAAATGTGTGGGTTCCTAGGCTATAGTCCTAGTCATAAGGGTTACAATTGTCTGCATGTGTCTTCAGGACGCATCTACATCTCTCGAGACGCGGTTGCTTCCCCTCCACTAGAGGGGCCTCTGCGTTTTGGCCTGCCTAGTGACCTCGCGTTTCCCGCATCACGGGTATCCGACTTACCAAGCACCGCACACTCTGGTCAGGTGTAGGGCCCGGCCCATTTTCGTTTTCTGTTTATTCTTTTCCTTTATTTTGTGTTTGTTTTCTAATTTCTTTTTTATGTTTCTTTTCCTTTTCTGTTTTGCTTTATTTTTTAAAATTCAAAAAAGTTTATATTTAAAAATTACTCACATTTTAAAAATGTTCAAATTTGAAAATTGTTTAAATGTAAAAACTGTTCAATCTAAATAATCAATTTTTTATAAAATTGTTCTATCTCAAAAATGATCAAATGTTTAAAAATGTGCAATCTCAAAAAATGTTCAAATTTTGAAGAACATCAAACTTTTTAAAATGTTCATTATGAAAAACTGTTAAATCTTCAAAAAAAAATTTGTCCATAAAAAAATTCAAATTTAATTTTTTTCCTATTTCGAAATTTTTAATCTCAAAAAAGTTCAAATTTTGGATTTTTTTATAAAATGTCTAAATACTTGAATTTTCATTTCAGAAAACGTTGAGATTTAAAAAACGAAAGAGAATAAAATAGAAGCAGCAGAAAATGAAAAAAAAGGAAAAAACAGAAAAAGAAAAAGAAACTGGGCCAGCCCAACATACCGACCTGCGGTGTGCGGTGGGTCGTACACACCGACCAGGTCGGCATATAGGACGGCCCACCACCAAGCGACAACGCGTCGCCCTGCTCACATGCCTCCACCTCGGGTCCAATGTCTTTGCTCGACAAGGACCCAACCTCGCATGCGTTTGAGGCTTCTTATGTTGGGCTCGTGAACACGCCAGAGTCCACGTCGGCCACTCTTGAAGCGCCACGACAGCCTGCTCTGGTACACCAGATGCGCACTCTTCTGTGCAACCATACACCGTACCAGAGCATGGATGGTTCATCTATGGATGGTGCGGTCAAGTACGACCCACGGCAATGTGGTTTCCCTGACTAGATAGATAACTGCGCCCAATGAGCCGGATACACTTGCCGAGGCCCTCGCTTATGTTTATTGGGCAACTGCTGTGCATGATGAGTTCCAATCTCTCCAATGCAAAGAAGACTTGGAATTTGATCCGCTCTTCTCCTGGTTGCAATCTTATTGACTGCATATGGGTCTAAAAGCTCAATCAGAGTGCAAATAGCTCAATCGTACAAGGCATGCTTGGTTGCTAAAGGTTTTAAGAAATGGTATGGCATTGGCTACAAAGATACCTTCCGTTCAGTTCTAAAGTCTATAACTAGCTACCTAGTTTTACCTCTTGTTGTTTCTCGTGGTTGGATGCTTCGACGCCTTTATGTCTAGAACGCCTTTCAACGTGTTGTTCTGTAAGAGGATGATTTCATGTGTTCACCGCCTGGTTTTGTGGATGAGCGCTTTTCGCAACATGTTTGCGGAGCACTGTTGGAGCATTTCAGTATCTTACCTCACCAGGCCAGAAATCTCAGATGCAGTTATTAAAGTTTGCTAGTTCTTGCACACACCCACTGACGTTCATTCAACAACGGTTCAGAGAAGAGGATATTGCGATATATACAACATATTAAAGATGATGGGCTTCAAATTCGGGAATCTTCGGCCACTCTTGTCAGTGCTTTCTCAGGTGTAGATTGGGCAGGCTCAGCTGATGACAAACACGGTCCACTAGTGGCTTTGCGGGTTTTATTTGGTCCCAATCTTATTTCATGGAGTTCCATAAAGAAGGCTATTATGGCAAGGTCAAGTACTGGTGTTGAATACAAGGCACTCGCAAATGCTACAACAGAAATTACTTGGATACAGTTGCTATTGGGTGAACTTGAGTTTATCAAGGTCAAGTCCCTATGTTGTGGTGTGAAAATCTTGAAGCTAATTATCTTATAGCTAATCCAGTGTTTCACGCATGCACAAAGCACATAGAGGTGGATTTCCACTTTGTTCATGAGAGGGTGGCTCAGAAGGACTTGGATGTTCGATTTGTTCAATCCCAAGATCAACTCGCCGACAGGTTTACTAAACATATCAACAAGCAACAAAGTTGAAGCCTTCGACACAATCTCCATCTAACAGGTTGTGATTGAGGAGTGTTAAATGTTAATCATATATAGGTTGTCGGTGTGTGGTCCGTATCCTATCTAAGTCTTCGACACAATCTCCATCTAACAGGTTGTAGAATGTTGTGTATGGAAAGTTCATCGACGAGTATATATGCGACATAGGCCACCCCTGGTGAGGTGTGTGGTTCGATGGTTAGGAGGGCAGTGTCACCCTAGCCAACAGGGATCATACCCTAGATTTGACTATTTGGTGCCTCGTAAAAAAGGCGGAATATTCTTCCAGTGAAAGGCAATGTTCCCGTCGATAGAGAGACGCTTGTGGTGACTTCGTCATTCTCAAGACCCGCCGGATCAATTTCTCAGACTCAGTCTCACCGAGATGCTTAGAGCATCTCTAACAGAACCTGTAAATGCCGCCGGAACTGAATTTTTCCGGCGGATTTACGGGTTCGGGCCGAAAGCGCTGCAGAACGGAGCCCGAATTGGTGGGCCGGCCCGTAAAATTTTCTCGGGGGCCCGAGAAACGTGAGCGTCGCCTCGTATAAATACAGGCTGCGGAGGGGAGTAGGGTTACGAAACCCTGCTCCGCGCCGTGTCAGCTCCTCCGCCGCGCACGCCTTGGACTTCCCGGCCAGAGCAATCGCGCCGCTGCGCCGCTGCATCTCCACTCCATCCCACCGCACGACCGCATAGTGGCGCGGGCAGCGGCGGAGGACGGAGTGAATTGGCGAGAACAAGGCCACTCCCTACACACACCCAGCCATTTCAACTCCGGCGCGAAAATGGAGCAGCTCGGAAAGGCGCCGAAATGGCGCGGGCGCGCGGCGCCGGACCAAGCCAGGGCTGACGCCGTCGAGGAAAATATTGGCTACGCTAATAGCGAAAGTCTCCTCGGCGATGTCACGACCGTGCGCTAGCGCATGCTCGCCGACGGTAGCAGCGCGAGAGGAGGGAGCGCCAGTGCGCGCCGTCACCGTCGAGGACTACGTTCTCAATGACGAGAAAGAGCGGCAGCGATCAACAAGTCTGTCATCTCGGTGACGAGCGCGCGCGCTTCCGCATGAGAGCGGAAACCATGCGTCTTCGTCTTGGCCGCTTCTGACGGCGCGAAGGAGCGGCCATCCGCCGCGTGAAGCAGGGTCGTCGACCTCGACTCGGAGTAGGCCGCCGACGGCGTAGTCCTCTGCCGCGCGTACAGTAGGTCGCCGCCGGGCGAAATTAGTTAAGTTTAGGAGTTGGTCGTTGACGACCACCTCAAATGTAGTCTCTTTTGCGATCGAAACTATCGAAATATGCAACTACTATGTTTGAATTTCACTTTTAAACTTGTTTGCGATGATGAGTTGATCGGCAAAATTTGAATTTGCGTTTTTTCGGTTTCGAATACGGATGCTGTTCTCTGCTAGAGATTGCTCTTAGGCTTCGGGAGACTGAACTTCATTTTTTCAGTTCCCAAGAATAAGGTCTCTGCTAGAGATGCTCTTATAGAGGTAGGATATACGTGCGTACGTTTATAGGGATGGGTGTATGTACGAATTTGTTAGCGTCTATATTGTTCTTTGCAAAAAAAGAGCCATCCTTCCTGTTTTATCACACGAAGTATCCGAGATGAAAAACCTTGTGGAGAAACAAATAACAGGTAAATCAAGAGAGGAAGAAAGCATGCATGGGAAGGTTACGTAGATCGTCGACTGGTTCCTTCTGCCAGATAGTAGTATCACGGGACACTGCAAATGACCTGGTCGTGGTACTGTGGTAGCCTATGTCGGCGCCCGCGCACTTGCATAGGTGAGACGCACGCATCAGCGTTGCGCCCGCTGCTTGTTCCCATTAGCCACACCAAATGAATAATTGCAACAGTCCAATCCCTCTAGGCTCTAGCACCTCGGGCGAAATCTCTCTTGTATTATTATCTGCCTGCCGTATCCTATGTGCGTGAGAGCTTGGAGCATCCACACCCACCACTCCTCCGCAAACTCTATAAGAGCATCCCTAGTGGTTCCTCTAAAGGGCCATCCAAATCCATTTAGATGGTTGTGAGGCTAAAAAACGTTCCCAGTGGTCTCTCTACCTCATCCTCTAAATTTAGAAGGACTGCCATATCGTGGCTCCGTCCTCCAAATATAGACGAGGAAGCGAGGACCATCGAAAGAAAAATTGCTGCCCGCGCTCTTCTTCCCGCGCGCATCTGGAGAGCAGAAAAGGAGGCGGGAGCGTCTCCCGCGAAATCGCCGTCGCCGTCCCTGCGCTCGCGCCGGCGGGTACGTTATTTTCCCCGTCAAAATAGTGAGATTGAGGGGACAGAGCTACGAAAGCGCGTTTGGCTGTGTGTGAGCGCGATGAGTTCGAGAAGGAGTCTTTGGCGGGGGGAGCGGCGGCGGCGCGGACCGAAAATCGAGGAGGCGGCGGCGGCTGGCGGAGCTGGGCGGCGGCGGTGGCGGGGGCGGCGGCGGCTAGGCGGGAACGGCGGCGGCGGGGCGGCGATCGAACTCGAGCCGGGGCGGGCGGCGGGGCGGGGCAGCGCGGAAGAAATCGAGGAGGGTGGGCGGCGGTGCTGGGGCGGGGGCGGCGGTGCTGGGCGGGGAGCAGCGCGCTGGGCGAGGCAGCCGAGCGCTGCGGACGTGTCCAGGTCCTCCATTGGAGCATCCTTGTACGCAGACGGGGCATATGTCTCTGTTTCTATACTGCTCTGCTAATTTGTGTAGTTTGAGCTAGTTTCTGTACCAATTTTTTTATATAAACAGAGATGATTGAATTGCCTATACTGAAATATGATTGAATTGATGTTGTTAGGATGCACTAAATTGTTGAATGAATTTTGACATGTTTTGCTAGATAAATGGACAACTCACAGATGGATGACATTGGGTTTTTAGACATGTTGAATGGGGGATCAGGTGAAGTGAATTGGAGTGGCACACAATATTCTAGCCAGCGTAATTATAATGCAGTCAATTGCCGTTTCACTGTTATTTCAGCGGCCACAAGCAAGTTTTGTGGATGTCTTCAGCAGATATTAAATCTGAATGAAAGCGGAAGGACTCTCAACCAGAAGGTAACGCTACATTTCTGTTTGCAACAAGTTCTAATTCGCTTTTAATTTTATCTATGTGTTGTATGCAAGTGTTAACACTACATTTGTTTTTGTAGCAAACAGATACTGAACTCCTGTACATGTCTTTGGATCCTGAAAAGAAGCCATTCAAACTAATGCATTGCTATGTAGAGTTTGAGAAGTACCCAAAGTGGGGGACACGTACAGTTCCAGAAAAAACAAAAGAAAACCTCCGATGCAAGTCCAGGTTCAACCTCCAATGATGAAGATTTTGTGGTATGCACAGATGCTTTAGAAAACGAGAAAAGACCTCGTGGTACCAAGTATGCGAAAGAACAAAGAGATAAAGCTTCCGATGGTAGTGTTGTCAAGCTGTCATTGGAAACTGTATGGGCACAGAAGTTAGAGAAAGATGATATCAAAGAGGCTGCAAAGACTGCTCGCTATGCACTAGCATTTGAGTTGCAAAAAAAGCAGATTGAATTGAAAGAGAGGGAGGATGCAAGGCAAGAGAGGGAGGATGCACGAAAACAGTTTGAATTGGAAGAGAAAATCATGCTCACGGACACTAGTGGTATGAGTGTTGCACAACAGCAATTCTACAAAGGCAAGCAGGATGAGATCATCGCTCGCCGCCACCACACATCTGGTTAACCTTAGTTGTGCCAACTACTAGTTTTTGTATGATAGCTTCCTACTACATTATTATTACATCACTCGTGTCCAAACTTTTGCCAAAGGTGCTCAACTATATCATCTTGAAGCTGAAAATGATCATGTTGGTTTCTAATCTGTTGATGCATCTGAATGAAAGCACTCAGCTCTTCTGCGTGAGTGCGAGATACTGTGACTCTTTCTCCCATTGCCTCATAAGTGTAATTTTGGCGACCAGTGTGCCGCTCCTCTTCAACTATCATATTGTGCATTATGACACAAGCTTTCATGACATCGCCAATTTCTTTACGCTTCCATCCTTTCGCAGGTCCTCGAACAATGGCAAAACGGGCTTGGAGAACTCCAATTAGTTTCCTGCATAGGAGACACGTAAACATTAAATACGAGCCCGATCGGCTCATAAAGGTTGCCATGGATCGGCTCAAGACGATCGCCCACGTGGTTTGCGTCGGGTTAACGATGACATGGGACTCCGTGATCAATATAAAGTTAAACCAATCTACGACGATCTGAGGTTTCACCGTATGATCAGAACATCCTACGCGTAGTTGAGGCTAATAGACACGAAAGATAATGGAAAACTAACCCTAAAAGAGGCCTAAAAACCAACATTAAGTTAGGGACATCCCTCTTAGGACTAACAAACCATACCTAACGCACTACGGATCGTTCAACCCGTTTGCAAGGCCTAACCACGTTATTAAACCAATCCTTGAAGAATCGAGGAGCCACGGATCAGATCTACTAAACAACGAATAGGGGCGCTGCCCTTACCTGGATGAGTGTAAGGGCAGCTAGTGTCGAGGACGGCATAGCTAAGCGGATATGCATAAGAAAAGCATCCATGCAAGCCCCAAAAACATCTCGATAAATAGTGCTACGCGCCATCAACAACGCTTCAGCACGAGCGGCAAGGTAACGAATAAACGTGTGTTGCCTAGATCGCAAGATGCGATCTAGGCGGCATGAATTTACCCGGAAGAAACCCTCGAAGAAAGGGGTGGCGATGCTCCTGATTTGTGTTTGTCGTTGGTTGTTGTTTATTCCATTAACCCTAGATACATATTTATAGTCCAAGGGACTTTCTAATTCGAGCGTGCACCCCTAACCGTGCACGGGTTAAACTCTATCTTTTTAATTCTAAACTAAGATGCGATCTACTATATTTACGGATACACGGGCAATCTAGCCCAAACTCTTCGCGCAAGGCCGCTTCAAAGATGCTCACGTGTATCTTTCAAGCCCATCTTCACTTACGGCCCATCTCCCGATTTGGCCAAAATCACATGCCCCCTTGGTTTTGGCAATGATAATTTCAAACCACTCTGTTTTTTCTTTGAAGGGTCATGTCGTGGCGGAGCAGAACCGTCGCAGTATTCTTCATCATGATGCATTGCCTTCTCAACTTCTGCGATTTGTGGTTGTGGCACCACGTCTCAGCCCCACTTCAAGCATTAAATCTCCTTTGTATCCCCTTTTGTTAGCCACATCTTGCAGTTCCCTTCTTCGTCCCCTTCGCATTAGCACTCCAAAAGCCCTCCCCTCTGCCACCATGTCTTCCTCTTCTTCTTCCTCTTCGTCGGGTCTTTCACTTAGTCCAATCCTCCACCTCGGGAGCCTCCGGCGCGGAGTGGGACCAGTGGAGGCCCACGGCCTACATTCGCCACGCCATAGAAGACGGGGACGAGTCCAGCCACGACTTCTCGTCAGTGCCGGGGACGACAAGTCCTCGACCGACGGGGAGAGTGACCTCCGTTTCCGCCGACGGGGAATCGGAGGAGGAGCGCGTGACGATCGCCTCTCCTGGGACGACTTCACCTCTGAGGAGGCGAAGGAGGAAGAGGAGGAGGAGGAGGGGACGACACCTCCTCCGACGAGCCGCCGGCCAGCGATTACGCACGGCCGGACAACCTCGGCGACCGACGGCGACAACGACGTTGAAGAGGAAGGCGAGACAACAAGGGCCCTGCCGGCGGCCGCGGCAGCGGCGGCGGCACGAGCCCGCCGGGAGTAGCGCCCGACGAGCGGGCGATGACGAGGGTAGCGACGGCCCGTAGATAGGATCTTTAGCATAGGATCCGTAGTAGTAGATGGGGCAATGTATCCCCTAGTTCTTCCTTTTGAGGGAAATCAGCTCTTATGTAAGAAATCTCATTATTAATGAAGAACTCCCTTTGCCATGAAGAACTTCCTTTGATTTTGCGCCGATTTCCTTTATGCTAATTTGGCCGATTTCCCCTCAGGCCCGATTTCTTGGGTGTCAGCAGTGGGTCTCGATGAAGCGGAGTGACGCGCATCGGTCTTCACAATAAATTGCAAGACAGGTCAATCAATTATCTCCTCAAACGGTAACATGCAACCCTTGCTTCGAATTCGGACCCCAAATTTCCAATGAAACGGGTCCAACCCTTGTGTGCCAATTCCAATTTTTGGACTCCAAAACACCTAAGCGTAATGTTAGGTTAACGAAAGCAAGCTCTGAATTCATGCCTTCGGAGAACTTTAGGACCGTTCTTTGAAACAACCCAGTCTTTGGCCAGTACTTACGAACGAGGTACCACTTGTCCACAAATACCTTGTGATAGTTCACAGGTGATGTTTATAACCCTGCTCTGTTTCTTTGCGGCAACAAGATGGCCCCAGGAGAGCCTATCAGTGCGATGGCTCCCTCCTCCAAATTCCTCCCACCGACGGTGGTTCTCCTGTGCAGAACTCACCCACCTTTCAAAAGATTGTGGTGTAGAGCTAGCGTTCACCGAAGTCGGCTCCCAAGAGCAAAGGATCTTCGAGGGCCAGGCGCCCCAGAGGCCTCGGTCAGGCGGGCGTGATGAGAAAGGTAAAGCTGCACTTGAGGAAAACTTTGAAGGGCAACAACCACATGCCGGCTGAAAGCTTACTGAAGATAATATCAGCGGGGAGATGCAATCCAGCCGACGAAGCTCTAGCTTGGGCACCTCACGAGAACACCACCACACAAAACCGGCGGATGTGCCACCATCGGCTTCGAAAAAAGGCCAGCCCACGAGCACTGCTGCCCCTCCGGCTCTCATCAAAACGAGGCGGGGAAGCTCACACACAAAGAGTCCATGCACCAAGAGGGCTCGGAAGGATCAGCAATCCCCCTTCCTTGAACCAAAAAGCTTCAAATGTAATGGCTCTCAGATCCTGCTCTTGTGCTTTGCTGCTCAGATTGGTTCATCTTTTTCTTGCAGACTGATGAAGCTTCCGGTGGGGATGTTGATGAAGTTATGATGCCCTCCACAACTCTGGATGTAACAACCTCTAAAGGTGACATCGACCAGAAGTCGCCATCTGGCCAAACCCCAACGCGAGGAAAACGTCACAGCCGATTGCATCGTCATCGGCTGTTCCATGGTCTTTAGGAGGTATGCTTCCCTTGTTGACTCGCCCTTACACCACGTCTGCATGCTTATGCTGCTCTTGTTGTTTGTCAGGGTTGGGATGAATTCCAATGCTTCAAAGCTCTGCTTTCTTCACCCATTGAGACATTGGTCGAAAACTCTGAAGAGGTGAAGAACATCCTTGAAGAAATCCAGCTTCACATCCCAACGACGCTACAGTTGAAGCTCTGGCCAGTCGTAACGTTGTCTCTCAAGTCGATGTCCGGCAGTTGGCTCATCAGAGAGGCCCGCCCAAGTGGCAGTTGAAGCTCTGTAATTCTAAAGACGATGGCTGTGCATCGGCTGTGCTTAAATTTTTTGTATTTTTCGATTTTTTATTAGCCGATCGATTTCATGAATCGGCTCCTCCTGGGTACATACTTCGTGGCCTCGTACCTTCTCTATGTGTATGCCACACAAGGCGAGATCCTTCAAGTGATTGAGAGATATCGGCTTTAAAACGCCAACTACAAGCTGTCTCACACCTCACCATGCTAATGACACGGCGGTTAATACGTATGAGTAGAATAGTCCTGGCCAGATTCTTTGGAATCGGCTTCATACTGATTGTTGATCAACTATTTGGCGATAAATGTTGGTCGTGGCTTATCCCAGGGACCAATGTCAATCTCTTCTAGTTCATCAGGCTACTTTGTAAACCCATACCAGACTTTCCTGCTTTGCTAAATCAATGCGAACACGGGCGAGCATGTTGAGGCTAATTTTGGCCGATTGCTAGAATCGGCCTCCTTTTCCATTGCAATGTTTAATGAGGGTTCACAACTTCTTGTTTCCCCGCCATGGCTACGTGACATGCTTGAGGTGAGATCCTTGCTTTTTATTTTTGGGGCCGATCGCAGGGATCTGCCTTGCCACGTACGTCCATAGACTTGGGTCTTGCTAACTGTCGGGCCGGTGGATAAGACCAGCCTACCCTTTTTTTGAAGCTTCGATGCGCTCTGGCCAGTCAGTTGATTCCGAGAGAGCGGCTCTTGATCGTCAGCATCCCAAATTGTCATGCCAGCCAAAGAGATCTCGATCGATCATCTGCATGAACAGCCTCCCTTCATCTCCATCCCATTGTATGATGCAATGATGCATTGTGGATGGAATACAACAGAGTTAGCGTGGATCAAATCCCTTCCTAGCAGGACCGCGTAGGTGCTTTTGCTGTCGGCGATGAAGAGCACGACGTAGGGATGGGTTTTGGCGGCGAGTTAAGCCTACGTTCGAGAACACCCTTGGCTTCGAGCGCTTGGCGTTAAGAAATCGCTTAACGTGATGTTGGTCTTGATCGAGATCGTGTTGGATCGTCCCAAAGCGTCGCAACATGGAGTGCGGCATTATGTTGACTTGTTGCTCCCGTGTCAACCAGCATCTTGGCGATAGGCTGCCCATTGATATAACCTTTCAAGTATAGGGCTTTCAAATTGTAGCCTCTCTCTCGTGGCTTCTCAAAGATAGCCGGCCGTGGGCCGCAGTCAAACTGTGCCACTGACACTTCCTCGTCTCTTGGAGCACAAAACTCGACGGGAGAATGAACACCATGTTTGTATTCGGCCGATGCCTCTGCATCGGCTTTTATCTGCTGGGTCGCCACACTTTCTTTGGTGGGCGAGTCTCCATCTCCAACGTTGCTGAATTTTCACGGCCGGATCGGGCCGTGCTTTCCTCAATGTGTGCAGTACTGCGCCTCGACTTCCTCCAAGTTTCGTAGCCGTTGCACTCTGCGCTTTTGGGAGTGGATGAGTCCATCCGGGACACCACCTTGGTCGGTGATATCTATCTTCTTCCTCACGACTCCTCGAAGTCTTCATCTTGAGATGACTCAGCTCGTTTGTTACGAGGTGGGAGAGGTCCTAGACGCTTGAACATAAGCTTCATTTGTTCCCTTCCTCTTTTGTGTCTACATTAGGGCAGTTCTCGATTACAGGCAATCGGCTCATCCACGAGTCCCGGCGGTGTTTGAAGAAAGGACGGTTCCAATGCTATCCCTGTCCTCTTGCTCTCTTGATCTCCCTCTAGCGTGACGCTCATACCCTTCGTATCGACGGTATTTCCTGTTGACTGCATCAGACCGACGCTATCTCTCATCATCTACGTCGTAGCGCCGGCGTCGGTCATATTGCTGCTCATATTTGTTAAGGAGGTGCGGAAAGTGGTCGTTGATACCGCACGCTTCTCACCTCTTCCTCGGTCAGGTACCGTCTATGTCATCATCTTGGGGCCGATCGCGTGGATCGGCCTCCTCTTTATCCTTGCCACGGGGGTATTGCTCTCGGCTTATGCCATGGCGGTCTACAAGGCCTGCCATGTTGATATCAAAAGAGAAACCTGGCTCGCGTCTTATGCAATGACCTGAGATCCACCATGTTGACGTCCGGAAGAAACAGCTGCGTGTCAACTCTCATGGCAGCGTGACCGAAGAATGTGGCCTTGTTCTATCGCCGTTTGAATCTGTCCGCGCAAGACTTTGAAGTCATTGGTGGCATGAGTGAACGTGTGATGCCATTTGCAGTATGGCCTGCCGTTCATCTCTTGTACCGTGGGGATTTTGTGGCCTTCGGGTAACTTCAGCTGTTTTTCTTCAGCAGCAAATCAAAAAATTGCTCTGTTTTGCTTAAATCAAAGTCAAACCCTTTCGCAGGCCCTGGTTGTTTCACCCACTTGCAGGACACGGGGCTTGCCCCCGAGTCCATCCACGGCGACTTCCTGATCTTCTGCAGAATCTTCATTTTCTTCCATCTCGATCACGGACGCTTGAACTTGTCCTGGTACAATTACGGGTGGCGCTGTTCATACGATGTCAATTTGTGAACCATATGCGCGAGTGAATTGTGATCGACTTGGAAGGTCACATCTTTGAGCGGCGTTGATAATATCGCCCGGCTCACATTGCTTCCTTCTCGGATAAACGAACCGAATAACATCGGTTCGCGGTCCCGAACATTTGGATGTACTTAGACACCGTCTCTCCTCGCCTCTGTCGAACTCTGGGTCAGATCGGCAATGCTAGCTTCGATAGTTTCGGAGCCAATCATATGTGAAGCTGCTCTTCCAATTCACTTCCACGTTCGGGCCCAGATACGTGCCTTGACGTGTACCCAAAGGCTGGACAAGTGGTCTGTGAAAAGATCTCACACGTAGCTCGTCACGAAGCCGAGACCATACCCCATTGCGCTAAATATCGGCTCACGTGCTCAATTGACCCTGAGCCATCCAGTCAGATTTTGTGAAGTCGGGGGAGCCGATACTTGGCGGTAGTGGGATTAGGTCATACTCGTTCAGGATACGGCTTGGAATGGCCGATCATTCTCTTCTTCGGCGGGATGCCGAACTGTCTCTCAAAATTGCGGTGATCTCATCCACCGTAGGAGCTGCGAGTTGAGCGTTCATGACTTGTTCCGGTGGCGTATTTAGCTGCTCCCGCTTGTTTCTCGGCATCTGCTCCAGAACTGTTTCCTGCTCCGGCAACTACTCCTGTTCCAGCGACCCCTCCTGTCGTCGTCCAGTTGTTGCAGTCCGACACGTATGTGCACACGTATCCATGTGGAATCTCCTTGGCGCTCATACGAGATTGCGTGGTCGCCGAGATCGCCTCAACCTTTGAGCAGCGTGCGTGGGTGATTGATGATGTGGAGCTGCAAACGTGTATTGCGGTGGTGGCCTAGTATAGAGTGGTATCTCTCCCCCTGGTGAGTTCCTAGAGTAGGACCTGGCAGGAAACACTTATACTTCATGATTTTCTTAACCACATTAAGCGCAACACGCTCCAGAGTGTTCACGAGGCTCTCAGAATGCCGATGAAGAGAGTGAGCCACGGCATAGTTAACTACCATCATGGGGAGCTCTGATACGTTCTTGAAGGAGAGATAGATCTGGGCCCCTCTACTTTTTTGGTAGGAAAACCCTTATAGCGGAGAAGCTTAGTTACGCGGCGCACCAGCATCTGCTTACAGAAGATATGTTATTTTGTGGCGCACCATGCTAGGTGCAGAAACAGCTTAATTTTGTGGCGCAGCAGCCGACCATGCGCCACAGAGGAAATTGCTGTGGGAGCCCACATCTTGCCACCACCAATTATTGATGTAGGTATTTTACGTGGCGCACATGTCATCTTTGCGCCACGAGTAGCTTTCTTTGTGAGCGCACGTGCTTACGTCGCCCACGAAGTAATTGATTGCAATGGCGCACTTGCTGCGGTGCGCCACGGGGTCGGCCAACTTATATCATCTGCCGTGCCCTCCCGCTGTTCACCTCCCTCCCCTCTCCCTCACCTCCCCCTCTCAGATCCGCCGCGCGCCACCATGGTCGTCGCCATCGCCGTGCCGCCTTCCTCCGCGAGGGCCGCACCCATGCCGCCACGGTCCTCCCCGCCCGCCACTGCGGCACAAGCTGCCGCTGCGGCTGAGAGGGGCAGCCGCGAGGAGAGCGCAGTCGCGTGAAGGTGGAGGAGCCACCGCGTCCTCCTCCTCCTCCACAGCCGTCATCGTCAACCTCCTCCTCCACCCACTATCGTCGGTGAACTCTCCCCTCCCTCACTCCATCTTCCCTCTCGCGCGGAAACTGTGTGTGGGCGAAATGCTCGTGCTTCACAGGTTGTTCGATGATGCTCTGGATGCATTCTTGTTGCTGCGGATGCATTGATCATTTGCTCTGCTGGATGCATTCTTTGCTAGGTTTTCTTCTGATTCGATGATACTGCTCATGTACGATGTCTGAATAAATTACTTTGTTGCCTGCATATGGATAGTTTCATTTGGAGTGACATGCTATATTGGCTCTATATATATCTGCTCCAAAGGTTCCATTTGGAGCCTGGATTGCTAGTGGTTAGTATATTGTTATGCTGCTAATAAAAAGGTGTTGGTTATTGTCAACTTATATCACTTGCTATGCATGTGTGGCTTACTGGATCATATGTACCTGTTGTTTGTGGAGGTTTATTGCCACTTGTTATTGATGAACCATGTATGATGGTAATGATTCAATTTAATTCAATGATGTTAATTTGATTTCCATCCTTTGTTGGAAATAAATCCATGTCTCAACCTGTACAAGGTAATGAAGACTTGCTCACTTGGTATTGCTTGCCAGTTGGACATTTGGTTGGTTTTGATGCTACTGGTTCATTTAAATGCATGAAATGCTACTATGGTATGCTATTGTGGTATCCTTGTGAAGAAAATGATGGATTCTTGTGAGCTTATGGTATGCTACTATGCTTACTGTGGTATCCTTGTGAAGATTTATGATGGATTCTTGTGAGCTTATGGTATGCTACTATGCTTATAATGCTCGATTAGTGGGGATGCTTCTTGTATCATGTGCATATAGTTCTTATAGTTCCCTAAAAGAAAGAATGCTCCTTTGGCCATATGCTTGATGTCTTAGCTATTGTGGTCACAAAAGTGAGGCAAAAACTTGAATAAACAGAGATACTAAAATGTGTGATTTAAATGGAATGCTTATGATGGTATACTAAAATAGAGATATTCACATTAGGGAATCATGTAAATGAATGCCATTGTGGTATCCTTTTCTTGTTGGCTTTGATGAAAATAGAGATATCCACAGTAGGGGATCATGTAAATGAATGCCACTGTGGTATCCTTTGAAGAAAAAGGACTGTTTCTGATGGTTTAAAAGGCTAGGTGGTGCTAGGTGATTAAGTTGGCTACCAAGACTTGTCTCATCTGGTTTAGTTGGGATATGCTATGTGTTGTTGCTTGTTTAGGCATATCTATCACTTACTGGATTTACTAGTTCTTGATTGGCCTCTCTTTTGCCAGCATCACTTGGTCTAACCAAGTGATGAATAATCCCTTTGGAGCATCTGCTACATGCATGCTATGTGTGTTTGAGCATCTTGACTTATGTCACCATGGTTGCTGGTTTGGTGGTGTTTTTGTACTTGTCGATGATTAGATGGTTGGTTGATCACTCGTACACTCCGGGGTGTCGCTAGTGAGCCTGGTGTGATGGCACAAATATCAATCTCTTGGTCGATATCACTCGTACACTCCGGGATGTTCATATTTGTTTCGACCAACAAAGTATGAGGCATTCCATTTAGTTCATACTAGCTACTTCTTAATTGCATTGTCCTTTCTTCCATTCTAGTGCCGATGATTAAATTGTTTGGTCACTTGTACACTCTGGGGTGGGGCCACTGAGCCTGGTGCGATGGCACAAATATCAATCTCTTGTGCATCCTACCTGGCCTCACTTACTCCATCCCTGAATGTTAATATTTTTTTCGACCAACAAAGTATGAGGCATATGATATCTAGTTGAGATACCACTTGGCTCTTTCTTCCATTTTAGTGGGCGATGATTAGAATGTTTGGTCACCTATACGCCGCAATATACTTTGTAGACGGGCCCCCTTTCCCCGGCCGCCGTTCCGTGAACGCGCCAGAAATTTAGCTTGGTACGCGTAGATGCACACGTCCCTTGGGAACCCGAAGTGGAAGGTATGATGCGTGTAGAAGCAGTTTCCCTCGGTATGAAACCAAGGTTTAATCGAACAGTAGGAGCCAGAAGCACGGTGAAGGTTGATGGTGGCGAAATGTGATGCGGCGCAACAACGGGGATTGGCGTCAACGTGGAGACACCTTTATCTCCACAATCAAGTACTTTGGCAAGCAGGTGAGGTTGTCAATCTCAGGCTTGCTGTAACAAAGGATTAACTAGTATTGTGTGGAAGATGATTGTTTGCAAGAAAACGAGTAAAACAAGTATTGCGGTAGATTGTATGCGATGTAAAGAATAGGACGAGGGTCCACGAGTTCACTAGAGGTGTGTCTCTCCCATAAGATAAAAGCATGTTGGGTGAACAAATTACAGTCGGACAATTGACAAATAGAGAAAGGCATAACAATGCATATACATGACATGGTCAATATAGTGAGATTTAATCCGGGCATTACGACAAAGTACATAGACCGCCATCCATTGCATCTATGCCTAAAAAGTCCACCTTCGGTTATCATCCGAACCCCATTAAGTATTAAGTTGCAAAGCAACAGACAATTGCATTAAGTATGGTGCGTAATGTAATCGACAACTCCATCCTTAGACATAGAATCAATGTTTTATCCCTAGTGGCAACAGCACATCACAACCTTAGAACTTTATGTCATCACTGTCCCCGGTGTCAATGAAGGCATGAACCCACTATCGAGCATAAATACTCCCTCTTGGAGTTAGGAGTAAAAACTTGGCCAGAGCCTCTACTAATAACGGAGAGCGTGCAAGATCATAAACAACACATAAACAATAGATTGATAATCACCATAACATAGTATTCTCTATCCATCGGATCCGACAAACACAACATATATAGCATTACAGATAGATGATCTTGATCATGTTAGGCAACTCACAAGATCCAACCATGAAGCACAATTAGGAGAAGACGACCATCTAGCTACTGCTATAGACCCATAGTCCAGGGGTGAACTACTCACACATCACTCCGGAGGCGATCATGGCGATGAAGTCCTCCCGGGAGATGAATCCCTCTCCCGGCGGGGTGCGGACTCTCCTGAATCCCCAGAGATGGGATTCGCGGCGGCGGCGTCTGGAAGGTTCCGTATCGTGGCTCTCGATGCGGGGTTTCGCGACGGAGGCTTTAAGTAGGCGAAAGGGCAGGTCAAGAGGCGGCACGAAGGGCCCCAACAGGGCCGCGCGGCCATGGCCTGGGCCGCGCCGCCCTGTGGTCTGGCCACCTCGTGGCCCACTTCGTCTCCTCTTCGGTCTTCTGGAAGCTTCGTGCAAAATAGGACCCTGGTAGGCGGTGATTTCGTCCAATTCGAGAATATTTCCTTACTAGGATTTCAGAAACAAAAAACAGCAAACAGGAACTGGCGCTTTAGCATCTTGTTAATAGGTTAGTTCCAGGAAAATGCGTAAATACGACATATAATGTGCATAAAACATGTAGGTATCATCAATAAAGTAGCATGGAACATAGAAATTATCGATACGTTGGAGACGTATCAGCGCTGTTCTTGGACAGCGTGCAGGTAAAACGATAACAAAGATAATTTCCGAAGTGACATGCCATCATAATCTTGATCATACTATTTGTAAACATATGTAATGAATGCAGCGATCAAAACAATGGTAATGACATGAGGTAAACAAGTGAATCATAAAGCAAAGACTTTTCATGAATAGTACTTCAAGACAGGCATCAATAAGTTTTGCATAAGAGTTAACTCATAAAGCAATAAATCAAAGTAAAGGTATTGAAGCAACAAGGAAGATTAAGTTTCAGCGGTTGCTTTCCAACTTATAACATGTATATCTCATGGATATTGTCAACATAAAGTAATATAACAAGTGCAATATGCAAGTATGTAGGAATCAATGCACAGTTCACACAAGTGTTTGCTTCTTAAGGTGGAAGGAGATAGGTAAAATGACTCAACAATAAAAGTAAAAGAATGGTCCTTCAAAGAGGAAAGCATCGATTGTTGTATTTGTGCTAGAGCTTTTATTTTGGAAACATGAACAATTTTGTCAGGTAGTAATAAAGCATATGAGTTGTAAAATTATATTTTACAAGTTGCAAGCCTCATGCATAGTATACTAATAATGCCCGCACCTTGTCCTCTGCTTGGACTACCGGATCTTTTCAATGCCATGTTTCAACCAAGTGTCACAAAGGGAGTACCTCATGCGCACATGTACAAAGGTCTCAGGAGAAAGCTCGCATTTTGGATTTCTCGCTTTTGATTATTCTCAACTTAGACATCCATAGCGGGACAACATGGACAATGGACTCCTCTTTAATGCATAGCATGTAGCAACAATTATTATTCTCATGAGATTGAGGATATATGTCCCAAAAATGAAACTTCAACCATGATTCATGGCTTTAGTTAGCGACCCCGATGTTCTTCTCTAACAATTTGCATGCTCCAATCATTAAGGTGATAGATCCTTCGGACTAAGACGGACATGCATAGCAACTCACATGATATTCAACAATAGTTGATGGCGTTCCCCGAAGCATGGTTATCGCACAACAAGCAACTTAATAAAAGATAAAGTGCATAAGTACATATTCGATACTACGATAGTTTTAAGGCTATTTTTGTCCCATGAGCTATATATTGCAAAAGGTGAATGATGGAATTTTAAAAGGTAGCACTCAAGCAATTTACTTTGAATGGCGGAGAAATAACATAGTAGGTTGGTATGGTGGACACAAATGGCATAGCGGGGCTCCAGGATTTTGGATGCATGAGAAGTATTCCTCTCGATACAAGGTTTAGGCTAGCAAGGTTATTTGAAGCAAACTCAAGGATGAGCCGGTGCAGCAAAACTTAATTTGTCAATGCCTACAGATTGTAGACTAGGGTTTTCTAGAAGTAGAGGGCAAGTAGATCTCGAAGGTTTAGGTGAAAAGTACTCGACGATTATGAAAACTAGGGTTATGTTGACGGTAGATTCGATCCTTTCTTTGTCCCTCGACTCCCCCTTATATAGGAGGTGGAGCCGAGGGTTCGTTTTGTACAAGTTACAGAGTCCGGGACGGTTTCTAACTCATCACGCCAGATTACAAATAACACTTCCTATTACAACTCTAACTTTCCTTAATATATCTTGGGCTCCCGAATCTTCTTATTCTTCGAGTCGTGGGCCTTGATGAAACCGTTACTATCTTGGCAGGCCGTTTGCGGATCATATGTCGATAGCCCCGAGATTTTGCTTGAATCATAGAGTCGAGTAAAATCGTTTATTTTTGTTCGAGAGCTTTTATTTATACTTCTTCACATAAAATTCTATATTGTACGGGGATAATGGTAGTTGGGGCTAGTTCATCGACGGATCAGGTACTAGTTAAGTGCTCTAGTGGCAATCCGCAGAAAAGCTACTTCAAGATCACGTCCACTGGACATGATCGGATACTGGTGTAAACTTCGACGGGTGCCGCTTAAGGTCTTACCATTATGTCGAGTCCCAGTCATGTGATCGAGTACCTAACGCGTCCGTTAGGATTTTCTTCGTATCTGTTGATACGGATAAAAGTAGCAGAGCGCAGTCTTTGGCGATGCCACGCCCAGCAGAACGGATCTGGGGTCTTACCTTCGCAAATTTGCGGCATTCAGAAATTGATCGCAACTTTGGCGTTCTGAGAATATATTGTCAAGTGCTTTTCGCCTTTGGAATAGCACATTTTATCGAGTCATATTTGATGACTTATTTTGTCTTCCCGATGGGAGTATATGTAGAGTTATCTGTGTAACTCGAAATATACTCACTTCTTCTTCTTCTTTTTTTTAAAAAAAAAATTCATCGGGCACGCGAACAGCGTTCCCGATGGGAGTAGCCCCCGAGCGTTTTGGCAAAAACTTGTATTTGATCAAAGGCTCCCGAAATAGTCTTGCATTGTCGATAAACATTCCAAACTTCATAGTCGAGCTTTTCCTTTATTTTGACAACGTCATTGCTGATGATAGCCACGATTTCTATTTTGGAAACTGACCATTGCCGCCTCTTTCACTGCCTTGTGGGTCTCAATTCCTGATCTATCGGACACGTCGTGCAAGTGGGGGACACATGTTCTCCCCTTCTTGGCACACGATCTGTAAACTCGTCGATGTGAAAATACTTTTTTACCCTCATCTCCACGTGGTTATCATCTCCTTCACACTTTTCCATCCAACGGTGCAATGCTTCGCCTGATTCTACATATAAACCTTTCTTCAACCTCGGTTCACTCCTTCGCTTGCGCCGCATTCTGTTCCTCTTTGCAAAAACTTCCCTTACGCCCAACTCTCTTTGATCTTACGCACGCACGAAATTGCTTCTCCAGTGCCATTGATGCCACCGCGCCTGCCGCAGCGACTCCGCGCCACGTGCTCCGAGTCCAAGATGACGTGAAGATCTTGAATGGGAGGAATCCCTACAAAATCTCCAACCAAGACCTCAACATGCTGAAGAGGCTTGCTGATGAAGAAAGAAGACGCCATCCGCTTTCCCGGCGAAGAAAGCTATCCCAACCCTCCAATGGAGTATCGGGTTAGTTTCGTTGATCACTCCGCGGCCTTTCTGCCCCAATTCACGATTTCCTCCGTGGCCTTCTTTTTGTTTATGGGATTCAAGCGCACCCCGATTGTCCCCCAATTCCATCCTCCATATTTCCATTTTTATTACGCGTACGGAAATGGCTTCCTTGGAGTTCCTCTAATGGGCTCTTTGACATTTTTCTTCCTCACTTGTAATGCCTCCACAACGCCACTTATAACATAGGCGCGTTGTTATGTCCCGACTGGCGTTGATTATGACCGTCTAAATTTCCCGATTCTGTCCAAGGGTGGCTTAAAAGGTGGCTCTACATGAAGAAAGTGCCAACTCTGTGGAACACAACATAATCCTTTGGCCAGAAATCCTGCCAAATTCAGCGCCCAGCTCATAGGATGACTTCAGAAGAAGAAAAAGTAAACCAGGCCACTTATGTCTCGTATTCATCAGCTTCAAAATAGAGCAAAAGAAGGCTGTCTGGTGTTCAATCTCTTCACTGCTGCCTTTCTTAGAATTAGAGTCAGAGCCTCTTCGAGCCATAAAAAATCCCCTTTGAAGCGTATGCGGTGAAAATGGCGCCCGCAGGCTCTCCGATGATCTTCTGCAAAGGACTTGGAGAAGCTGATTCGAAAGATTTCCCGTTTGAACAGAGGATCTGTTCCTTCCTCTTGTCCAACATTGGAACCATGCAGCTCATGAAATCCTCTCCGGGAGTATTTTGTCTTCAGAATTTTATCTTGTTACGAGAACGTTCCGCATCTCAATGTATTGATATCTCTCTAATTTTTCTTTGTGTGTTTTCTGCAGAACCATCTACTATGGCTTCCTTCCTCCTTCACGAGGATGGAGAAGTCGAAGAACAAGCTATCGCCGAAGACAACCAAGGTTCTTCTCTTCATGAAAGTGAGGTCGCAGGTTCTCACAAATCTACGGCTTCCCATGAAAAAGTTGGTGAATCACCGGAAGCCGGTAGTCGACGCAATCCCTTCCTCCTGCTGTTTCCCCAAGAGAACAAAAGGAAAGGGATGATCAGAAAGATTAAGGCACCTCAAACCCGAAGGCACATTTAACTTCACAGAGGCGACATGATCCTCTACCTCAAGACTCTCATCGATTTGGTAAGTACCCTCTCACATTTATTTGCACTTTGAAGATTTTTGTCTATCTTTTGCTTTTATGTTGTCGACATTTTCGTAGTGATGAGGAAAAAGTACCAAATGTTGATGTGTTTGCTCGAGCAGGTACGTCACATGCATTGGTCGCCTCGGAGGCGCGAGTTGAAGGAGAAAATTCGCCTCCTCAGCAGGCATGGCACTACTACTCCTCCTTCAAGCCCCTTGTTCCTTCACCAAAAGGGGCAAGGGTTGAAGTGTCCAGGAGCCTACTATTGAGTAGCTCCTCTAAACCTCTCTTGGATGATGTAAGTTTATTCGATATCTATGTTTCCTCTATTTTGCTTTTCACGCCTTCACTTTTTTTATGCCGATGTTTCTCTTGCTTTGTTCTTTTTTGACAGCCTATGATCAAAGATCTTATCCGCATCGGATCCCAATTACGTGGGTACCATGAATATACCAGCAGAACTGAAGGTAACACCCTTTATACTTGCCGTTCTTTCTGACTTTTGCTCCTGTTGTTTGTCGCAATTTTTGATCTTTCCTACTTTTTTTTATCTCGACGAGCTTGCGAGAGGCCAATAATCGTGCCAGACGCATTCAAAGCGGAGCAAAGTGAGGTGGCCGCAAGAAAGCGAACTTGTTGCTAAGAAGCCAAAGTAGAGGTGATGAAACGAAACAAAAAGTCGCTAGTGTCGAGGCTGAGAAAGACTTGAGGATGCTGAATCTGCTTTCTAGAAGAAGGAGCCCTGAGCTTTCCTTGCTCTTGCCAGAGCTTCTTCATCTAGAAGACCTTGGTGAAGATGCGTCGGGGAAAACATGAGAGATTCTTGTCAAGCTTCTTTGTTGCCCTGGTTCTTGGCGACTAGCAATTGTTGATTGGATTAAAGTTGGCGACACCGATCAAATAGAGCAATCGGTGGAGAATTCGCTGATTAAGGCAACCAAACCCAACACAAAGAAAATCTTGGCATATCTCGGGATCAAGCCATCTTCGACTCCCAGCTCATCAAGGCCGGAGGTCTAGTTTCATATTCTTTTGCTTTGTTTTTAGTTTGCCTCCTCCTTTTGGTATTGTCGCCATAGTGCTCCTGGCGATGATTAGGTCTTCTAGAGGTCCTTCTTTTGTAATAGACATGTATATATTATGAGAATGAATGGAAATCGAACTTTGTCTCAATGATTGATGTCGACGTTTTTCTATTTTTCGGTTGATTTTTGACAACTATACGTCAAGTCCTGGTCCTTCCGAAGTTTTCCTTCGTCTCTTTCGAAGAAGTCTTCTGTCTTAACCTTGTTGATGATTCTGCGAGTAAGGATCTGACAGAAGAATTGAAAACTTCCAGTACAACTCCGGTCCGTGAAGAAGCAATCGCTTATGCTTATGGAGCAATCTCGAGAGCTCAAAGGGAGAAAATTGCGCTTCAACAAGCTCGAGATGCCATGGTGAGAAGGGGCCGCGCTGTTCTTGAAGTTAACGCAGCCATCTCCCTTGAAAATGCATACTTCAACCCGGCCAGGATGCTAGCTTGGATATAGGGTATGCTTCATTGTCGTGCTTTTCTTTTCCTTTGCTTGTCTTCTCATTGCGCACTTGTTCTTGGAAAAAATGAGTTCTTTTTGGATACTGCCGAAGATCAACGTGTTGAAGCTCGGTCCAATGTACTTCTTCGTCTTGCCACGGAGCATGGAGTACTATTTTGGGGTACACCTGAACGAACTCGCCAGTCGTGAGGTTTCAAGATCGCGCGCTTCAGGTTCGCGGGTATCTTGACTTCTGTGCCAAGACCCTCTCTATGGTTTATAACTCTATGTTTCCTCGGAACTTCAGCCAAAAACTCTTCCCGAGTTAATGGAGAAGTTGAGATGCCCACGGGATCCATAACTTTGTGAGCTCAGCGGTGGTGGCGCGATTTGCCTTATCATGCTTCAAGTCTGCCCTCAAGCAGTCGACCCAAGTTGTTGAGAAAGTTCACGAAGAGAAGATGCAGTAGCAGAAGGGTTGGTGTCGATCGTGTGCTCACAGAAGGTTTCCCTACAATGAAAATGATTGAAGACCTTCTTCGGATGGATGCTGAGCGCAGATGGTCATTATGCTGATTTTCTTGGTGCTGCTCAAGAAAACAGAGTTACCCTTGATGATATATTGAATCAGGACTGATTATTTTCCTTTGGTAGATAATTCTTCCTTGTAAATCATGATTATGATTATGTTGTGAAGCAAACATCATGTTTCTATATTTGTCTAGCCCCCGAGTGTTTTCGGTGGCTATTCGTGTATTTGTATAATGCGAGGTTTTGAACCAAGGCATTTATTCAATATGTAGTTTTGGCTAATATCAGCCCCCGAGCTACTTTGTTGAGTACTGTTTTGTATTTTTATTGACTCACGAAGTATGTTAATACTAAGGCGAGGCTTTTCTTTTTTCGAGCAACTATATTGGCATTCGTCGGGTCGGGGACTTTGAGCATGTCGATAAAGAAAAGTTATATTGACACTATCTTTATTATATTGCAGCACCGCGAGCCCGCCTCATTAAAAACCTTCTCGGCCCCACTCGGTGCCCCGAAAAAGGAAAAGAGTGCGTCTGAAAACTCGCGGGCGTTTCGGTACATTGTATGTTTACAAAGTAGACTATATTTCGGCATCTAAGCGTAAAACCGCCTGAGTTGCGCCACGTCCAGGGATTTGGCTCGGCAATTCCTGTCTTCTTGTCTTTGATTATGTATGCTCCTCCTTCGATTACCTCTGAGACGATGTAGGGTCCAAGCCATGGTGACTCGAGTTTTTCGTGACTTTTTTGGTTGAGTCGCAGAACTAAGTCACCAACTTGAAAAGACCTTGGGCGCAATCGTCGACTGTGGTAATTCTTGAGGTCCTGTTGATATTTGGCGACTCGTGACAGGACTTCATCTCGAGCTTCATCAAGTGCATCGACATCGTCCTCCAAGGCTTCTCTCGAGGTTTCTTCATCATATTCTGTGACTCTTGGCGAATCGTGCTCTATTTCTATCGGCAGGACTGCTTCGGCGCCATGGACCAGAAAAAACGGCGTTTCTTGTGTCGCCGTATTTGGTGTTGTTCGAATACTCCACAAAACGCTCGACAATTCCTCTGGCCAAGTATGCCGAGCTTTCTCCAATGGTCCTAGTAGGCGTTTCTTGATACCATTGCATATGATGCCATTGGCCTTCTCGACTTGACCGTTGGTCTGTGGATGCGCAACAGACGCAAAACTCAATTTGATGCCCACTTCTGCGCAGTATGCTTTGAACTCCTTGGACGTGAAATTGCTGCCGTTGTCTGTGACAATGCTATGAGGAACTCCAAATCGAAAGACGATGTTTTTCACGAACTTAATCGCCGATGCGCCGTCCGGTGAATTTATAGGCTTTGCTTCTATCCACTTTGTAAATTTGTCGACAGCGACAAGCATATACTCATAACCTCCTTAGCGAAGCTTTGTGTAGTTTTCCCGCCCATATCAAGACCCCATTGAGCAAAAGGGCCAAGATAGTGGGATTGGCATGAGTTCTGGCTGCCGGAGAGTGAGGTTTGGCGGCAAATCTTTGACACGCGTACGCAAGTTCTCACTATTTCGCCCGCGTCCTCGGTGCCGGAACAACGATAGAATCCTGCTCTAGCTTTGGCCGCGATAGCTGGGCTACTCGCGTGGTGCCCTTATATTCCTAGGTGCCGTCTTTCGGGATAATTCTTCCTCTTAGATTATGCTTGTATCTACGCCTTGCTTGAGATACTTAATTTGTACGACTCCTTTACCACGGTGAAAGCTTTTGATCTCCTAATTATTCGCCTTGCTTCAGCGGGTCGTCGGGTATCGTTTTCCTTAGGATATATGATATGTAAGCCTGCATCCATGGAATTTGCACCATCATGACTAGCTCTTGCTCTTCTTCTTCTTCTCCTGCTGTGTCTTTGGTGATACTCGAGGGTTTCTCTTTCTTCTCCTTCTTTGTTTTTGCTGGCTTTGTTGATCTCTCTCTTATCTCTTCCCAAAACACGCCTGGAGGAATCGCGAGACACTGTGACCCGATGTTTGCAAGAACGTCGGCTTCATCGTTACTCATCCTGCTGATGTGATTTACCTCACATCCATCGAATACTTCTCCAACTCATTGTACACCTCTTTGTATGCTATCATACTTTCGTTGAGTACATCGCATTGGTTCATGACTTGTTGTGCCACCAATTGTGAGTCGTCGAAAATTTTCAGTCTGGTTGCACCGCAAGCTTTCGCCATCTTCATCCCGTGTATGAGAGCTTCATATTCTGCTTCGTTATTAGATGCGTTTGGGAACGTCATCCGCAAAACGTACTTCAGCTTGTCGCCTTCCGGAGATACCAATATCACGCCTGCTCCAGCACCTTCCAGTCTTTTGGACCCGTCGAAGTTCATGGTCCAAGTTCTCGATAATCCCCGGGGGTCCCATGTTCACAGCAGCTCCATCCCAGCCTGCACCCAATGAAATGCGGTAAGACTGCGATTTTATTGCTTTTTCTTCGTATGTGATGTCAGGAAAGTTCTATTCCCCAGGTGTACCGTCACAAGGAAGTTGTTGACTACACGCCAGCAAGGAGCTTCATTGACCACTATTATCGGGTCCGGCAGAAAAATAGTGTCGCAATTTTCTTCCTCTGTCGTGAATACTCCTTATGCAAGTTTCGATATTACGGGTCGCTGTTTTGAAAAGCGACAGTCTTCGCTGATGAAATATACCGGCCTCCGATGAACTCCATGAAGCTTGCCCTCTTCTTCTCTCTCGACTACTAGAGCTGTGCTGACCACCTGAGGTGTGGCTGCAATGTACAAGAGGAGAGGTTCCTTCTCTTTCGGTGCCACCAATATCGGTGGTGTCGAAATTGCTCATTTGAGGTTCTCGAAGGCTTTCTTCGTTCCATTGAAATTTTTTCCCTTGTTTGATCAATGCATAGAACGGCGGCGCCTTTTCTCCTAGCCTGGCGACGAATGCCTTATTGCGACTCGCCCCGTTAAGCTGTTGTATCTCTTTCAGCTTTGTTGGCTTTCTCATAGTAACGATATTTTGTATTTTTAGGGGTTAGCTTTAATCCCACTAGCGATACTAAGAACAGAGAAGTTCTCTGCGGGAACTCCAAAAGAGCACTTTGTCGAGTTCAGCTTGAGGGAACTTGTCGAGGTTGGCGAAGGTTTCCTTCAAGTCTTCGATCAGAGTTGACCCTTTCTTTGATGTTATTACGACATCGTCAATGTAGACTTGTACATTTTTCCCTGTGTTGCTAGGCACTTCTGCATCATCCGCTGATATGTTGCTCCCGCGTTTTTGAGACCAAAGGGCATTGTTTTGTAGCAAAACACGCCGTAGGTGTGATGAACGCTGTCTTAGCTTCATCTTCTTCTTTTAATCTTATCTGGTTATAACCAGAATATGCGTCCAGGAAAGGAAAGACGTTCACATTCTGCCGTGGAGTCGATGATTTGATCGATCCTTGGGAGGGGAAAGTGATCCTTGGGACAATGTTTGTTGAGACACGTAAAGTCGACGCACACATGCGAAGGACTATTGTGTGTTTTTCGGCACCATCAGGTTGCGTGGCTTCGGTAGATATTTCTCTGATGAAACCGGCATCTTTGAGTCGATCTATTTCGGATAACATGGCTTTGCGGCTAAGCTCCGAAAAGCCGCGAGGAGGTTGCTTTCTTGGTCTTGCGAGAGGATCCAAATTGAGGTGGTGCTCGGCAAGTTCCATGGGTACTCCTGGCATGTCAGCCTGGACACCATGCGAAGATTTTCCAGTACTCACGGAGGAACTCGACGACGCTTTCCTATGCGACATCCATGTTTGCGGCAATGGATGTCGTTTTCTTTGGATCTGTCGGGTGGATATGTACCTCTTTTGAATCCTTGGTTGTGTTGAAAGTTGGCTCCTTAGAAGATCTCCCTACCTACGGCAGCACATCATAATCGGTGAACCTTGGCGCCGCATAATGCCTTGCATCCGAAAGTTTCGACGGTCGATGAAAATCCTTATGCATTTATCGGATAACGCGAAACTTCCTTTGATTGTGATGGGTCCCTTGGGCCCGGGCAGCCTCCACAACGGATATGTATAATGCGGCACTGCCATGAACCTGTCATACGCTGTCCCAACCAAGCGTGATATTGCGACGGGAAATCAACGACTTCAACTCCAAATTCTCTATCCTGTGGTTTTCTCGGGTTCCAAACTGAGGTCGAGGTTGATTTTGCCCAATGGGTAACTTGGCTTCTGTGGTGTAATCCGTGGAAACGTGTGTCGATTGGTTTCAAGTTTGCTAGGGATATGTTCATCTTCCCTCGATGTATCTGCATACATGAGGGTTTAGACTGTTGCCGCCATCTATGAAAACTCTCGACACGTCAAAACCCGCGAATTATTGCGGGTAAGATGAGTGCTGATTGTCTGGTCGAGGAACTTGCTGCGGATGGTCTGCGATTGTGACCCGATGTCTTGGCCCGACCAATTTAAGTACTCGTTTGTTGGTGGAGGCATCTTTTATGAACACTTGTCGCGAGATTACCTTCTGCGCCCTGTTTGATGGCTTGGCTTTCTGAATCATCGAGGCCGCGCCCATTAGAGTTGGGGTCAACATATGGAGGTGGATGTGGTGCTGCCGCAGTTCTAAGGTTGGTGCCGATTTTCGTCCGTAATTGCGGAGGAGGTGGAAGGTGGATTTCACTCCTTGGCCCCTGGGGTTTACGTTCGTGCTTTGGACATTTGCGATTCCTGCGGCTCGCAACATTGCATGAAAATTGCGCAATCTTTCTGGAGATGTCCTGACTGCCTCTTTCCATTGTTGTCGAGGTAAGTGCATCTGACATGGACCGTTCATCATCTCCTCGGGAGACACGTAAGGTCTTTGAATCCTTGGTCCACTATTTTGCATGTTGAAAATCACCTCTATTGTCGCCTTGTTGCTCATTACTCCTTTGATAATCATCTCGACTATTTCCTCCAGGATTCCCGCGAAATCCGGCCGATATATGGCCGGGAGCATCGTTGTTGTAGAACTGGCGAGAAAATCGCCTTCTATTTTGATAATTTCGACCACGATCCTCCTCTGCGACCTGTGTCGCTTGTTGTATATTGCGTCTTCTCCATCTGCCCATTTATTGGCTATCTCCATGGGTGCTGATATGGTCTTAGGGTTAGTTCTTCCTAAGTCCTCGACAAAATCACCTCGCGAATTCCTGCCACAGAACGCATCTATTGCCCTCTCGTCGGATATTCTGGCGAGTTCTTTATGATGTTCCACGCTGTACTCTGTTTCCTCATCGACTGCGCCGTGTTTTTGTGACACGCCCTCAGCTCTTCCAACGACGCAGGTTTTTGCGGTGGATCGGAAGTTTTCACGAAGATGTCCTCAAAGTTATCCCAGCTGTCGATGGAATTTAGGGGGAGTTTCTTTATCCAAGATCTCGCGGCACCGCTCAGGTGAACTTGGATACTTTGCATAGCTGTTGCTCTAGTTCCTCCTACCAGCTTTACCATCTCGAGATAATCCACGAGCCAATCCTCGGGATCTTGCAGACCGTCGAACTTCTTGAAATTTTCGGGTAACTTGAACCCTTTCGGTACTCGAGTTTTTCGGACTCTTCTCGTAAAGCACGGGAGCCCACACATATCTTCGTCGGCAAGCTCTGTTGAGTGCTGACGCTCCCTTCTTTCTTGTCGCGCTCTGTCTACCCTTACTTGGACCGCTGTGTCTCTTGCTCCACTTGTTCTTGGGGGGTCTTGAACTGCTGTGTTGGGTCGTGGACTATTTCGCCTAGGATTTTCTTCGGGAGGCGTTGTTGCAAACGCTGTTCCCATTACTCCTACTCCAGCCATCACCATATTGAACAATGGTTCTCTCGGGTCCCCAGCAGGTGGTCTGGATGCCAAGATGTAAGCTTGTGTTGCCATGTAACCTGCCTCTGGCGGTTTTGGGATGATATTTCCTCTTTCATCAATCGACATAAAGGACATGTCGAGATTTTGGACTATGCTTCCTCTTTACGCCGGGTATGTTTGGAGCCGGAACATCGCTCTTCTCAGGAAGCTCTGTGACTATCTCGAAGTTCACGTGACTTAACTCTGCTCGCGCTCTGCTTGATGCAGAAGCTGCTTCTTTCCTCCTATTCAGGGATGTTGTCTGTTTTTCTAACTCTCTGCTTACCCGAGCAAGTCTATATTGATATGCTTGTAACTCTTGTACGGTAGCGGTAGTATTCATTGGTTCTGACCCATCCATGGCTCTCGCAGCCCTATCCCACGCGGCTTGCGGGAGTTGGACTTTTGCTGCAGTTGAAGATCAGGCATGTTGGTACCTAGGCACATTAAGAGATCAGTAAGGGATCGGCGTATATGGATTTCCCAAATCGTGAAAGCCTCTGACGTTGTGGTTACGATGTACCCTTCTTCTATTGCACGGACTTGGTGGTATTTTGTGTATTGATTTTTGTCAAGGTTGGTTGATGTCTACGCAGGCTTCTATTCTTGTAGACGGTGTTGGGCCTCAAATGAGAGGTTTGTAGAACAGCAGCAGTTTCCCTTAAGTGGATTACCCAAGGTTTATCGGAACTCGGGGAGGAAGAGGTCAAAGATATCCTCTCATGCAACCCCTGCCAACCACAAAGCAAGAAGTCTCTTGTGTCCCCAACACACCTAATAGGTGCACTAGTTCGGCGAAGAGATAGTGAAATACGGGTGGTATAAATAAGTATGACGATAATCTGAGCGCAGGAAAAAGTGCTAACTGGCGTGCGATTGATGGTAGTAATATTACGGGAAGTAAACATGCAGTAGTAACGCAGCAGTAGTAACTCAGTAAAACAGTAACAAGCAGTGATAGCAGTATTTAGGAACAAGGCCTAGGGAATAGACTTTCACTAGTGGACACTCTCAACATTGATCACATGACGGAATAGATAAATGCATACTCTACACTTTTGTTGGATGATGAACACATTGCATAGGATTACACGAACCCCGGAGTTAACAAGCTCACAATAATGCTCATATTTTAGTAACCTTTAGTGTAAGATAGATCAAAAGACTAAACCAAGTACTAGCATAGCATGCCCCATTGTCACCTTCATGCATATGTAGGAGGAATAGATCACATCAATATTATCATAGCAATAGTTAACCTCGCAATCTACAAGAGATCATGATCATAGCATAAACCAAGTACTAACACGGTGCACACACCATTACATCATGGAGGAGGAATAGAGTACTTTAATAACCTCACTAGAGTAGCACATAGATGAATAGTGATACAAAACTCATATGAATCTCAATCATGTAAGGCAGCTCATGAAATCATTGTATTGAAGTACATAGGAGAGAGATTAACCACATAGCTACCGGTGCAGCAGAGCCTCGATGGAGAACTACTCCTCCTCATCATGGGAGGCAGCAACGGTGATGAAGATGGCGGTGGAGATGGCAGCGGTGTCGATGGAGAAGCCTTCTGGGGCACTTCCCCGTCTCGGCGGGGTGCCGGAACAGAGACTCCTGTCCCCCGGATCTTGGCTTCGCGATGGCGGCGGCTGCGGAAGGTTTCGCGTACCGTGGCTTCCTCAGTAAGGGTTTTCGATGCGGGGGCTTTATATAGGCGGAGAGGCGGCGGGGGCGAAGGAGCGACCACACCATAGGGTGGCGCGGGCCCGACCACCCCGGCAGCGCCACCTATCATCTGAGGCCACGGGGCCCCCTACGCGGCTTTCTCGGGTGTTGGATGTAGGACAAAATAGGAACACAGGCGTTGATTTCATCCAATTAGAGAATATTTCGTTACTAGGATTTCTGAAACCAAAAACAGCGAGAAAACATGAACTGGCACTTTGGCATCTTGTTAATAGGTTAGTTCAATGCGTAAATACGACATATAATGTGCATAAAACATGTAGGTATCATCAATAAAGTAGCATGGAACGTAAGAAATTATCGATACGTTGGAGACGTATCAGCATCCCCAAGCTTAGTTCTGCTCGTCCGAGCAAGTAAACGATAACAAAGATAATTTACGAAGTGACATGCCATCATAATCTTGATCATACTATTTGTAAACATATGTAATGAATACAGAGCGATCAAAACAATGGTAATAACATGAGTAAACAAGTGAATCATAAATCAAAGACTTTTCATGAATAGTACTTCAAGACAAGCATCAATAAGTCTTGCATAAGAGTTAACTCATAAAGCAATAATTCAAAGTAAAGGTATTGAAGCAACACAAGGAAGATTAATTTTCAGCGGTTGCTTTCAACTTATAACATGTATATCTCATGGATATTGTCAACATAAAGTAATATAACAAATGCAATATGCAAGTATGTAAGAATCAATACACAGTTCACACAAGTGTTTGCTTCTTGTAGTGGAGAGAGATAGGTAAACTGACTCAACAATAAAAGTAAAAGAATGGTCCTTCAAAGAGGAAAGCATCGATTGCTATATTTGTGCTAGAGCTTTGATTTTGAAAACATATAGAGAGCATAAAAGTAAAGTTTTGAGAGGTGTTTGTTATTGTCAACGAATGGTAGTGGGCACTCTAACCCCCTTGCCAGACAAACCTTCAAACAGCGGCTCCCATTTTATTTTATTTTTGGGTGGCACTTCTTCCAACCTTTCTTTCACAAACCATGGCTAACCGAATCCTCGGGTGCTGCCAACAATCTCATACCATGAAGGAATGCCTTTTTTTTAGTGTTATTTAGATGACACTCCTCCCCCTGCTTTCTCAAGCCATGGCTAACCGAATCCTTGGGTGTGCAGTCCAACAATCACATACCATGGAGGAGTGTCTATTTTTATTAATTAATTTGGGACTGGGAATCCCATTGCCGGCTCTTTTTGCAAAATTGTTGGATAAGCGGATGAAGCCACTAGTCCATTGGTGAGAAAGTTGCCCAACAAGATTGAAAGATAAACACCACATACTTCTTCATGAGCTATAAAACATTGACACAAATAAGAGGTAATAACTTTTGAATTATTTAAAGGTAGCACTCAAGCAATTTACTTTGGAATGGCGGAGAAATACCATGTAGTAGGTAGGTATGGTGGACACAAATGGCATAGTGGTTGGCTCAAGGATTTTGGATGCATGAGAAGTATTCCCTCTCGTTACAAGGTTTAGGCTAGCAAGGTTATTTGAAGCAAACTCAAGGATGAACTAGTGCAGCAAGACTCACATAAAAGACATATTGTAAACATTATAAGACTCTCCCCGTCTTCCTTGTTGTTCAAAACTCAATACTAGAATTATCTAGACCTTAGAGAGACCAAATATGCAAATCAAATTTTAGCAAGCTCTATGTATTTCTTCATTAATGGGTGCAAAGTATATGATGCAAGAGCTTAAACATGAGCACAACAATTGCCAAGTATCACATTATCCAAGACATTTAGAATTACTACATGTAGCATTTTCCAATTCCAACCATATAACAATTTAACGAAGAGAAACTTCGCCATGAATATTATGAGCTAAGAACACATGTGTTCATACGAACCAGCCGAGCGTGTCTCTCTCCCACACAAGGATGAACTTATTCAGAGAATGAAAATAACAAAACAAAAATAAAAGCACACACAGACGCTCCAAGTAAAGTACATAAGATGTGATTGAATAAAAATATAGTTTCGGGGGAGGAACCATGATGTTGTCGATGAAGAAGGGGATGCCTTGGGCATCCCCAAGCTTAGACGGTTGAGTCTTCTTAAAATATGCAGGGGTGAACACGGGGGCATCCCCAAGCTTAGAGCTTTCCCTCCTCTTGATCATAGTATATCATACTCCTCTCTTGACCCTTGAAAACTTCCTTCCACACCAATACTTCAAGCAAACTCATTAGAGGTTAGTGCACAATTAATAATTCACACATTCGAGAGGTGACACAATCATTCTTTACACTTCTGGACATTGCATAAAGCTACGGACATTAATGGATCAAAGAAATAAATCCAACATAGCAAAAAGAGCAATGCGAAATAAAAGGCAGAATCTGTCAAAAACAGAACGGTCCGTAAAGACCAATTTAAAGCTGGCACCAGACTTGCTCAAATGGAAAAACTCAAAACTAATGAAAGTTGCGTAAATATCTGAGGATCACGCTCGTAAATTGTCAGATTTTTTTTTTTACAGAGAGATCTGTGTGAATTCGTGACAGACAGCAATGCTGTTCTCGCAGCGATCCCAAATATAACATCAACTTTGCTTATAGAAACTTTACTTGGCACAAAAACATGATAAGGAGAGAGGTTGCTGATACGTCTCAGACGTATCGATAATTTCATATGTTCCATGCCACTTTATTGATGATACCTACATGTTTATGCACATTATATGATTTATGCATTTTACGGAACTAACCTATTGAATCTTTTGAAGAACCGATTCTTTGTTTTTTACGCTGTTTTTGGTTTAGAAATCCTAGTAAAGAAATATTCTCGGGTGGACGAAACTTTCGCCCGGGGTCCTATTTTTACACGAAGCTTCGAGAAGACCGAAGCCCTAACGAAGTGGGGCCACGGGAGCAGCCGGGGGTGGCCGGCGCGGCCCAGGCCCTGGCCGTGCCGTCCTATCCCCTGGGCCCCTCGTGTGGCCCCTCGCGTTGACCCTCCGCCTACTTAAAGCTTCGGTCGCGAAACCCCCGATGCAAGGCCACGATACGGAAAACCTTCTGAGGCATGCCGCCGCGGAAATCCCATCTCGGGGAGTTACGGAGATCGCCTCTCACGGCACCTGCCCGGAGGGGATTCATCTCCGGGAGGACTCTACACCGCCATGGTCGCCTCAGGAGTGATGGTGAGTAGTTCACCCCTGGACCATGGGTCCATAACCCAGTAGCTAGATGGTCGTCTTCTCCTTGTTGTGCTTCATTGTTGGATCTTGTGAGCTGCCTAACATGATCAAGATCATCTATACGTAATACTATATGTTGTGTTTGTCGGGATCAGATGGATAGAGAGTACTATGATTATGGTGATTATCAATCTATTGTTTATGTGTTGTTTATGATCTTGCATGCTCTCAGTTATTAGTAGGCTCTGGCCAAGTTTTTGCTCTTAACTCCAAGAGGGGTATTTATGCTCGATAGTGGGTTCATGCCTTCATTGAATCTGGGATCGTGACAGTGGGTTCTAAGGTTGTGATGTCTTGTTGCCACTAGGGATAAAACATTGATGCTATGTCTAAGGATGTAGTTGTTGATTACATTACGCGCCCATACTTAATGCAATTGTGCATTTGCTTTGCAACTTAATGTTGGAGGTTGGACGATAACTTTGAAGGTGGACTTTTTAGGCATAGATGCGGTTGGATGTGATCTATGTTCTTTGTGTAATGCCCAATTAAATCTCCCTATATTTACCATGTCATGTATATGCATTGTTATGCCCTTTCTCTATTTGTCAATCGACTGTGATTTGTTCACCCAACATGCTTTATCTTATGGGAGAGACACCTCTGGTTGACTTGTGGACCCCGGTCCTATTCTTTACATAGCATACAATCTGCTTGTTCTTGTTTTCTTTGCAAACATCTTCCACTCGTTGTTTAATCCTTTGTACAGCAAGCCGGTGTGATTGACAGCCTCATTTGGTTGGGACAAAGTAGCAGGTTGTGTTGTGAGTTTCTAGTTGGCGTGGAATCACAGTGATGTATGTATCATTTCATGACATCAAGCAGCTAACGTGCTTCTTGGCTCCTCCTGATTCGATTTAAACCTTGGTTTTCTTTCTGAGGGAAAACTTATCACGTGCGCATCATACCTTCATCTTGGGGTTCCCAGCAATGAAGTAGTTTACAACATCAAGCTCTTTTTAAAGCGCGCAGTGAGGTCAAGGCCTGTTGCCAAGGAGTCTCCACCTTCCTCAATCTCTTTACTTTGTTTTGTCTTGCTTTATTTTTATTTACTACTTTGTTTGCTGCACTAAATCAAAACACAAAAAAATTAGTTGCTAGTTTTACTTTATTTATGTACTCTCTATATCAAAAACACAAAAAAATTAGTTACTTGCATTTTATTTTATCTAGTTTGTTTTATTTACCGTTGCTAAAATGGCCAACCATGAAAATACAAATTGTGTGACTTCACAAATGCAAATAATAATGATTTCCTGTGCACACCTCTCCACCTGTTACTACAGCAGAATTCTTTGAAATTAAACCTGCTTTCTTAAATTTTGTTATGCATAGCATAAGTTTTTGGTGTTAGTTCTGATGATGCTGCCACCCATCTCAATAATTTTGTTGAACTTTGTGAAATGCAAAAGTATAAAGATGTAGATGGTGATATTATTAAATTGAAAGTGTTTCCTTTCTCATTAAGAGGAAGAGCTAAAGATTGGTTGCTATCTTTGACTAAGAATAGTATTGATTCATGGACTAAATGCAAGGATGCTTTTATTGGTAGATATTATCCTCCGCTAAAATTATATCTTTGAGAAGTAGCATAATGAATTTTAAACAATTAGATGCCGAACATGTTGCTCAAGCATGGGAGAGAATGAAAACTTTGGTAAAGGATTTGCCCAACCCATGGAGTGACTACTTGGATGATCATCCAAACCTTATATGCAGGACTAAATTTTCTTCGTGGAATTTATTGGATTCAGCTACTGTAGGTACCTTTATGTCCATCACATTGGGGCGGCTACAAAACTTCTTGATGATATGATGATAGATTACTCTGAATAGCACATGGAAAGAGCTCCACAAGGTAAGAAGGTATCTATTGAAGAAACCTCTTCCTTGAGTGATAAGATTGATGTGATTATGTCTATTCTTGTGAATGGTAGATCTAATGTTGATCCAAATAATGTTCCTTTAGCTTCATTGGTTGCTCAGAAGAAAATGTTGATGTGAATTTCATTAAAAACAATAATTTCAACAACCATGCTTATAGGAACAACTCTGGTAATAACTGCCATATCCTTCCGCTAATGGTAATGGTTATGGTAATTCTTATGGGAATTCTTACAATAATAGGAATGTACCCCCTGGTCTTGAATCCATGCTTAAAGAATTTATTAGTACAACTGCTTTTAACAAGTCTGTTGAGGAAAAGCTTGATAAAATTGATACTATACTTCTAGAGTTGATAGGCTTGCCTCTGATGTAAATCTTTCAAATTGAAAGTTATGCCTAATAATGATAATGATAATAAGATTACTACTGCAGCAAATGCCATCAAGTTAGAATTAATGAGAATATAAGATTAATGTTTGAACTACGTGCTAGGTGGGATAGAGAAGAAAAATGAAAAACTAGCTAAAGAGAATAATGTAGCTAAAGTTTGGACTATTACCACCACTAGTAATGCTAATTCTCCACATGTTGCTGCACCTCCTACTATCAATGGTAAAATAATTGATGTTGGCAATGTTTCTACTCCTAGTGCAAAGCGAACAAAACTCCTGAAATTGCTAAAACTGCTTGTGATAAAACTGCTGAAATTTTTCCAACCTTGGGAACAATGATCCCATTGCTGTAGCTCATAATGATTTAGATTTTGATGATTGCCACATCTCTGAAGTTATAAAGTTCTTAAAAAAACTTGCTAAAAGTCCCAATGCTAGTGCTATAAATTTAGCCTTTACAAAACATATTACAAATGCTCTCATAAAAAGCTAGAAGAGAAACTAAAACTTGAAACTTCTATTCCTAGAAAGTTAAGTGGTTGGGAGCCCATCATTAAATGAGATTCAATGACTTTGAATGTAATGCTTTATGTGATCTTGGTGCAAGTATTTGTTGTTATGCTGGTTATGCTTGACTTGCTACCATTGAAGAATTGTTATTTGGACGTTAATCTTGATGATAAAAAAAACCTTTGGGGAAAGTTGATAATGTGCATATTACGGTTAACAATAACCTTGTCTCATTGATTTTGTTGTCTTGGATATCGAATGCAATGCATCTTGTCCAATTGTGTTGGGAAGGCCTTTTCTTCGAACTGTTGGTGCTGTTATTGATATGAGGAAGGTAATATTAAATATCAATTTCCTCTCAAGAAAGGTATGGAACACTTCCTAGAAAAGAGAATGAAGTTGCCTTTTGGTTCTATTATTAGAACAAGCTATGATGTTGATGCTTCTACTCTCGATGTTACTTGATTTGCACTTTATGCGCCTAGCTGAAAGGCGTTAAAGAAAAGCGCTTATGGGAGACAACCCATGTTTTTACCTACAGCAATTTTTTGTTTGTTGAGTCTTGGAAGTTGTTTACTACTGTAGCAACCTCTCCTTATCAAGTTTTTGTGCAAAGTAAAGTTTCTATGTCAAAGTTGATGTTATATTTGGGATCGCTGTGCAGAAACAGCATTGCTGTCTGTCACGAATCTGGGCACAATTCTCTGTAGAAAATTCGAAAAAATCTGCCAATTTACGAGCGTGATCCTCAGATATGTACGCAACTTTGATTAGTTTTGAGTTTTTCCATTTGAGCAAGTCTGGTGCCATTTTAAATTTCGTCTTTACGGACTGTTCTGTTTTTGACAGATTCTGCCTTTTATTTCGCATTGCCTCTTTTGCTATGTTGGATTATTTCTTTGATCCATTAATGTCCAGTAGCATTATGCAATGTCAAGTGAAAATAATGATTGTGTCACCTCTGAATGAGTGAATTATTAATGATGCACTAACCCTCTAATGAGTTTGTGAAGTTTGGTGTGAAGGAAGTTTTCAAGGGTCAAGAGAGGGAGAATGATATACTATGATCAAGAGGAGTGGAAGCAACTTGGGGATGCCCCGTGGTTCACCCCTGCATATTTTAAGAAGACTCGGCGTTCTAAGCTTAGGGATGCCCAAGGCATCCTTCTTCATCGACAAAATCATCAGGTTCCTGAAATTATATTTTTATTCAATCACATCTTGTATTCTTTGCTTGGAGCGTCGGTTTGTTTCGTTTTTGTTTTTGTTTGAATAAGATGGATCCTAGCATTCACTTTGTAGGAGAGAGACACGCTCCTTTGTTGCATATGGACACATGTGTCCTTAGGCTTTACTCATAATGTTCAAGGCGAAGTTTCTTCTTCGTTAAATTGTTATATAGTTGGAATTGGAAAATGCTACATGTAGTAATTCTAAAATGTCTTGGATAATGTGATACTTTGCAATTGTTGTGCTCATGTTTAGCTCTTGCATCATATGCTTTGCACCCATTAATGAAGAAATACATAGAGCTTGCTAAATTTGATTTGCATATTTGGTTCCTCTAAGGTCTAGATAATATCTAGTATTGAGTTTTGAACAACAAGGAAGACGATTTGCAGAGTCTTATAATGTTTACAATATGTCTTTTATGTGATTCTTGCTGCACCATTTCATACTTGAGTTTGCTTCAAATAACCTTGCTAGCCTAAACCTTGTATCGAGAAGGGAATACTTCTCATGCATCCAAAATCCTTGAGCCAACTACTATGCCATTTGTGTCCACCATACCTACCTACTACATGGTATTTCTCGCCATTCCAAAGTAAATTGGGGTGCTACCTTTAAAATTCCATCATTTACCTTTGCAATATATAGCTCATGGGACAAAATAGCCTTAAAAACTATCGTAGTATTGAATATGTACTTATGCACTGTATATTTTATTAAGTTGCCTGTTGATAACCATGCTTCTGGGGAACGCCATCAACTATTGTTGAATATCATATGAGTTGCTATGCATGTCCGTCTTGTCTGAAGGTCTATCATTTTTAGTGGTTGGAGCATGCAAAATTGTTAGAGAAGAACATTGGGCAGCTAACTAAAGCCATGAACCATGGTGGAAGTTTCAGTTTTGGACATATATCCTCAATCTCATATGAGAATAATAACTTTGCTACATGCTTATGCATTTAAGAGGAGTCCATTATCAGTTGTCCATTTTGTCCCGATATGGATGTCTAAGTTGAGAATAATCAAAAGCGTCAAATGCGAGCATTCTCCTTGGACCTTTGTACGGGCGGCATGGAGGTGCCCCTTTGTGACACTTGGTTGAAACATGGCATGCAAAAATCCGGTAGTCCAAGCTAAATAGGACGAGGTGCGGGCACTATTAGTATACTATCATGAGGCTTGCAACTTGTAAAGATATAATTTACATAACTCATATGCTTTATTACCAACATTGACAAAATTGTTTCATGTTTTCAAATAAAAGCTCTAGCACATCTTTGACAATCGATGCTTCCCTCTGCGAAGGACCATTCTTTTACTTTTATTATTGAGTCGGTTACCTATCTCCTTCCACCTTAGAAGCAAACACTTGTGTGAGCTGTATTTGCATTGATTCCTACATACTTGCATATTGCACTTATTATATTACTTTATGTTGACAATATCCATGAGATATACATGTTACAAATTGAAAGCAACCGCTGAAACTTAATCTTCTTATGTGTTGCTTCAACACCTTTAGTTTGATTTATTGCTTTATGAGTTAACTCTTATGCAAGACTTATTGATGATGCTTGTCTTGAAGAACTATTCATGAAAAGTCTTTGCTATATGATTCACTTGTTTACTCATGTCATTACCTTTGCTTTGATCGCTGCATTCATTACATATGTTTACAAATAGTATGATCAAGATTATGATGGCATGTCACTTCAGAAATTATCTTTGTTATCGTTTTACATGCTCGGGACGAGCAGAACTAAGCAAGGATGCGATACGTCTCAGACGTATCGATAATTTCTTATGTTCCATGCCACTTTATTGATGACACCTAGTTTTATATACATTATATGTCATATTTATGCATTTTACCGGAACTAACCTATTAACAAGGTGCTGAAGCGCCAGTTCCTTTGACACTACGCTGTTTTTTTTTGGTTTCGAAATCCTAGTAAAGAAATATTCTCGGAATTGGACGAAACTTTCGCCCGGGGTCCTATTTTTGCGAAGCTTCCGGAGAGGTAGAGACCCTAACGGGGAGTGGGGCCACGAAGGCAACCGGGGGGTGGCCGGCGCGGCCCGGGCCCTGGCCGCGCCGACCTATCCCTGGGCCCTCGTGTGGCCCTACGCGTTGACCTCGCCTGCCAAGCTTGAGTCGCGAAACCCCGATGCAAGGCACGATACGGAAAACCTTACGGAGAGACGCCGCCGCCGCAGTCCCATCTCGGGGATTACGGGAATCGCCTCGGCACCCTGCCGGAGGGGGGATTCATCTCGGAGGACTCTACACCGCCATGGTCGCCTCTAGAGTGATGAGTGGGTAGTTCACCCCTGGACCATGGGTCCATAGCAGTTAGCTAGATGGTCGTCTTCTCCTTGTTGTGCTTCTTTGTTGGATCTTGTGAGCTCTCTAACATGATCAAGATCATCTATCTGTAATACTATATGTTGTGTTTGTCGGATCGATGGATAGAGTACTATGATTATGGTGATTATCAATCTATTGTTTATGTGTTGTTTATGATCTTGCATGCTCTCGTTATTAGTAGAGGCTCTGGCCAAGTTTTTGCTCTTAACTCCAAGAGGGGGTATTTATGCTCGATAGTGGGTTCATGCCTTCATTGAATGTGGGATCGTGACAGTAGGTTCTAAGGTTGTGATGTGCTGTTGCCAATAGGGATAAAACATTGATGCTATGTCTAAGGATGTAGTTGTTGATTACATTACGCACCATACTTAATGCAATTATGTAGTTGCTTTGCAACTTAATACGGAATGGGGTTCGGACGATAACTTTGAAGGTGGACTTTTTAGGCATAGATGCAGTTGGATGGCGGTCTATGTTCTTTGTCGTAATGGCCGGATTAAATCTCACTATATTTACCATGTCATGTATATGCATTGTTATGCCTTTCTCTGTTGTCAATTGCCGACTGTAATTTGTTCACCCAACATGCTTTATCTTATGGGAGAGACACCTCCTAGTGAGTTGTGGACCCCGGTCCTATTCTTTACATAGCATACAATCTCTTGTTTACTGATTTCTTTGCAAACATCTTCCACTCGATACGTTTAATCCTTTGTTCACTGACAATGATTGAGATTGGCTTAGCCTCAGCCTACATTCCGTTGGGACAAAGTGCCAGGTTGTGTTGTGCGGGTTCTAGTTGTTGTAGGAATCACGGTGTTGCGCCGCATCACATTCCGCGACCATCAACCTTCAACGTGCTTCTTGGCTCCTCGTGCAATTAAACCTTGGTTTCTTTCTAAGGGCTTACTCTTATGCGCATCATACCTTCCTCTTGGGGTTCCCAAGGGACGTGTACATTATAAGGAGAGGTTGCTACGGTAGTAAACAACTTCCCAAGACACAAGAATATAAAACAAAGTACTGTAGTAAAAAAACACACATGGGTTATCTCCCAAGAAGTTCTTTCTTTATAGCCATTAAGATGGGCTTAGCGGTTTTAATGATGCACTCGCAAGAAATAGAAGTTGAAGAAAAAGAGAGCATCAGAAGGCAAATTCAAAACACATTTAAGTCTAACATGCTTCCTATGCATAGGAATCTTGTAAATAAACAAGTTCATGAAAGGCAAAGTAACAAGCATAGGAAGATAAAACAAGTGTAACTTCAAAAATTTCAGCACATAGAGAGGTGTTTTAGTAACATGAAAATTTTTACAACCATCTTTTCCTCTCTCATAATAACTTTCAGTAGCAACATGAGCAAACTCAACAATATAACTATCATAAAGCATTCTTATCATGAGTCTCATGCATAAAATAATTACTACTCCCAACATAAGTATAGTCATTCTTATTAATTGTAGTGGGAGCAAATTCAACAAAGTAGCTATCAAATATAGGAGGTATATTGTAATCATAATCAAATTTATCCTCCATAACGGTGGTAACAAAAGACTACTATCATTATAATCATCATAAATGGGAGGCAAAGTATCATCAAGTAAATTTTCTCCTTCATGCTTGGGGGACTAAAAATATCACATCAAAGCCAGCTTCCCCAAGCTTAGAATTCTCCATATCATTAACAACAATGGTGTTCAAAGCATTCATATTAATATGTTCCATGGGTTTTTTAATTTTCGCATCAAACCATCCATGTCTTAAATCAGGAAATAGAATAAGGTCATTGTTGTCCATTATGCCTAACTAGTGTAAACAAGAAACCAAATGTCGCAATTACAGAGTCTAAAGGAGGAAATAGCTTGGAGCACACACACAATGGCGCCCGAAAAGTACTGTTACCTGGAACAGGAGTATGAGTGCCTTTTACCTTTCTTGGCAACGGCGCAGGAAAAGTGCTTGGCGCGTAGTTGTGAGGGAGGAAAAAGTGCTTAATTGCCGGGCTTGCCAATGTGTGAGTGCCGTTTACCTTCCCTCCCCGACAGCGCCGGAAAAGTGCTTGATGTACGGGAGCTTCTATTCTTGTAGACAGTGTTGGGCCTCAGAGAGAGAGGTTTGTAGAACAGCGGCAAGTTTCCCTTAGTGGATTACCCAAGGTTTATCGAACTCGGGGAGGAAGAGGTCAAGGTATCCCTCTCATGCAACCATGCCAACCACAAAGCAAGAAGTCTCTTGTGTCTGCAACACCTAATGGGTGCACTAGTTCGGCGAAGAGATAATTGAAATACGGGTGGTATAAATAAGTATGAGCGATAGTACGAGGCGCGAGAAAAGTGCTTGCTGGCGTGCGGTTGATGGTAGTAATATTGCGGGAAGTAAACATACAGTAGTCTAACGCAGCAGTAGTAACTCGGTAAAACAGTAACAAGCAGTGATAGCGGTATTTAGGAACAAGGCCTAGGGATTAGACTTTCGCTAGTGGACCCCTCTCAACATTGATCACATGACGAATAGATAAATGCATACTCTACACTTTTGTTGGACGAGAAGAACACATTGCGTAGGATTACACGAACCCTCAATGCCGGAGTTAACAAGCTCCTGATAATGCTCATATTTTAGTAACCTTTAGTGTAAGATAGATCAAAAGACTAAACCAAGTACTAGCATAGCATGCACCCTTGTTACCTTCATGCATATGTAGGAGGAATAGATCACATCAGTATTATCATACAATAGTTAACTCCATAATCTACAAGAGATCATAGCAGTCATAGCCTACGCCAAGTACTCACATGGTGCACACATTGTCACCTTTACACACATGGAGGAGAAGAATAGAGTACTTTAATAACATCACTAGAGTAGCATACATAGATGAATAGTGATACAAAACTCATATGAATCTCAATCATGTAAGGCAGCTCATGAGATCATTGTATTGAAGTACATGGGAGAGATTAACCACATAGCTACCGGTACAGCCCAGAGCCTCGATGGAGAACTACTCCTGCCTCAGACAACGGCGGTGATGAAGATGGCGGTGGAGATAGCGGCGGTGTCGATGGAGAAGCCTTCCGAGGGCCGCTTCCCCGCTCGGCGGGTCTTTGGAGCAGAGACTCTGTCCCCGAGATCTTGGCCCGCGATGGCGGCTACCCGGAAGGTTTCGCGTACCGTGGCTTCCTCAGTAAGGGTTTTCGATGCAGGGGCGCTTTATAGGCGGGAGCGTCGGAGGGCGAAGGGCGACCACACCATAGGGTGTGGACAGCCACAACGCATGCCTATCATCTAGGCCACCGGGGCCCCCTACGCGGCTCTCGGGTGTTGGATGCTTCGGGCAAAATAGGAACCCGGGCGTTGATTTCATCCAATTCCGAGAATATTTCGTTACTAGGATTTATGAAACCAAAAACAGCAGAAAACAGGAAATAGCACTTTCGGCATCTTGTTAATAGGTTAGTTAGAGAAAATGCGTAAATACGACATATAATGTGCATAAAACATGTAGGTATCATCAATAAGTAGCATGGAACATAAGAAATTATCGATACGTTGGAGACGTATCGGTGGCACCTCATACGGAGTGGTGAGACCTTTAGATGGCGACGATTTGTCGATGAAGTTATTGTCGGCAGCTTTCGGAGTCGCTGCTTATAAAAGAGTCCGCAGACGACTCGAAGGATGTGTTGTTGAAGATCTTGGCGAGCTTCAAACACTTGCCTTCTTTGTCGACAAGCGTGGCGAAAACTCCTCGTCACTCGACGAAAAGTTAAAATCGACCGCTGAAAATTCCACGACGAGATTGGAACTTCGAGACGGTAGGATCCTTCCTTGATGACGCCAAATCGGAATTCTCGAACGTCATGATGATGGGCTCCTCGAGATAGACACATGCATCCATACGGGAGGCGGGTGAGGAATAAAATTGAATAGATCGGTTTTTCCTTGTTACCTCGATCCATCGCGTTGCTAGCCACCGACGAAGTGCCAAAGATGTTGACGATGCCATCGAGATCAGCTCCTTGCAACCTCTAATTCCCCCAGACGGCCAATTGACACAGGATTAACTTGTCAATGCCTACAGATTGTAGACTAGGGTTTGCTAGAAGTAGAGGGCAAGTAGATCTCGAAGGTTTAGGTGAAAAGTACTCGACGATTATGAAAACTGAGGTTGTGTTTGACAATAGAGTCGATCCTTTCTTTGTCCCTCGACTACCCATATATAGGAGGTGGAGCCGAGGGTTTCGTTTTGTACAAGTTACAGAGTCCGGGACGGTTTCTAACTCATCCCGTCTGATTACAAATAACACTTCCTATTACAACTCTAACTTTCCTTAATATATCTTGGGCTCCCGAATCTTCTTATTCTTCGGGTAGTGGGCCTTCAGTAAACCCCGGGTACTATCTTCGGCAGGGTTATTTGAAGCAAACTCAAGGATGAACAATTGCAGCAAAACTCACATAAAAGACATATTGTAAACATTATAAGACTCTACACCGTCTTCATTGTTGTTCAAAACTCAATACTAGATATTATCTAGACCTTAGCGACCAAATATGCAAATCAAATTTTAGCAAGCTCTATGTATTTCTTCATTAATGGGTACAAAGCATATGATGCAAGAGCTTAGATGAGCACAACGATTTCCAAGTATCACATTATCCAAGACAATTTAGAATTACTAATGAAGCATTTTCCAATTCCAACCATATAACAATTTAAACGAAGAAGAAACTTAGCCTTGAACATTATGAGTAAAGCCTAAGGACAGACAGTTGTCCATATGCAACAGCGGACGTGTCTCTCTCCCACAAAGTGAATGCTAGGATGCATTTTATTCAAACAAAAACAAAAAACAAAAACAAACCGACGCTCAAGTAAAGAACACAAGATGTGTTGAATAAAAATATAGTTTCGGGGGAGGAACCCGATGATGTTGTCGATGAAGAAGGGGATGCAGCAGGGCATCCCAAGCAAGCAGCAGTCTTGTAAAATGTACAGGGAGTGAACCACGGGGCATCCCCAAGGTTAGAGAACTTTCACTCCTCTTGATCATAGTATATCATACTCCTCTCTTGACCCTTGAAAACTTCCTTCACACCAAACTTCAAGCAAACTCATTAGAGGTTAGTGCACAATTAATAATTCACACATTCAGAGGTGACACAATCATTCTTTTAACTTCTGGACATTGCATAATGCTACTGGACATTAATGGATCAAAGAAATAAATCCAACATAGCAAAAGAGGCAATGCGAAATCAAAAGGCAGAATACATCAAAAACAGAACAGTCCGTAAAGACAGATTTTAAAATGGCACCAGACTTGCTCAAATGAAAAAACTCAAAACTAATGAAAGTTGCGTACATATCTGGGGATCACGCCCGTAAATTGGCAGATTTTTTCGAATTTTCTACAGAGAATTCCCAGATTCGTGACAGACAGCAATGTTGTTTCTGCGCAGCGATCCCAAATATAACATCAACTTTAACATAGAAACTTTACTTGGCACCAAAACATGATAGGAGAGGTTGCTACAGTAGTAAACAGCTTCCAGACTCAAAATATAAAACAAAGTACTGTAGTAAAAACATGGGTTGTCTCCCATAGCGCTTTTCTTTAACGCCTTCAGCTAGGCGAGAAAGTGCAAATCAAGTAACATCGAGTAGAAGCATCAGCATCATAACTTGTTCTAATAATAGAATCAAAAGGCAACTTCATTCTCTTTCTGAAGTGTTCCATACCTTTCTTGAGAGAAATTGATATTTAATATTACCTTCCCTCATATCAATAACGGCACCAACGGTTCGAAGAAAAGGTCTTCCCAACACAATAGGACAAGATGCATTGCATTCGATATCCAAAACAACAAAATCAACGGGGACAAGGTTATTGTTAACAGTAATGTGCACATTATCAATCCTCCCCAAAGGTTTCTTTTTAACATTATCGGCAAGATTAACATCTAAATAACAATTCTTCAATGGTGGCAAGTCAAGCATATCATAAATCTTTTTAGGCATAACGAGAAATACTTGCACCAAGATCACATAAAGCATTACATTCAAAGTCATTGAATTTCAGTTTTCAATGATGGGCTCCCAACCATCTTCTAACTTTCTAGGAATAGAAGTTTCAAGTTTTAGTTTCTCTTCTCTAGCTTTTGTGAAGGGCATTTGTAATATGTTTTGTAAAGGCTAAATTTATAGCACTAGCATTAGGACTTTTAGCAAGCTTTTGTAGAACTTTATAACTTCAGAGATGTGGCAATCATCAAAATCTAAATCATTATGAGCTACAGCAATGGGATCATTGTTCCCAAGGTTGGAAAAAAATTCAGCAGTTTATCACGCAGTTTCAGCAGTTTTAGCAATTTCGGGCAGTTTTGTTCGCTTTGCACTAGAAGTAGAAACATTGCCAACACCAATTATTTTACCATTGATAGTAGGAGGTGCAGCAACATGTGAATCATTTTCATTACTAATGGTGGTAATAGTCCAAACTTTAGCTATATTATTCTCTTTAGCTAGTTTTTCATTTTCTTCTCTATCACACCTAGCAATTCGACCATTAATCTTATATTCTCATTAATTCTAACTTGGATGGCATTTGCTGTAGTAGTAATCTTATTATCAATATCATTGATAGGCATAACTTTCAATTTTAAAGATTAACATAGGCCAGTCTATCAACTCTAGAAGCAATAATATCAATTTTATCAAGCTTTCCTCAACAGATTTGTTAAAAGCAGGTTGTGTACTAATAAATTCTTTAAGCATAACTTCAAGACCGAGGGTACACTCCTATTATTGTTGTAAAGAATTCCCATAAGAATTACCATAACCATTACCATTAGCAGAAGGATACGGCCTATGTTATTACCCGAGTTGTTCCTATAAGCATTGTTATTGAATTGTTATTTTTAATGAAATTCACATCAACATTTTCTTCTTGAGCAACCAATGAAGCTAAAGGAACATTATTTGGATCAACATTAGATCTACCATTCACAAGCATAGGCATAATCACATCAATCTTATCACTCAAGGAAGAGGTTTCTTCAACAGAATTTACCTTCTTACCTTGTGGGACGCGGTAGTGCCATAACTTGAGTTACGGTACCTAAGTGGTACCAAGCCGGAACTACCGCTTTGATGACCCACAAGTATAGGGGTGTATCGTAGTACTTTCGATAAATAAGAGTGTCGAGACCCAACGAGGAGCGAAGGTGTTGACAAGCGAGTTTCGATGAAGGATTCATGTAAATGCTCCCAGGACAAGTATTCGGGGGTTTTGATGGCGGATAAATAAAGTACAAGTAAATAAAATGCGAGAGAAATAATTGCAGCGAGTGGTAATCCTTTTAGCACAAAGGACAAGCCGGTTTGTTTACTTATAATGACCAAACGTTCCTGAGGACACATAGGGATTTTAGTCTAGTGCTTTTCGCTTCATGTAGATAAATAATCTTCATTGTTTTGATAAGTGTTGTGTGGGTGAACCTATGCTAATGCACCGCCCTTCTAGGACTAATACATACTTGTGATTATACCCCTTGCAAGCATCCGCAACTACAAGAAAGTAATTAAGATAAATCTAACCACAGCCTTAAACTCCGAGATCCTGCGATCCCTCCTGCATCGATATACTAACGGGGGCTTAGGTTTCTCACTCCGGCAACCCGCAATTAGCAACAGAATACAAGATGCACTCCCCTAGGCCCATAAATGGTGAAGAGTCGTGTAGTCGACGTTCACACGACACCACTAGAAGAATGACACCACAACTTAAATATCATAACATAGAATATTACTCAACCATAATTCACTACTAGCATTTAGACTTCACCCATGTCCTCAAGAACTAAACGAACTACTCACGAGACATCATATGGAATACAATCAGAGGTGATATGATGATGAATAACAATCTGAACATAAACCTTGGTTCAATGGTTTCACTCAATAGCATCTACAACAAGTATAGAATAACAGCGGGAGAGTTTCCCCTATCAAACAATCAAGATTTAACCCGAATTGCTACAGCGATGACGAAGTGCAGCGGTGTGGTGATGGTGGTGTAGATGGTGGAGATGATGATGATGATGATGGAGATGATGTGCAGCTCGATGACGATGGCGATGGCGTCGATTTCCCCCTCAGGGAGGGAATTTCCCCGAGCGGATTCATATGGCACGGAGGCTTCTCTTTTTCTCTCTACGGTGTTCTCGCCCCGCGAGGCGGCTGTGGCTGCTCGTGAGGTCCTACGTGGCTTAGGTTTCGGACCGAAAGAGTGCAGCAGAAAGAAAGAGGAGGCGAAAGAGGCTGTGCAGCCAGAGCATAGGGTGGCGCGCCCAGAACCATGTGGCGCGCCGCCCTATGGTCTGGCCTAATGGCTCCTCTCTTCTTCCCCTTATGGCTCCCTCCGTTCTGGAAAAATAGGGATTTACGTGAAATTCCCTTCCCACAGTTGATCTTCGAAATATTGCGTTACGACGGTGCTTTTTCCGGCGGAATCCTGACGCCAGGTCTTGATCCTCCAATGATGATGAAACATACAAAATAGATGAAATAACATAAATGTGTGTCCCAATATGAAATATATCAAAAGTGAATAACAGCAAATTATGATACAAAATAGTGATGCAAATTGGACGTATCAACTCCCCCCAAGCTTAGACCTCGCTTGTCCCCAAGCGAAGCTGGAACTCGATAAACAAGACCACATGTTTATGGAGTGAAGAGTCGATAAATAAAATACGGACAAGAAGCATCATATTCATTCACACAAGACATTCTAGTAAACAACTTCCTCATATAACTCATCTCAAAATAAGTAAAGAGAAATCACAAGTAAAGGTGCATTAGAAATCATAGTTGGTGATGGCAAACTTTGTTCTTGGTCAGAAGAACTACTAACGGATTGTACTTCTAAGCAAAGCTTTCATATTAGAATTTATAGGTGAGCCTTCATATTTAAGCATAACAATCTCCTCATAATCATTGATAACTTCAAAGTCATATTTATTCAGATAAAATTGGTACTAAACAAGAAAGTATAAAAGACATGATCAATTGAATCATAGCATAAATGATTGGTTCACAACAACTCAATTGCTTGCTTGAGATAGAGAGAAATAGGTTCATTGACTCAACATAAAAGTAAAAGACGGGCCCTTCGCAGGGAAGGAGGGATTAAATCATGTGCTAGAGCTTTTCAAGTTTTGAAAACATATAAAGGCATAAAATGAGATTTTTTGTGAGTGTTAGTAACTACAGCCAACAGATGTGTGGTATAACCCCCTTGCCAATGAATATATTGGTGTGATCCATGAGAGTAAGCATCTCTACCAGCAGATGAATCATCCCACCCTACTACGTTTTTTATGTGTTTAGTTTTATCCCAAGATGACACTCCCCCAACACTAGCATTTCAATCACATGTATACGAAGAATCTGGAATCACACTTCAGCATTCTTTTTTCATGAGAATGTCATGCAAAATTAGTTTGTACGTAATCGAGAGCAAAACATGTGAAGAGAATTATTAATGAAAGTTATTAATTGGAACTGGGAACCCGTTGCCAGCTCTTATTACAAAGTTATTGGATAAGCGGATGTGCCGCTAGTCCATTGGTGAACCGCCCAACAAGATTGAAAGATAAAACACCACATACTTCCTCATGAGCTATATAACATTGACACAAATAAGGAATAGTAGTTTGAATAATTTAAAGGTAGCACATGAAGTATTTACTTGGAATGGCAGAAAATACCATGTGGTAGGTAGGTATGGTGGACACAAATGGCATAGGTTTGGTCTAAAGTTATGGATGTATGAGAAGCATTCCCTCTCGATATCTTTGGCTAGCAAGGTTTGATAGCAAGCATAAAGGTTGAGGAAACAAACAAATATACATATGATAGAAACAATCATGCATCTTTCTCATAAGCAAAGCAATTTTAACTTTAGAATACTAAGCATAGAAATAATAGTAATATATCTAAGTGTATTTCTCTCTTTTAATTAAACATCATGGTGTTGTTGCTATTGACCAATGTTAAGTTTGCCAAAACCAAATAGATTTACTTGATGCTCCCAAAGTGATATCAATACTCAGGTCAAGAGTAATCATATAACGGGAATTGCAAACTAAAATAAGATGTGCAAAAAGTAAATGATAAGACTTCTCATTAATATTTCATAACGATAACTCACCAACGGATACATAGATAACTAACTAAGAGATATTCACATTGCAAACTATTCCATGTGATAACTTCCCTACTCATGATATGACACTACTTGATAGTAAAAGATAAAGGTGGTGATGTGATACCGTGGCACTCCCCCAAGCTTGGAACAAACCAAGGGGATGCCAATACCGATGATGAATTACTCCTTTGGTGATGATGGCGATGGATTCCTCTCGTGCTTCATAAGGATCTCCTTCAGCTTCAGCTTCTCAATTTTGCAATTCTGCACCAAAACCTGAAAAGACTCATTGTTACCCGAGTGTGGCGGTGACGGCCTTGTGCTGGGATTTGAGTAATATTCCAGCATTCTGCGAAGTCACTGGTTCTCCTCCTGAAATATCTCCACTTCCCTTCTTAGAGCACGATATTGATCACAAAACTCATCGGCAACCTGTATTCCTCCACACAAGGGAAAGAGTCGAGGTCAAGAGCAGGCGGAAGAGCTCCCTGCAAGTTATGAGAAAAGGAACGCCCAGTGTTAACCGATCCCACCAAGATTGCTTACTCTCGTAGGTTCCCACTCTCCTTTTGCTGCTATCTTCTCCTTCTCCTTATTGATCCTCTCATCCATCTCTTCCCTCCAAGGCCCCTTGTCTTTGTTGTTGGAGACCATGGTCCTTCTAGATCAAAACAAATCTGGGAGAAAACAGCTCGAAACAAAACACGGCAACGATATTACGGACCTCCGGGTCGGGGGGTTATATGTAAAGAATTTTCTCGACAAGAGAGAGCACCAGATCGAACGGGTCGGAAAGGGGCGGCAGGCGGCCAGACCATGGGTGAGCGCGGGCCCAGTCAGGCGCGCCGGCCTGTGGCACCCCCTCGTGCGTCCTTTCCACTCCGTTTCGGACTCGTAATTTTCATATTTTCTAAAAACAGCGAGCGGAAATAATGTTCGGAAAGGTAAACGCGGACTTTTTATTTCTGTAATGTTACCTATTCAAAGTCCGGTTCTGGGATTGTCAATTTGTCCTTTGATGAAAGCCTGCGGTGTTTCCACTTGAATAATATCAACATCAACATTATAAGAATCCCAGAGATATAATGCTTGAGTCTTTGTCCATTCACCACTTGTGTGGCATTGCCTTGGAGAGAGCTAATTTTAATTGCTCCTGAACGATACACCCTCCTCAACAACATATGGTCCTTCCCACATCGAGAGTAATTTCCCTGCAAAGAATCTGAGACGAGACAGATACAATAGAACTTGATCTCCAACATTAAATTCTCTTTTAATGATCCTTCTATCATGCCACTTCTTAACTTTTTCTTTAAGAGTTTAGCATTTTCATAAGCTTCACTTCTCCATTCATCTAGAGAACTTAATTGCAACAACCTCTTATTACTGGCTAATTTAGGATCTTTATTTAGTTCTCTAACAGCCCAATAAGCTTTGTGCTCTAGTTCTAAAGGTAAATGACAAGCTTTTCCATAAACCATTTTATAAGGTGACATTCCCATAGGATTTTTATAAGCAGTTCTATAAGCCCATAGTGCTTCTTTCAATTTGCTAGCCCAATTCTTTCTAGATTTATTAACAGTCTTACCCAAGATAGCTTTAATCTCTCTATTTGATAATTCTACTTGACCACTAGTTTTAGGGTGATAAGCGGAAGCAATTCTATGATTAATACCATACTTAGCAAGAGTTTTTCTAAAACCTCCATGAATAAAATGAGAACCTCCATCAGTCATATTATATCTAGGTACTCCAAATCTAGGAAATATAACATCTACAAGCATTTTTATAGAGTCTCACCATCAGCACTTTTGTAGGTATAAGCTTCTACCCATTTAGTAACATAATCAACAACGACAAGTATATGAGTGTTACAATTCCGAAGAAGGGAAAGGACCCATGAAGTCGAATCCTCAACAATCGAATGGTTCGATAACAAGAGTATAATTCATAGGCATTTCAGTGCGTTCTGGAGATATTACCAACTCTTTGACATTCATCACAGAATAAAATACTTTCTTGCATCTTTGAAAAGTGTTGGCCAATAAAAACCCGATTGTAAAACCTTTTGCGCGGTTCTATCTCCAGCGTGATGTCCTCCATAAACACTACCATGACATTTATTCAATATCTCCTGTTGTTCATAGTCAGGAACACATCTTCGCATAATACCATCACTCCTTCTTTATATAAGTGTGGGTCATCCCAAAAATAATGCCTCAAGTCATAAAAGAATTTCCTCCTTTGCTGAGCTGAAAAGGTTGGAGGCAAATACTTTGAAACAATAAAGTTAGCATAATCACCATACCAAGGGCTCTCTCGCGAGCTCACCTTTATTACAGCCAATTGTTCATTTGGAAAACTATCATTAACGGGAACATGATCATAAGCAATATTTTCCAATCTAGACAAATTATCATCAACAGGATTATCAGCACCTTTCCTATCTATAATATTTGGCCAAAATCCGGTGATAACAGTACCCATCTAATAAGCCTTGGCTTAGCATCTTTCTTTGTCATAAGGTATCTAATTGCAGCATGATCAGTATGAATCGTGACTTTTGAATCAACAATATAGGGTCTAAACTTATCACAAGCAAAGACTACGGCTAACAATTCTTTTTCAGTTGTAGCATAATTTCTTTGAGCAGCATCAAAAGTCTTACTAGCATAATGAATAACATTTAATTTTTTATCTACGTCCAAGAAACAGCGCCTACAGTAAAATCACTAGCATCACACATAATTTCAAAGGCAAATTCCAATCGGGAGGTTCGACTACAGGAGCGAGTTGTCAAGGCTTTCTTTAGAGTTTCAAAGCTTCCTTACAATCATCATCAAAAGCAAAAGGTACATCTTTTGCAAAAGATTAGTAAGAGGCTTTGAAATTTTAGAGAAATCTTTAATAAATCTCCTATAAAACCCGACATGACCAAGAACAACGGATACCTTTAACATCCCTCGGATAGGGCATCTTCTCAATTGCTTCAACTTTAGCTCTATCAACTTCAATACCTCTCTCGGAAATTTTATGTCCCGATACAATTCCTTCATTAACCATAAAGTGGCATTTCTCCCAATTAAGAACAAGGGTAGTTTCTTCACATCTCTGCAAAACTTTATCGAGGTTTCGCAAGCAATTATCAAAAGAATTCCCATAGACAGAAAAATCATCCATGAACACCTCTACGATACTTTCGCAAAAACCATGAAAAATAGCAGACATGCATCTTTGAAAAGTAGCGGGCATTACATAAACCAAAAGGCATACGCCTATAAGCATAAGTTCCATAAGGACAAGTAAAAGTGGTTTTCTCTTGATCTTTAGCTTTAGCAGCAATTTGAAAACCCCGAATAACCATCAAGAAAGCAAAAATGAGTATTTTTAAGTTAACCTTTCTAGCATTTGATCAATAAAGGGTAAAGGGTAATGATCTGTAGTAACTTTATTAACTTTACGAAAATCAATGCACATTCTATAACCTCCGACTATTCTTTGAGGGATAAGCTCATCATTATCATTAGGCACAACGGTTGTTCCTCCTTTCTTAGGAACACAATGCATAGGACTAACCCCTACTATCAGCGATAGGATATATAATACCAGCTTCAAGAAGTTTTAATACCTGGAACTTCCTTACCACTTTTCCTTCATCTTCGGAATGAGACGACGTTGATGTTCAACAACGAGCTTTGTCTTCTCCCATATTAATAGCATGTTGGCAAATAGAAGGAGAAATCCTTTTCAAATCATCCAAAGTGTAGCCAATAGCTCCTCGGTGTTCTTCAATATTTCCAATAACCTTTCTTCCTCAATCTCAGAAAGCTTAGAACTAATAATAGCAGGATATATTTTCTTATCATCAATGAGCATATTTAAGATTATCGAGGTAAAGGCTTTAAATCAAAAACGAGGATCTTACTTCGGTGGCGGTGTTGTACCCAAATCTTCCACCGGTAAATCATGTTTGAGAATAGGTTAGCGAAGAAAAATTTCCTCAAACTCATCTCTTTCTTTCCTAAAAGCTTCACTTTCTGTCTCCAAATGTTGCTGCAAAGGATTATTAGGAACAAGAACAATAGATGCACCCTGCTCCAATTTTAAAATCATTACTAGGCAAGTCAACTTTATAAGGAGTTTGGTAAATTTAGAAAAGTTAAATTCATAAGGTTTACCAGCAAATCTAATTAAATTTTTCTTTTCTTACAATCTATAATAGCTCCACAAGTATTTAGAAAGGTCTACCAAAAAATGATAGGACAATATCACTAGTAGCAGAACCAAGTACCAAAAGTCAGCGAGGATATTTAATCTTACCACATAGAACTTCCACATCTCGAAACGATACCAATTGGAGAAATAGTTTCTCTGTTAGCGAGATGAATAACCACATCAATATCTTCAAGTTCTACAAGAACCAATTTCGTGCATAATCTCCGTGTAAAGCTCATAAGGTATAGCACTTGTACCAATATCACATAAACCATAATAAACAGCAATGATCACCAATTCTAACGAGATAGCATAGGAACACTAACTTGTTTGGATTTATTAGGATGTGAAACAATATTAGAAACATCTTCACAGAAAATAATATGACCATCCTCCACATTTTCAGTCACAAGATCTTTAACTATTGCAACAGCAGGTTCAATTTTAATTTGTTCTTCAGGTTCTTTAGGTTTCTTTTCACTTTTATTAACTGCACTAGATATGAGTACTCCTTCATTTTAGTAGGGAAAAGAGGTTTTTTCAATAAGCTTAGGCATAATAATATCACTTGATTTCAACCTACACATTTGTTTACGAGGATGAATCCTTTATCTTTATACGGTTCATGATACTTATCAAAATTCTTCAGGCAGTTCATAATGAGAGGCAAAAGCTTTATAAGATTTGCAACAACTTGGGAATCAAGACCATATGTAGCACTCATATTACGAAATTTATCGGTATCCATAAAAGCTTCAATGCATTTATAATCATAAATTATACCTGATTCTCTATCTTTGTCGTTCTCCCATCCTTCAGTATTTTCTTGGATCCGATCAAGAAGGTCTCTTTTAAACTCTTCATTCTTGCATGTAAATGATCCAGAACAAGAAGTATCCAGCAAGGTCTTGTCTTGAAAAGAAAGTCTTGCATAGAAATTATCAATAATAACATTACCGGGAAGCTCATGAATGGGGCATTTGAGCATTAAAGACTTCAATCTCCCCCAAGCTTGGGCAATACTCTCTCCATCATGAGGCGAGAAATTATATATGCGGTTCCGATCTATGTGAATTTCACTTGGAGGATAAAATTTGGAATAAAATAAAGGCACGATGTCCTCCCAATCAATAGAATCACCATTCTTGAGCAATTTATACCAGTGCGCCGCTTTACCAGACAACGATATAGTGAATAGTTTCTTCTAACTTCATTCATAGAAATACATGCACATTTTGAATAACCCGCATAATTCATGCAAAAAATAGTAAATGATCACCAGGATGGAGAGTTCCATCCCCTTCATAACGGTTATCCATAACACGTTCAATAATTTTCATAGGTATTTTATATGGTACTACTTCCTCACACTGGCGCTTCATCCACTACCGTTGCGGTAGTAGTAGATTTCCCAAATAGAAATTGAAGAGAAGATCTCTCCATAATGATTTATAGCAGCAGGCAGAAATAAAATCAGCACAAACAGTAAATTTCCTTACCAATTCCGCTTACCAATAGCGCTTCACTCCCCGGAAACGGCGCCAGAAAATAGTCTTGATGACCCACAAGTATAGGGGGTGTGTCGTAGTACTTTCGATAAATAAGAGTGTCGAACCCAACGAGGAGCGAAAGGTGTTGACAAGCAGTTTCGATGAAGGATTCACTGTAAATGCTCACAGGCAAGTATTCAGGGGGTTTTGATATTGCGGATAAATAAAGTACAAGTAAATAAAATGCGAGAGAAATAATTGCACGAGTGGCCCAATCCTTTTTAGCACAAAAGGACAAGCCGGTTTGTTTACTTATAATGACCAGACGTTCTCGAGGACACAGCGGGGATTTTAGTCTAGTGCTTCGCTTCATGTAGCTAAATAATCTTCATTGTTTGATAAGTGTTGTGTGGGTGAACATGCTAATGCACCGCCCTTCCTGGGACTAATACATACTTGTGATTATACCCCTTGCAAGCATCGCAACTACAAGAAAGTAATTAAGATAAATCTAACCACGACCTTAAACTCTGAGATCCTGCTATCCCTCCTGCATCGATATACCAACGGGGGCTTAGGTTTCTGTCACTCCGGCAACCCCGCAATTAGCAACCGAATACAAGATGCACTCCCCTAGACCCATAAATGGTGAAGTGTCGTGTAGTCGACGTTCACACGACACCACTAGGAATGACACTAAAACTTAAATATCATAACATTGAATATTACTCAACCATAATTCACTACTAGCATTTAGACTTCACCCATGTCCTCAAGAACTAAACGAACTACTCCACGAGACATCATATGGAATACAATCGAGAGGTGATATGATGATGAATAACAATCCGAACATAAACCTTGGTTCAATGGTTTCACTCAATAGCATCTACAACAAGTATAGAATAACAGGAGAGTTTCCCCTATCAAACAATCAAGATTTAACCCGAATTGCTACGGCGATGACGAGGTGCAGCGGTGGTGATGGCGGTGTAGATGGTGGAGATGATGATGATGATGATGGAGATGATGTCACGCTCGATGACGATGGCGATCGCGTCGATTTCCCCTCCAGGAGAATTTCCCAGCGGATTCACGCAGCCCGGAGGCTCTTTCTCTACGGTGTTCTCGCCCCAACGAGAGGCGGGCTGTAACCTTACAATGAGGTCTCTACGTGGCTTAGGTTTCGGGACGAAGGAGTACGCGAAAAAAAGGAGGAGAAAGAGGCTGTGGGGCCCCCGAGCATAGGGTGGCGCGGCCGGGCCATGGGCGCCGGCGCCCTCTCAGTGCAGGCCATGATGGCTCTCTCTTCTTTATCGGCTCCCTCCGTCATACGGAAAAATAGGAATTTACGTGAAATTCCCTTCCACGGTTGATCTTCAGAAATATTAGATTCGACGGTGCTTTTTCCCGGCGAATCTGCAGCTCAGGTGCTTGATCCTCAATGATGATGAAACATGCAAATAGATGAAATAACATAAGTATTGTGTCCCAATATGAAATATATCAATGAATAACAGCAAATTATGATACAAAATAGTGATGCAAATTGGACGTATCAACTCCCCCAAAGTGATGGACATAAAGGTACCTCCAGCAGCTGAATCTAATAAATTCCGCGAAGAAAAATTTAGTCATGCGTAGAAGGTTTGGATGATCATCCAAGTAGTCATTCCATGGGTTGGGCAATTCTTTACCAAAGTTTTCATTCTCTCCCATGCTTGAGCAACATATTCCAATATCTAATTGCTTAAAATTCATTATGCTACTTCTCAAAGATATAATTTTAGCGGGAGGATAATATCTACCAATCGCATCCTTACATTTAGTCCATGAATCAATACTATTCTTAGGCAAAGATAGCAACCAATCTTTAGCTCTTCCTCTTAATGAGAAAGGAAACACTTTCAATTTAATAATATCACCATCTACATCCTTATACTTTTGCATTTCACAAAGTTCAACAAAATTATTAAGATGGGCAGCGACATCATCAGAACTAGCACGAGAAAATTGATCTCTCATAACCAAGTTAAGTAAAGCAGGTTTTTTCAAAGAATTCTGTTGTAGTAGCGGGTGGAGCAATAGGTGTGCATAGGGAAATCATTATTATTTGCGTTTGTGAAGTCACACAACTTAGTATTTTTCGGGGTATTCATTTTAGCAGCAGTAAATAAAACAAACTGAATAAAATATAAATGCAAGTAACTAATTTTTTTGTGTTTTTGATATAGAGAGCAAGACGATTAAATAAAGTAAAACTAGCAACTAATTTTTTGTGTTTTGTTTAGGTGCAGCAAACAAAGTAGTAAATAAAATAAAGCAAGACAAAAACAAAGTAAAGGAATTGGAAGTGGAGACTCCCCTTGTAGGCGTGTCTTGATCTCCCCGGCAACGGCGCCAGAAATTTAGCTTGATACGCCTAGATGCACACGTCCGTTGGGAACCCCAAGTGGAAGGTATGATGCGTATAGAAGAAAGTTTCCCTCGGAAAGAAACCAAGGTTTAATCGGAGCAGTAGGAGCCAAGAAGCACGTTGAAGGTTGATGGTGGCGAAATGTGATGCGGCGCAACAGTTCGGCGCCAACGTGGAACTTGCACAACACAATCAAGTGCCTTTAGCAGCTTGATGAGGTTGTCAATCTCACCGGCTGCTGTAACAAAGGATTAAACATATTGTGTGGAAGATGATTGTTTACAAGAAAACAGTAAAAAACAAGTATTGCAGTAGATTGTATGCGATGTAAAGAATAGGACCGGGGTCCACAGTTCACTAGAGGTGTCTCTCCCATAAGATAAGCATGTTGGGTGAACAAATTACAGTCGGGCAATTGACAAATAGAAGGGCATAACAATGCATATACATGATATGACAAATATAGTGAGATTTAATCAAGGCATTACGACAAAGTACATAGACCGTAATCCAAGCTGCATCTATGCCTGAGTCACCTTCAGGTATCATCCAAGACCATTCGGTATTAAGTTGCAAAGCAACGGACAATTGCATTAAGTATGGCGCGTAATGTAATCGACAACTACATCCTTAGACATAGAATCAATGTTTTATCCCTAGTGGCAACAGCACATCACAACCTTAGAACTTCCTGTCCGTCCCAGGAGTCAATGAAGGCATGAACCCACTATCGAGCATAAATACTCTCTTGGAGTTAAGAGTAAAAAACTTGGCGAGCCTCTACTAATAACGGAGGCATGCAAGATCATAAACAACACATAAAAAATAGATTGATAATCACCATAACATAGTATTCTCTATCCATCGGATCCCACAAACACAACATATAGTATTACGGATAGATGATCTTGATCATGTTAGGCAGCTCACAAGATCCAACCATGAAGCACAATTAGGAGAGGACGACCATCTAGCCTCTTTGCTATGGACCCATAGTCAGGGGTGAACTACTCACTCATCACTCGGAGGCGATCGGTGATGAGTCCTCCGGGAGATGAATCCCTCTCCCGACGGGGAACAGGAGAAAGATCTCTGAATCTAGAGATGGGATTCGCGCGGCGCCCCGTCTCACGGAAGGTTTCGAGTATCGTGGCTCTCGGTACTAGGGTTTTTCGCGACGGAGGCTTTCGTAGGCGAAAGGGCAGGTCAGAGGCGGCACGAGGGAGCCCGAGAGGACGGTTTGACGCGGCCGGGGCACAGGCCGCGCATGCAATCACTGGCCACCTCGCCCCCACTTCGACTCCCCTTCGGTCTTTTGGGAAGCTTCGTGCAAAAATAGGACACTCTAGGCGGTGATTTCGTCCAATTGAGAATATTTCCTTACTAGGATTTACGAAACCAAAAACGACTTGACAGCGGCTCTTCGGCATCTTTTTTAATAGGTTAGTTCGGAAAATGCGTAAATGCGACATATAATGTGCATAAAACATGTAGGTATCATCAATAAAAGTAGCATGGAACATAAGAAATTATCGATACGTTGGAGACGTATCAAACAGACATGTCTCTTCGGCGCGAGAACCCGCCGATCCCAGCCGTCTCCGTGTGGCCGTGTCCTCTGCGCTCTGCGCTTTTCTCCATGGCCGGACCACGATTGGACTCACCGGGGGAATAATGATAATCGCCATCACCACTATCGTCAGAGTCCACAGGTGTAGAGTACTTTGCAGCAGATGCCACTTTTTTTCTCTCGCCGTCCAGTGAACGAGTTCTTGATGCAAAGACCGTGCCGGCCTCCAGGCAGGCGGCACGGTCTTGCATCAAAGATGGATCAGCGCACGAGCAGGAGTAAAGTGGCATGCTTCGCACCTGTGCTCCTGTGGAGTGCGGCGATAGTGTTGATGGCGATTATCAGTATTCCCCGTGAAGCCGTGGTCGGCCATGCGAGAAAGCGCAGGAGGCGCGAAGCCACAAGGAGGCGAAATTTGGGACTGTAGTGGTTCTCTCGGAGCGGATCGAACGTTGTTGTTGTGTCGTTAAGGACCGTTCCACGGAACGACGGCGGGAAAGAGACCCTTACAAAGTATCTGCGGTGTATCTTGCAACTATGGTTCCGACCATGTAGTATTTGTGTTGACCAATAATGTATGAGGCACTTATTCCATTTTGTCATTCCATTTCCTTTGAGATTTTCAAAATGCCGATGATTAAAATATTTGGTCCCCCTTGGGGGTGGCGTAAGTGAGCCTGGTAAGATAGCACAAATATCAATCTCTTGTGCATCGGACTTGGTCTCGCTTACGCCATCCCTAAATGTTAATATTTGTGTTGACCAACAATGTATGAGGCATTTATTCATTTCTCTTGTGCATCGGACTTGTGTTGGTCTCACTTTCTTCCATTTTCATCATAGTACGAACTGGATATGAAGACCCCGATGCAAGCGAGCCTGGTGGGTAGAGATGAGGGAGCAAAGGAGGAACCGGATGAAGACTACTTTGTATCTCGAAATTGTGAAATTTGTATGAATTAAGAGTTGTATGCAAAACATTTGACACTTAATTGCCACTATATATGTATCTTCGATCGGGCTCTAAGTAATGTGATGATGATGTCTATGTTATATCTGTGCAATGTACATGATATTTATATTATATCTGAATGTTGTTGTATATAACCTGTATCTCTGTATATTGCTGTGTATAAACTGCATGTGTATAGCAGTATCTCTGTATATTGTTGTGTATAAACTGCATGTGTGTAGCAGGCAGCACAAAATCGAGTATAATACAAGCAATTTCTGTGGCGCACTGAAAACCAATTCTGTGGCGCACGCTTTTCTATGGCGCACCTAGGAACACGTGCGCCACAGAAACCTTAATTCTGTGGCGCATGGGAAGGTGCGCCACAGAAACCTTATTTTTGTGGCGACGTTTCTGTGGCGCACCTCCCATGCGCCACAGAATCCATTTTGGTGCGCCACTAAGGCTTTCCTACTGAGTGAACGACGCTTTTCGGGTTGGAACCCTTTGAACTTAATGCCGTGCGGCAGGTCCTCTCAAGAAACTAAGGATCGGCTTCAAGATGTGTGAGATCATCATATTTCTTCTTATGCTTAGCAGGCAGATCTTCGTACTTGATCGGTTCTTCTCGCCATCTCGGATGTAGATGTTGACGTGGTGGTTGCGGAAGATTGTCCCGTGGTCCCATTGGCGTACGAGAGACTGCCAAAACCCACCGGCGGGCGATGGTTAAGCAACACGAAGAGCCGGGGAGCTCCCAGGGCCAGTGGACCCTGGCCCCTCGCGTCGTCCCGCAAATGTTCCGGCACACGTCCCTAGCGGTTGCAAGGGCGTGCCACATGACCTATACCTGGTGAGGAAGGTGTTGGATTGCTTCGATTAGTTTCATGCATGGCGAGACACGTAAACATTAAATACGAGCCCGATCGGCTCTCGGGTTGCCTTTTGTGGATCGGCTCAAAGAGCCGATACACCCATGGGTTGCGTCGGGTTAACGATGACATGGGGGTCTTTAATCAATATAAAGTTAAACCAATCTACGACGAGTCTAGGGTTTTCACCGTATGATCGGAACATCCTCGCGTAGTTGAGCCTAATAGACATGAATGGAAACTAACCCTAAAAGAGGCCTAAAACCAACATTAAGTTAATTCCCCGAACATCCCTCTTAGGACTAACAAACCATACCTAACGCACCTACGGGATCGTTCAACCCCGTTTTGCAAAGCCTAACCACACGAGATATTAAATAATCCTTGAAGAATCAAAGGAGCAACTATAGCACAGAGATCAGATCTTAAACAGAACAAGCGGTAGCTGCCACTGGTGTAAGAGCGACTAGATATCGAGGACGGCATAGCTAAACGGATATGCATAAAGAAAAGCATCCATGCAAGCCCAAAACATCTCCGATAAATAGTGCTACTCGCCGTCAACAACGCTTCAGCACGAGCAGACACAAGGTACGAATAACGTGTCTTGCCTAGATCCCAAGATGCGATCTAGCGGCATGATGCTTTACCGGAAGAAACCTCGAAAGAAAGGGGTGACGATACGCTTTGATTTGTGTTTGTTGTGAACGTGATTATCCTCCTTTTCCGATAACCCTAGATACATATTTACAGCCAAGGGACTTTCTAATTCGAACGTGCACCTAACCGCACAGGTTAAACTCTATCTTTAATTCTAAACTAAGATGCGATCTACTATATTTACGGATACACGGGCAATCTAGCCTAATCTGTTGATGCACCTGAATAAATGCATTTAGCTCTTCTGCATGAGTACGAGAAACTTTGACTCTTTCTCCCATTGCCTCATAAGTGATGTTTTGCCGACCAGTGTGTCGCTCCTCTTCAACTATCATATTGTGCATTATGACACAAGCTTTCATGACATCACCGATTTCTTTACGCTTCCATCCTTTCGCAGGTCCTCGAACAATGGCAAAACGGGCTTGGAGAACTCCAAAGGCTCGTTCCACATCCTTTCTAGCCGCCTCTTGCCTTTTAGCAAATAATTTCTTCTTTCTGGTTGATGGAGCTGGTATGGTCTTCACAAGTGTTGCCCACTTTGGATATATACCATCTGCAAGGTAATACCCCATTGTGTATTGATGACCATTGATGGTATAATTCACTTCTGGAGCTTTACCCTCTGCTAGCTTTGCAAACACATGAGAACGGTCAAGAACATTTATATCATTGTTTGACCCTGGTAAACCGAAGAATGCATGCCAAATCCAAAGATCCTTTGAAGCAACTGCCTCCAAGATCATTGTGGGCTCTTTCACATGGCCTTTAAACATGCCATGCCATTTTTTTGGGCAATTTTTCCAGCCCCAGTGCATGCAATCTATACTCCCTAACATACCAGGAAATCCTCTTTCCTCCCCTACTGCAAGTAATCTTGCAATATCATCTTCATTTGGAGACCTCAGGTATTCGTCCCCAAAGATTTCACAAATTTTGATCACAAACTTCTTGCAAGCCTCTAGATTAGTAGCTTCTGCCGACCGGATGTACTCATCGGCACCATCAGCTGCTATTCCATAACTTAGCATCCGCATTATTGCTGCAGTCATCTTTTGCAATTGATGCAACCCAAGAAGTCCACAAGCACTCCTTTTTTGCGTAAAATAACCATCATAATCATGTTCAAGTATAGTATCGGATATGCGTATAAACAAAGTACCGGACATCCTAAACCTGTGCATAAAGAAGTAAATGAGATAGGGAGGTGAAAATAGAAAAAAACAGAGAGTAATGGAGTAATTGCGAACCTTCGCCGAAAAAAGTGTTCGGGATAGCGAGGATTTTCTCTGAAGTAGTCATTCCAGAGGAGAACAAATCCGGCATCTCTTGCTCGGTCAATTGTCTGACGCCCATGCTTGGAACCGCCATGGCGTCGAGCGTTCCTCTTCTCTTCCTCCTCACGCTCTCCAAATGCTGCAAGAATGAGTTCGTCATCATCAGATGAAGACGACGACGAATTCATGAGCATATCCAACGAGGAAAATTCTCCATTCATCATTTTTCTGTGTTGGACAGAGGAATTCAAAAGAGAGATGAGAGAAGGAAAAGCGAGGAGTGTTGGATGAGAGGTGGGAGGGGTGGTATATATGGACCTGGAAATATAGCCGTTGGAAATATAGCCGTTGGAAATATAGGCGTTGGAAATATAGCCGTTTGAAATATTACTAAACTATATGAGAAAGAATTTAGATGTCCTAGATATAGAGCCACTAAAAAACTGAAATCATCTAAAAAAGAATCTTTATAGATGGCCATCTATATGGAGATATAGAAGACCTCATTTAGAGGAACCACTAGAGATGCTCTAAACACTGGTGTCCTCTCCTGTAATCAGGCACACACCGAGCACCAAAGATAGTTGCCCAGCGACAAGAATCCACACGATAGATAGCACAATGCAAGGGAACCGGCCTGCCGGCGTGCGTCTCCTTCGCCTCGTCCTCGCCGTTCTTCTCCTTGTGGCATTTGCCGCTCCAGCTCGCGCCGCCGGCCACATTAGTACCGACTCCCTCACATCCGGCCGTCAGGTGTGCGGGAACCCTTGCGCTGCCTATGCACAACCCTACACCGGCCATGGTTGCAAATTTGTATACCACAACAAGTGCTAGTAGTGACGGCCGGTTGATGGATCCATCAAGCTGCCATGCATGCATACTTTCGTGTACGCAGCATGCATGCCATCCGATCGACCACGGTGGAGATAGCTAGCAGCCTAGCTTTCACCGTGAAATGTATGTGCAGCTACTCGGGTTCTGAATAAAAAGAGAGCATCTCACGCTTAACTGGTGCTTGAGTTTCGGTCCATATTTCCTCTTCGTTGCAGATTGGGCTGTACTTTGCTAAAAAAAAATGGTTGATGTTACATAGAAACATCAGGTGCCTCGGTATGCCTTAATTTTTTTTTCTTCTCTCGCAGTGTCAATAAGAATAGCAGTATTTAAGCAAGGCTGAAATAAATAGGTTGCTGGTCTCGATCGATGCAGAGGCCAGGGCTATAGAAGATGCAAACACGACAGAAGATGTAGGATACAACTCTCTCCTTTTACATCAAGATCTTCAAAGAGAATATACATGTACAATGTATTGGGTCATGTATCTGGAGGTGTGTTGGCAGCCCAGAAGTCTGGCATGTGTGACGCCCCTAGAAAGTTTGGCAATGTATTGCTACGTGCAGCTCGCAGCCACTAAAGTAGTCAAGCAACATCAACAAGAGTGCCAACACTAGTATGGCAGGGAAAAATAACCGAACAACTTGACTGAAGTTGTTGGAGAGTCGAGAAGACGAATCACCATTCTCGAGGACGTAGCAGTCGGGACAAATATTGCCAGAATAATTTTCCTCACGGCAACCTTGAGAAAAGATCCAAAATTGATCTTGCGAAGTAAGATCTGAAGGTCCATACCTAGAGAACTGTAATCTTTCAACACCACCATTAACGTCGGGAAGAAGATCTCGTCGTCGAACAAAGAGTTGAAGATCACTTATTGTAAACAATGTCATCTTTATTGAGGTAGTGACCAAGAAGAAGACAACAATTAAACTCTAATCTAATATATGAGAATACTAATTTAATCAAAAACTCCACGCATAGATCGGGTTCCCACCCCTCCTGACGCTAGGGAGGCCGGCCGGAGGAGGGGGAACCAATCTATCGTGGAGACGGAGGTGAAGGAGATGCTAGGGTTTCAGGATGCGGCGCTGGGCGTCTTGTCTGGTGCGTATAACAAAACTAGAATTAATTATGTTTACACAAAATATCGTGCCATACACAATAACATATACATAAATCAGGCTAGCTAGCTCTAATACACATCAATGGAGGCGTGTTCCTCAGAGCATCTCCACCGACGGTTCCCAAATAGACGCTGACAGGTGCGCCGACACGTGTTTATGGGGGGCGCTGGCACGGCCTCCCGAACTATAGGGACGGCCGACCCACACCGGCGTCCCCTAAATTTTTTCATACAATAATAATTTAAATTTTATTGAAACTATAATTATTCATACAATAATTTAACATAGTTTCTTACAAATACAAATGGAATTATTCATAAAATAATCTAAATTTTAAATCATGCTTTGGCAGCTTCTCTCCTCGCCCACGGATACTGCTTGATTACTTTGAAGTAGAGCATGAACAAGTTGCATCTTGAATTTCTACATGCATGTCCAAGAAACACCGCGGACTCTTGGGGTACATGCTCAGCATGAGCAAGAGGCCCTTGATAATAAAATGGTTGATCATCATCTATAGGTGAGTCACGCTACCATTCTCAATGATCGTATTGTCGTGATCGCATGACGTTCATCGCCTCCCACATCCCGAGAATCCGACCAAGTGAGAGCAGAATTGCACGACAACGGTGAAACTCTTGTTGGAGACTTTCAAAAGCCCGCTCAACATCCTTGCGAGCTGCTTCTTGGCATGTCGCAAAATAAGCGTCCCCATCTCGGAACACAGGATCGAAGATTGTCTTCACAAATGTAGCATACGTTGAATAGATACCATCGGCTAGATAATACCTCTTGTTGTATGCGTTGCCGTTGACCTCAAAGTTCACTGCAAGAGCTTGTCCCTCAGCTAGCCTGATAAACACCGGAGAGCGCTGCAGCCCGTTGATATCATTATGGGTTCCTGCCATGCCAAAAAAAGCATGCCAAACCCAGAGATCATAGTGTGCCACCGCCTCAAGAATGACACTGCACTGATATTTATGCCCCTTGTACATCCCTTGCCAGGCAAAAGGGCAATTCTTCCAACCCTAATGCATGCAATCGATGCTTCCAAGCATCTTAGGAAACCCTCGATCGACATTTTGTGCCAGGATCCAAGTTGTATCATCTGTCGTCGGTGCTCTTAAATAATCTCCAGCAAACACCGCTATGACGGCTCGGCAAAACCTATAGACAGTCTTGAAGCATGTCGACTTCGCCATCCGCAGGTAGTCATCAGCTGCATATGGGGGAGCTCCATATGCAAGTCAACGCAATGCAGCAGTGCACTTCTGGATTGAGGAGAAGCCCCACATACCGGTGCAATATTGCTTGCACATGAAATAGTCATCGTACTCCCTGACGTCGAAGACAATTTTCATGAACAGATCCCTGTTCATCCGGAACCGACGCTGAAAATACTTTGGCGTGTGAGTTGCGTCGTCGGCGAAGTATTCAGAGTCAAGCAGCAACGCACCGGTTTGAGATGCCTCTCCTTGTTGTTCTTCTTTCCAAACCTTGAACCGTCGCGGACCGGACGGGTGTAGGAGGCGGGGGAAACACGCGCGTTTCGTTTTTTTGTTAGGGTATATTTTTTTTTCACAATCCAGACATGCACTGTACACACCATGTTTTATTGGAGTGAAAATTCTGTCATATTTTTGGGTGAAAATTTTGAAAACTAGAAAATACGACGACTATGCAAGATGCAAACTTTAGTTTGCCCAAGCTGACATCTTGTTTTGGCCAAACAGTCCCCTCCCTCCCTTCACCCAAGCAGCCAAGCTCTCCGCCGACTCCAAGGCTCGAACCCCCTCTTCCTCGTCGTCGGCGTGGAGCGGAGGCCCAATTCCTCCAGCCTGATTGCAATTCTTCCCTGGGTAATCCCAATTCATCCCTCTTTCCCCTCTCCCGCGAGCAATCGAATCAAAACCCTCACCGGTTCGTGCAGGAATCCGGCGGGGGCAGCGGCGGCGGCGGCGATGGACATCTACAACGTCGAGGCCGCCGAGATCCTCGCCAACGAGGCACTTGTAAGCCCTTTCCCCCCCTTTTCCCCTTCTGACCTATGCTGGCGAGTTCCCTGAGGTAATCCTGCCCTTCCCTTCCTCCAGCTGCTCCCCATCGCCGAGGCCGCCCCCATCTACGAGAAGCTACTCGCCACCTTCCCCACCGCGGTGAGTCCACTTGAATTTCCCACCAGATGTTCATTTGTTCGTGCTGCTGCTCTATCTTTACCCCTTTGCCGAGCTGAGCTTGAATTCGCATACAGGTCAAGTACTGGAAGCAGTATGTTGAAGCGTACATTGCCGCGAACGACGAGGAGACCGCCAAGCAGATATTCAGCAGATGCTTGCTCACCTGCCCTCACATTAATCTCTGGTGAGGGGATTCCGCATTTTATGATGATATATATATGTCCATATGCCCTAGTTCGCTTTCTCCGGTAGGCGAGGAATTCCTTCACTGTCGCTCCAACATGTTCTTCCCTTAATGTCGCGCGCGAGGTGCCGGTTTTCTTTCATTTTGCCCAGACTTGCCACCAGTCACCAGTGCCCTATTGTCCGATCATTTGTTGAGTTCATCTTCATTGTTTTGTTTGTGTCCATCGCCGTCTGCACCTCGTATTGCTCTTAGCTATGACTGACATACTCTTCCCAAAATAAGTTTTCCAGTTTGCCAGCAACTCCAATATTGACATGAGCTTATAGGGATGGGTGTTACTTGCAGGCGTTGTTACATCAACTTTATTAAAAGAGTAAACAGTAAAAGGGGCTCTGAGGGTCAGGAAGAGACAAAAAAGGCTTTTGACTTCATGCTGAACTATGTTGGTAAGTACAAAAAACTTCTAGCAAGCGCTGACCTCTGATAATAGGCAAGTGCCTTGTATTATGCCACTTTTGCAGTGGATTTTTGAACTAAGAAGCTTAACTCTGCCAGGCAATGATGTTGCGTCTGGCCCTGTCTGGATGGAGTACATTGCATTCTTGAAATCAATGCCGGTTTGTATTTCTTCATTTTCCTGTTCAAGCATTGTGTTCATTTGACCGTGTTTCAATTATTTGCGGTTCCTTGTTTGAAACTCTTTCAGGTTGTGACGCCCCAGGATGAGTCACGTCGCATGACTACTATAAGGAAAGTATACCAGAAGGCAATTTTGGTTCCAACTAGTCATGTCGAGCAGCTGTGGAAGGATTATGATAACTTTGAAAATTCCGTTAGTCGCACCTTGGTAATTGCGTTTACATTTCGATCCTTGGTCATTTTTATAAGCAGCTAGCATATAAACTTCAGTCATTCGGCATAAAGACGGGTCTGTAGTTCTCCTTTTGTAGTGTGAAACTTCACAGTTTCAGTACATTGATGTGTCAGTAGTGTTTACTGAACTCCACCATTTATATACTTTGCTATTTTATTTTATTAAATCTCAAGACAATGGAAACCCTGTCTTGTGTGTATTTCATATGGACTCATCATAATATATCCATTTTCCAGGCAAAAGGCTTGCTATCTGAATATCAACCAAAGTTTAACAGTGCTAGGGCGGTATATAGAGAACGTAAGAAGTACATTGACGATATCGATTGGAGCATGCTGGCCATCCCCTCTACAGGCTCCTACAAGGTAAACGGTTGATCAGGCCCTAACGCCGATTTACATTAGGTGTGGCAGTCTACAATACTGACTTTACAAAATGGTTGTGTTTTGTTGATAATTATTTCTATTTCGCAGTTACAAAAATTCACCATTATAGTTGTCGTACAAGTTGTCTTATACATTTTCTTATTGTCACTGTTGAATCTTGTAGGGAAAACAGTAGGGTAAAACAAAACCGTGTCTTTTGATTGCAAACTTAGCAATTGGGTGTTCTAGAAAAGCTGGATGACAAGATTTATCTATCTCATTGTCGAACTGACCTACCTGAAGATTCAGCATCCTTACCCCCCACTCCAGTGTACAAATTTAAACGTTACCTTTTGTATGAATATGGTAGTAAATTTGTAAAAAAGTACAGTAAAAGTATGTTCAATCGCAAACCTAGTGATTCTGTCTGCACCTTCATATTTTAGTTGTCAAAGATAGAGAAGTTTGACTGCACCCTTTCGAAAATATCATCGATTTTTGAACGAGGTAGTTTTCTAAAAGATATCTGCTTAGTTTGAATAAACAACTCATTGTACCAATTTGAAGTGAACACAATTGAATTTCCCCTCCATATGCTTTGAGACTTAAAACTAATGTTTTCTCTTTCCATACTCGGCTTTATTCTATCATATTGTTTAGTTTATTGGTCATGCCCACTGAATAGGTATTTGAAAAGTACATTTATTTTGTTATGTATTCTGGTAGAGTGGTAGATGCATGACCAGTATTTAACTGGCAGGTAACTTGCTAATCTATTTGACAGGAAGAGCAACAGTGTATGGCATGGAAAAGACTTCTGACATTTGAGAAGTGAGTAAACATCTGTGTCAAATATGCAAGTGTAATCATGATTCAAAATTTCAGCAGAAGATTTTTGTTTGTTCTAATTCTTTAAGGGACATTTTATTTCTTTGTTGTAGAATGTAGATATAGAGCAGGTAATATTTGTTTTTCATTTTTTTCCTCTGCCCTAGAAGACTATATTTTGTTTATCATCTCCCTAATTTATCTGCATCCTCTCCTTGAGCTCTTTATTTCCTGGATTAGATCCTATGGGGGCAAGTTATTGAGTATGCCATGTTTCTTAATTCTAACTTGATATCAGTTTGTCACCTTCTACCACTCAGTTCTCTCCGAGATTACTCCCCACATTTCTGCTAACACAAGTATTTTGTTTACTGTAGGGGGAACCCTCAAAGAATCGATGCTGCAGCTGCTAATAGGCGTATTACATTTACTTATGAGCAAGTAAGCCAACATCTCGTACAATCGGATTCACTCTGAAATAGTGATGATTGGCATAGTATTCCAGTTAGGCATTCTGATACATTGTGGTCAACTGATCACATGGAGGCATGTCTAAACGTGCCATGTATAGTTTTTTTTTCCTTTTGTGGTTGAAGTTTTTTGAGCTTTCTTGCCCAAGATATTGGAAATAATAGTTCACATACATACGAAGGTGCAATGCTCAACCACTCCATGACCATAACCATATCAAGTTGATTGCGATAATCAGAATGTTGCTTATGGATATCAGCTCGATATGGTTATGGTCGTGGAGATTTATATCGTGGTTGAGCATTGCGTCTTCATATGCATGTGAAATATTCTTTGTTTGTCACAAATATCCTTATGAACAGAGGGGCCTCAAGATTAATTTCCCTGTGTAGTGTACATTGGTCGCATTACAATGGGGACATACTAACCAAGTGTACGACTTGTTCTTACTTTCAGTGCCTAATGTATCTTTACCATCATCCTGATGTATGGTATGATTATGCTACGTGGCATGCAAAGAACGGTTCTACGGATTCTGCAATCAAAATATTTCAGCGCGCTGTAAAAGCACTCCCTGGTAAATTGAATATCCTGCGAAATTCTCTTGATCAATTCAGTTATGCTGTCCACTTCTGTAGTCAGTGCATCCTCGTGGAAGCTAGTGTCGATCTGATTTACTGAGAGATTGTGAGCATGCTATCAGAATTGTAGAAAGATCCGCAGGAAAACAAACTTATGGAATTACGATTTCGCTCTTGTTCGATCACTTGATTCGTTTATATATATTTTTCGATAAAGGGTGTTTTATTACTTAAAAGGTTCGATAAAGGATTCGCTTATATCTAACAACCTTAGCTCTGTTTGGATGAGCCAGGGTTCGATGAGCATTAAACTTGCTACTAATTTGAACTGGATCAGGCCCAATCCCAGTTCACCTAAAGAATGTTGACTGACTGAAATTAAATAACTGATTGGTAATTGGTATGTACTCTGGGGCGGCAGTCCCTAGGATGATATAAAGGAAAGTTAAGTACAACTTCCAGGAAGGCTGAACACATTTCTAAGGAGAATATCAAGTTATAATCCCCAGGACCAACTATGTGAATATGTGATGAGAGCTGACATGTCAGAATTCGTCACAGTTCAGTTCACATCTTAGATCAAGACATATACCCTCGTATTATATATGTAATTATATACATTTGATCATATGCATGTGTGAAAGACAGATACTTGCATCTTGGTCTATGCGATCCTTTTAATGATTTGCGCGAATGTATTCATGCGTGCACACAGTATTGATATCCAGTTCGGTAGTCAATGATTGTTATGTGAGGCTTATTTATTTCCTGATGTGTTGTTAAATTGGATTGGTAGCTGCTGCTCCTAGTTCCTGTTTATCTCTTGTACTGATATAACCAGCAACTCTTAACTTTGTCAATAGATCAGCAAGATTTTGTCTGATTCGGATTGGTAGCAGCTCGTCATAGTTACTTATGTGTATTCTGTGACTGACGTAACTACTAAATTCCAACTTCATGTGATAGGCTCTAATAATTTGAATGTTAGGTAAAATGAACATTAATTCATCATCCAGACACACACCATGAATGACATCGTATCCACAGTATTGTACAACTGATTCTGTGTTTTTTTTTGCTAATTATTTTGTTATCATAACAATTCTCCAGTTTAAATGCCAGTCATGTTTGCACTTTGCACTGAGTTGTGAGTACTAGAGTACAACACTAGTTACTTTAGATGGCTGTTTTAACTGAAATGTACTGTAGCACTTTCCGGACCTGATTATTTTGCCTATTACTTTTTGTAGGTTCTGAAGTACTAAAATATGCCTTTGCTGAACTGGAAGAGTCTATTGGGGCAATTCAGGTTCATTTGCTTGATTTTTTCTCTACAATGTGTATCTGAGCACTTGCATACTTTTACAGGTACTCTTAAGATGATCATTAATTTTCTGACATGGCATGTGTTGCAGCCTGCTAAGACGATATATGAGTCTCTTGTAGCTGAAAATGCAAGCATGACATCACTTGCACATATTCAGGTTTGTTACCATTACTATTTTACATGTACTCATGATTATGGCTACAGTGTCTGGTATCTTTAGTGTTCTGTTATTTGTATTGCAGTTTATTCGGTTTCTAAGGAGAACTGAAGGCATTGAAGCGGCTCGCAAGTACTTTTTGGAAGCTCGGAAGTTGCCAAGCTGCACCTATCATGTGTATGTTGCTTATGCTACAATGTCATTTTGCCTCGACAAAGATGCGAAGGTTGTTAACTTGATGACATATGTGCATACACTTTTTCCTTTACCAAACAATGTTAGTTTAAACCTTTGGAACTTTGTGCCAGGTAACTTGTCATCCTAACTGGTACAATGCAGTTACATCCATTCTTTGATGGTACTTAGGGGAACACCCTTTTGTATTCTGTCCATCTCAGTTAGTTTTCCAGCTCATGCAGAGAGGATCAAGTAGGCATGGCATACCCTTCTTTTTGTGCTATGAAGTACCTTACCAACCATCGAAAAGGGTTTGGTAAAGATTATCAGAGGGTTGAGGTGGACACTTAGACCTGCTTAGAATGGTGGTATTTGACGCCAGCACCCTAGTTTTTGCTGGAATTGCCCTCAGTTTGTATGTATCCCTGCCTGCAAATAGCATGGGGTATAAGTTGGCCACAGTGGCAGAGCCAGGAATGAAGCAAGACGGGTGCTAACTTATGTCATGCAAAAAATATTTTATTGCATGTAAAAATCGTACATTACCATGACACTAACACACATACTCTAATAAAAATGACAATTGAAAATCTTTGAAAAATTCCAGATACAAAATAGATGGATTTTTTTTTGAAAATTGGGGAATGAGCGCATTGGAGGGAAGCTGATCGCCGGAGAGGACACAGAACGGAGCGGCAGACCTGCACTCTAGGGGGAATTGATGTCGCAGCACTTGACATTTTCAGAGGAGACAAAGAAGAGCGAGAGAGGTGGAAGGGATTTTGTGACCTAGGAGTCTAGGACATCAGCTATCGGTGACAATCGAATGTGTGTTGCACGGGAGAGACGGAGACCCTTGAGAACACCCACCAAGCAATCTCCTCCAGTGGGCCATGTGCTGCAGTAGGCCAACTGATTCTCATAGATTTTCTATTAGCTGGACCTTCGCACTCAGTGTACGCTTTTATAAACTTTGCTGGACCGGTGTTACTGCCCGGGTAGCACCGGCCACAGCTCCGCCCCTGGTTGGCCATAAAGGTGCAATTCGTAACTTGCATACTTCAAACTGCCAGTTGCCATCATAGTAATGAAAACATAATGGCTGAATAATAAGGTCTAATATATTAATTTACGCTGCAGTTTTTCACTTGTATTTCGCTTCTTCCAGTTTGCAGTTACTCACTTATCGTGTACGTGTAGTATCTGCTAAATAGCATTCCCATGTAGGTGGCTCAAAATGTTTTTGAAGCTGGTTTAAAGAAATTTATGCAAGAGCCAGGATACGTTCTTGAGTAAGTATCCATTCAGCTTAACAGAAACTTAAATTTATTGTATTTTGGTTCACGAGCATGAACCAAATGTCTGCCCACTAGTTATTTTATGCTACTTATTTTGTTTTCATCTATTGGCAGTTGAAAAGGGTTCATTTCAGTCATGTTAAATACAAGTCAAATTGTTTAATTATTGAGATTCTTGCTATGATTCAGATATGCCGACTTCCTGTGTCGCTTAAACGATGATAGAAATGTACGTGCTTTGTTTGAGCGAGCTCTGAGCTTACTTCCTCCTGAGGAATCCGTAGAGGTAAATATTTTGTTCTATTTGATCGCAAGTTACTCAGTATTTCTATATTATGAGAAGGTGCTGCGCACTTTTCAGAAAATATCTTAATTGGCATTAGTGTCCCAGGCTCCCAGCAGCAGCAATAGCAATAATATAGAACATTTCCACCTTTTTTTGTGGTGCACTGCATAGCCTCGGGAGCTCATGTTGTTGGATATTTGTTATAGAGGTGCAACATGCAAATAGATATAGATTCATATGTTTGTCTATTAGTTGTCTGAATATATGTTGTTATTCTCCTGTAGGTATGGAAACGGTTTGCTCAATTTGAGCAGATTTACGGGGATTTGTCAAGCATGTTAAAGGTACGAAAATTTAAGCAAAGTGCACATGGTTGTTATCATTGCATTAGTTTGAATTAGAGTGCATTTTATCTTTAGATGGTTTATATTTAACTAAATCTAATTTGTTATGTTGTTCATTGCAAATTTGCAAGTTGCAAATAAAAGTTTCTTATGTTTGCATTTATCCGTGAATGACTTAAGTCCTAGTGAGGGTTCCCTCCCTTTCAAATCTGCTGTCCATGCTCTCCTTGGCACCAGTAGTAGATGATACCTATTGCAATTACATTCTTTGAGGTCTTACAACTGACCTGCTCAATACTTTGGTTTGGAATTGCCACCTACTGAACCTTACAGCACTTTCTGCAAAACTTTCGTCTAAAGGAATAAGGCAATATTATAATATGCATGTACAGCAATTAAGGTTCCTGCCAGGTTTGGTAGAGAGCAGTAGACCATCCTATGGTTCTGTCAATTTTGGAAACACAAGCAAACTTTGCAAAAGCTCGAAACCAAAGGAGGGTCTGTTTATTTTTGTATTTGCAGTTCTGTACTATCATCTTATGCTCTTGTTCCTTACCTGGCCAATTCACTGTATGGTCAGTTGCTGCAGATGAACGCATGTATAATAGCCGTTTTCATTTCCTTTTTTATGTTTATGAGTTTTTCTTGGGAAAAAACTGCAGCTTTTTTATGGATTTTTATTTATATAAAATTTGTTTTCTCAGGTGGAACAAAGAAGGAAGGAGGCTTTATCTAAGACATCAGAAGATGCCTTATCGTCCTTAGAGAACACACTATATGACGTTGTTTCTCGATATAATTATATGGATCTTTGGCCATGCTCATCAAAAGAATTGGATTATCTGTCAAGACAGGAGGTATATTGACCATTCTATATCAAAAAAATTGCCTTAGCCATGTATTTCTAAGCCTAACATGCCTTCTTGATTCCCTGATTGCTGAATGACTCCTTATTGAATGAACTATGAACTTCATAAAAATCATTGAATCTGTGTAAAAGATACATTTGCGTTTTTGACACATGGCATTGATTTGCAACTTCACAGCAGCAATTGCAGGACATGCTTTTCAAGCATGCCCATAAATAATAAGCTGCATGACATCATTTGGTACTGATATTATACCTAAATTGGATGTACCCCTCAAGTTCTCTTCTAATTTGGCCAAAGAATGCAATTGCGCCATTACTTTATGTTTCTGATGCGGGCTATATTTTTGTGGAACTTCAGAGTCCATGTTTGGTTTCCATTGACAAATCTTGCGTGTAATGCTTTCTTTGTGTTGATATCGCAGTGGCTTGCAAAGAACATGTCTAAGAAGAGTGACAAGTCAGTTATGCTAACTAGTGTTGTTGGCCCTACCTTAGGTAATCTGCTATCTGTTAATTGTTTTTGGCAACAATAGTAAAGTGGTTGCTGACTATACCTACATTTTTGGCTCAGATAAAGGCAATGCTGGGGGTGGTGCGAATGCAAAGTTATTACCCTTGTCTGCAAGAGTTGTTCGTCCCGAGACTTCTCGAATGATTATTTATGATCCTAGACAGATAAAAGGTATGAATGGCTGCATAATTATTATTTTTTATAGAAAATGGGATGCATAGTTATTTGATGAGAAAGAACCGGATGCATGGATATTCCAGTTGCAACTGCATCAACTGTTCAGTTGCATTTGCCTATCTCACTCATGAGGCAGTGTTGTTAATTTATCAGGACCAGTGATTACAGCCACATCCAGTGGGTACACAAAGGAGGTTGACGATATATTCAAAATGCTTTCTCCACCAATAATGTCCTTCATCACGAATTTGCCTGCTATTGAAGGTACGGTTGCATGACTGCATGAGTACTCATTGTCATCTCTTGCATAGCCACTAAGAACGATGTAAACGGAAACGTAATCGAGTGACACCTTCAATGTAAACGGTATCGACAAATAACGTAAACTGTTTGGTTATGACAGTGGTAAAGCCTGTAGTTGGTTCAAACTGGTCGAAGGAGCCGCAACTTTTTAGATCTGATCGAAGGAGTAGCCAGGCCTCTCAGCAGTAAATGAGGGTAGGACACTGCGATCGACCGGTGCGATCTCTGAATCCGCGCTTCGGGAACGAGGGAAGCTGGGGATAGAATCATTCATGCCTTGGGGGAAATTGGAGATCGGGCACTTGAGGCTGGGGAAGGAGAAGACCAAGGTGGTTGCCTGTGGCGGGCGTCTGAAGCATGGACGGAGATGTCGTGGGGAAGAAGGCGATAAGCTAGAGAGAGAGAGAGATGGTGTTATCGTGATCTGATTACGCCCTCTATGTCCTGGAAACGGATTTGCACAGGGGAGGGATCTGATACCGTGTTATCAAATTACAGAGCTTACTAAACAAATAAGATTTAACAGTACCTGTTACCAGAGTTATCAGATAACTTTACAAACCCACCAACCAAACACCTTCTAAAATCTTTGCCAGATGCTATTATATTTAGAGCATGGGAACCGGTCCATGCTTAATCAAGACACTAGCATAGGCTTGATGCATGTAGTGCGTTGGTTGAGAAATGTTCAGTAGTTTAAACTACTTGTGAGCATGCTCTTTATTGTCTAATGGAGAACATGGTTATGAAATAAAAAATCACAATCTTGAATATTGATCTGCCAAAATATTGCTGTGCTGAATTTGTATTATTCTCTTAACAGGTCCATCACCAGATATAGACATTGTGCTTGGCGTCCTACTGCAAAGCACATTGCCAGCAGGACATGATGTTGGCAAACCTTCTGGTCCGGTTCCTGGCGCTACCACTACTGACCTCTCGGGTCCTCGGAACCAGAATGGATCAGTTCATAGACCTCCAAGAGATGGGCAGCCCACGAAAAGGAAGGCCATTGAAAGTACTCTCCCTCCCCTCTCCAATCTTTTTGTTGTCCAGAAAGCCGATGTTACGTTTGCATGTTAAGCTCAAAGGGCATTTTTTGAGCTATTTACAAGTGATTCATGTTGAAGTTTTATAGTTCACTACGGACGGTCTAACCAACACAGATATGAAGGGACATTTTGGGTCCGTAGTCTAATCGGTGTTGAATTATGCAGGGCAAGAGGAAGAAGATGCAGCAGCGGCGGCGCAGAACCGAGCGATGCCCCGAGACATATTCAGGCTCAGACAGATCCAGAGGAGCCGGGGTGTGGCTCCTGCTCAGTCGGGATCCACGGCGATGTCCAGTGGAAGCATGTTTTCTGGGGAGCAATCAGCCAACAGCTCAAGCTAGTACACTTGATGTGTAGCTAGTTCTCTGGCTGCATGTAGCTACTAATATATGATATACTCCCTCCTTTCCATGAAATTTGTCTGAGATTTGTCAAAATTTGGATGTATCTAGATGCTATTTGGTGTTTAGATGCATCCGAATTTAGACAAATCTCATACAACTTTCATGTGATGGAGGGAGTATATCACATGTAGAAAGATGGAACTAAAATGATATAGTACTTGCTAGGGCCAGGCTTAGTTAGTTTATGTTAGCCAGCCTTGGCTAAAACAGATCTTTGATTAGCTGATCAAGCAGTTGGTGTGAGAACAGAGTTCTCCTGTCTTCCCGACTGCAGTGTTATGTTCTGAGTTACGATATGTTACCTAGGTTAAGCAGCACTTTGTTGAATCGATGAATATCAGTTAATGAAGAACACAGCCAACGGTTCTGACTGCAGATTTTCGTACTGACGACCTTTTTTAAATGTGAAATTAACCTCTTTATTCTTGACAAATACGTGCCAGTAGTTGAATCCTTGATGCCAAAAATATAGTTCCATTGAATCCTTGATGCCAAAAGTATAGTTCCAAATTTGTTGGGTCAAACTGGCATACTGCATTTGCTCACTACATCAACTGAAATCGAATTGAGAATTTTGTACGTACAAGCTCATCCTGATGACCACGATCGAATAATTTTGATTTGAACTCATCTTGTTTTCAAAACGCTTATTTATTGCTAAGAAACGATGAACAATTGGCATGATCTAAGACTGGCCGAAAAGAAGTGAAATTACGACAGTAGCAACGGCATTACATTTCTGGTCGATCAGCTAGACTAGAGTGAGAGAAGTGAAGCTTAGAATGAAGAAAAAGAAAACTAAAGATGTGCAACGAACAAGCGCCATCGTTGTGTTTTTGGATGTCGGGAGTGCAACAAAGAAAGCAACCAGCAATGGCCGCGTCGGGGCAGTCACCGGCCGTTCATGTCGCCGGGCGACCAGCGGCGGCACGATGAGCCGACCTGCTCGAGGAACTTGGTGAGGCGAGCGTGCTTGGCGGCCCACTGCTCGGCCATCTTCTGCTCCTTGAGCTCAGCGTCACGCCGGAGCCCGGCCACCTTGTCCCGGTACTCGGCCTCCAGGCGCTCCGCGGCGGCCGCCTGCTCCTCCCACAGCGCGCGCATCTTGGCCTCGAACTCCTCCGCGGCCTCGCGCCGCCGGCACGCGCGCTCCGACTCTAGCTGCAGCTCCACGCGCTTGAGCCGCCACGCCGCCTCCTTCCGGTGCGCCGCCCACGCGCGGTGCCCCTCGTCCAGCTCCCGGCAGCACTCGGCCAGCTCCGCTAGAGGAGGGGGAGGAGCTTCCGCCATCATGGCGGTGGAAGGCGGTGGCGGCCTGCCGTACCCGAACGCGGCGCCGCCGTCCTCCATCATCTGCTGCTGCTGCGGCATCCACGGCGCGGTGGGGGCCGGGGGTGCGGCGACCGCGGACGCGAGGCTGAGCGTGACGGACGGCGAGGGCGTCGGCGGGGCCGGAGCGACGGCCGCGCCGCCGTTGGCGGACGACATCCACGGCGGCAGCATGGGCGCGGCCATGAGGTGGTGGTCAGCGCCAACTCCAACCAGCTGCTGCCTCTCCTTGACGAGCTTCTCGGCGAAGTTCTCGAGCAGCCACTCGTACCTTCCCCTCTCGTCGGGGCTGGGCTCCGGGTTGGGGCGGCGGCTGTCCCTGATCTCCCGCTGCTGCTTCTCCTTGAACACCTCCCACCACTTGCCGAGCCGCTTGGCGGTGCGCCCCGGCACCTCGGCGGCGATCTTCTTCCACTTGTTGCCGTGCTTGGCCTGGAGGCGGATGACGAGGCGCTGCTCGTCGTCGGTGAGGGAGCCCTTCTTGATCCCGGGGCGGAGGTAGTTCTTCCAGCGCTCCAGGCAGGACTTGGCGTCGCGGTCCAGGGCCACGTTCATCCGCTGCGCCACCAGGTTCCACTCCCGGGGGCCATACTGCCGGACGTAGGAGCGGAGGACGGCGTCTTCCTCAGGCCGCCACCGCTGACGCTCCTTCATCGACGACGACGACTCCATCAACGCAGGCCATCGCACATCCCACCGATTCCTCACTCCTCATAATGCACTCTGCATATCCATATCCAATGGACAGAAAAAAGAACAACATCTAATTAGCTCATTTCAATGCAACAAAAAACTTATCATGGATTGTACACACACACAAACAAAGACGATGAAATCAGGAAAATACAAGCATTGCTTCCGATCGGGATGATCTGGTCTGACAGAGGGGCAAGTGTATTTTCAGTGAAGAACAAGAGCTGCTGCCGCTTCCACAAGCTGAACAGTGCTACTACTGAGCAGTGGGGTGCTACTGAGCGGCCGCTTTATTCATTGCATTGCAGCTGCGGTGATAATCTTGAGAGGGACGAAACGAAAAAAGTAGTAGTAACCCGAGAGAGAGATGGCTGGTGGTTAGAGGCTTTTATTCATTGCAGCATTGATAGGTCAAGGCCCAGGGATACATTGCTCTGACTTGCGTACTCTACTGCTGCTACTACTAGTGCTACAACTGCCCTCCATACGTAGGTAAGCCAATGCATGCTCGCAGGCGCAGCTGCTTGCTTGGCACCCAAAAAATTGTGCCAAGATTGTTCTCTTGACACTGCAAAATTACTACTCAAGCGGCAGGATACAAGAAAGTTTCTTTATCTTGTTCAAATACAACATTGAAAGTAAATGAGATTTTGTTTTTACCATACAAAATGGAATTGACAAAGAATTAACTTTTAACAACAGCCGAGTGATGAGCAAATACAAGACTTGTCTTGTATCTACAGAGAGCAAAGTCGCCATCTAGCATTTAATTTGGCTGATGATCAAGGACACACTACATTAATCTTACCTAATACCGCAGGAAAAGAACAAAATGAGGGAATGTGCGAGGGAGGGCGAGGAGAAGATCCAAATCCAAATTTGTATGATGATACCAGGACCATTGCGCAACCCCACACGATGATTGCTGATTACGCGTTAAAAGGCGCCAGGTTAGGGCTAATCAGACAGCGACAGTTTGGAGTTTGTTGCGCACTGCCATGGTTTCACTTTCTTATCTCCAGCAGAAGATAACGATACAGTAAAAATCATCAAGATTTGCAGGCACACAAACGCAAATGGTGTAATTATCAAAGAATCTATGAAGCTAGTAGTTCTACTGCACACGAACACGAGGTCTTTGAAGATAAAGGGAAAGGAACATTAAAGCCAAATACATCGATGTGGTGTTCCAGCCACTGCTACTGACAAATTCAAAGGGAGGCAGGTATGATGAAGCTTGGATCTGTGGTGCTGTTTGGTGGATTATCATCATTCAAGTAAAACCTAAAGATCAAGTTCTCATCATTCCCATCCTATGTTTGGGCGTGTTTCTCACGTCTGTCTGGATATTCTGTAGGGTGTGGAGGGAGAAACAAGGAAATATACAATCATGGAGCAATCGAGAGCAAATGATGGAGAAAAACAAACGGCAAATCTCTGCTACCAAAGACGCTGGCTGGTTTATTTCTCTTGCCAAGAAAAGAAGGAAACATTCCACACAGCCTCGGAAGCACACTCTAAATAGTGGCATGATTGAGTTATGAGCAAGGGAAGAACCAAAAAGGGGAAGACCGAAAAAATTCGAGTTACCAAGAAAAGAAGGCAGCTATCTGGCTGGTTGAAGCAGCAAGTTAAGATCAAGAAACAGATTTCACAGGCTATAGGTGCATAAATGCTACTCCCTCCGGTCGGATTAAATTGACGCGGAGGAGAGCCAAACTTAGCCTATCCCTGTGTAAACCCGCGTCAATTAAAGAAGACCAGAGGTAGTAGTAGAGAAGATCCAAGAAGCTTATGAAAGCAAGAACGCGAAGCTCCTACCCATCTACTGCTACAATCCGCGCCAAAAAGCAGGAAAAAGGAATTCAGAGCATATAACCACCAGTCACTACATCGATCTCATCAAACAGTAAAATGAACATGACTAATTAGACCAGCAATCCTTATCACGAAAGCAGCATCTAAGCTACAACCATCCCTACCAGCACCAAGACAAGAAAGCTAGCAGGACAAAAAAAATGAAAAGGCTACTCCGGGAGAAGACGGACAGAGGCATCAAGAACACGATGAACTTGCTCAGAGGAAGAAGAGTTGGAGGAGTAGGAGACTTACAGAGGCACCACTACACCATCCTGCTCTTGCTCTGTTGTTGGGCTCTCTCGATCGAGCACACTTCCAAGAGAGAAAAGTGAGGGGGAGCCCAGAATTATTGCTAGGAGATCTCAACTGAAAGGTCCTTTTCCTCCCTCTCCTGTTGTAGGTGTGGCGTTTATGTGGGAACGAGTGGGTTCAGAGTGTGAGTGTGTATATATGGAAGGAAGTGGGGGTGGAGAGGAAAGGTGGGGAGGAGGAGACAGGATGCAGCGAGAAATTAGGGCACGCGCGAGGTAGCAGCAGGGGGAAGAAAGAGGGAAAAGACGGGGGAGGAAAAGGGATGGGGGTGGAAAGGCGAGGCGTCCGTATTTATAGACAGCGAAACAAACACAGGAAAGGGCTTTGCCTGAACAGTTGCGAGCATCACCATGCATGCATGCATGGAGCCGCAGCCACACACACACATGGACGAGCACATGGAGATGCGCGTCTACCTCTGGAGCTCGGTGGGTGGAGCTGACTTCACAGTGGCTGTGGCCTGCGGGAGCAGGGACGCAGTGGAGCACTGTTGGAGAGGAGATGGAACAATGGCGACGAGGCTGGGCTGGGCTCAGATCAAATAATTTCCCTCGCCGCGTGATGCGTCTGGAGATCGAAGACTGTAGCGGCGCCATTTTTCTGGCGGATGCGTGCTTCCTTTGCCTCTCCCTTTAATTTCACTTTCTTGTGAACCGAGGCATAGCCCGGTGGTTGGGATGGGCTGATGCATCCCCGCCCGCCCAGGTTCGAGTCTCCGCACTCGCAATTTGGTGTCGTACACACATGATAAACACAGTAAAATCTGGTAACTTTGGGTTTCTTCCCCTTAAAGCCAAACATTTTTTTTAATTTCACTTTCTTCTGAGTGAACGCACCATGAAACTTACTGGTGCTCCGTTCTCGATCGGCTGCGTTGCACTTGCACCCACCCACGCACTGTGCTGGAAATTTCCCTTGAGATGATACGGTACTCGGGAAATGGTTGTGCCACGCCTGTATCATACCCCCAAATATGGCTCCTACACTGTGCTTCACTTCAAGCCATGTGTGTGTGCTGCCGCACAGGACCTCAAGAGGAGAACAAGTGTGGCAAAAACATAAAAGTTTTCTAAAACAATGGAACGAGTTAACAATATCATCACATGCACATGCATGTACATTTTTTCCTTGAATAAAAGACGGTAATTATTATTTACAAATTTAAGCATTACACCCCGTTATAGCTGAGATGCACACGTCCGCAACAAAAAAAATGAAATAAAAGTACTCATCTAGAAACAACCGTTTAGGGTGATGGAGGGTCAATTCGTAAATCACACAAGTCATCCATGTTTTGTAGAAATATCTCTTATCGTGTCCTTCAACCATGTAGACACCTCTATAAATTCTCAAAATGGAACACAGGTAGATGACCTTCATGAGAGATGTTTTTTTTTTATTAAAAACCGTATCATTTCTACATAGTCAAACGATCAAATAACAGCAAGCGCTCCACCCTTATAAGAACCTTGCGCTTGTGATCGACACCATGTAACCACTTGCCAAAAACATTTGCAATGCTACTTGGCGGGTTCAAGCTAGAATCTACTTGGATGACTCACCATATAGAACGAGAAAATTTACATTGCAATAACGAATTTTTGTGATTGTCTCATCGTGATGAAAAAACACGCTTCATATGTACTTGGCAATTAATTGTGCTTTACAAAGCTATCTTTGGTGAGGATCATTCCTCTACCAAGATCCCACGCAAAGATTTTCAGCGATATCTTCACATGCGCTGATGCACACACACATGCATATGCATATTTTTCCTAAGATAATGGCAAGCCCAACAATGGGTCCATCGAATCGTGCTTAACCAAATGTATCAAATTTGATCAAGTCACCGGTAAGTTGTTACTAGAAGTTAAAGTGTTGTACGGAGTACTGAGGGAGGGGTTCGTGTGGATTCTACAAACGGTGATCGTTGCATGGAGGCAGTGCATGTGCGCCCGTCTAGTCGTGTCGTGGCAGCGGCATGTATATATGTTTGTTGTCTAGTGTAGTAAACGCTGTGGGGAGAATAGAAAAGGGTGTCCCCGGTTGAGCATGCTCTCGGATCTCTTTGTGACCTTGTAACGCACTTTTGAGGCAGGATTTAAGATTACTACTACGGCTACATGGTATCCTTAAAAGTGGCTCCTATGGATGGAGCACGAATCAACATGCCACCTGACCAAAAGTGGGAGAGATAGAGAGATATGTTAGAAAGAAAAGGAGATGCACAGTTTCAACTAAAAAGAATCACATAGTCTGTAGGGATTGGATGGATCGAGCAGGCGTTAGGAGATGAACAGAAGTGGTATCTTTTTTTTTTTTTGAAATGGGGGAAAATTAAGAACATAGCATCCGAGGATGCGCGAAACTTTTTTATTAGATTGTCGCAACATCTTACGAAGCGATACAATCGAAGCTTGTAGCAACCCATTAAGCCTCTGAGGGATGAAGGGGTGACAATACATAACTCACATCATCTAAAATCGAATGCCTTCCCAAGCCGCCCAATAGCAGGTGAGAAGCACATCAGTCAAGCAGACTCTCCGCGCACGCCAACACACACGCCACAGAAATCGCTACGTCTTCTTCGCACCCATCTTCAAGAGGGATCACCGCATTGACCTTGCTAGACACTGTCGTCGATGTCACCATGGCCTTGAGGGCAGCTCCACCATCATGCCGTGTCCCTGCCGGTCCGCGCCGAGTCTTCGATACCCACTGCAGCTCACGCGTAGAGAATCATCGAGGCGTCAACATGGTAGATGAACACCACTCCACCAAAGATCCACATCCATCCGACCGGCTGCTCAAAATGATGCTCAAGAGGTAGAACGGTGTAGGAAGCATCGATCATCATCACGATCCACGGAGACCGGATCTAGGGTTTTCCGGAGCCGGCCACGAGTGAGTAGCATGAGGCTATGGCGACGATGCCTTCAAGAAGAAAGCGCTTAACGCCGCCATCGCCGCCAATCGTGGCACGGTTCACCGACAGCCGCTAGTCCCCAACTCGGCAAGAGGATGATGCCTTATAAAAATAAAGAAGGAGAGATTAATTGCCATTATAGATAGTTTAGATATCAAAGCTGAAACATGCCCTCTAAATACATCGGGGAGAGAGACATGTTAAGAGATGCAAATAACAAGTTAACAAAACTTCGTCGGGAATAGGAATTTAAGTGGGCATGGAGAGCCCTAGTTAAACATGTGCAAGAATGAGAAAATGATATGAAAAGCATTCACCTTATTGCAAATATAAAACATAGGAAAAGAAAAAGAATCAATTAGAAAAAGATTAAGGGACCATAGAAGGTGATGAAAATCTAAAAGTGTATATTACAGAGTACTAAACAAAAAAAAATTGGGAAACCAGAAGTGGCACAAAGTAATTTTCTATGCAAGAAGATACATATCAAATATACCACAAATTTCTAATATGTAGAATACTATTCTCACAACTAATTTCACAAAGGAAGAGGTTTTTAGGCTATTTCTCAAATGGTACACGATAAAGCTTCGGGACCAGACGGGTTCCTAACTGAATTCTACAAAAGAACATTCTCATGGCAATGTTTCTACTGTTGTTGCAACAAGGAGATTTTCCACTGTGCAACTCAAACTTCGGTGTGATCACTTTTCTGCCTAAAAAGAAAGATGTGGTCCAAGTCCAATATTATAAATGAAAGTTCAGAGATGGTAAACCTAGAGGAGGGGTGAATAGGTTTCTACAAATTTTAATTCTTTCTTTGCAATATTAGGCTTTGCGGAATATAAAGTGAGCCTAATGCAAACTAGGTGAGGCACCCTATATGATGATACAAGTAACTCGAGCACGAAGGCTCTCATAGGCAAATATAACACAAGTAAGGACTTCGGTTAGGGATAATCGATAGCACGCGAGAGACGGGTTTATTCTCGTGTTCCCTTTCTTTGCAAGAAGGTACGTCACGTTTGGAGGGTGGAGGTCCCACGAAGATTCCCAACTGAAAGGCTCACCCTATTCTCAGGGCATCTCACGAAGGAATAGCTCACTCACTTGTGGTAGACTTTGAGGCGACCTCCAGGCCTTCACAATCTTGTCAAGAGCAAATCCACAGCCCGGATGCTTTCGGACCTCTTTTTGCCCGCCCTAGGGTTTCAAGGAACCCTAGAAGAGCGGGCTATCTTGATGAATACAGAGGGAACAAGATTTGGCTGGTGGAACGGTAGATCAAGACCTCCTCTATCTTTTCCCCGGAGGGATTCGAGTTTGGGTGTAGGAGGAAGGAGATACGAGGGCTTTTGGTGTTTCTATCAATGGAGTATGAGAGAGAGAGCTCAAGAACATTTTATAATGTAGTGCCCAAGTGTTCTGAGGTAGGTGAAGGGTATTTATATGGTCACTTGAAATCTAGCCGTTGCAACTTGTCCAGCTCAGCAAACCTTCGAGGAGCCCGGTCAACCGGGCCTGGGGCTGGGCCATCCGGCGCAGGGGCCGGTCGGACCAGCCACAGATCGGACCGTCCGGTCCAAACCGGACCTCAGGCCAGACCAGCACCGGGCGAAGCTAGAAACCTTACTAGATAGTGCCGGGTTGGCACCGGTCCAGGAGCCGGTCAGCGCCGGCTGGCCGGTGCCACGGCCGGTCCAGCCGGACCTGAGGCCGGCCTGAGGCTGAACAACCCTTCTTCATTTTGTCGAAGTAGGGGGGTCTCCCTTTACCTTCTTGTTCCATTGATACACCATTATGCATGTTTGGCTAATACATGGGAATAATCTCATAGACATGTATTAGTCCAATTACTCTAGCAACGGTGTCATTGTTACCAAAATAATGGATAAGGGTAAAATACCATTACAATCTCCCCCTTTGTTTTCTTAATTTAAGCTTTAAGATTTTCATGAATGTGAGAAAAAATCACATTACAATTATAACTCACAGAGTTATTAGACCCACCCAAACAAATTTTATGCCAGGATGACTTATCCTAGAGGGGTAGTTGTTTTGTGTGAAACAATCCATTAACTTCTTAGGAAGAAAATAGATGACATTTTGCTTAAGATCGATTTTGAAAAGGCGTGTGACGGAGTAAAATGGTTCGTAGCAGACATAGGGAATGAAAGCATTTTACCCAAAGTGGTGTCATCTCATTACAAGCTTTGTCCAACGTGGGTAGTGGGAATACAAGTTAATAATACCATCGGCCACTATTTCCAAACGAGGAAGGGCCTAAGACAGGGAGATCCCTTGCCGCATATATTATTCAGCATAATTGCAGATATGCTAGCTATTCTTATTGCAAGGGAAAACGAGGATGGTCAAGTTGGAGGCCTCCTTCATCATCTTGTTCATGGAACACAACCTAGAGAAGGCCATCAACATGTAATTGATCTTGTGTATCTTTGAACGGTTATTGGTGCTAAAGATAAACATTCATAAAAGTGATTTTTGTTTTATTTTCGCAAAGCTATAGAAATCGAAGAGCAATACAAGAAAATCTTGGGTGTGAGGCTTGTTCTCTTCGTTTTCAATATCTAGGAATAAATTTATTATATAAAATTATTAAACAAGATATGGAACCTAGTGGCGAATCGGTTTGAAAACTAGGAAGATGACAAAGAAAGCTACTCTCATACGGCAATAGGCTGGTACTTATCAATTGTGTTCTTACGAGACTCCCTGTGTTTATGCTATCTTTTTTAGAGATACCTAACGGTTTAATGAAAATGGTATATGTTTATTTGTCACGCTTCTTCTGGGAAAGTGATCAACACAATCGTAAATATCAACTAACCAAGTGGAACATTATTTATAGACCCAAAGATTAAGGGGGCTTAGAAATTGAGGTACTCGACATAAACAATAGGTATCTACCAATTAAATCGTAGTTCAAAATTCACAATGAGGAGAGAGTGTGGCAAAAGCTACTTCATAATAAGTACCTTAAAAACAAGACTCTGTCACAAGTGATAGCTAAACCCATAGATTCTCAATTCTGAAAGGGTCTAGTGAGAGTTAAAAATGATTGATTTGATAGAGGGTCTTTTATTATAGGGAATGAACAAGCTACACGATTTTTGGGAAGACACTTGGTTCGGACAAACACCTTTGGCTAAACAATATCTGTTGCTTTACAATGTGGTGCGCTGAATTTTTTTTTTTTGGTTTCTGACGTTCTCAATTTCATTTGAATGTAATTTTTTTAAGATTTTTTACCTGGAATAAGTGGGTGGCTTCTATTCATTTGTTACAACGACTTATGCTCATTAACCTAACAGACGAAGATGACAAATTCATCTGCAAACCTACTAATTCAGGAGGTTTTTACTGTGAAATCTATATATGTGGACTTATGAAGGGCATACAACCTTTTTGGGCATATATATTTGGAAATTGAAAGTACTATTAAACATTAAGATATTTCTATGGTTCCTACATAATATAGTTATTCTTACAAAAGATAAATCTCGCAAAGCGTAATTGAAATGATTGTAAGAAATGTGCTTTCTACGACTCGGAGGAGTCAATCAACCATCTATTTGTTGATTGTCCTTTTTGCTAGACTTGTTTGGAGAGTGGTTCACTTTATTTTTAATATTGCCCCACCATCAAATATCACGAATATGTTCAGGAATTGGTTGAATGGGGTAGATATGAAAACCAAGGCGCGCGTTCAAGTGGGGACTTGTACTTTTTAGTATGGTCTCTATGGAATTGCAGGAATGATATTATCTTTAACAAAGCTGAAACTACTATTTTTTATTGGTTATCCATATAATTAGCTACAAACTGGTTCCCCAAGTGGTCTTTTCTGCTTCCACAGGCAGCAGACACCTATGGATTTTGGGTGCATCCGTCTGGAGAAGGTTGTGCAGGATATTTGCAAACACGTGATAGTTGGCGGCTTTCCAAACGATTGCATGTTGCATGGGCAACCTGTTGTTTTCCTAGTTTTCTGTTTGTTGAATTTTTATGTATACCATGTGTGACCCATGAAATGAAAACTCTATGTACAAAACCTATGAACCTCTGGAATAAATTAGGATGTCTGCAATCGATGCAGAGGCTAGCGCTACGTCCCTAATGCGGAAAAATGTGTTAAGCAGAAAAAAGAATAATTCAAGTACTAAGAACTTGCTAGATGTAAGTATGTAAAGTACCGTCTATACACTTGTCAAGTAGATTGGGTAGATTCAATCTAAATCATGTCTGGGAGCGATAATCTCATCCATGTGATTAGCCCTCCCGGACTTGATTTTTGACCAAATCTACCCTGCATGAAAAATTTGTGGAATATTCCATTACATACCACAACCTAGTGGACAAAAGTAAGAAATCAGAACAAATGGACATGTCTGTGTACCTCAAGTGCAATTACCTCATTTGGATGAGAAACGTTGGCATATGCGACATACCCCTTCAATAGTGAAGTAATAGATATTTAAAAAGCTATACAAAGATTACTTCCATGTATTTGGTAGAATCATTATGCAATTGGGATCATTATATTCTATTGGCATTTTCTATTTTTTTGAACTCATGTGTTGAATTTGAAATGTTTACAATGGAAACTTCTATATGCGTGTGTGCGATAACGATAAATTCCTCATGAATATGCTTTCAAAATTTGGCATCATTTGCTCGTGTATTTTTTTTGAGGAACGGGCAGTCGAACTGCCATCCGATTAGATAGAAAAGAGTTTTAATTACAAAAGATCCGCATGCGGACCGAAAAACAAAGGACCAAAAAGGAAACCAAAAGCACTAGGCAGAACTCCCGTCCCCGGGATCCTGGGTGTGCGCGTACGCCCTCTGGGCAATGTCCTCCTTGACAAGAGCCGCCACGGCCGTCGGTTGCAATGCGGTGTTTTGAAACACCCGCCTATTCCTCTCCTTCCACACTCCCCACATGGAGTAGATGATCGCACCGCTCGCCTCACGCTTCTTTTCCTTTGGGAGGTGGGAGATCGTCTCATCCCACCAGTCGTTAAGCGACCTCCCGCCTGGAGGCGGTGGGACGCCGAAGGTCCCATTCCAAGCGAAGATTTGTTCCCTCACGGTGGTCGAGAATTGACAGTCAAGGGTGAGGTGCTGCACCGTCTCTTGGTGGATATGGCACAACTTGCAGATCGGGTCATGTGGCCAACCTCGAAGCGCCAGATTATCGGCCGTGAGCACCTTGCCATGTAGAGCTAGCCACGCGAAGAATCTGCACTTGGCCTCGGCATGGCCCTTCCAGAACTTGGCCGAGCGGAAAGGAGCTTTCTAAATATGCCCAAAGTTCATGTGTTCTATGGGGCACTTTTTCGAGCACAAGAATGCAATGTTCATGTGTTCGCAACTAGGTTTGTTTGGTGGCGCAGCAAGGATTGACGTTGAGTGATATCAAAAGCCCAAAATGAGTAATAAATTAGGATATTGAGATTAACGTCTAGTAGTAATAGTCAAAAGTTGTGTATGTATAGCTAATAGACGCAAACCAAATTTATGTGATGTCAATTGACATCACAAAATACATGCAGCTCCACCACTAGGTTTGTATTTGGATACTTTTTTCTGCGAACTAGAGTTTGAAGAAAAATTTCAAGATGAAAATTCCAAAAGGCGTCCTAAATTTTAGCTATCATGCGTCCTTTAGAGGTAGAATTTCTATGGATTTAAATCCTCCAAAAGTCCTAATTCAAAGAAGTCCGACAAAAGATGTACTTTCCCTAGCTAGCTTGCCCATACATACCAAACCATGCAATGCAAGAGTTATTACATGCATGATTGATGGAAGGGGCGAAATTTTTCTCCGGGTTTGAGCGAGTCAATCGCCAACTCGCCCACATGCATAGGCAAATACATAAGCGCAACTGTTGGTCCCCGATGCACGGTGACAAAAGAATGATGGGATCTCTAGAGAGCGCTGTTGCAAGTATAGGGCCTCCTGCATTATTGAAGGGACCTTGGCCCCTCCCATGCGTAATATCACTGTAGTGTAGGTGATCCTTGGCACTAGTGCTTAGCAAGTTCCAAGTGAGACGCATGTACTCATGTTTACAGGTAGAGGGTAGCCAGGAAGATGCTGTGTACTCTGTGGTCACCAACCGGCCGAGGATGCATGGGAACACGCATGACAAAACTCTCTTCGCGATGTCTCGCTTTCTCTGTACAATGATGCACTTTGCGAATATTATTAGGAAGTGAGCCTTACCTAGGTGTACCATAACGGGTTCTGAAATTGATCAGGCATGAGTAGAAACTCTAGAAGGACTTCTTCCAATTGTAAGGTATCCATTGCAAATTTGCAACGTCGGAAAGTCATTTTTAGCTCCCCGAGCACCAGGGCTGCAATAATTCCGCTGAGCACACAACTAATTTTGATTAAATGTAGTACTCAAATTATATGAACTGCTTCACTATGGATCCAATTTCATAGAATTTGGTAGGAATTTCAACAATGAGCGCCAGCTTTTTCATGTATCATGATTATATCCAAGCATGTGTTTGCGCCATTTTCATGTTCGTGTATCCTTTTTTTCTCTTACATTACCAAATTCTTGCGACTTTTATTTCATTGAGTATTTTTATTCTTATTGTGAAAACGGCACCTAGCAACCTTTATACTCCTACGTCGAATCTAAATGTATTGATGGATGGAGTGAGTAAAGCTCTGCCGTGTTGGTGTCAAGGTCGAATGCGGCGTATGTTTTTCGTACCGTGAAATTATTATGAGTGAAAGATGCGCCCCCACTCACTAGAACATGTGTACTATGTTTAGCCCCTAGCTATAATCTAGGGTCCCTAATCTAAGAATCGTCTTGCGTGTGATTATTGCCATGCACCGACGATCGAGCAACATACCATGGCCCGGTTATATTTTGTGTCTGCAAGTAAGCTAGTCGGTTATACATGTACTAGCATAGTAACATTATCAATAGAAATGACATGTAGCCCTAAATTGATGGCACGTAGCCGTTTAGGGCCGATGAGAGAGAGCTCCTCCAGCTCGCAGGCTACGTAGCTTGGAATCCTTGGATCCACCACCATAATGGCAACAAGCCGCCGATCGAGAAACTCGGCCGGCCCCTCGTCTCGTCGTCGCATGCAGCGGCGTCTCTGTCCTGTGCTGCGCCGCGCAGCGCACGCTGGAAGAAGATCTCCCCCCACCCGGATCTTCGCCCGCAGACCGCTGCCGGAGTATTCACTCCGTCCGGCGTCGTCCCACACCTCGATCAGAGCGCGCGGCGAAGCCATAGCTGGCTGGCAAGCTAGCTGCTGCGGCCTGCGGGGAAGAGGAAATTCAGTGGTTGGCCGGGTTTGGCTAAACATGGCAGCATTTAGGAGCGGGGATCACAAGTTGCCCAGAGACGCAGGAGACGTCGGAGCGGAAAGGAAGCCGCATCGAAGGAAGACGCCGCCCAACACGCAACACGTCCACAGCTAGTAGAGCCTAGCTCTGCTCGCTAAGCTAGCCTGTGACTGCCACGTGGCGCTGGCTGGGGTCGCAGCTCCATAACGTGTGCGCGGCCATGCGCGTACGTATATGTATGTAGCCGTGGACGTGTATACATACTTGCATGTGTTGTATAGCACTGACTAGGTAGGTTCAGCTCAGCAGTACTGTGTTTGTAGTAGCATACGGCTGTGAGTGATGGGATGCGACGCCTGCTCTCGATCGGCAACTGTATCCTTCTCTCTTGTACACACCTACACAGTGCGTTTTTACATGTATTGTTTCCTACTACTGATTTTACGCTGTCCTTTTTTTTCAGTTTACTGTGGTTTTGTAAGCTTAGAATGGAGGGTAAGAGGACGGTGGAGACTTGCTACAACTGGGTCGGCCGGCCATGGTACATCGTTCCTCGGTGCAGGGTATTTACTACGGAGTTGACACTCGACTGAGCGTGTATACACAGAAGGCAGGGGCCGGGCACCGAGAGGAACACGCTACATGCATGCTAGTGACCGATGGCATCGAGTCATCGACCCGCCTTCTCCATATCTGTACCCGCTTCACTTCATGGCGCAAGTGCAAGGCGTACGATGGAGAGGCAAAGAGACCAAGGATAAGAAGAAGAAAACTACTCACTACGTGTTTGTTCTTACCAAAAACATGGATTAAGTTTTCTCCTAATACATGTATTAAGAAAAATGTATTAGATTTTGTTGCTATTTCTGAGACGGGTAAACGGAATTATTCAACAAGCGCCTTTCAGGTGGGGAAGACTTTGCTTGGGTATCCCGCCCGCCTCGGGGACGCTCTGGTGGCTTATTAGTTGGGATCCGAACTTCGACTATGGAAATTTTGGATAATTCCGGAGGTGACTTTCATATTAAGCTTCACATCCGGAATAAATTTGATAATTTCATATGGAGTTTGGTTTCTGTCTATAGGGCTGCCCAGGATGTTGATAAGCCTGCTTTTCTTCGGGATTTGGTTAATTTAGCAAAGGACAATCCATACCCTATCATTATAGGCGGGGATTTTAACTTGCTTAGATACCCTCGGGAGAAGAGCAGGGGCAGGTTTGACACGCATTGGCCTTTCTTATTCAATGTTGTTATTGACAGACTGGTTTTGAGAGAGGTTTCAATGGTTGCGGGACAGTTTACTTGGTTGAACAGTCTTCCAAAGCCTACTTACGAGAAATTAGAACGAGTATTGATGGACTCAGATTGGGAATATAAATTCCCTCTAGTCGCGGTACGAGTTCTTCCTCGGATTGAAACTTTGTCAGATCATGCTCCCATTTTATTAACTACCGGGAGTCGACGGAGAAGCCATCCCGATATAGCCATCCTACTTCAAATTTGAACGGGCCTTTTTGTCCGAGAGGCCATCTAGATATCATACCTTTTGGGATATAGTTAAGGTTGACTTATTGGTACTGTTAGATGAACTCCATGTGGGGCAGCTGGTGTTCTTTATCATTTTTTGTGAAATTATTCTACTACCAAAAGTTATTGATGCAGAGCGGATTCAGCAATAGACCAATATATCTTCTAAATGTTTGTTTCAATTTTTTCACCAAAGTGGCTACTATTAGACTAAATTCCGTGGTCGATCAGGTGGTGTGTCTATCTCAGACTGCTTTCATGCAAGGTAGATACATCTTAATGTTTATTTCAAAATATTGGTTACTATTAGACTAAATTTCGTGGCTGGGTAGGTGACTGCTTGCATGCAAGTTAGATGCATCCTAGATGGAGTTATCACTTTGCATGAAACAATCCATGAGATGCATCGCAAAAGATTGAATGGGTCATACTCAAAATCGACTTTGAAAAAGCCAATGATAAAATTAAGTGGTCTTTTCTTCAACCAACACTCGGGATGAAAGGTTATTCTGATGAGTGACGCGCTCTAATTAATAACTTTGTTTTTGGTGGAAGTGTTTCTATTAAGGGCAATGATTACATTGGTAGATATGTCCAGGCAAAGCATGAAACCTGAAGTTAATTCATTCAGCGTTCGGGCAATTGTCGGGTCTTAAGATTAACTTTCATAAAAGTGAATTGTTTTGTTTTGGTGACACCAAAGACGATGCAAACTATATGCCGAGTTATTTGGATGTGGGCTTGGTTGTTTTCCAATTAGCTATCTTGGTATTCCGATTCACTATCGGAGACTTATGTTGGCTGAATGGAAACTTGTTGAGGAAAGATTTCAAAAGCGTCTTAGTAGTTGAAAAAGAAAATTACTATTTTTTGTGGGAAGATTAGTTCTCATAAATTCAGTACTTACGAATATGGTACTGTACATGATTTCTTTCTTCCAGTTACCCAAAGATGTCTTGCATAGATTTGACTATTTTCGATCAAGATTCTTTTGGCAAGTAGGTAGTGAGATGAAAAAATACCGATTGATGAAATGGAGTGTTATTACCATCCACAAGATCAAGGTGGACTTGGTGTTCATGATCTTGAAGTTAAAAACAGGACCTTGCTAGGTAAATAGCAGGCCAGGTTGTTAACGGAGGATGGTGTTTGGCAACAACTATTGCGGAAAATGTATGTAGGTTCAAATGCAATCTCTCAGATTCTTTGGAAACCAGGTGATTCACACTTTTGGGATGGCATTATGGCAACTAAGAAGCACTTTTTTCCTGTTTGGTTCTTTCTCCATTAGAAATGCGTCGGAGATATGGTTTTGGGAGGATAGATGGTTGGGAACAACCACTTTTCGCGAACAATATCCATCATTGTACAATATTATTCGTCATAAGGGGGATACCCTGCATAAGGTGATGGGATGTTCTCCGGCCTCTATGACGTTCAGGCGTGATCTTATTGGTCCCCAACTAGCTCCTTGGAATGAATTGCTACAATTGTTAGCTTCAATCCAGTTGGTTCAGGGGACTGCTGGATTTCATTGGAGTCACACCAAGAATGGTGTATTCTCGGTAAGCTCCATGTACAAAGCATTATGCATACCAACTCAACCGGTTTTCAATAATAAATCCATCTGAAAGATGAAGATACCTCTGAAAACAAAGGTCTATGCATGGTATCTTCGTCGGGGTGTGATTCTAACTAAATATAACCATGCAAAACACAATTGGCAGGGCTGTACGAAATGTGTGTTCTGTTACGAAGAAGAGACAATAGAACAACTTGTCTTCAATTGTTTGGTTGCTAGATCTAAATGGTCAATCATTCAGATAGGTTCTACCTTATACCAACCTCGTAGCATTGCAAATATTTTTAGAAATTAGCTAAATGGAGTGAATTCTAGGTATAAAATGATTTTCAGAGTGGGAGCAATTGCGGCTGTATGGTTGCTTTGGTGTAGAAATGAGAAGGTTTTTAATGATGAAAACTCTTCTATCATGCAGGTCATTTAGCGGTGTACGACTTTGCTCCATTCATGGTTAGTACTTCAACGTTTGGTGGACAACGACCTCTTTACGGAGATGTCTACACGGTTGGTGAATACGGTCAAGGAGTTTATTTCCCAACATGGGTGGCTGCATAGTCATAGGATTGAAGCCAACGCAGTTTAAACTAGTTGGCTTTCTTTCTTACTTTTTCACCTTCATATTTTTCTATACTTGATACTTGAACGGCTGTGTGTATCCTAGTTATGTAGAGGCTGGACGTAATGCTTAAAAAAGTTAAGTAATAAAGCGCCTTTATCGAATAAAGCTCCCGCCGTCCATTGTTTCCTGTTAGCCAACATTGGCAAGAAAATAGAAACTATACACGTCAAGTAGATATTGCCAAACAAATTGTACTGTGCGGTTTGGCCACCATCTGATCATACATCTAGTCTAGATTATTACGGTGTTTGTCATCTTTCATCGTCTATTGAACTACTCCCTACGACGTATAATTATTGCTAGTGGTTTAATTCAAATTTGAGCTAAAACCCCATCACTTATTATAAATCGGTGGGCAGTCGGTGGGAGTAGTAATTATCATCATCACGAAGTCCTCTTGTTTACAATTTCATATGAATGTTCCTTAATTGGTCACCATGGTTCTCTGTTACGTTTGTCTTGCCAATTTGTTTGTATGTGATATATATGTGTCAATTTTGGTTGTATCTGATACAATGAGACTGGTATTTGGCGGGATACTATCTTTAAACAATTAGTCGATCTTCCAACAACAAAATTTTCAGTTTAGTTCATGCATCACTTCTTGGATGTGAGCATCATTATTTGAAACCAACAATTATGAGTATGGTCCGACTTCCACCTTTATTGCCAAGCTATTCAACCAACGTCACATTTACATGATGGGATTGGAAACGTAAGTTCATTTGCAAAGGATAAAACTCTTGAGATGCAAGATTTGTGAAAAAAAATTCTATTTTAAGAAGTAATATTTCTATACCAGATTATGCATGCGATGATTTGTTTATATATGTGGGCAAAAGAAAAATAAATTTACGGTTTTGATGATGCTTAGTCGATTGAGATTGTTTTAGGTCTAATCTTAACTTCTAGAAGTGCAACCTCAATTTAGTGAAAACTGCAAATCGATAATTTTTGTGATGTGATTGAAAATAGAATTTCCAACAAACGCTCAAGCTACTACTAACTTATAAAATGAATTATCATCATCTATCACTATGTTCTACAATACTACCTCCATCCCAAGGCTTAAGGCTTATTTTTTTTGGAAAAGTCAAAGCAAGTAAAGTTTAACCAAATTTTTAGAATAATCTATCAACAAATATGATATTTTGAAGATATCACATGAAAATATATTTCATTATCTATCTAATAATATTAATTTTCTATTGTAGATTTAAATGATTTTTGATAAAAACTTGGTCAAACTTGACATAGTTTGACTTTCTGAAAAAAAAGGCCGTAAGCCTTGGGATGGAGTAGTATCATGCATATCATGTTGGTAAAAATCTGTGCATCAATTAATAAGGTGAGAGATGAGAGTGGTATCATAATATGATACAATATCATAGCACATAAAACTGAAAGTTTGATCAAAGCGTAGTTAGCTTGACTTTTTTCTGCATAATGTAATATTAGATACATCATGAAATGTATTTAATTTTAAATCTCCATAATATTATAGTTGGTAATATTTTTTTCAAAAAGTTTGATCAAAGTTTATTGAGCTTGATTTTTTAGAAGATAACGAAGGAAGGATATACAATCACACAGAGAGATAAAAACATAAGACCTCGCATTTGTTTTCCTCCAATATTCGTGTGAATATAGCCCGTGGCACTAATAAATAAAACAAATATTTTAAAAACAACGTGGCCACTTTGAAGTTTGAAGAAGGGGCGGGCGCGCGTACATTTATTCATACGGCATGCATATCTGTCTGGACAGGTTTGTCGCCAGGCTACGGGTCCCAGTAATATCGATCCGTGGCTCCAGATGTCAGCCACATTTTATGTGGCGCGTGAACGTTGGTGACGTCGATCCATATCGCCAACCCGGTATCGACGGGATCTCCTGCTCCTCTTTTCGAATACCTCCATGAATTGGCAGAGAGGTAACGATGGATAGGAGGGAGATGTGGCAGAGAAGAGATAGGCTGCTGCGACAAAGGCTAGCCAGCTATTGGCTCTAGCTATTTATGCTACTGGCTATACATACCAGTACGTAGAGTAGGAGTCCTTTGGAACATGATTTGATTTGACATGGCCATGCCGTTGGCCGTTTCCTCTCGTCACAGTTGACTTTATCACGTATATAGTTCGGCTGAGATTTGGCAGCACACGGCGTAAACCGATCGCGGAAATACTACTAGTACAAGTGTTTTCATATACTACTTCTGTTCTTTAATTTTGTGAGTTGTTTGGAACTATTACTTCTGTTCTTTAGACGAGAACGAAATGCCTAAAATAAGTCGGACTTTGAAATGATGAAGGCATCAACCGGCCAGAAGTACGTGTAACACGCAAACACAAGCAAAGAAGGAAAAGAACAGAAGACTACATCGAATAACCAACCCGAGCAAAAGCGGGAGTTGAGCGAGCCTTGTCGCCAACAAATTTCACCACGGCCACTTGACTGGGCCAACAACCTAGCAACACGCATTACCAAATCCAAAGGAGCGGGAGAGCGGGGGGGGGGGGTTCTTGCGGAGATAGCTCCAAGAAGTTGAACGACGTGAAGAGTGCGTCATCATCGCCATCACAAGCCGAAATGCCGCAATGTCAGGACCCAAACCACCAACTCAAACGACGAAACCAAACATACTACATCATCCAATGACGTTCAGAAGAAAGCACCGCTACAATTGTTGCCTGACGCCAACCTAGCAAGCCCACTAGGCGCTAGGAAGGCTACCAGCAACCAGAGTGACAGGAAGGCTACCAGCAACCAGAGTGACACCTTGTAGAGGCAGCCATACCGACATTGCAAGAGGACTACGACTCTAAAGAGAGGTCAAAGGGTGATCCACAAGGCACTACAAGAAAAGCTTGCCACAAGCAAGGTCACCAGGAGGAGCAGCATGAAGCGGAGGGATGGAGTCCATCAATCTAGAAATAGAGGATCATCATCGGATGCCTTCAGTAAGGGAACGGCAACCAAAGGGAACGCGGTCATTGACATTGGCCATAACCATGCGCAACTTTCGCTGGGACCCATCCAAAATCCAGATGCTGCCGCGAGGAAGCAGAGAAGACACAACATACATCATTGCCGCACCACCAACCCTAGAAGCATTTTGGTCTAGCCCCAAGTAGACTCACTGGCATGACACACAACACACACCATCCTGGTAGGCCCAACCCAGACGCCACCAACAACACTAGATGCGGAGGCACCATGATGGTTGCACCACCACCAGTGCGCATACTGACCACACCTTTATCAACACGACCATGATGGCCGGAGTATAACCACGCCCGCAAGGGCAACATGCCTAGCATGTATGCTAGATCCACCCAAAGATCTGGACGCCCCACTTCCGAGCAGGGCTCACATCGGGCGACGCGGCACGACGAAGGACCGTAGTAGTGAGGTGCCGACGCAACAAGGTGACGAGGATCTGTGCAGCAAGGTGATGAGGCCGGCGCAACAATGGATCTAGCGTGGAGGTGCCATGCGCCCGAGAGGAGGGATGGAGACGGGGAGGGTTCGGGACGAACTAGCGGCGTAGGGCAGGGGCGCTCGACATGACCTCTATTGCCTTAGTTCTAAAATTTAAGACTTTTCTTTTAATTTTTTTTAGGGTGGTTAGAGTGCAAAATAGGGTTGTCGGTGTTGGTACGTCCACATTGACGCAAGCCAGTGCATGATGGATCATTTTAACGCGGCCCATCAGTGTGAGGGAGAGAGAAGGTGCGTTCGTGCATGCATGCATGCATGCCTCTCCCCGCGTCCCCGGCTGGTGCGGAAAGGGGTTGAGACCAGACGATCAAGCTAGGGAGATGGGCGTACCTTGTCAGCTGTAGATTAGGCAAGGAATCAACTGGAGAGCCGTATAGATAGCCCGTAGCCGTTGGAACGGGGGTGGATGCTCGTGTCGTGGCACTGCACGCGGGTCCCGGTTTGAGGTACACGAAGGGTTCGTGCAATTTCACGAGGGGGTTTGTACTTTGTACCGGGCTGCATGCGCTAAACAGCCAAAAAAACCATTACGAAAACAAAGAGAGAGAGAGAGAGAGAGAGAGAGAGAGTAGTCCGCTTTTCGCGGCACGATGTGGCAGCACTTCATGGCTGCAGGCCTCCCTCTGAAGCTGGTGGATCAGCGCGCGGCCGGCCTAGCCAGGCAGCAAATGTCGTGCACCAGGTCAGTGAGAGCGCCTGACCGCCCAGAGACTGGTACCGTTTCTCTTGTTCTGTCTACACTTGGTTTACTGCTCCTGCTTGTCATTACCGTAACATTTATCAACATCCTCCTAATTCATAATGTAATCCCTTTGGTACTACCTCCATACCGGATTAATGGGCAATTACGCACTTCGAGAAATAAGTTTGACTACTAATTTGGTTAATAAAATATAAGATATATATCACAAAAATTATATTATTGAAAATATTTTTTGAATACGAATCCAACGGTATAATTTTTGTGGCATATATCTCATATTTTCTTGACCAAATTTATAGTTAAACTTATTTCTCTAAATACATAATTGCCCATTAATCCGGTATGGAGGTAGTAATAAACATCTGCATGTAAGCCTTTGGAAAATGTGTGTATTTTGTTTTGCGGGAAAATATTTGTGTACTTGTAGTTAGATGCAACATTTCATGCCATTCGTGTTCTCTCAATCACTTGCACACTACGTTGGACCTAAATGTGTACATATACCCACAACTACCCAAATACAGTATATAACAAGATACACCTATCTTTGTCAATTGTCACATTTTTCTCGTTCTCACGTTTCGAACCAACCGACTGACAGCAATGTAGCTACCGAATTCGAGCCAATGGTTCCAAACGCCCTTAGCACATCGCAAACTCCGGGACGATATTTAAGCGATGTAATAGTTGATCTTACTCTCACAAAGTTCTCGGACAACGATGTGACCCAGCCGAGGACGGTTACAGTCCGTGCAACAAGTGGAGATTCTTGGCTCCCGAGCACCAATGATCAGTTGTTTTAAAAACAAAATGAAAAATTTATTTACAAGTTCTCAAAAAAATTGAAAAAATATCTGGATGTAGACAAACATGATAAATAACAAACATGATAAATAAGAACACTGTAAGGGTTATGCCATTAGGCTGTTTAGCGCATGCAGGCGCATGCAAGCTCGGGAGGCAAAGACACTTTTGGGGAAGGAACCGCATACGCTTGTAAATGATTTTTTCTTTTTGAAGGTGCTGGCTACTTGAGCAATATTTTCTTTTTAAGTTGTGCAAGTTGTACATCATGCATCAAGTTAAGGTGTTCCCTAGTAGCCTGTGAAATCGCACGTACTTACTTCTTCGATCGTTACAGCAAAACTATTTAGAAGGAAAGCTGGGAGGTGCCGGTTGAGCAGTTGACATTTCCTATTCATGTGCTCAAGCGCCAGGGACCAAGGGAGATGGTGAATCAGGGGTAGCAAGGAGAGAAAAGAGCGGGAGAGGGCCAGGACCACCGCCTACCTATAGCCATAGCTAGGGAGGTCCGGCCTCCGGTGGGAAGGAGTGAGAGGCGGATCGACGAGCAAAGCAACAAATTTGTGTCCACGTCCATGAACTGCACGAGATGGGCTCAAGCGGCATAGTGCTCTGTTGCGGCATGCACTCAAGCGGCTGCAACGGGCAACGGCATAGTGCTCTGCACCGCACTGGGCTGGGCTAGCCCTGACTACTGTAGCGGCGTCTCGCACTGGCCGCCGTTGGCCTCTTTGTCCCGTTGCTCATACTCTCCTTTCGTTTCGTCGAGTACCGCAGGTGCGAGATCGATTTCAGATGCCGCGCGCGGCAGGCAGGGACGGATATAGGAATTTAACTTTGGGTGTTCAAATTCCAACCAGTAAAAAGCATAAGGTGAGAAACTGAAAAATTCTCAGTCCTTCACCCCATTACAATCGCAGGTAATTTCTGAGCTTCATTTCTACTGGTATGAAGGAAGCCTAAATGGCGTGGTCTGCTGTCACCACCGACCTGACCTGATACAAATTGTATAATGCTATAGCTGGGACTGACATGGTATCTATCTGATGAAGTACATGTGGACCATGGTGGGCTATGTGCAGTGGCGGAGCTAGCTCAGGATCAGAGCCTGGGCAAGATGCGAGGGAAAAAAAAGCAGCCAAGCATAGCAGATTTTGCCCAGCCAAAATACTATTTTAACCAGCTTTTTCTACTTGATCTTCAAAGACATGCACGATGGGAGCCCGGGCAGCTGCCCAGGCTAGCCGGGCCCTGGCTCCGCCCATGGGCGTAGGCGACATTGGAGCCATGGAGCATCACCTAGCTGTGTCACTACTCGATTTGACTTACTTCTTTTGGTTAGTTGGCAACACCGTCTACAAAAGCATGTACTTCTAGGTTTGGTCATAAGTCAAACTTTAAAAAAATACTAACTTTATAGATAAGAGTAATAATATATATGACATCAAAACGTATGTTACATCTTACAAATTTACTATCATAAATGATATTATGTTTTCCATAAAGTTGGAGAAATTTTTGAAGAATTGAGTTAGAACAAAAGTCAGAAGTACACTTATTTGTATTTGTGGACATGAAGGATTTCCTAATTGAAGATTTGGTCTTAATTTGGAAGAGAAAGTGTGAGCTAGATGTGCTAAAAATACACCGGAAGTGATACATGAACTATATGCAGTATATGCATGCATTTTTTGAGAAAAATTTGGGTGTTCATCTGCACACCCATGCCCCATGGTGAATCCGTCCATGGCGGCAGGGGAGGGAGCAAAGTGCGGTGGAGCGTGGAGGTGGTCTACCTAATGCGGTGGAGTGTGGAGCTGAATCTTCTGCCGGCGGGCCGCCAAGAAGGTGGCCAAGCCGAAAAAACTAGCCAAGAATTTTACACCGAATGAGCATCTAGTTGAGTCATTGAAGTACACAACTCATATAAAAGCCGCTAGAGCTCAGGAAGCCGACGCCAAGCTCGAAGACAAACGACAGAAAGAGAACGACTGTACTCCCACTGGGAGGGCCGAGGTCAAGGACGACTTGCTAGCAAAGAAAGCCACCTAGTAGGTCATTATGTTGATGAAGCAAGAGGCGCCGAATGTGGCATTGGGACAATGTGTGGTTCCGCCTGTGGCTACCCTTGGCCATGTCGTGGTAGGCGCGTCGTTGACTAACTCGATCACATCGACGCCGAGTGGCCGGCCTCCTCTCCAAAACCCAGGACGCCATGCCCGCATACACCAACGCAGGATGACGGACAAGAGGAACCCGGATGCGCGCCCTCCCGGCTACATGCCGTCGACAACAAGGCAAGCGCGGAAAGCTCGCCAAGATCTTGACACATCCTTCGAGTCGCCTGCGGACTCCTTTATAAGCAGCGACTCACGCAGGCGTCAACGGCAACTTCATCGACAAATCTCTCACAGTGGGAAAGGTCTTCACCACTCTATATGATGGTGTCACCAGTCACGACAAAAATCAATGCACAAAATATCATCAGATCTATGTGGTAGAAGGGGCAGGCACATCAGACCCGCCAACATCAGAGGCTTTCGACGAATTGGGAAATCCATACGTCGATCCCGCTGATCTCAGACATGGTCTAGGCACCAAATATCCTGGAACCACAACTCGCGCAAGAGTACAGCTCCACGAAGTGCGTGGGATAGGGCGCGAAAGCCATGGATGGTCAGAACATGACCAACACATCTTTGCACAAGAACTTCAAGCATATCAATATAGACTTGCTGGAGTGTGAGTTGGAAAAACGAACGACATCCTTGAATAGGAGAAAGAAGCGACCATCAGCGGGGCACGTGATTTAAGTCGCGCACCCGGGAAATACGGGGAGATAGTCAGGAAGCTCGGAGGACAGTGTCAGGCAAAAACTGAGAAGGGAAACTTTATTCAATCAGATCATATGTTGCAGCTGAACCAGCAGAGGAAACCATGCTCAGGGCAGATCAGACTATGCTAACATAAGCATGGCTCAAGATGGGACATCTGGGCCAAGGTCATGTTTATAATAGGGGAAGGAGCAGGCAGTACAGGACTGTCTTGAGGCATGGCGTTTGCAACCGCCTCCAGCATCCAGTCAGTGTCCCGACCAGCCAGAGTGGGTTACCAGGAGCAGATGCTGGACAGGAGACCTGACAGTCAAGTAAGGGTGGACGAGCGCGACAAGAAACGAGGGACCGTCGGTACTCGCGACTTAAGACGAAGATATGTGTGGGCTCACGTGCTTCACGAGAAGAGTGCGAAAAACTCGAGTCCCAAAGGGTTCAAGCCCAAGAATTTCAAGAAGTTCGACGGCTTGCAATCCCCAGGATTGGCTCGTGGATTATCTCGAGATGGTGAAACTGGTAGGAGGAACCGAGCAACAGCAATGCAAAGTATCCAAGTTCACAGTGGTGCCGCAAGATCTTGGATAAGAAACCATGAACTCCATCGACAGCTGGGAAACCTTTGAGGACATCTTCGCGAAGAACTTCCGATCCACCTGCAAAAAACCCGCATCGTTGGAAGAATTACGAGCGTGTCGACAAAAACATGACGAGTCGATGAGAAAATATATACAGCGGTGGAACATTATCAAAAACTCGCAGAAGACATATCTGACGAGAGGGCAATAGATGCGTTCGTGGCAGGAATCCGACGAGCGGACTTCGTCGAGGACTTGGGGAGAACTAATCCCAAGACAATCTCAGCGTTGATGGAAATCGCCAACAAGTGGGCAGATGGAGAAGACGCAATATACAACAAACGACACAGGTCGCCAGAAGAGGATCGTAGTCGAAATTATCAAATAGAGCGTTTCGCCGGTTCTAACAATGGTGCTCCCGACCCATATCCAGGTGGGGTTTTGTTTACACGGTGGAAATGCGTCGGATGATTATCAAAGGAGCAATGAGCAACAAGGCGACAATAGAGGTGATTTTTGCGGCAACAGACAAAATAGTGGACCAAGGATTCAAAGACCTTACGTGTCTCCCGAGGAGATGATGAACGGTCCGTGTCAAATGCACTCGACAACAATGGAAAGAGGCAGTCGGGACATCTACAGAAAGACTGCCGCAATTTTCAGGCAATGCTGCGAGCCGCAGGAATCGCAAATGCCCAAGCAAATAACAGCAATCCTCGGGAGCCAAGGAGGCGAGATTCCACCTCCTCCCGCAATTACAGAAAATCGACATCGACTCAGACGCGACGCCTGCAACCACCCCATCGTTGATCCCAATTCCAATGATGATTACGATGATTCGAAAGCTAGAGCCGTCCAACGAGGCGCGAGGAAAGTCATATCTCGACAAGTGTTTATGGCGAGAGAAGATGCCTCCACCAACGATCAAGTATCTAAATTGGTCGGGGGCAAGACATAGAAGCTTCACAATCCGCGCGGATCACCCGCGGCAAGTTCCTCGACCAGACAATCAGCACTTATTCTACCCGCGATAATTCTTGGGTTCGACGTGTGTGAGTTTTCATAGATACGACGATCTCGACCTCATAATATCCACGAGACACATTGGGGAAGATGAACATATCACACAGCAGGCAAACCAAGCGGCTTCACCATTACCTTGGTTTCTCTTGCCATTAGACAAGATCCAACGATTGTAGATGAGGGAAGAAAACTACAGGATAGAAAATTTAGAGTTTGAAGTGGTGGATTTCCCGTCGCAATATCCCGCTTTGTTGGGACGACCAGTGTATGCCAGGTTCATGGCAGCACTTATACATATACATTGTGGAGGACACTGGGCCCAAGGGACCTATCACAAACAAAAGAGCTTTGCACTACTCAGATAAATCGTGTAAAGGACTTTCATGTTATTAGGCTTTTAGGGATACCAAGCGAGAATATGCGGCGCCCACGGTTCCTTGGATTATGACGTGTTACAGTGGAAAGATCAGGGTAACTTTCAACAAATAAGATTCAAAAGAGTGCAGATCACAAACGGATCCCAACGCGTCCATTACGCAAACATGGATACTATAGGAAACACTGTTGAGTTCCTCGTGAAACCTTTGGAGAATCTTCGCATGGTGTCAGTGACATGCCGGGGAGTACCCCGGGGAGGAACTTGAGCACCACCTCATTTGGATCCCCTACGCACGTTGATAGCTTAACCCAACTGCGGCGTTTTCGGAACCTAGCCGCAAAGCCATGTTATCGAGGAAATAGATCGACAAGATCACGGGTTCATCGAGAGAAATATCTACGAAGCCACATGGGTGTCCAACCCCGAGTGATGGTGCGAAGAAACACACAATAGTCCTTCGCATGTGCGTCGACTTCCCGTGTCTCAATAAACATTGTCCCAAGGATCTTTCCCCTCCCAAGGATCGATCAAATCATCGACTCACGGCGAGATCTGAAAACGTCTTTCCTTCACTGGGCACATGGTGCATAACCGGTCCAGTTAAAAGAAGAAGATGGCCAAAACAGCGTTCATCACACCTTATGGCGTGTTTTGCTACAAACCAATGCCCTTTGGTCTGACAAACGCGGGAGCAACATATCAACGGATGATGCAGAAGTGCCTAGCAACACAGATCGGGAAAAATGTACAAGTCTACATCGACGATGTCGTAATAACATCAAAGGGTCAACGTTGATTGAAGATTTGAAGAGAGCAACCGACAACCTCGACAAAGTTACGCCTCAAGGCCGAACTTAGACAAAATGTCTTTGGAGTACCGCGGGAGAACTTCTCGGGTTCTTAGTATCGGCAGGGGGATTGAGCTAATCCCTAGAAAAATACGGGCCATCGTCACTATGAGAAGGCGCGAAGTTGAAGAGCTACAACGACTAACGAGAGTGAGTCGCCGGCTTTAAGCGATTCGTCGCGAGGCTAGGAAAGGCAGTTGCCAGACACGCGTTGATCAAGCAAGGGAAAAATTTCAATGGAACGAGGAAGCGGACAGAGCCTCGAGAATCTCAAGCGAGCAATCTCGACACCACGATATTGGTGGCGCCAAAAGAAAAGAACCTCTCCTCTTGTACATTGCGGCCACACCTCGGGTGGTCAGAGCACGGCTTTAGTGGTCGAAAGGGAAGAAAGAAAGCAAGCTTCATGGAGTTCAAGGCCGATATATTTCATCGTGAGGAAATCTTTGTCGCCGTGTGAGCGGTACGCAATATCAAAAGCTAGCATATATGGAGTATTCACGACGGCAAGAAAATTGCGGCACTATTTTCGGCACACCCGATAATAGTGATCAATGAAGCTCCCTTGTCAAATATCCTGAACAATCCGGAAGCTACGGGTCGTGTCTCCCTTTGGGGCATAGAACTTTCCCTCGGGACATCACGTATGAAAAAAAGAAAAGCAGCAATAAAGTCACGGGTCTTGCAGTTTTCATTGCCAGTGGATGGAACTACAAACACGGGACCACAGTTTATCGAGGACTTGGACCCATAGACAGACGGGTCAAGAGATTGGAAGGTCTTTGGAGCGGGCGTGATATTAGTATCACCTGGAGGCGACAAGTTGAAGTATGTTCTGCGGATGACGTTCCCAAACGCATCTAACAATGAAGCAGAATATGAAGCTCTCATACACGGGATGAAGATGGCGAAAGCTTGCGGTGCAACCCGATTGAAAATTTTCGGCGACTCACGAGTTGGTAGCACAGCAAGTAATGAACCAATGCGACGCGGTCAACGAAAGTAATAGCATACAAGGAGGTGTACAATGAGCTGGGAGAAGCTATTCGATGGTTGTGAGGTAAACCCCATCTCAGCGGGATGAGCAACGATGAAGCCGACGTTCTCTCAAACATCGGGTCACAATGCCTGCGCAAATCCCTCCCGAGTGTGTTGCAGGAGGGACAGCGAGAGATCAACAAAAAAACCAGCAAAAATAAAGGAGAAAAAAAAGAGAAACCTTCGAGTATCACCAAAAACATGGCAGAAGAAGAAGAAGAGCAAGAGCTAGTCATGATGGTGCAAACCCGGATGCAGGCTTACATATCCTATCCTAAACGTTCCCGATGACGGTTGGAACAGGGCGAATATTAGGCGATCAAGAGCTTTCACTGTGGTGGGGAGCTGTACAAGCGCAGTATCTCGGGTGTGCTACAACGTTGTGTTACACCCGAAGAAGGATGATTCTAAAGGACGTGCATGAAGGAATATGTGGCCACCACGCGAGCCGGCTATCGCGGCTAAGGTTTTCAGAGAGCAGGATTCTATTGGTCACAGCAATCGAGGAAAAAGGAAATAGTGCGCACTTGCTGACGCGTGTGAGATTTTAAATGGGACCTGCTCCTCTGCCGTGAGACATGTGTAATCCGCCCTATCTTGGCCTTTTGCTCAATGGGGTCTCGACATGGTGGGAAAACTACACAAAGTTCGCAGGAGGTTATGAGTATATGCTTGTTCCTGTGGGCAGTTTACAAAGTGGATCGAGCAAAGCCGATAAATTCACGGACAGCGCGTCGGCGATTAAGTTCGTGAAAGCATCGTCTTGGTTGGAGTTCCTCACGGTATCGTGACGGACTGACGGCAGCAATTTCACGTCCAAGGAGTTCAAGGCATCTGCGGAGAGTGGGCATTAAATTGAGTTTTGCGTCTATTGCGCATCCTCAGAGACCAATGGACAAGTCGAGAAGGCCAATGGCATCATATGCAATGGCAGAAACACCTGCTAGGACCATTGGAAAAAGCTCGGCATACTTGGCGGAGGAGTTACAAATTGTGTTGTGGAGTGTCCAAACAACACCAAATGCGGCGACACCAGGAAACACCGTTTTTTTATGGCGCCGAAGCGGTCTACAATAAAGGCAAAACCTTATTCTAAAGTCCTGAGAATATGACGAAGAAACATCGAGAAAAGCTTTGGAGGATGATGTCGATGCACTCGATGAGGCTCGAGATGAAGTCCTGTCAAGAGTCGCCAAATATCCGAGGACCGAAAAACTATCCATGATCGCGATTAAGAAGGTCTTTCAAGTTGGTGACTTAGTTCGCGGCTCAACCAAAAGTCATAAAAACTTGAATCACCATGGCTTGGACCCTACATCGTCACGGAAATGTCGAAGGAGGAGCATACGAGAATCAAAGACAAGAGAAGACAGGGACGGAGGCCAAATCCCTGGAATGTGGCACAGCTCAGGCGTTTCTACGCCTAGGTGTGAAAAATATAGTCCTCCTTTGTAAAGCCCAATGTACTGAAACAAAGTTTCGAACGCACTCTTTTCCTTTTCGGGGCAGAGTGGGGCCGGAGGTTTTAATGAGGCGGGCTCGTGGTGCTGCAATATAATAAAGATAGTGGAATTATATCTTCTTCTCGACAAGATCAGGGGTTTTCCCCTACATGATACAATATATATATAAACACAGTATCGACAAATGCAAAAGAAGCATCCGGCCTTGGTAAAAATACTTCGCCAAAATAAAAAGAGATATCGACAAAATAGTGATCAAACAAAAGCTCGGGGGCTTACACACGTACAAAATAGTACACAATGTATATTATCTTGCCTTGGGACAACCTCGCATTATAATACACAAGACATTGCAATCAAAACGCCCGGGGGCGATAAAAATAAAAAATATAATGACTTTACAATATAGCTGATCTATACAGGATATAAATTTCGGAAAAAGTTTTGCCTTCAAGAAATTCCCAATATATTATCTATGGTTAAGTGCTCGTTATTAATATCGAGTACTATGCTCAGCATAGCTGCCCTTCACGAAAAATTCGGAATCCATCCGGAGAAGTTCATCCATCATATCTTGGCAACAGGAGTAACAATGTCATCATATTTGCCGAAGTTTCTTTTCCTCTTCGACATCTTCTCCAGGCACTTCGGGACAACTTGCCCCACGTCGGGTAGCAAATTTTTATCATGATCATCGCAAACTTGCGCCCGGCTAGTTGGGCTCGTACAAAGCCGTGGATGCGAGGAGCATCTCGAAATTTGTCCATCAACGAGGAAGGGTCTCTGGCATCTTATTGCGAGAAACATGGTACCATACCAGAGACAAAGTCCTTGCAGAAGTCAAGATATTCGCGAACCTGAAGTGCACGATCTTGAAATCTCACGATTTGGCGGGTCCGCTCAGGTGTACCCCAAAAAGTCGATCCGTGTTCATGTGCAAGCCGAAGGAGAACATTGGAACGAGCCTCGACACGTTCATCTTGATTACAGGATCCAAAAAGCACCTATGATTTCATAAAACATTCAGTAGGCAATGAGGAGGCAAGGAGCAAAGGAAACGAAGAAGCGAGATAAAGACAATGAAACTTACCCGCCATATCCAAGCTAGCATCTGTTAGCAGCTGCAGCATAGAATTCTCTCGAGATGCGGCAGCGCCAGCTTCAGCAACGGCGTCCCTTTCAGCCATGGCATCCTGAACTTGTTGAAGCGCAACTTTCTCCCTTTGTGAAGATTCTCGAGATTGTTCCATCAGCATAAGCGATTGTTTCTTCAAGGACTGAAGTTGTTGTCGAAGTTCTTGCAAATCTTCCGACAAAGGTATGCTGGAAGACCCTTCAAGGAAATTGTCGTTGTTTCTTACTTTCTTCGACAAGGAAGACGCGGGTCGGGAGGAGAAGAATTTGTTGAGTAATTATCAAAAATCAACTGGAACAAGAAAAACTCCGAATCAAAGATAGCACCAAAAGAAATTTCATTGATTGCAGAATATTTACATAGCCATTACAAAAGAAGTTCTCCTAGGGGACTGGTAGAGAATTTGTCGCCAAGACCAGAATGGCGACAACAACAAAAGAAGTACAGAAAGCAAAAACTAGACCTCCGGCCTTGAAGAGCTGGGAGTTGAAGATGGCTTAATCCCAAGATAAGCGAGGATCCTCTTCGTGTTGAGCTTTGCGGCCTTGATCAAGGATCGCCATTTTGTGTGCTCTATTTGCTCCGTGTCGCCAACTTTAGCCCAGTCAACAGTTTGTTGACTGTCAGCAACTAGGGCAACAGTGCTCTCCACGGCGACCTTCATGTTCTCATGGCGCATCTTCAGCCCAAGATCTTCGGGAGGATTAAAACACTTGGCAAGGCCAAGGAAGGTTGCGGGCTCCTCTTTCTTCGGGAAGAAGTAGGGGAAAAGCTTCGACAACCCCGCCCTGGCTTCATCCATGCCCTCACGTGCTTCCCCATGAAACTCAAGGAACGACATGGCGTCAAGAAGAGCATCGTTGTCGGGATCCTCAAGTTCAAATTCTTGTGAGGTCCTATCTGACAACATAAAAATAGAAATTTTTGTCAACAAATAAGTGCGAAAAAGGAAAAACCAAAGAGTATACAAATGGTGCAAATGCTTACCGACAAAGCGACGACTTTGTGTCTTCATGCGTTTGATGATCGCCGCTTCGCGAGCGACTGAGCAGTTATATGATCACTCGGTGAAGTTTCGGCATCGTGAAGTCTCTTCGGAGATCTTCGACACCCAGCGACATCGTATGGCCTTGTCGGTATCTGCTCGAGCACCAAACATCGACTCAGCTTCTTTGCGAGCCTTTTCACTTTGCTCTAATTGCTGAGCAAGTGTGTTGGCACGTTCATTGGCCAGTTTTTCTACCAAGGAAGATAAATATAGTTAAAACTCTCGACAACAAAGGAGCAAAAGAAAAGAAGCAAAAGGAGTAAAGCATTACCTTCAGCTTTACTAGCATATTCACGGTACCCACAAATTGGGTACCGATGCGAAGAAGATCCTTTATCAAAGGCTGTTAAAAAAAGGGGATAGAAGGAAATGGCGGTATGAGAAAAATATAATGGTACATAGAAATCAACAAAAGCAAATATAAACAATGACAAGGAAATCAAGAACTTACATCCTCCAAAAAGAGGGTTAGGGGCTACTCAATTGGAGAGTAGGCTCCGTGATGATCGCCGTCTTCGCCCTTTTCGACAAAGGGGCTCGGGGGCTTGGAGGAGGAGTAGCAGTGTCGACGTTCTGTCGAGGAGGCGAAGTTTCCTCTCCAACTGCCGTTTCCGAGGCAACTAATGTATGTGACGTGCTCGTGCGAGCAGCCACAACAGCAGTTGGTACTTCTTCTTCATCATCGCTACGAGCAAGTGCCGACGATATATAAAGCAAAATAGACAAGAATCTTCGAGTACAAGTAAGCAAGAAAAAGGATACTTACGAACTGATGAGAGACTCGAGGTATGGATCATAGCCGGCCTTCTGGTGCGAAGGAACAACCGTCAACTTTGGAGGTGCCGGAATCTTCGACATCATCCTTTTCCTTTTGCTCCTTGGAGAAACAGCGGGAGGAAGAGATTGTGCCCGCCGTGACGAGACATCCTCTTTTTGTCGGATCAGATTTTGAGATTGCGGGTTCATTTGTGAAGGAGGGGGCATCGGGTTATCATCGGAGACAACAGCCCTTTCTTCGACCTCCCCACCTTCGGGAAGAGGAGGTAGTGAAACAAGATTTGGATGATCCTGTATAAAAAGAGGGAAAGTTTGTCAGAAGTGAATAAATACACAAAAAACAAGGCGATAAACAAATTACACGACAATATTTACCTTGGGAAGCGTATGGGCGGCGCTGTATGGCTTTACGCGGCAAGTGGATGGGATGGAGTCTTTCTTCTTGAGGGAAGAAATCCTACGGATAAGTTTATCCAAATCCTTGACTTCCAATTCGTCGACAGCGATCTGCGTCTTCATCGCCGGTGTAATTCCGAAAGGATTTTTGCGAGCCTGAAGAGGTGCACCTAGTTCTAAGGAAGTGCGTGTCTGGATGCCGATAATTCTTTTCCACGAGTATTTTGCAACTCATGGATACGAGTCATCAGGGCCTCTGTCGAAGTCCTTTCTTCCTCGGTAGCCTCCCAAGAACGGCGAAGGATTTTCTCGGCACCGTCAAAAGGAGGAATATTATCCTCGAGGCAGCCATCGTTTTCTTCGCGAATGTACAACCACTTCTTGCGCCATCCTTGAACGGAGTCGGGGAGTTTGACGTCGAAATAGTTGACAGAGGAGCGAACGGAAATAACAACGCCGCCTATATTATAGGCGACATTGGCAGCCATTACGGCGACAAAGAAAATGCGCTTCCATAATGCCCAGTTAGGCTGGACACCAAGGAAGGCCTCGCAAAGAGTGATAAAGATAGAAATGTGAAGGATAGAGTTGGGTGTGAGGTGGTGAAGTTGGAGACCATAAACATAAAGAAGTCCCCGAAGAAAAGGATGAATGGGGGTGGAAAGACCACGGATAAGATGATCAACGAAACTTACCCGATACCCCATTGGAGGGGATGGGTAGCTCTCTTCGCTGGGAAAGCACACAGCTTTGGGCTTCTTGGTTATCCCTAGTTTCTTCATCAGGTTGAGGTCTTGGTTGGTGATCTTGGACCTCTCCCACTCCGCCGCTCCTGATCCGCGGCGGCCATCGAAGAGTCGTGTGTGTGCCTGGTTAGACGACGCGGTGGCATCAACAATAGCAATGAAGAACAGCTGCGAAGAGAAAAGCTTTGGGAGCAGTGGAGCGCAAGGAGATTTTGCAGAGAAGAGCAGAGAACGGCGCGAGCGGAAGTGCTCAAGGAAGAAGAAGGATCTTATATAGAGGTGCGGTGAACCGACGGAACCGTTGGATGAAGAAAGAATGCAGGAGATGATTACCACGTGGCAACAAGGGCAAATTAGTATTTTAACATTGACGAGGTTACAGAACGTGCGCCAGGAAAAGCGGAGGACGTGTCCCCCACTTGCACGACGTGTCAACGTGGTGAGAAAAATGGACCCACGAAGCAGAAAAATTTCGGCTATTCATAGAGGTGAAGAGATTTTGACAAGGGAAAATTTGTCGACAAGAAAAATAATAAAAAAAGAAGAGAATGGCGACAGGACAAATCATTTTGAATACTGGAGCCTTTGATCAAACACAAGTTTTTGCCCAAATGCTCGGGGGCTACTTTGGAAAAATAGAAAATTTCGAGTATGACAATATAGAAATGGCGAGAGCCTATGACCAAATCCAAGAATTTGTTCATAGCCTCGGGGGCTACTCCCATCGGGAGCGCTGGTCGCGCACCCGATAAATATAAAAATATCGAGAAGGATCATAAATATAGCGGCAAAGGATGCTAATCTGTGGAGCCTACACCCAAGCACAAGTTCTTGGCGTAGCCTCGGGGGCTACTCCCATCGAACTCGCGTGACCGATGAATTTGATCAGAAATAAAGAAAAAAAAGTGAGTATATTTCGAGTTACACAAATAACTCTACATATACTCCCATCGGGAAGACAAAATAAAGTCATAAATATGACTCAATAAAATGTGCTATTCCAAAGGCGAAAAGCACTCGACAATATATTCTCGGAACGCCAAAGTTGCGATCAATTTTCGAATGCCGCAAATTTGCGAAGGTAAGACCCCAGATCCCGTTCTGCTGCGTGGCATCGCCAAAGACTGCGCTCTGCTACTTTTATCCGTATCAACAGATACGAAGAAAAATCCTAACGGACGCGTTAGGTACCCGATAAATTTGACTGGGACTCGACAGAATGGTAAGACCTTAAGCGGCACTGTCGAAGTTTACACCAGTATCCCGAGATCATGTCCGGGGACGTGATCTTGAAGTAGGTTTTTGCGGATTGCCACTAGAGCAGTTAACTAGTACCTGATCCGTCGATGAACTAGCCCCAACTACGTACAACATAGAATTTTATGTGGAGTATAAATAACAGCTCTCGAACAAAAATAAACGGGAGAGATTTTCCCCGACTCTACGATTCAAGCAAAATCTCGGGCTACCGACATAGGCCCCAAATGGGCCTGCCATAGGTGGTACCGGGATTTACAAGGCCCACTATCCGAAGAATAAGAAGATTCGGGAGCCCAAGATGTATTAAGGAAAGCTAGAGTTGTAATAGGAAGCATTATTTGTAATCTGTCGGGACGAGTTAGAAACCGTCCCGAACTCTGTAACTTGTGCAATACGAAACCCTCGGCCCCACCTCCTATATAAGGGGGAGTCGAGGGACAAAGAGGATCGAATCTGTCAACATAACCCTAGTTTTCATAATCGCCGAGTACTTTTCGCCTAAACCTTCGAGATCTACTTGCCCTCTACTTCTAGCAAAACCCTAGTCTACAATCTGTAGGCATTGACAAGTTAATCCTTTGTCACACGGGACGGTGGTACGCGAGTTACCAAGCTTCGGAACACCTGCACGATGACAGGGCCTACTGCTGCTTGTCTGGAATTATCTGGGCGCTTGCGCGTTGTTACAATGGTTGTGGTTGTGCCTCTAGGGCTCCCGGGATCCGGCTTATAAAGGCGCACGGATCTAGGGTTTACATGGAGAGTCCTAGCCGGAATACAAGTTGCCTAACTACGTACAATATCTTGCCGTGTACGTCAAGGATCCGCCTTCCTTATGGCCGTGCTGGATCCGGATACTTTATGGGCCTCCACGGATCCGGCCTCCTTCGTAGGTCGGTTAGGATCCGGCTCCGGTTCCTGAGCTGGACTTCATCCTTCTTGATCAACAGCAACTGGGCCGCCCGATGGGCCCCATGCCACCATCACCGTCTGTGGGCCACCCGGGCTTGCCGGATCTAGGCCATGTCGTTGATATACCCATAAAGTATACCCACAACACACACGTTCCAGTTCAAGTGTCTCGGAGATTGGGAAAGAGTAATGGAAGGGGGACCATGGAACTTCTGAGGCAACCCGGTGTTGATTGAGAAGTATGATGGTTTTACTAAACCTTCAACCATCGAGCTATACCACTTTGATGTATGGATTCAGATCCATGATTTACCTCTGGGATATGCTCCTATGCTTAAGTCTTTGGCCTCCAAGGTGGGTGACTTTGTAGCTTCGGAAGGAGTAGTGAATTCTTTTGAGGGGAATTTTTATAGAGTGGGAGTCAAACTTGATGTTAGGAAGCCACTGAAAATCGTTGTCTCCATGGTACGTGAGAAGAGAAGAGAGCTTTTCTTTGTGAAGTATGAGAAACTTCCGAATTGGTGCCAAGTATGTGGGCATCTGGGTCACGAGTACAAAGATCATGGAGATGGAATCCATCCTCCGCAGGCGCTGGTGTTCAAGGATCTGCGTGCCTCCTGGGCTATGAGTCAGGGTAGCTGTCCTGGACGTGGCAGAGGGACTCGTGATGCAGGGAGAACTGGTGTTGGTCGTGGGCGAGGCGTATGGTGACCCAGCGTACCACTACATGGTGTAGTACACAAGTCGTTGACATAACACAAGTGAAACACCGTTCCACTCATATTACATCCCTCAGAGTGGTACAAATAAACATATGCGAGTCCAAGGTATGTCTATAGAAGGATACACAAACTGTTTACAGAAGATCAACACAGCCTCCTACTTTACAGTGAGGTAAAACTTCAAATAAATCTCCAGAAGAACGACTCATAGTGTAACTTATTGCTAACTCAAGCTTAAGAGGTACTAGGCTTGCTATAGAATTCTAGCTACTTAGGTGCTAGGATTAGGGAAAGGTTCCCTTCTATTACTAGTCTAGGTTTTCCACTCTAGCTGATGCAGAAGTTGACTTCATTGACTTCTTTGCTTGGATTCTTCATCTTGTTGCAGTTGACTCCTTTGTCTTCGAGTTCCACGGTAGTTTCTTCTCCGGTGCCTCCATAGCTAAGCAGGGGTTTAAGAGTGGGATGAGTACGAGCGTACTCAGCAAGTTCATATTAGGAAATAGGTGTATCATGCACTAGCTACAGCCACAGACCAGAAAGTCATATGCAATGCAAGTTTTCGTAAACATTTCTTCAAAAGGTTTATTTTATTCTGAAAACTATGCCCGTCAGTCTTCACAGTTGACTAGAACTTCATGGAGTTCCTTTCTGCCGCGTTCGCGTTCCCGGAACAGGGACAGCCACAATTTTTGATACCCTCTGCAGATGTGCGTTAGTTTTCCCATAAGAGAACTTAACCTTGTTGCCAACCAAGTCATGAGCTTGTCCACACTTCCTTTGGTGTGAGGTCAGGTATAAGAACCAAGCCCACACCGCCTTCTCCGCGACCCTGCAAACCCACCCTTTTGTCCATCCGTACACCCCGGTAGACATCTCCCGATCATACGGCTTTACCCCCGGTGTACTATGGACAATCCCTCATAGACGGTAGAGCCTCTCATCCAAATGTCCGGATGGGGATTTTAAAGGATTTCCCAACCTACGGCAATGTTATCTCCAACACCCCGCCAGGCTCTATCAAGTCCGTTGGCGTGCAGGAGGGAAAAGATACACTGGCTTCCCCATTATAGATCTTATGGTCAACGCGATATGTACGGCGCTAGAATCACTGGACGGCATTGGTAATTAATCCTAGGTTAATAAAACCCATGCAATGGAACCTCCACCATATCAACACATACCATGGTTTCATTGCCCACCACATAGTCATATTCATAATTGTAAAATAATATTTTGCTTTTAATGCAGGAGTGATAAGTATAGTACTTTGCATATAATTTGATAAAAATAATCAAATGACATGAGCAAGCGATGAACTTGCCTTTCTTGACTGCAAGATTATGCAGGCAAAAGCTTCGATGCGTGAGAACTCCAAATTCTGAAATACCATCATTGTCCGGTAAGGACAATGTTTAAAGAACTGGCAAAAATGCTATAATGCATAGTATGAGATGCAATTGTCCCGAGCGTACTTAACCTCGATGATTTAGGATGGATGAGTTGTAAAGATTTCTTTAGGGTGTGTTGCACTTTTAGGATGGTTCTCAAACAAGGTTCTTATTAGGATTTGGTGATATGAAAAGCATAAACACGTGATATAATGCATCATAATAATCATACAAACAAAAGAATGGTGATTGTATAACAAGCAAGAGTAGTTGTCTGTTTTAAGTTCTACAGGACATGGTTGATGATTACTTATTTTATACTTCAAAAGAATAACTTTTGAAGAACATGTCAAGTTAAGAATAAAAGCTATTATAATTAGGAGCTATGGTTTCTAGGGTTTGATTAGGATTTGTACTTCAAAAGAATAACTTTTGAAGAACATGCTAAATAATGATAAGAACTACTTTAAACAGGAACTAAGTGCTTCTAGGGTTTACTATTGGATTCATTTAATTTTCTAATAGGTACTAATTGAGTTCTTAAATAGAATTGGTCTAAATATAGCAAGTATAAGCAGGTTAATTACTATGGTTGATTATGGGTATCATATCAAAGAATGATGGTCAAGGTGTTGCTATAAGTTAGGGTTTACTATGGCTTCACATTTGCTTCACTAAGTAATTACTAATGGTTTCTAAGTTAGATGGTTTCTTACTTCCTAAGTAGGGTTTAGTTGAATAGGAGCATGTGATGTGAATTACTACACAAGGTTGGTAGTAGGGTTGATCATATGGTTCTACTAAAATATGATGGTTTGGATTGATCCTAATGGTATGGTATATAGGAGTGGTGATCAATGGTACTAATCCAATTAGCAAGTTAGGGTTTATACCTAGGTGATACTAGTTAAACATATAGGTTTTAATTAAGAATAGGAACATGAAATGATAATCTCATGTGACTTGGTTTATGCTAGTGGATCATAAGCATGCATTCATTTGTTTCTTACTAGGGTTCTATAGGTATAGATGAAGCTTATATGATTACATGAGCTAAACCCCTAAGGTTTTAGGATTGCAACGTTTGATTTGTACGATTGAAATCCTTAGGAATGCATCCGAAACTTTCCTAGAGGATTGCATTGCTCTATGTTTTGTAGGAAAATCTTCACCCACTTTTAAACAGTAGGCCTAAGCCATGTGATAAATCTTTACCCACTCATGTCTCATGTTACAATTTCTTTGTTTTTTCTGTGAGTCAAACACTACTTATAGAAATTCTCTGTAAGCTCCAAATCATGTAGGACTCAACTGGACATACCATTCAGAATATACTCCCTCCATGCAGAAATATAAAATGTTTAGCTATTTTAAAGGTTAACTCACTTTTGTTTGTATCTAGTCTAGTCTACTTTTAGTATATAGGTTCACTCATTTTAGCTTGTATCTAGTCTACTTTAAAAACACCTAAAACATCTTTTGTTAACACACATAGAGAGTACGGGTTTTCCATCCACAGTTCCACACACAGAGACGGGCTTCCGCACCATTGCCGCACCTTCCCCGGCCCGATTTTGACAGCCGCTTGGCAGTTCTCTTCATTTTGCGGCTACTGTCGTCCGCGGTCCACCACGGGTAGAAGCCAAGCCCACAGTACGGGGAAACCACAAATCAGGCCGGGAAACAGAGAAACTGTGCGCGTGTCGTCGTGTCCGGTTCGTGTGAGCGTGCGTCTAATAAATCAGAACGTGCAAGATTTTAAGGAATCAGAACGTGCGATATCTTCAGAGTTCAGACTAGGAAGGCAGATCAGAACGACGACAGCCAAACCAGGCACTGAACAATGCCCTGAACAATTCTTCTTTCATATATCCACAAGTTCCAATTCGGCCATTGCCATTGCCATTGATCAACCTTGCCCTCGTCACGCATCGCTAGACTACACACTGGGACGTGGTGTACATCTCTCACCGGTTCCCTTACGGGCACCAGGAGCCGCCGCCGGCGCACAGCGGCGACCGACGACGATTTAATTAGTTACACAAGCAGGAGCACGACGGCGCGCGGCCGGGGGCCGTGGCTTAGATGTCTCGCCGGCAGAGCGGGCAGGAGGCTTGCCTGAGGAGCCAGCGGTCGATGCAGGGCGCATGGAAGACGTGCCGGCAGCCGGGCAGCCGCCTGGCAGACTCGCCCACCTGCATGTCCTGCAGGCACACCGAGCAGCACAGCGCCTCCCCGGCCGCGTCCACGGCGGTGTCCGCGGCTACCTTGATCTCCGGAAGCCGCCGGAGCGCGTGCGCCGGCAGCCCTCTCACGGCGCCGCCGGTCTCGAACAGGTCGCGAGGCTCCTCCGCGGACGGCGAGCCGCGGGCGCTTATCTGCATGGACCCACCGGAAAACGAAGTGAGCAGCTGTATCTCTCCTGATGTAAAACTAGTGCCGGACTGACAGTGAAATGTGACATTTTTTTATCGTTTGAGATGATGCGAAGATCAAATCAACCTGCTGTAATCCACTTCGAATAGAAAACGAGTGTAAAACCAGGGTTAGTTGATGGCGCCTGTCACTGATGCATGACCGACGACCTCACCTCACTACCGACTAGTGTAACTTAGCGAGTGATCTAGACGATTAGCATGCAATAGGATAGCGCCTTTATAACCAACCTTGTTACTAATAAAGTGGAAAATACTTTTTGATTTTTTTTAGCAAGAAGAAGAAATTCCTGAATCCGAATGCGACAGTAGCTAGCTTCCGGGCGGGCAATGCAAGAGCGAACTGACACGAATATACGTACATATCTTGTTAGAGTTAAGAGGCTATAGCTATCGGATGCGATTAGTGATGTCTGTCTATATGCTGAGACAGGTTGATTAATTGGAGTGGTTGATCACAGAGAAGAGTGCAATCTTTAAATACTGGGATTTAATGAAGCATGGCGCGCCATGATTTTCGAGGTGAGGTTGAGGCGCTACCTGACTCTGCACTGCGCTCTGCACCGCCGGGCCCACCTTCTCGCGGACCAGCCTCCCGCTCAGGAGGCTGAAGATGATGTCCACCTGCAGGCATGAACATGGTACAGCAGCAGAGTTAGAACACAATCAGGTTATTCACAAGATAGACATAACCAGCATAATTCAGTGATAAAACACATTCGATTCGATAAGAACAACTGCAGAACAATTTCTTCTACTGCGGTTGGAAACACAAATACACCAAATCCTGCCCACGGGAACAACGGGGCACACCTAATTGCTGCCAGCATCGATAAGCCCAGAGAGCGAAAGAGGTGTGCTGCTGCTATTCATTTGTTTCTACAGCTTTACTCGCTCCAAATCCGCACGACTTCTCGTAGAACTCAATTCAGAGCAGCTGCTGTATAAACTGGATTTCTAAGCGGTCTAGAAATGCTAGTCGAATTTACAGAAACAAGGCAGCAGAGCGCTCTGAATTTTGCAGCTACGATTCGGTTCGAGACTAGGAAGGTTTCCTGATGCAAGAAGCAAGCGCGGGACAAATTGGGGGAAGAGCATGAGCCAATGCAGCAATCTCAGACAGTCCATAGCACGTACCACGTAGAAGAGGCTCCAGACGGCGGAGTCGGTGGAGTGCCAGAGGTCCCTGGACGACTCGGCGACCTCGATGGAGAAGACGGCGCCGGAGATGGCGCCGATGCCGGCGCCGCGCACGACGCCGCTCTCCGTGGCCAGCCCGATCACCGACCCTGCCACCGCCCCCACCACGGACCCGACCGCGGCGAAGGCGCACGTCAGCACGGCGCAGAGGACCTTGCAGGCCAGCTCGCACGCAGCCGGCCAGAACCCGGTGGGGCATTCGACAGCGCCCGCCGAGTGCAGAGGCTCCGGCGCCGATGAGGCGATGCTGGCAGCCGAGGCTGAGCTGGGACCAGGAGACGCCGACGTGTCCATCCCGGGAAGTTGGAACGGAGGCAGGGAGCCAACTGTCGAAGTGAAGTGAGCTGGAGTGGAGTGGAGCAGGACGGGAGATGGTGAGTGATGAGTAGGATGGTGGAGACGAGGAGAGCGGGTGCGCGCGTATAAATAGTTGGCGGGGAAATGTGGAAACTGTGGTCGGGTGTCCGGTGGTGTGGCACTTCCCGCCACCGGTTTTGCTCTCTCCGGCCGCACGGCGGCGTGGCGTGGCGTGGGCCGCTTTGGTTCTCTAGGCTCTAGCTGCTGCCGCTGCTGTGTTCCGGTGGGTGCAACGTAGTACGAGCTCGTGCCAATATGTGCCTCCTGTTTATAATACGGCGCCTTGGTGACTCTCACCGTGGCCCTGGATAAATGGAGGTAGGGTTTCCTGTACCCGCTTTGTGAGCTACCAAACTGCTCAATCCTCTTATTAAACTAAAAGAGGGGAAACTAGTGGATAAAAGAGGGCTTGGATATGCCCCTCTACCATATCTATACAAATAGAATAGTCCATTTAATGGTAAAGTTTCGATCCGGGTTTAATCGTTAATTCTAGAAATCCATACAAATACGAAAGGATATTTTGTAACAACGGTGGGATTATTTAGCTACTATATTTACGGAAGCAATAACAGTAAATGCACCAAAATTTAACCCCACCAGATCTCCGATATCCGTTTTGTAAATAATTGCCAGTTTCCAGTTTTTAAGCAAAATATAAGTATCCAAACAGATACTAGAAAAGAGGCCACGTCGGATATTTATGCAGCATCCGCGGTTTACGACGCGTGACGCGTCATATGTCTATTTTTCGGCTGTCCAAATTCAGCACCCAGGATTGCCCAAAAGCATTTGGTGTGGCTGAAATTTCAGCTCCTTCCGAGCGCGTGTCTAAGGCTCCTCCTTCGCCGCCACCGCCGACCTCGCGCCCGTCGTAGATCTTGGCCATATGCGCCCATTCCACGCCTCAAAAAAGCTTCCTGGCTACCACCGTCAATTTCATTCGTCGAGAAATTATGCTGGTCTCCTAGGATTTATTCCGTATCAAAAGATATTGGCCGCAATGATGATGATTCCATATGACATTCCCGGTGATTACACCGTTGAGTATATTCATATTGGAGAAGAAACCTCGCTCAAGTGTGTGCAATTGTTTGCCAAATTTTTGATCCGGGTTTTTGGTGCCACATACCTCCAAACTCCCAACAAGGACACAAAAGTTTGATAGCGCACAATGAAGCAACATGATGGCCGGGCATGCATGAAAGCGTGGATTGCATGCACTAGAGGTGGAAGAACTGCCTTGCTGCTTGGCACATGCACTACACCGGTCATGATTGTGGTCCAACTATTGAGCTTGAAGTTGTGGCCTGGACTTGTGGATTTGTCTTTTTCTTTAGGCTGCCCGAATCTCTAAATGACATCAATATTTTATAGAGATCTCATCTAGCTAGCTTTGCTAGTGGAGATGCTCTAACTTGCAACTACATCATCAATGGCCATGACTATACTATGGGTATTACCTTGCCGATTACATCTATCCTTCCTTGTAAAAATTTGTGTAGACCATCCGACATCCAAAAACAAGAAATGATGTGTTTTTGCCAAGGCTCAAGAAGCATGCCAGAAGAACATTGAGAGAGCTTTTGGTGTGTTGGAAACTAGGTTTGCTATTGTTCAAGATCCTTCATTTATGTGATAGGAAGTCCCTCCAAAGAATCATGAAGGCAGTGATTTTACACAACGTGATCATCCAGGATAAGAGGGACATGAACTTGAAAATTTTCTTCGACAATGTTGGTAGCCGTGCCAAACTCCATAGGAACCTGGACCAGACTCAAGCTTTCTTGGAAGCGTGCTGGCAGTTTGAAAACGAGGGAACTCATAACCAACTCTAGAATGATCTTGTTGAGCATCAGTGGCAACTATTTTGGGGGGAAATAGTCTCCCTTTTTTCTCATTTTTTTATGTGTGGTTTGAACCATTCATTACATTCCCGACCATTCTTAATTTGTTTATTTATTTGATTTTAAAATTCACTGTAATATGAAATATTGTCATATTATGTGATATTGAGACAATAATATTTTCGATTTGTATTACTGTTATATTAACATTCTATTGTTTGAAATCATAACTATAGTCTAAAACACTAGTCCTAATTTGTGGTACCAACAAGTGTCTAGGCCCCAAAACATTTATCTGGTACGGGTTTATGGATCCGTTCAGCCATAGCTCGCACCGCAAAACTTCTATTGATTCTAGACATCCTTTATTAAAATATCCATAATATGTTAGAGTTGCTCTAAATCCGGGCAAACTGCATGGGTTTTGTGACCTAAAGTATTGGTTTGGTACCATATAGTAAGCCGTGAAAAGTTCATGCGTCGACTGATGCGACATAGTGCCGGCCGGATCACCAGTTGCTTGGAGCATCGTAACACCTTTTTTTTTCTCTTATCCAAATACGAGAGCAAACCGGTGGCTACAGCTCAAATATTCATGACGTGACAACAGAGCAAAACAAAAAGGGGGATGAATCGAACCAGTGGCCGAATTATATCGTTTTGAATTAACCAGTGGCCGATTATTTATAAAATGAGGGGGCATGGGTGTTCTCCGGAAGAGCTGAGCTGAGCCGAGTCGAGTCGAGATAACTACGCACAATACATACATCAATCAGCCCCACGGAATTCAGGACAGGAAGATATGTAGCACAGTGGTTTTCCGAAGTCGGAGCATGGCACAGGATCCTGGTCAATGAATGCAGCGCGCCACGGAATTGATGGCCGGTCTCTGTCGGGTAAATTCATTATCTTGTTGAGGCCGAGATTGAGAGCGGCGTCGACCTCGATAGGTACGTACTGGGGGCGTTTCTGAGCTATCACGGCCGGAAACGCCGTGGCGGTAGGTGCCTGAAAATACATACTCCATCATGTTCTAAATATTACTTCCTCCAACTTTCTCAAGAAAAAATATTACTCCCTCCAACGTAAATTAACTGGTGCAGCTCACTGAGTATATAAATACTTACGGAAGCACATTTGGTGCACATGAGCACCAATACTCCCTGTTTTTAAAAATATTTAAAAATTATATATTTTTGTTTTAAAATTCGTCACATTTATTTTTTGAATACATACACATATCCTGAATACTCGTGTGAAGTTTCAGTAGAAAATACATTGTGTTTTGAGCTACATAAAAAAATAAATTTGTGGCTACGTATAGGAGTAGATATTTGTCAGAAATTTTTTTTTTGCATAGCTCAAAATACAACATATTATCTCCCAAAATTTCTACCGTACATTTGGAATGTTCATATGTATGTGGGTATTTAATTTTTTTTATAATCTAAAAATCTGATTTTTAAAAACCATAGCACTGGTGCTCATGTGCCAAACACACTTTTCGAATACTTATCTGTAGAAATCTATCTCACGAAGGAATAATCATTTAGAGCCAACAGTTGAACGCAAAGCGCGACCGGTTGATATCTACCGTCCGTAAAATTTTGTCGGCATGCATATCATAAATCAGTGAGTTGTTTATCATCAATAGTACTTTTGTCAGTAAAATTTTGTCGAAACGCATATCATAAATCATAAATAAGAGAGTTGTTTATCGTCAATAGTACTTTTCTACATAATATTAAAACAATACAACATGAGATTCAAATGTGATACTATATAAGACTCATAATCATGGCGTGCTATGTGCCGGTGGTTGTTATTGTGCCATGTATTATATATGCATATTTAATACCTATTTCTTTCTTTCTTTCTTTTTTTGATGTTTTGTGATGTTGAGAACATGCTGACCTCCCACAGCATGCATGCATGCATATTTATGTCTTCAAATCACTCTTGACTTTAGAGATTATATTGCTACCCTTGTGTCCAACTTGAGCCATATGTGCATACTTTTGTCTTTAACTCAATCTTGAGAAGAAAGCGGCGATCCATCCTAGTGTCCAACTTGAATCCATTGGTGTAGAATAATTCATTGCAAAATCTAATTGATTGATATCGTTTGTACGTCACAATCTATCGACCAGTCAATCATTTGCATGCAATATTGTTTGGCCAACCATTTTTTTACCATCCATTTTGTGTTTTCTACTATGTTTCGGTCTTTTGATTCTATTATGTTGTCAATGTTTCTTCTACAAGCTCGCGGTCAAACTTTATGTTGTTTCACTTCTGAAATTAATTATAGGCCTTCTTTTAAGGAATAGCACAATTCATTATAAAGAGCGATTGATTGAAAATGTTAATTATTGAGTAATAACCACCCTATGAGACTCTAAGTTAAATATTACATTAACATGATTGAGTGGTCGAGGATCTTTTGTCTGACGTTGTTCGTATAAAGTTACGAACTATCATTAAATTAAGATCCACTCCGTCAACAACTAGATTATACTCCTTCCATTCCTCAAGAGGGTATATAAGTTTTGTGTAAGCCAAACAAAGCAAAGTTTGACTATTTTTCTTAGAAAAACCATCAACAAGTATAATACTATGAAGATATTACATGAAAATATATTTCATGATCCATCTGATGATGTTGAAATTTGTATTGTAGCTATCATTTTTTTAAAAGCATTTTGTAAAATTTTAAGTTGTTTTACTACTGAAATTATTTAATTATAGGGGCCTTCTTTTCCGGGATAGAGGCCCTGAAGATTTATCAGTCTTTGACTATGATTAGGTAGTCCTTTTATGTACACAAGCCTACTTGGTCTTGTCGTGAGCAAAACAAATATTATGAAAACATGTTACATCATACATTTATTTATATTTATTTCATATTACAAATATTGGTAATTTTCTGTAAAACTGGTCAAATTCAATTATACTTGAGTTAAGACAAGAGTCACATGACTAAATGGTCACGTATACATAGAAGCAGGGAGTATATATTTTTGCTAAAAATAGATAAACATACACTAAATTTACAGTTAAATTTTGAAAATAGAACAAAATAAGTTCTATGTTTCTTTGAAACGGAGATGTTTGGACTGATTGACACATTACACCGTAATACATACTAGATTGTACTAGGATGGTCCATCAAAAAAAAAGGAAAATATCTAATCAAACTTTTTTTTTATAAACACAGCATAGATGTAAACTCTCAAAAAACCTACATACACTCACATTATAAACGCACGCACACTAATGACACAATGTAAATTAAGCTGGACGTAGCTTACATGTACGTTCTCACCATTATTTTCAGGTTCGAATCCTAAATAATTTACGGGTATATAGTATATACACTTGTACTAGTCTTGTAGATAAGTATCTTTGGTCGATGAAACTGGTCAGACAACCAATGTGAACAAATGTGGCGCAGCCGAGCCGACGGAGGACACCGTGCACGCACGGCCAACGTCGGTCGATCCTACGCGCCCCTGCAATACCGCCCTGCACGGAAGCCCACAGGATGGATCGAGCTCGAGCAACGATGACACGATCAATAACTGGCTCGAGGTCGATCGAGGGCGCATGCCCAAAATATCTCCCACGACAGGAGCACGGCACGGCACGCGCATCCGGCATCCAGCTACAGTAGCTACCTACTGGCTCGTGCCGCAGCCGAACCCACCCCAAGCATGGCAAATGACGGAGACGGGCGGCGTCTCCGGTTCGTTTTCGACGTCGCCGGCCGATTGCTCCGAGCAGTCCTGCCTGCCTGTGTAGCGTACCGTACCGGGACAAGATCGATCGGCAACTTAGACTGAGACAAATGTAGCTGCAGGCGAGGCCCCCAACGGCCGGCAATTAAGCGCAGCATTGGCGACGACAGCGGCCGAAGCAAACTGCAAGGAATCAATGCGGCGAAAACGCAGTGCCGGCCATCATTGGCGACGACGGCGACGCTCCGGCGCCACCTCACCCGGGCGGATGAACTAGCACGATCGCCTTCCGTTCGATCTCTGATGGCGCAAGCGAGGGAAGCGAGACCTCTTCGGCAATGGCAGCGGTGACCATCTGAAATGGGTAAATCTAGGACCCAGCCAAGCTCTGCGCAGATCCATCTCTGACAAGTGAAGAAGTGAGGCGAGATGCAGTGTAAGCAGAGCGTCCCTACCAGTCGACACTCGACACCTGTAACCGCGAGTAAATCCTCATCAATGCCAGAAGATGACTCGAGCAAACAGCCGCTTAAAATGGACAACGAGCAGGATCGGGAGACGGGGTCCAGCATCCCGCGTCGGCGACCAGTTTCGTCGCGACGGTAGCCACAGATCCGGTGCACTGCACTCTCTCGCGGCCGCAAGCAAACTGTCGCCACCATGTATATCTGAAGGGTTGGATAAATGGGGAGCGTGGTCCTATTCCTAACGTCAATTTATGCAAGTTTTCTTTCGAAACACCTAGTAGTGGGATAATATTCTACCCTACCCACTAGAAGTATCTTGTAGAACCGTTACGCCTAGTGCATGCCCCAAATGTCATGCTGGTAGTACTCCACAAATGTGATTCAACAAGATATGCAGAGAATAGATGGCGTATAAGATTCTTCTTCAATGTAGGACCTTACACAAATACTCACCTATCCATTCCCTCTTCTAAGAGCAAGTCCAGCAGGTACCCTACAACCTCCCCGATAAGCAAAATAGGGGAGAGAGAGTGAAAAACGACCCTCCAGCAGCGCCCCTACAAGCTCCCCTACAGGTCGGGGTCCCCGACCCAACCCTGCCCTCTCCCCTACGCATGGGGGCTCTGGAGGCGTCCCCAATCCACGCTCCTACCCGACCACTCGCTCGGGGAAGCTTGCTCCCGCCACCACGCTGGTCTACCAGGGTCGCCATGCCCTTTTTTCTCTTCGATTCAGCCTGAATTGACCTCAATTCGAGCTCCAGATCGAGTCATGGCGGGGCAGTCGACAGCTGAATGCTGAGAGGCAGCAGGACGTGGGGCGCAGCCAGCGACTTGATGCCACGCTAGAGTCAGTGGTCGAGGCACGGAGGCGGATGTGTACGGCGACCGCCGCTGCAAGGAAGAAGAAACTGCTATCTCTAGATGCAAAGTCAATCGCGATGGATTTTGTTCTCTTTTTTTTAGAACAATGCTTAGTGGGTTCTTGGCTGTGTGGACCGGACCGTGGTGGCCTGTTGGGCTTGGTGATTTCACAGTTTGGAAAATAAAATCGATTATTAAATATTGTTATAATATAGATGAATATATGATATAGGGGAGAAGATATTGGGGTGCTGCTGGAGAATGATAAAATATAGGGGAAGAATCTATTTAGGGGAGGCCCCTACATGAAGATATAGGGGGAGAAAAATTGGGGAGCTGCTGGACTTGCTCTAAGAGCATCTCCAGTCGCGTCCCCCAAACCGTTCCCCAAACGACGTCGAAAATCGTTTGTGTGACACGTTTCGTTCGTGTTGCGTTTGGGGGACGTCGCTTCCCAGCCGCGTCCCCCAAACGCCGCCCCCAAGCATTAAAATATTTTTTTGTTTTTTTTTTCATTTTTATTTCAATAAAGAGAAGAAATATTTCACAAACTAATACATAAATTGGGAACGTGGTTTACACGAACATATAATTTGGAACATGGTTTTCCACAAACTAATACATAATTTGAACCATGGTTTCTTTTTGAAGAACTCCACAATCTTTATTAACTCATCACGCACCCATTACAATCAGCTCGTAAGCTGTTTGGAAGGAATACTGGGCTCGCCGTCAGCCATTATTCCGACACATTATTCAGGCACGCATAGCATGCGCAACTGTGTGCGGAATTATTGGACGATCGACGAGCAAACGAAAAAACAAAAGTCTGAAAGGAATTTGAACCATGGTTGACACAAATATAAAACATTGCAAAATAACTAAACCTAACTAGTGTTGGCATCGCAGGTTTCGTGTGTTCGCTGCCAAGAAAGAACACTCGCAGGCACACCCAGTCACCCAAACTGGAAAATCCATTGATGGTGCCCTGTTGGTTCTTTCGAGGAAGAACAACTAGAAACCTTTGTGCTTATTTCGCTGCGAAGAAACAACACTCAGTCGTCGTCCTCCTCGGCGCTGTCGCCGTGGTAGTGCCGCCGGCAGCGCGTCTCGTCGAACAACTTGACCCTCATGTCCCTGTTGCGTGTAGTTGACACGTCCGTTGGGAACCCCAAGAGGAAGGTGTGATGCGCACAGTAGCAAGTTTACCTCAGTAAGAAACCAAGGTTTAATCGGACCGGAGGAGTCAAGAAGCACGTTGAAGGTTGATGGTGGCGAAATGTGATGGGGCGCAACACCAGGGATTCGGCGCCAACGTGGAACCTGCACAACACAACCAAAGTACTTTGCCCCAACGAAACAGTGAGGTTGTCAATCTCACCGGCTTGCTGTAACAAAGGATTAACCGTATTGTGTGGAAGATGATTGTTTGCGAATAAAATAGTAAAACAAGTATTGCAGTAGATTGTATGCGATGTAAAGAATAGGATCGGGGTCCACAGTTCACTAGAGGTGTCTCTCCCATAAGATTAAAGCATGTTGGGTGAACAAATTACAGTCGGGCAATTGACAAATAGAAAAGGGCATACCAATGCATATACATGATATGATAAATATAGTGAGATTTAATTGGGCATTACGACAAAGTACATAGACCGCTATCCAGCATGCATCTATGCCTAAAAAGTCCACCTTCAAAGTTATCATCCGAACCCCTTCCGGATTAAGTTGCAAGCAACAGACAATTGCATTAAGTATGGTACGTAATGTAATCAACAACTACATCCTTAGACATAGCATCAATGTTTTATTCCTAGTGGCAACAACACATCCACAACCTTAGAACTTTCTGTCACTGTCCCAGATTTAATGGAGGCATGAACCCACTATCGAGCATAAATACTCCCTCTTGGAGTTAAGAGCAAAAACTTGGCCAGAGCCTCTACTAATAACGGAGAGCATGCAAGATCATAAACAACACATAGGTAATAGATTGATAATCACCATAACATAGTATTCTCTATCCATCGGATCCCGACAAACACAACATATAGTATTACAGATAGATGATCTTGATCATGTTAGGCAGCTCACAAGATCCAACAATGAAGCACATAAGGAGAAGACGACCATCTAGCTACTGCTATGGACCCATAGTCCAGGGTGAACTACTCACTCATCACTCCGGAGCGATCATGGCGATGAAGAGTCCTCCGGAGATGATTCCCCTCTCCGGCAGTGCCGGAGGCGATCTCCCGAATCCCCGAGATGGGATTCGCGGCGCGGCGCGTCTCGGAAGGTTTTCCATCGTGGCTCTCGGTACAGAGGGTTTCGCGACGAAGACTTTAAGTAGGCGGAAGGGCAACGCGGGGGCCACACGAGGGCCCCACACCAGGGCCGCGCAGCCAAGGGCTGGGCCGCGCCGCCCTAGTGTGGCGGCGCCTCGTGGCCCACTTCCTTTCCCTTCGGTCTTTGGAAGCTTCGTGCAAAAATAGGACCCCGGGCGTTGATTTCGTCCAATTCCGAGAATATTTCCTTACTAGGATTTCTGAAACCAAAAACAGCAGAAAACAACAACTGGCTCTTCGGCATCTTGTTAATAGGTTATTGGGAAAATGCGTAAATACGACATATAATGTGTATAAAACATGTAGATATCATCAATAATGTAGCATGGAACATAAGAAATTATCGATACGTCGGAGACGTATCAGCATCCCAAGCTTAGTTCTGCTCGTCCCGAGCAGGTAAAACGATAACAAGGATAATTTCCGGAGTGACATGCCATCATAATCTTGATCATACTATTGTAAACATATGTAATGAATGCAGCGATCAAAACAATGGTAATGACATGAGTAAACAAATGAATCATAAAGCAAAGACTTTTCATGAATAGTACTTCAAGACAAGCATCAATAAGTCTTGCATAAGAGTTAACTCATAAAGCAATAAATCAAAGTAAAGGTATTGAAGCAACACAAAGGAAGATTAAGTTTCAGCGGTTGCTTTCAACTTATAACATGTATATCTCATGGATAGTGTCAATGTAAAGTAATATAACAAGTGCAATATGCAAGTATGTAGGAATCAATGCACATACTTTGCAACCATAAGATAGATGAGTACCAGCATTGAAAGGTGAAAGCTAACTAACCAGGCAACCATAAGATAGATGAGTACCAGCAAAAAAGAGGATCAAATTCTACTTCTTGCCTTTCTACTTCACTTGTAATCTTCATCTCCAAGGTCAACTTGACTTGTTTCCTTTATTCTTTTGTGGATCGGGGCACCTATGACCTTCACACTGTGCGCCACAAAAGCATAAAGCATGCACACGGGCGATCCACATGTGCGGCAGTGTCGCCACCTATCGGAGGGTAGGCCGTGCATGCGCACCCACTCGTCCCTGGGTTCCTCATCGGTGTGGATTGTCACATGCGTTGGTCTTGTTCAACGTCCAGCTTCGCCTTGTCAAGCCCTTGTGCAAGCGCTACCTGGCAAGAAAATGGGAAAATCCCATGGATAGCTTCTTAAAAGGGTGACAAAAATTTGAAATAACTATCCTATTTATGTTGTATTGCTCGAATATGATATTCCCCGCACATGAAAAAACAAACAAATAAGTCGCTATGTTTGGAAAAACTCTTATCTAATGTAATCACAACACATGACTATAAACATGCACAATTATACTTAAGTTACATATTGACAAACTTAACTGTGTCTGGTTCGTAGGTCAAATGATGGCACATGGGACGACAAAAGAAATGAAAACTTATTTTTTGTCTGAACTAATGACACAAAGAATTAATCATAGCTGGTTTTATAATACTGAACTAATGGCACAGATAAGTAAATTTTTTGTCTGCGTAAATTAGTATCTTCCATCAAAAGAAAATGAAACATCAAAATTTAAAGTGGGATAATCAATATTCATGGCCCATAAAGGGCCAAAGACAGTAGATCAAACAACGTCTAGCCTTATAAATGAATAAGGTCAAATAGGCCGGTAGGCTTACCTACAGCTTTACTGGAACCATTTGAGATGTAGCATGTTATTTTCCAACTCTTGTTGAACTCATTGTGTTCCTTGCAGAATAAATATGAAACTATCGACTCTACATGAATACATAAGAAGGATATTCAAGGAAACTATAAAATGTTTACCTCTGTACATTGGTTTTATTCTTGCCATAGAAGATGGATGGGAAAATGAATCACACCTACGTAAACAATCATAATTATTTTGCAGTTACATAAATACAAATGATAATCATATGAAGGTTTTCAGCCAGTAAACCTGCCACTAAAAATGAGGAACAAGCTCCCTTTAGCAACCAGTATCGTCCTTGGCCGGAGCCTCATGCTCCGCCTCCATTCAAGCTGCCCGGACAACATGGTGCATGTGTATTTCTCGATGGTGCCACAAATACCGCCATAGATCATGAGGCTCCCCAGTTATTTTATGTATAAAGGACTGAAACACACATGGAATGTCTAGATGAATGTATCCTATTAAAAGAACCGTAAGCCCTTAATCTTGCAACAAAATAAATCAGTAAATCACTTGTCTTAATCTGCGCAAAAGCAGTACATATATGAAGAATGTGTATCAGACTAAGGGGTAGAGCACTACGAACTCGTATCAACTTAACATTGCAATATACATCATCGATTTAAGGAAGATATATACAACCCGATTTTTGTGCAACATCCAAGGAACAAGAAAATGGATTTAATAATAGCTGCCTTGGCCACACAATTAAGTTAATTGACCTGATGCTCATATTGTACAGTTGCACAAGCTCTACAACTTGCGACCTAGGCAATGATTCTCAATAATATATAACTGAAAAAATGATGGGTTAGAGCTGAAGAATTTTTTACTGATCGCAGTGCTGAGCCTTTGGAAACTCGCACCATTACCTCCACTAAGACAACTCTTCTCTCGGGCCCGAAAATTTTAGAAACAAATTTGCTGTTCTTCAAACCCAAAATATAAAAAGGAACAAAATGCAACATGTTTCTATAACCTGTAGACACATCTAGTGAAAAGAATTACATTCTAAAATTATCTAACTATGCTTTCCTCCAACCAAACTCCACAAGATAGTGTCTTAGGAAATTAGCGTGAGTATCTAGGCTTTTGCTTCACAAATACAACTGATTGAGTTGAATAGTATTCACCATTGAATCATCATATAGGTATACGCCAAAGCAAAAGCTGCTCTTTGACAAATTATCAAAACCAAGTCAATGGATTCAGTAGAAAGAAAGATACCTCAATACTGACAGTTGGAACATGGTAACAACGCCCTAGAGTGCAGTATAAATTAATTTCTGAATAGCTCGACATCTTTGAACAACTTCTCAATATCAATGTCAGCCGCGTAGACCTTGACATGTCAGTGAATTTCTCAAGAGCTGGCTTGTTGTACAGTAGAAAGCTATACGCCAGATTGAGTTGCATAGTATTCACCATTAAATCATCATATAGCTATACGCCAAAGCAAAAGCTGCTCTTTGACAAATTATCAAAATCAAGTGAATGGATAAAGTAGAAAGAAAGATACCTCAATAGTGACAGTTGGAACAAGGTAACAACGACCTAGAATGCGGTATAAAATAATTACTGAGCTGGCTTGTTGTACATATTTGAAAGACTCGATCCCTAGATGGAAAATAATCAGGAACTAAGGATGCCTCAGAACATACGTGCTCCACAAAATTCTTAAAGAAGCTGCGAGGATACATGAGGACAAACCATGAAGTGGTGGTACTCGCTTGAACAGCAGCTCGGGGAAGTCCTTGAGGGGGCCAAACTCCGCGAGCGCGGCGACGTTGCAGGCGAGCGTCTTGGGGTGCTCGGCGTACATCTAGAGCGCGGCGGCGTAGAAGCCCTCCTTGTCGGACTTGCCGGTGCCGCGGACGCCGCGGAGGTTGCACATGAGCTTGAGGGTGGTGAGCAGGTCGTGGGCCCAGGCGGTGGCTAGGAGCTCGCGCACACGCTCGGTCGGCGTGTTGGGGACAACCTGGAAGAAGTCAAAGCAGGTGTTGCCGGAGCCGGAGTACGTGGCGGCACAAGCTTGTAAAGCTTAATTATTTTGAGGTCACAATTATAATACTTCTGAAGCAAAATTGTTGTTCTTCAAAACCAAAATATAAAAAGAAAAATGCAACAATGTTTCTATAACCTGTAGACACATCTAGTGAAAAGAATTACATACCAAAATAGCATAAAATAAAGCCCAAAACCTATACCAGATGCCCATTGATCCCAGGAAAGAACCCCACAACAAAAGGATGGTATCATACTTTCCCGTCATTGCAAGCCACAAACCAAAATCATACACCAGCCCATGGCAATTGCAAAATTTGCAACATCAAGTGGACAACAGTGTGGACATCAGAAAACATTCAGCAGGAGCTAAACTGCAGCTCGGCTACGAAATTCGGAGCTGATCAATGGGCCAGCGATTTGAATTGGGTTGCAAAACAACTGAACTACGTCTCGGACCATACAAGCATTCCTCTATTGTACCAGCTGCAGTCAGAAGCTACGAATTAGGAAGCACGGGGAATGGCGGACCTCAAGGATGTACTGGGCGGCGTCGTCCCGGTTGTTGAGGGCGGCCCACTGGAGCGCATGGTAGCCGAGGCCGCCAGGCTCCATGACCGCCCGGCCCTCCCGCTCGACGAGGCGGTGCAACTTCTCAAGGTCCCCGGACGCGGCGCCCGTGTACACGTCGTCCTTGAGGGACTCCTCCGCCGCGTCCGCCTCCCCCGTGGCGGCCACTCATGTGGCGGTGACGACGGTGGCGGCGGTCGTGTCCTCGAGCACCTCGATCTCGAGACCATGGCAGGGGCAGTTCTTCGTGAGCGCCCGCTGCGGCTTGAGTGCGGCCTTCATCTCCGCGGCGGAGGGTGCGTTGTCGTCGGCGGCGACAGTCGAAGGGGCGCGCGCCGCGGATCACGGGAGGGCCGAGGAGGAGGTGCTCTGCGGCGGAGGACTCCGTCTCCATCGCCATGACTGCCGCGGCCCTAGGGTTTGTTGACTTGGGGACTTGTTGATTTGGTATCGGCTCGATGGGATTCGTTCTGATTTTGAGAGGTGAGCTGGGAGGGCAAAATGGTCATATAAAAAATATGTAGGACGAAACCTTCGACCGGAGGAAACAAAACAAGTTCCTCCTTTTTAGATAGTAGAGATATGCAGGGATGAACCACGGGGGCATCCCCAAGCTTAGAGCTTTCACTCCTCTCGATCATAGTATATCATACTCCTCTCTTGACCCTTGAAAACTTCCTTCACACCAAACTTCAAGCAAACTCATTAGAGGATTAGTGCACAATTAAAAATTCACACATTCAGAGGTGACACAATCATTCTTAACACTTCTGGACATTGCACAAAGCTACTGGACATTAATGGATCAAAGGAATTCATCCAACATAGCAAATACGGCAATGCGAAATAAAAGGCAGAATCTGTCAAAACAGAACAGTCCGTAAAGACGAACCTGAAAGGGGCACTAGACTTGCTCAAATGGAAAAACTCAAAACTAATGAAAGTTACGTACATATCTGAGGATCACGCGTAAATTTGCAGATTTTTTAGAATTTTTACAGAGACTTATGCCAGAATTCGTGACAGACAGCAATGCTGTTTCTGCGCAGCGATCCCAAATATAGCATCAACTTTAACATAGAAACTTTACTTGGCACAAAAACATGATAAGGAGAGGTTGCTGCAGTAGTAAACAACTTCCAAGACTCAAATATAAAACAAAGTACTGTTGTAAAAACATGGGTTGTCTCCCATAAGCGCTTTTTTTAACGCCTTTCAGCTAGGCGCAGAAAGTGCAAATCAAGTAACATCAAGAGATGAGGCATCAACATTACCTTGGGCCTTACCCTTACCTTTCTTGTTCTTTTTCTTACTCTTTGGTTTAGGGAATACATGTCTACCCCCGGGTGTAGAGGTGAACTTTAGGGTGCCTTCTCCCATATCTATGACTGCCCCCAATAGTTTCAGCAGGGATCTTCCGAGTGTGATTTGTTCCTACATTCAATAACAAGATAATCAATGGATATTGTTCTACCAAGAATGGTTGTATGCACACCCGCAGCTATTCCTTTAGGGATTATAACGAGTTATCAATAAGAGTTATTCCTTCTCCCCCTTCAACGAATCCACAAAGTTGCAAAGATTCATGAATACTCTTAGGCATTAAGCAAAATTCAGACATAATATCACAATTGGCATGAAGAGTTTGGTCACCGATAACAATTTTAATAGTAGGATCCCATAATGAAGGTTCAGAGTTCACTAAAACTTGATCAAGACGGTTACGAACATATCTATAATTTTCATTCAAGCAAGATGCACTTGTCTCAAGAGTGTTTAATCTATTATAAATGCTAATAAGGGCTGAATCAAAGTTATTAGCTGAATCATGTGATGCAACCAACTTCTTTATGGCATTAAAAGCTTGATCCCCATTACAATGAAGGAAATCTCCTCCCACTAAACATCCAAGGCATATCTATAGCGAATCATAAGACCAAAATAAAAATTACTAAGGAGCAAACTTAGAGTCATTTGAGGTTCAGCTTTACGATAAGAAGTAAAAATTCTCGACCAAGCATCTTTAAAACTCTCCTCATCCCCTTGTTTAAAAGTAAAAACTAGTTCCTCAGGTGAAGAAGTAACAAGTGCAGAGATAGACATGATAACAAAAGTAAACTAAATGCAAGTAACTAATTTTTTTTGTGTTTTTGATATAGAGAGCAAACAACATAAATAAAGTAAAACTAGCAACTAATTTTTGTGTGTTTTGTTTAGGTGCAGCAAACAAAGTAGTAAATAAAATAAAGCAAGACAAAAACAAAGTAAAGAGATTGGGAAGTGGAGACTCCCCTTGCAGCGTGTCTTGATCTCCCGGCAACGGCGCCATAAATTTGCTTGATGCACACGTCCGTTGGGAACCCCAAGAGGAAGGTGATGATGCGCACAGCAGCAAGTTTTCCCTAAGAAACCAAGGTTTAATCGGACCAGTGGGAGTCAAGAAGCACGTTGAAGGTTGATGGTGGCGAAATGTGATGCGGCGCAACACCAGGGATTCCGGTGCCAACGTGGAACCTGCACAACACAACCAAAGTACTTTGCCCCAAAAACAGTGAGGTTGTCAATCTCACCGGCTTGCTGTAACAAAGGATTAACCGTATTGTGTGGAAGATGATTGTTTGCGGAGAAAATAGTAAAACAAGTATTGCAGTAGATTGTATGCGATGTAAAGAATAGGACCGGGGTCCACAGTTCACTAGAGGTGTCTCTCCCATAAGATTAAAGCATGTTGGGTGAACAAATTACAGTCGGGCAATTGACAAATAGAAAAGGGCATAACAATGCATATACATGATATGATAAATATAGTGAGATTTAATTGGGCATTACGACAAAGTACATAGACCGCTATCCAGCATGCATCTATGCCTAAAAAGTCCACCTTCAGGTTATCATCCGAACCCCTTCCAGTATTAAGTTGCAAGCAAGAGACAATTGCATTAAGTATGGTGCGTAATGTAATCAACAACTACATCCTTAGACATAGCATCAATGTTTTATCCCTAGTGGCAACAGCACATCCACAACCTTAGAACTTTCTGTCACTGTCCCAGATTTAATGGAGGCATGAACCCACTATCGAGCATAAATACTCCCTCTTGGAGTTAAGAGCAAAAACTTGGCCAGAGCCTCTACTAATAACGGAGAGCATGCAAGATCATAAACAACACATAGGTAATAGATTGATAATCACCATAACATAGTATTCTCTATCCATCGGATCCCGACAAACACAACATATAGTATTACGTATAGATGATCTTGATCATGTTAGGCAGCTCACAAGATCCAACAATGAAGCACATAAGGAGAAGACGACCATCTAGCTACCGCTATGGACCCATAGTCCAGGGGTGAACTACTCACTCATCACTCCGAGGCGATCATGGCGATGAAGAGTCCTCCTGGAGATGATTCCCTCTCCGGCAGGGTGCCGTAGGATCTCCGAATCCCCAGAGATGGGCGGCGGCGGCGTCTCGGAAGGTTTTCCGTATCGTGTCTCTCTACAGAGGGTTTCGCGACGAAGACTTTAAGTAGGCGGAAGGGCAACGCGGGGGGCCACAGGGCCCACACACCAGGGCCGCGTGGCCAAGGGTGGGCCGCCGCGCCCTAGTGTGGCGGCGCCTCGTGGCCCCACTTCCTTTCCCCTTCGGTCTTCCGGAAGCTTCGTGCAAAAATAGGACCCCGGGCGTTGATTTCGTCCAACCCGAGAATATTTCCTTACTAGGATTTTGAAAAAAACAAAAACAACAACTGGCTCTTCGGCATCTTGTTAATAGGTTAGTGCCGGAAAATGCGTAAATACGACATATAATGTGTATAAAACATGTAGATATCATCAATAATGTAGCATGGAACATAAGAAATTATCAGTCCCCCTCGCCACGGTAGGAGAACATGAGCATGAAGCCGGCTTCGAGGTGGTGGTAGCGCGCGAACTTCTCCCAGCTGATGTGGAGGTACATCTTGCCGCACACGTCGTAGATCACATCCACGATCCATCGGCAGCAGCCGCATGCAGTCTCCCACAGATGCAGCGAGTCCGGCTCGTCGCCGGCGACGAAGTCGGCGAACATGCATGTCCGACAGCCTCTGGATACCGTGTGGTTCACCCTTGAGGACGACGACTAACTCGAACACCACCCGCTGCTCCACCCGCTGCTCCTCCTCCTCCTGCAGATCCGACAATGAAGACGACGGCGAGCGTGCAGCTCTGCCGCGGCCACGACCACGGCCGCGACCTCGGCCTCCGCCTCTACTAGCCATGGAGTCGACTCTTGAGATGGTGGCGGCTAGGGTTGGGAAGACAGGTGCTAGGGTTTGTGTGTGAGAGGGACGATGAGAGAGCGGCCCTTTTTATAGTCCGGAGGGAGGCGGGGGAGCGGTGGCGCTCATTAACGCCGGTTGATGTCTACGGGAGCTTCTATTCTTGTAGACAGTGTTGGGCCTCCAAGAGCAGAGGTTTGTAGAACAGCAGCAAGTTTCCCTTAAGTGGATCACCCAAGGTTTATCGAACTCGGGGAGGAAGAGGTCAAAGATATCCCTCTCAAGCAACCCCGCAACCACAAAGCAAGAAGTCTCTTGTGTCCCCAACACACCTAATAGGTGCACTAGTTCGGCGAAGAGATAGTGAAATACAGGTGGTATAAATAAGTATATAGTACGGCGCGGAAAATAGCTTGGCGTGCATTGATGGTAGTAATATTGCGGGAAGTAAACATGCAGTAGTAACGCAGCAGTAGTGTGATAAAACAGTAACAAGCAGGATAGCGGTATTTAGGAACAAGGCCTAGGGAATAGACTTTCACTAGTGGACACTCTCAACATTGATCACATAACAGAATAGATAAATGCATACTCTACACTCTTGTTGGATGATGAACACATTGCGTAGGATTACACGAACCCTCAATGCCGGAGTTAACAAGCTCCACAATAATGCTCATATTTTAGTAACCTTTAGTGTAAGATAGATCAAAAGACTAAACCAAGTACTAGCATAGCATGCACACTGTCACCTTCATGCATATGTAGGAGGAATAGATCACATCAATATTATCATAGCAATAGTTAACTTCGCAATCTACAAGAGATCATGATCATGCATAAACCAAGTACTAACACGGTGCACACACTGTCACCTTTACACACGTGCAGGAGGAATAGAACTACTTTAATAACTTTGCTAGAGTAGCACATAGATAGTAGTGATACAAAACTCATATGAATCTCAATCATGTAAAGCAGCTCATGAGATCATTGTATTGAATTACATAGGAGAGAGATTAACCACATAGCTACCGTAGCCCCGAGCCTCGATGGAGAACTACTCCCTCCTCATGGGAGCAGCAACGGTGATGAAGATGGCGGTGGAGATGGCGGTGGTGTCGATGGAGAAGCCTTCCGGGGGCACTTCCCCGTCCGGCAGTGCCGGAACAGAGACTCTGTCCCCCGATCTTGGCTTCGCGATGGCGGCGGCTGGAACTTTTCTCGTATCGTGGCTTCTCGTAAGGGTTTTCGATGCGGGGGCTTTAAATAGGCGAAGAGGCGGCGCAGAGGGTCAAAGGGCGACCACACCATAGGGTGGCGCGGGCCCAGCCCTGGCCGCGCCACCATGTCTGGGGCCCGGGGCCCCCTCCGGCGGCTCTCGGGTGTTCCGGATGCTTCCGGCAAAATAGGAACCCGGGCGTTGATTTCGTCCAATTCGAGAATATTTCGTTACTAGGATTTCTGAAACCAAAAACAGCAGAAACTGGCACTTCGGCATCTTGTTAATAGGTTAGTTCCAGAAAATGCACAAATACGACATGTAATGTGTATAAAACATGTAGATATCATCAATAAAGTAGCATGGAACATAAGAAATTATCGATACGTTGGAGACGTATCGGCATCCCCAAGCTTAGTTCTGCTCGTCCCGAGCAGGTAAAACGATAACAAAGATAATTTCTTAAGTGACATGCCATCATAACCTTGATCATACTATTTGTAAACATATGTAATGAATGCAGCGATCAAAACAATGGTAATGACATGAGTAAACAACTGAATCATAAAGCAAAGACTTTTCATGAATAGTACTTCAAGACAAGCATCAATAAGTCTTGCATAAGGGTTAACTCATAAAGCAATAAATCAAAGTAAAGGTATTGAAGCAACACAATGGAAGATCAAGTTTCAGCGGTTGCTTCCAACTTGTAACATGTATATCTCATGGATAGTTGTCAATGCAAAGTAATATAATAAGTGCAATATGCAAGTATGTAGGAATCAATGCACAGTTCACACAAGTGTTTGCTTCTTGAGGTGGAGAGAGATAGGTGAACTGACTCAACATAAAAGTAAAAGAAAGGTCCTTCAAAGAGGAAAGCATCGATTGCTATATTTGTGCTAGAGCTTTTATTTTGAAAACATAAAGAGAGCATAAAAAATAAAGTTTTGAGAGGTGTTTGTTGTTGTCAACGAATGGTAGCGGTACTCTAACCCCTTGCCGGACAAACCTTCAAAGAGCGGCTCCCATTTTATTTTATTTTTGGGTGGCACTCCTTCCAACCTTTCTTTCACAAACCATGGCTAACCGAATCCTCGGTGCCAACAATCTCATACCATGAAGGAGTGCCTTTTTATTTTAGTTTTATTATGTTGACACTCCTCCCCACCTTTGCTTTCTCAAGCCATGGCTAACCGAATCCTTCGGGTGCCGTCCAACAATCACATACCATGGAGGAGTGTCTATTTTTGTTAATTAATTTGGGACTGGGAATCCCATTGCCAGCTCTTTTTGCAAAATTATTGGATAAGCGGATGAAGCCACTAGTCCATTGGTGAAAGTTGCCCAACAAGATTGAAAGATAAACACCACATACTTCCTCATGAGCTATAAAACATTGACACAAATAAGAGATGATAAATTTTGAATTGTTTAAAGGTAGCACTCAAGCAATTTACTTTGGAATGGCGGAGAAATACCATGTAGTAGGTAGGTATGGTGGACACAATTGGCATAGTGGTTGGCTCAAGGATTTTGGATGCATGAGAAGTATTCCCTCTCGATACAAGGTTTAGGCTAGCAAGGTTTATTTGAAACAAACACAAGGATGAACCGGTGCAGCAAAACTCACATAAAAGACATATTGTAAACATTATAAGACTCTACACCGTCTTCCTTGTTGTTCAAAACTCAATACTAGATATTATCTAGACCTTAGAGAGACCAAATATGCAAATCAAATTTTAGCAAGCTCTATGTATTTCTTCACTAATGGGTGCAAAGCATATGATGCAAGAGCTTAAACATGAGCACCATAATTGCCAAGTATCACATTATCCAAGACATTTTAGAATTACTACATGTAGCATTTTTCAATTCCAACCATATAACAATTTAACGAAGAGGAAACTTCGCCATGAACATTAAAAGCTAAGAACACATGTGTTCATACGAACCAGCGGAGCGTGTCTCTCTCCCAAACAATAATTTATTCAAACAAAAACAAAAACAAAAGCATACAGACGCTCCAAGTAAAGTATATAAGATGTGACGAATAAAAATATAGTTTCAAGAGAAGGAACCGATACTTTGTCGATGAAGAATGGGATGCCTTGGGCATCCCCAAGCTTAGATGCTTGAGTCTTCTTGAAATATGCAGGGATGAACCACGGGGCATCCCCAAGCTTAGACTTTTCATTCTTCTTGATCGTAGTATATCATCCTCCTCTCTTGACCCTTGAAAACTTCCTTCACACCAAACTTCAAGCAAACTCATTAGAGGGTTAGTGCACAATTAATAATTCACACATTCAGAGGTGACACAATCATTCTTAACACTTGGACATTGCACAAAACTTCGAAAGTTAATGGAACAAAGAAACACATTCAACTTAACAAAAGCGGCAATGCGAAATAAAAGGCAGAATCTGTCAAAAACAGAACAGTCCGTAAAGACGAATTTAAAGTGGCACCGGACTTGCTCAAATGGAAAAACTCAAAACTAATGAAAGTTGCGTACATATCCGAGGATCACGCTCGTAAATTGGCAGATTTTTTCGAATTTTCTACAGAGACCTGTGCCCAGATTCGTGACAGACAGCAATGCTGTTTCTGCGCAGCGATCCCAAATATAACATCATCACTTTGACATAGAAACTTTACTTGGCACAAAAACATGATAAGGAGAGGTTGCTACAGTAGTAAACAACTTCCAAGACTCAACAAAACAAAAATTGCTGTAGCAAAATAAACACATGGGTTATCTCCCAAGAAGTTCTTTCTTTATAGCCATTAAGATGGGCTCAGCAGTTTTAATGATGCACTCGCAAGAAATAGTAGTTGAAGCAAAAGAGAGCATCAAGAGGCAAATTCAAAACACATTTAAGTCTAACATGCTTCATATGCATAGGAATCTTGTAAATAAACAAGTTCATGAAGAGCAAAGTAACAAGCATAGGAAGATAAAACAAGTGTAGCTTCAAAAATTTCAGCACATAGAGAGGTGTTTTAGTAACATGAAAATTTTTACAACCATATTTTCCTCTCTCATAATAACTTTCAGTAGCAACATGAGCAAACTCAACAATATAACTATCATATAAAGCATTCTTATCATGAGTCTCATGCATAAAATAATTACTACTCCCAACATAAGCATAGTCATTCTTATTAATTGTAGTGGGAGCAAATTCAACAAAGTAGCTATCAAATATAGGAGGTATATTGTAATCATAATCAAATTTATCCTCCATAACAGGTGGCAACAAAAGACTACTATCATTATAATCGTCATAAATGGGAGGCAAAGTATCATCAAAGTAAATTTTCTCCTCAATGCTTGGGGGACTAAAAATATCATGCTCATCAAAGCCAGCTTCCCCAAGCTTAGAATTTTCCATATCATTAGCAACAATGGTGTTCAAAGCATTCATATTAATATGTTCCATGGGTTTTTTAATTTTCGCATCAAACCATCCATGTCTTAAATCAGGAAATAGAATAAAAAGGTCATTGTTGTCCATTATGCCTAACTAGTGTAAACAAGAAACAAAAAGATGTAATTGCGAGTTTAAAGGAAATAGCTTCGAGTACACACACAATGGCGCCAGAAAAAGTACCGGAACCGGAGTGTGAGTACCTTTTACCTTTCCTCCCCGGCAACGGCGCCAGAAAAGTGCTTGATGTCTACGGGAGCTTCTATTTTGTGACAGTGTTGGGCCTCCAAGAGCAGAGGTTTGTAGAACAGCAAGTTTCCCTTAAGTGGATCACCCAAGGTTTATCGAACTCAGGGAGGAAGAGGTCAAAGATATCCCTCTCAAGCAACCTGCAACCACAAAGCAAGAAGTCTCTTGTGTCCCCAACACACCTAATAGGTGCACTAGTTCGGCGAAGAGATAGTGAAATACAAGTGGTATAAATAAGTATGAGCGGTAGTATGGCGCCAAAATAGCTACTGGCGTGCGTTGATGGTAGTAATATTGCGGGAAGTAAACATGCAGTAGTAACGCAGCAGTAGTAACGCAGTAAAACAGTAACAAGCAGTGATAGCAGTATTTAGGAACAAGGCCTAGGGAATAGACTTTCACTAGTGGACACTCTCAACATTGATCACATAACGAATAGATAAATGCATACTCTACACTCTTGTTGGATGATGAACACATTGCGTAGGATTACACGAACCCTCAATGCCGGAGTTAACAAGCTCCACAATAATGCTCATATTTTAGTAACCTTTAGTGTAAGATAGATCAAAAGACTAAACCAAGTACTAGCATAGCATGCACACCTGTCACCTTCATGCATATGTAGGAGGAATAGATCACATCAATATTATCATAGCAATAGTTAACTTCGCAATCTACAAGAGATCATGATCATAGCATAAACCAAGTACTAACACGGTGCACACACTGTCACCTTTACACACGTGCAGGAGGAATAGAACTACTTTAATAACTTTGCTAGAGTAGCACATAGATAGTAGTGATACAAAACTCATATGAATCTCAATCATGTAAAGCAGCTCATGAGATCATTGTATTGAATTACATAGGAGAGAGATTAACCACATAGCTACCGGTACAGCCCCGAGCCTCGATGGAGAACTACTCCTCATGGGAGCAGCAGCGGTGATGAAGATGGCGGTGGAGATGGCAGTGGTGTCGATGGAGAAGCCTTCCTCCCCGTCCCGGTGGGTGCCGAACAGAGACTCTGTCCCCCGCATCTTGGCGCGATGGCGGCGGCTCGGAACTTTTCTCGTATCGTGGCTTCCTCTGTAGGGTTTTCGATGCAGGGGCTTTAAATAGGCGAAGAGGCGGCAGAGGGTCAAAGGGGCGACCACACCATAGGGTGGCGCGGGCCCAGCCCTGGCCGCGCCACCATGTCATCGGGCCCACAGGGGCCCCCTCGCGGCTCTCGGGTGTTCGGATGCTCCGGGCAAAATAGGAACCGGGCGTTGATTTCGTCCAATTCCGAGAATATTTCGTTACTAGGATTTCTGAAACCAAAAACAGAAAACAGGAACTGGCACTTCGACATCTTGTTAATAGGCTAGTTCCAGAAAATGCACAAATACGACATGTAATGTGTATAAAACATGTAGATATCATCAATAAAGTAGCATGGAACATAAGAAATTATCGATACGTTGGAGACGTATCAGTGCGTAGAGAGCTAGGCGCGACGAGACGCTTCGCTGCGCCTCTGCGGGAACTGCACCGTCGCTGCGCGCCAATAACTTACATCGCGAGGTAGGCGACAGTTAGGTTAAACTTCAATGTGCCGATGATGCATCGGTCCCGCCACTCCCCGCCTCGCTTTTCGTTGTGTCTGGCGTCTCTGGAGCGCCCCCTTTATAGCGAGGACATGTGTAATATCCCAGGTATTGGGGTTACAAAAATAGAGGAAACAGATGTGTGCATTGCATTCATGCATAGAAAATCCGGAGAATTTTCGCGCTTTAAAGTAAAACAGTCACAGAATGAAGTTTCACTTGACCTTGGTGGAATTGAAGTAGCTCATCAAGTCAAGCGTTATAAACCTCAATGTGACTTGGCTGAAACCTTGTTTTGGGTAGAGATGATTTGATCTAAGGGGTTAGATCAAATGAAACTAAAACCAACACAATAACATATTAATCAAGGATCAATTGCTTGATCTTATTAAAGATCACAATATGGTAATCCTTGCCATAATATCTGAACATCTATTCAATTGCAAGTCAAGTAACAATAAAATGGAAAAACCATTCTTGACTTATCTTTTCCATATCTTTAACAAATAAATGTTTCTACCATGAACCTCATGGTATTTCTTGAACTAAACTTTTGAATTTAACACCAACACAAGCTTATCATTAAACTCTAAAGATGGGTGAGGTTTATACCATCAAAGAGATAAGAAACAAACTCTAAATTATTAATACTTCAAAGCTGAGTAACTACCTTGGGAGTATAATTTAATTCACTATAAAACTAATTACTAAATAGGGTAAAACACAAGGACCTAAGTGCATAAAAGCCACACATTGTTATTTTAATCATAACTTATTAAATATATGGAATATCACAAAACTAAATTCATTTACATTACGAATTATAGTTCAAAATATTTGAATAAAATTAACTATGAGTATTTTCAAACTCATATGATCATGCCTTGGTGAAATCAAACATCACCATTCAAAATTGAGGTATAATCCATGCCTTTGACATTTTGATCCCAATTACAATATAAATACAATCACATATGATATAGTGACTCACCCACAAGCATAAAATCCTTCACAAGATATTTAGTAACAAAAGCCACTTGGCTATCCAAAAACAAATCACATGAGAGGATAATACCATGCCACATAGGATGAAAATATCTACATAGCTTGAATCCTAAGCTATGCCACCTCATGCTTAAAGGATTGCTATGGATGAGAGCATGACAACCAAGCACCTTACTCATCAAATGAAAACAAGAGTCACCTACCTATGTGTCATCATACTAGAGCATGCCCAAGCCTATAAAAGGAACCCTCTACCTCATCCATTCCATCATCTTGTACCATGATACAAGCAAACCAAAGAGTTAGGCCACTCCATGTTTTAGATAGGACCAAGATGAAGCAGCTAGGAGGTGGAGGCATACCACAAGAAGCAGGTTTATCAGAATTCCTGAAGAACAAGCTTCAGAAGATAGCAAGGTAGAATTCTTAGGCAAACCACATATTCAGATAATCACATCATCATTCCTTGAGTAGAACCTTAGATTGTAATCCAAATCCTTGTGGAGTGAGAGGGGTAATAGGTATAACCCTATCCAAATACTTGTAGTGATACCTTAGGAAGCCCATACCATGCATGATCATCACCATTGGGTTATGATCATAAACCCTAAGAACTTTAAGTAAGAAGCTATTAAGAATAAGTGGATCATGATAATGCCATGATCATGCTTTGGAGAAATAGGAGAATAAGCCATAATTTAAACCTAGTATAATAAGAAGATATCATCAATCACATGAAATCATAGAGATACTACTAAGTGAGCAACCCTAGATTATTCTCCAAATCTTAAGTAGTGAAACACATGAAGGATATCATGACCTTGCCTAGCCAAGATTTGTGAGAACCTTAATAATATTTAGAGATGCATATCCTCTCAATAGTGGGGGATACTAAACCTAGCTAATTCAATATGGTGCCAATCCATATCTATAACCTAAGCCTATATCCCAACCTTAGTTTGTGCATCACTTGGGTGATCACAATTAAAACCTAGGCCATAATTGAGTTTCAAACCAGGTGCCATTAGGTGAATATAATTGGAACCCTAGAATTGCACCCTAATTAAATCTTATGCTTAATTATGGAACATAAAAATAACCAAGTGTAAAAATCCACAATTAAAACCATGAGTGGTTATAAACCACTTATTCTCATAAATCAAAACCAAACCATGATGAGAGTAATATCTACTCTAAGTATTTCAAGGTGTTATTAAAATATAATACTTGTGCCAACTCTAAAATAGGGTTATAATAAAATTCACCAGACCTTAACAACTAAGTGTTCACATAAAATCATATGTAAGTGACTAGATCAAGACCTTAGAAATATTTAGGTACATAAAGCCATGCCATTTGGTCACCTCCTTAAATTATAAAAAAATATTTGGAATTTCAAAAGAAAGAGAATGGAAATTATAACTATTAACATATCTATTTGAAATATTATGTATGTTGAAACTATTATTATATTAAAAATCATAATAATATGTCTCAAGTAGAGTTATTAATTAAGAGGTAATTGCCAAGTTAAAAATATGTACAAATTCTAAACGAATTGAATTCAAAATAAAAATTGAAAACAGAAAATAAAAACAGAAAAAGGAAAAGAGGAGAAAAACCTTACCTGGACTCACCTAGCCGTGGCAGCCCAAGCTGCAGCCCAAAACCAGCCCAGCACCCGCAGCCCAGCATAGCCCAACGTACCCCTTCGTCAAAAACAGAGGAGAGGGGTCGTCCTCATCCTCTCTGGGCGCATGGACGACAGCACGACGACGTGCTCATCCTTCCCTCTCGCTGTCGACCTCCCCTTGCTCGACGACGTGACGAGGCTCGCTTCTGGAGCCGTATAAAACCCTAAACGACGAACCCTAGCTCCGTTTCCCTCTCTCTCTGCTCAATTTCCGCCCAAATCGAAACCCTAGCCCGTACAGTATCCGACCATCGCCGCCGTTAGAGGCCACCCCAAGCCACGCCGTAGACACCATCGTCATCGCCACCCTCGCCATGCCCAACATACGGGAGGAATCGAGTTGAAAAGCCCCGGAGCGTCTCCGACGAGCTCGTCTCCTCCGACGCCGGGAGACGTCGATTGCGCCGATTCCGACCTCCCCTTGCTTCGCCGTCACGCCGTCGTGATCCTGGTGAGCCACTGGTGCTCAAGCACTTCATAGCTCCCTTAATCATGCCCTGCATCGACACCACGTCGCTAGCCCGTGACCGCCGCCGCGGTACCTCGTCGCCGGCCAAGCTCCGGCGACCATTAGGGAGCGGCGCCACCACCAGTAGGTTCGTCTCGTCGATCTCGTTCGATTGAGCACACCCACACCCCCGCGGGAACCCGGGAACGCCGGCGCCGTCCACGACTGGCCGCCGGTGGTGGTCATGGTTGCCACGTCGTCGCCACCGTGGTAGCTGACGTGGTCACAACCCCACCAGTCAGTGACCGTGTGGGTAGCCTACCGGGTAACTATAGTTTTTACTTTTAAATTTAAATCCAGAAAATATCTGAAACTTTACCAAATCATAGAAAACTCATTTTAACTCAGAAAAATATAAATGAGATATCAAAAATTCTTATAAAAATAAAATCTATCCAATAAAAATATATTATGAAATTTTTATTTTTAATAAAAATTTAATTATTTAACTTATTATTTAAGCCTTTTCTTTATTACTAAATTCACCAAAAATTCAATAATTATGAAAACTTCCTAAATTAAATAAAAACCATTAAGTAAATAAGGAAAACATTAAAACTAACTTTCCTTTATCATTAACCTATTAAATCCTTATTAGAAGGATTTAAAACCTAAATAATAACTACCTTAATTATTAATTCTTTAAAATAATAAAATGCCAAATTCAATATTATTTTTATTTCAAAGTTATTAATCATAGAACTATATGGTAAATAGTAAACCCTAGTTCCATATGGTAGAAAACCAGGAATTCATCGTTTCATGTATAATCCTAAAACCCTAATGCCATTTAAACCTTAGCTCCATTACTTCATATGAACCTAATTTGTCCCAAACCTAAAACCTAGGTTAGAACATGTGATCATGATACTTTGATTTCATTCATAGCTCCGTAGTAGCAACTAAACAATTGCCCTGTCTTCATAAAATAATAGAGACCTACCACTAATGAAATGGTATCCCATATGTTCATCTTCATTAGACCTAGATAATCAAATAGGGTTAACCACGTGCAAACCCTAGATCCTATCCTTAGGGATATCAACTTTAATGGACCATGCTTAGCATCACACCATTGTGATGAACCCAAATAGCAATCATGCCAATATTGTGCATCATATTACATACACATTAAACCCTACTAGTGTGAGATACTTATGAACCATCCTATTTAGGAACCAACCATACTCCACTTAGAGATCCAATAGCTAATCCAAGACAACCTCAAACTTAATTGTAATACTTCTTCTTACTTAAGTAATATGTTCTTCAAAAGTTATTTTTTTGAAGTAAATAAAGAATCATCATCAACCCTGCTTATAAGGACCTACAAACCCTAGCTAGCTATCACCAGCAAGATGAACCAACCTTGATAGTAACTATGTATAAACAATTGCTTAGGATGCCTAGGCTTAATTCAACCTTACAAGCCCTATGTGTTGATGAATCCAACATTGTTAGGATCCATCTAATACTTACTCCAGAAATCAATTGGAACCATAGAAAACCATAGAACCCCACAAACCCAATTGTCATACTTGTTCTTTATTAAAGAACATGTTCTTCAAAAGTTATTCTTTTGAAGAATATAATAAATACACATTAACCATATCATATAGTACCAAAACCAACAATTGTTCTTTACATGTTATCATTATGCCAACTACTTTCCTTTGTGTGCTAAATTGATTACTATGCTTTATCATGCCACCTGTTTATGATGCCAACACAACCAAACCTTAAATAAGAACATTGTTTGTGAATCACTCTGATGACCCACAAGTATAGGGGATCGCAACAGTCTTCGAGGGAAGTAAAACCCAAATTTATTGATTCGACACAAGGGGAGGTAAAGAATACTTATAAGCCTTAACAACTGAGTTGTCAATTCAGCCACCTGGAAAAGCACTAGTAACAGGGTGATGTGAAAGTAGCAGTAATATGAGAGCAGTAGTAACAGTAACACAGCAGCATAATAGCAATATGAGAGCAATGGCACCAAAATAGTTGATACTACTTCCAATGACATGTAGGACGAGTATATGATGATGAGAGATGGACCGGGGTTCCCAGCTATCTACACTAGTGGTAACTCTCCAATAACAAGTGTTGGGTGAACAAATTACAGTGGGCAATTGATAGGATTGAAATAGCATTAAGAAAGAACATCAATTCATTAATCATGTAGGCATGTTTTCCATATTTAGTCGTACGTGCTCGCAATGAGAAACTTGCACAACATCTATTGTCCTACCAGCCGGTGGCAGCCGGGCCTCTAGGGAAACTACTGGAAATTAAGGTACTCCTTTTAATAGAGTACCGGAGCAAAGCATTAACACTCCGTGAAAACATGTGTCCCTCACATCACCGCCATCCCCTCCGGTTGTCCCGATTTCTGTCACTTCGGGCCTTTGGTTCCGGACAGTGACATGTGCATACAACTTGTAGATACAATCTAAGCAATAATTATAGAGCTCAAATCTAAGATCATGCCACTCGGGCCCTAGTGACAAGCATTAAACATAACAAGATTGCAGCAACAATAACTTCACAAACTTTGTAGATAGACAATCATAACGTAACAATCCATCGGATCCCGACAAACACAACACCGATTACATCAGATGAATCTCAATCATGTAAGGCAGCTCATGAGATCATTGTATTGAAGTACATGGGAGAGAATACCAACTAGCTACAGCTAGAACCCGTAGTCCATGGGGGAACTACTCACGGAGCATGATGGAGGCGATGGCGTTGATGGAGATGGCTTCCGGGCACTTCCCCGTCCCGGGGTGCCGGGACAGAGACTTCTGTCCCCGAATTGGAGTTTCGCGATGGTGGCGGCGCCCCGGAGTCTTTCGGAGTTTCGTCAAGTGGTACGGTGTTTTTAGGTCGAAAGGGGTTTATAGGCGAAGAGGCGGCGCGGGGGCACCTGGGGCTCCCCACCAAAGGCGGCGCGGGCCCAGGCCAGGCCGCGCCGCCTATGGTGTGGTGGCCCTCCGGCCCCTCTCCGACTCTTGTTCTGGAGCCTTCCGGGAAAAATAGGAGGTTTGGTCTTCGTTTCGTCGAATTCCGAGAATATTGCCCGAACAGCCTTTCTGGAACAGCAGACAGGAACGGCACCGTGGCATCTTGTTAATAGGTTAGTTCCGGAAAACGCATAAAAACATCATAAAGTGCAAGCAAAACATGTAAGTATTGTCATAAAACAAGCATGGAACGACAGAAATTATGGATACGTTGGGGACGTATCAGCATCCCCAAGCTTAGTTCCTGCTCGTCCCGAGCAGGTAAACGATAAAAAGAATAATTTCTGTAGTGACATGCTACTTACATATCCTTGATCATACTATTACAAAGCATATGAAATGAATGAAGTGACTCAAGGCAATGATCTATAGTTGCTAACAAATAGGTAACATATAGCAAAACTTTTCATGAAGAGTACTTTCAAGACAAGCATCAAAAGCCTTGCACAAGAGTTAACTCATAAAGCAATAGATTCAAAGTAAAGGCATCGAAGCAACACAAAGGAAGATTTAAGTTTCAGCGGATGCTTTCAACTTTCAACATGCATATCTCATGGATAATTGTCAACACAAAGTAATATGATGAATGAAAATAAGCAAGTATGTAAGAATCAATGCACAATTAACACAAGTGTTTGCTTCTAAGATGGAAGGAAGTAGGTAAACTGACTCAACATAAAGTAAAAGAATGGCCCTTCAAAGAGGAAAGCATCGATTGCTATATTTGTGCTAGAGCTTGGGTTTTGAAAACATAAAGAGAGCATAAAAGTAAAGTTTTGAGAGGTGTTTGTTGTTGTCAACGAATGGTAGTGGGCACTCTAACCCCTTGCTAGACAAACCTTCAAGAGCGGCTCCCATGAATTATTTTTATTTTTGGGTGGCACTCCTTCCAACCTTTCTTTCACAAACCATGGCTAACCGAATCCTCGGGTGCCTGCCAACAATCTCATACCATGAAGGAGTGCCCTTTTATTTTAGTTTTATTATGATGACACTCCTCCTCACCTTTGCTTACACAAGCCATGGCTAACCGAATCCTCGGGTGCCGTCCAACAATCACATACCATGGAGGAGTGTCTATTTTTGTTAATTAAGTTGGGACTGGGAATCCCATTGCCGCTCTTTTTGCAAAATTATTGGATAAGCGGATGAAGCCACTAGTCCATTGGTGAAAGTTGCCCAACAAGATTGAAAGATAAACACCACATACTTCCTCATGAGCTATAAAACATTGACACAAATTAGAGGTAATAAATTTTGAATTGTTTAAAGGTAGCACTCAAGCAATTTACTTTGGAATGGCAGAAAAAATACCATGTAGTAGGTAGGTATGTTGGACACAAATGGCATAGTGGTTGGCTCAAGGATTTTGGATGCATGAGAAGTATTCCCTCTCGATACAAGGCTTAGGCTAGCAAGGTTATTTGAAGCAAACACAAGTATGAACCGGTACAGCAAAACTTACATAAGAACATATTGCAAGCATTATAATACTCTACACTGTCTTCCTTGTTGCTCAAACACTTTTACCAGAAAATATCTAGACCTTAAGAGAGATCAATTATGCAAACCAATTTCAACAAGCTCTACGGTAGTTCTCCACTAATAGGTTTAAACTACATGAAAAAACTTAATCATGATCTACTTGAGAGCTCAAAACAATTGCCAAGTGTCAAATTATTCAAGACATTATGAGGCATTTTCTGTTTTCAACCAAATATAAATAAGTGCAATAGCTTCCAACTTTTATCATTGAACATTAAAAGTAAAACGAAGAACACGAGTGTTCATATGAAAAAGCGGAGCGTGTATCTCTCCCACACAAGGATTGCTAGGATCCATCTTTATTCAAACACAAACAAAAATAAAAACACACAGACGCTCCAAGTAAAGCACATAAGATGTGACCGAATAAAAATATAGTTTCAATAGAAGAAACCTAATAAGTTGATGAAGAAGGGGATGCCTTGGGCATCCCCAAGCTTAGACGCTTGAGTCTCCTTGAAATATGCAGGGATGAACCACGGGGCATCCCCAAGCTTAGACTTTTCACTCTTCTTGATCATATATCATCCTCCTCTCTTGACCCTTGAAAACTTCCTTCACACCAAACTTCTCATAAACTTCATTAGAGGGGTTAGTACTCAAAAACTTGAATCCACCTTGGTCCTATAGTGACACATTGCAAGAACTCAATAAAACATTAGCTACAGCTCTCCACGTCTAGAAAGCCTCACATAAAGTCCACAAGAGACAATGCAAAAAACAGAGACAGAATCTGCCAAAACAGAACAGCCAGTAAACACGAATTTTAAAATGGTACTTCCGTTGCTCAAATCAGAAAACTCAAAACTAATGAAAGTTGCGTACATATCTGAGGATCACGCACGTAAATTGGCAGACTTTTCTGAGTTTCCTACAGAGAAATAAGCCCAGATTCGTGACAGATAGAAATCTGTTTCTGCGCAGAAATCCAAATCTAGTATCAACCTTCGATTAGAGGCTTCACTTGGCACAACAAAACACAAAACTAAGATAAGGAGAGGTTGCTACAGTAGTAATCAACTTCCAAGACACAAATATAAAACAAATTACTGTAGCAAAATAACACATGGGTTATCTCCCAAGAAGTTCTTTCTTTATAGCCATCAAGATGGGCTCAGCAGTTTTAAATGATGCACTCGCAAGAAATAGTATTTGAAGCAAAAGAGAGCATCAAAAAGCAAATTCAAAACACATTTAAGTCTCACATGCTTCCTATGGAAAGGAATCTTGTACACGAATAAGTTCATGAAGAACAAAGTGACAAGCATAAGTAGATAGAACAAGTGTAACTTCAGCAATTTCAGCATATAGAGAGGTGTATTAGTACCATGAAAATTTCTACAACCATATTTTCCTCTCTCATAATAATTTTCAGTAGCTTCATGAACAAACTCAACAATATAACTATCACATGCAGCATACTCTTCATGATTTCCAAACACATAATTTTTATCAATCTCAAGAATAGTGGAATTAAAACTTTCAAACTTACTTTTATTAATAATATAACAAGGTAGTTGATCAATCTCAAGAGATATGGGACTCCTAAATAAAGTCAATACTTCTCCAATCCCATTTTCATTAGTAGCACAATTAATATTGTCAAGTAACATAGGACCATCATCTAGAGCTTTATCATAAACATTTGCCAAGCAAAATTCTTTAGTACCATGCATTTCGACATCAGGCATAAACAAAGCATTATCATAAGATTTATCAAAGTAGCATGGATTATCATAAATAACAGCAGCATAATTATTCTCACAAGTTTTACTTATAGGAAATATTTCAAGAGAATCCACAGGAACATAACATTCAACCTCTTTCGGTAAGCATGGAGGACAATCAAATAGTGTAAGAGATGAAGAGTTACTCTCATTAGAAGGTTGGCATGGGTAGCTAATCCATTCTTCCTCCTTTTGTTCATCACTCTCCTCTTCTTTTTCATCCAATGAGCTTTCAGGTTCATCAATTTCCTCCTCTTTTTCATCCAATGAGCTTTCAGGTTCATCAATTTCTTCTTCCACAGGTTCCTGCAAATTGTGAGTGCATTCTTGTGCATTAATGAGTCTCTCTTTATAATCAATGATATAAGGATTATCACTATAGCATTCTATGCAAGAATTAAGGATAGTAGAGACATAATCTTTAAGGCCCTTACAAACAACACAAGTTTCATAATTCTCAACCATGAAGGATTCTATCTCGGAGGCTCCCATAAATAAGACAAATTGTTCTACCTCTTCGAACCCATAATGAATATAGCAATTCCGATTATAGTTCTTAATTAAAAATTCCTCAATAAAGCCACATTGAAATTTAAGATGTTTAGTATCCTGTTGAGAGCAACAGTTTATATTATGGCGTTCAAGCAAGATTTCAGCAATTGTATTCAATTTTTCTATCATAGCACTCATTATTTTACCAGTTCTTGATTCTCTATAATTATTATAACATTCTATAAGCTCCAAGTAGGTTGTAGGTTCTCCCATAACAATTTTTAATTTTTCGATTTTTCAAATTTTTATGGTTTTTTGGGTATATGAGGAAAATAAAACAAGACAAAAATAAACTAGACAAAAGTAAACTAAGCAAAGTAAAACTAGACAGAAATAAACTAAGCACAAATAAACTAGACAGAAATAAACTAGCAAGACAAAATAAAATAAAAGCAGAGAGAGAGGTAGAGTGTACTCCCCAGGTGAACTTATGAGTAGAGCTATGCCTCCCCGGCAACGGCGCGGAAAATAGTCTTGATGACCCACAAGTATAGGGGATCGCAACAGTCTTCGAGGGAAGTAAAACCCAAATTTATTGATTCGACACAAGGGGAGGTAAAGAATACTTATAAGCCTTAACAACGAGTTGTCAATTCAGCTGCACTGAAAAGCACTAGTAACGGTGATGTGAAAGTAGCAGTAATATGAGAGCAGTAGTAACATAACACAGCAGTAATAGCAATATGAGAGCAATGGCACAAAATAGTTGATACTACTTCCAATGACATGTAGGACGAGTATATGATGATGAGAGATGGACCGGGGTTCCCAGCTATCTACACTAGTGGTAACTCTCCAATAACAAGTGTTGGGTGAACAAATTACAGTCGGGCAATTGATAGGATTGAAATAGCATTAAGAAAGAACATCAATTCATTAATCATGTAGGCATGTTTTCCATATTTAGTCGTACGTGCTCGCAATGAGAAACTTGCACAACATCTATTGTCCTACCAGCCGGTGGCAGCCGGGCCTCTAGGGAAACTGGAAATTAAGGTACTCCTTTTAATAGAGTACCGGAGCAAAGCATTAACACTCCGTGAAAACATGTGTCCCTCACATCACCGCCATCCCCTCCGGTTGTCCCGATTTCTGTCACTTCGGGGCCTTTGGTTCCGGACAGTGACATGTGCATACAACTTGTAGATACAATCTAAGCAATAATTATAGAGCTCAAATCTAAGATCATGCCACTCGGGCCCTAGTGACAAGCATTAAACATAACAAGATTGCAGCAACAATAACTTCACAAACTTTGTAGATAGACAATCATAACGTAACAATCCATCGGATCCCGACAAACACAACACCGATTACATCAGATGTATCTCAATCATGTAAGGCAGCTCATGAGATCATTGCATTGAAGTACATGGGGGAGAGAATACCAACTAGCTACAGCTAGAACCCGTAGTCCATGGGGGAACTACTCACGGAGCATAATGGAGGCGATGGCGTTGATGGAGATGGCTTCCGGGGGCATTTCCCCGTCCCGGCAGGGTGCCGGGACCGAGACTTCTGTCCCTCGAATTGGAGTTTCGCGATGGTGGCGGCGCCCTGGAGTCTTTCTGGAGTTTCGTCAAGTGGTACGGTGTTTTTAGGTCGAAAGGGGTTTTATAGGCGAGGCGGCGCGGGGGCACGGGGGCTCCCCACACGTCGGCGGGCCCTGGCCAGCCGCGCCGCCCTATGGTGTGGTGGCCCTCGGCCCTCTCCGACTCTTCTTCGGTGTTCGGAGCCTTCCGGGAAAAATAGGAGGTTTGGTCTTCGTTTCGTCGAATTCCGAGAATATTGCCCGAACAGCCTTTCTGGAACCAAAAACAGCAGAAAACAGGAACTGGCACTGTGGCATCTTGTTAATAGGTTAGTGATACGTCTCCAACGTATCGATAATTTCTTATGTTCCATGCTACTTTATTGATGATACCTACATGTTTTATGCACATTATATGTCATATTTATGCATTTTCCGGAACTAACCTATTAACAAGATGCCGAAGAGCCAGTTGTTGTTTTCTGTTTTTGGTTTCAGAAATCCTAGTAAAGAAATATTCTCGGAATTGGACGAAACTTTCGCCCGTGGTCCTATTTTTGCACGAAGCTCCAGAAGACCGAAGAGATAACGAAGTGGGGCCACGAGGCGGCCAGAGGGGAGGCCGGCGCGGCCGGGCATTGGCCGCGCCGACCTACCCCCTGGGCCCTCGTGTGGCCCCCGCGTTGACCCTCCGCCTACTTAAAGCTTCCGTCGCGAAACCCCCAGTACCGAGAGCCACGATACGGAAAACCTTACAGAGACGCCGCCGCGAATCCCATCTCGGGGGATTGGAGATCGCCTCGGCACCTGCCGAGAGGGGATTCATCTCCCGGAGGACTCTACACCGCCATGGTCGCCTCCGGAGTGATGAGTGAGTAGTCCACCCCTGGACCATGGGTCCATAGCAGTAGCTAGATGGTCGTCTTCTCCTTGTTGTGCTTCATTGTTGGATCTTGTGAGCTGCCTAACATGATCAAGATCATCTATATGTAATTCTATATGTTGTGTTTGTCGGGATCCGATGGATAGAGAGTACTATGATTATGGTGATTATCAATCTATTGTTCATGTGTTGTTTATGATCTTGCATGCTCTCCGTTATTAGTAGAGGCTCTGGCCAAGTTTTTACTCTTAACTCCAAGAGGGAGTATTTATGCTCGATAGTGGGTTCATGCCTCCATTGAATCTGGGACAGTGACAGAAAGTTCTAAGGTTGTGGATGTGCTGTTGCCACTAGGGATAAAACATTGATGCTATGTCTAAGGATGTAGTTGTTGATTACATTACGCACCATACTTAATGCAATTGTCTGTTGCTTTGCAACTTAATACTGGAGGGGGTTCGGATGATAACCTGAAGGTGGACTTTTTAGGCATAGATGCGGTTGGATGGCGGTCTATGTACTTTGTCGTAATGCCCAATTAAATCTCACTATATTTATCATATCATGTATATGCATTGTTATGCCTTTCTCTATTTGTCAATTGCCCGACTGTAATTTGTTTACCCAACATGCTTTTATCTTATGGGAGAGACACCTCTAGTGAACTGTGGACCCCGGTCCTATTCTTTACATAGCATACAATCTACTGCAATTTGTGTTTTTTGTTTTCTTTGCAAACATCTTCCACTCGATACGTTTAATCCTTTGTTACAGCAAGCCGGTGAGATTGACAACCTCACTTTCGTTGGGGCAAAGTACTTGGGTTGTGTTGTGCGGTTCCGCGTTGGCGCCGGAATCCCGGTGTTGCGCCGCATCACATTTCGCGACCATCAACCTTCAACGTGTTTGGCTCCTACGGTTCGATTAAACCTTGGTTTCATACTGAGGAAAACTTGCCACTGTGCGCATCATACCTTCCTCTTGGGGTTCCCAACGGACGTGTACATCTACGCGCATCAAGCACTTTTTGGCGCCGTTGCCGGGGAGATCAAGACACTGCAAGGGGAGTCTCCACTTCTCAATCTCTTTACTTTGTTTTTGTCTTGCTTTATTTTATTTACTACTTTGTTTGCTGCACCTAAACAAAACACAAAAATATTAGTTGCTAGCTTTACTTTATTTACTGTCTTGTTCTCTATATCAAAAACACAAAAAAATTAGTTACTTGTCTTTACTTTATTTGCTTAGTTTACTTTTGTTATCATGTCTAGTCCTGTACTTGTTTTTATTTTCACTAGTTAGGCATAATGGAAAACAACAAAAAAATTAGAGATCTTTATGAACTTTATCTTGAATTAGGACATGATGTGTTTGAAGAGAAAATTAAAAAACCCATGGAACTTTGTTTGCAAAATAGTTGTAGCAAGGTTATTAGCATGAACTCTTTGAACACCATTATTGCTAAAGCTATGGAAGAATTTAAGCTTGGGGAAGCTGGTTGTGATATTTTTAGTCCCCCAAGCATGGAGGAGAAAATTTACTTTGATGATACTTTACCTCCTATATATGATGCTTGCAATGATGAATATGATATTTTCAGTCCACCTACTATTGAGGAGAAAATTAATTATGATTACAATATGCCTCCTATGTATGATGATTATGGTGATGAGAATAATAATGATAGCTATTTTATTGAATTTGCTCCCACTACAACTAATAAAATTAATTATGCTTATGTGGAGAGTAATAATTTTATGCATGTGGCTCATGACAAGAATGTTTTATGTGATAGTTATATTGTTGAGTTTGTTCATGATGCTACTGAAAATTATTATGAGAGAGGGAAACATGGTTATATGCATCCTAATAATATTAAGTTTCCCCTCTTCATGTTGAGAATCTTGAAATTGCACTTGTGTTGCTTTTCTATGCTTGTCACTTTGTTCTTCATGAATTTATTTGTGTACAAGATTCCTTTTCATAGGAAGTGGGTTAGGTTTAAATGTGTTTTGAATTTGCTTCTTGATGCTCTCTTTTGCTTCAACTCTTATTTATTGCGAGAGTATCATTAAAATTACTGAGCCCATCTTAATGGCTATAAAGAAAGCACTTCTTGGGAGATAACCCATGTGTTTATTTTACTACAGCAATTTTTGTTTTGTTGAGTCTTGGAAGTTGTTTACTACTGTAGCAACCTCTCCTTATCATGTTTTTGTGCCAAGTAAAGTTTCTATGTCAAAGTTGATGTTATATTTGGGATCGCTGCGCAGAAACAGCATTGCTGTCTGTCACGAATCTGGGCACGTCTCTGAAAATTCAAAAATCTGCCTTTACGAGCATGATCCTCAGATATGTACGCAACTTTCATTAGTTTTGAGTTTTTCCATTTGAGCAAGTCTGGTGCCAGCTTTAAATTCGTCTTTACGACTGTTCTGTTTTTGACAGATTCTGCCTTTTATTTCGCATTGCCTCTTTTGCTATGTTGGATTTATTTCTTTGATCCACTAATGTCCAGTAGCATTATGCAATGTCCAGAAGTGAAAATAATGATTGTGTCACCTCTGAATGAGTGAATTATTAATGATGCACTAACCCTCTAATGAGTTTGCTTGAAGTTTGGTGTGAAGGAAGTTTTCAAGGGTCAAGAGAGGAGAATGATATACTATGATCAAGAGGAGTGAAAGCTCTAAGCTTGGGGATGCCCCCGTGGTTCACCCCCTGCATATTCTCAAGCGTCTAAGCTTGGGGATGCCCAAGGCATCCCCTTCATTGACAACATCATCAGGTTCCTCCCTGAAACTATATTTTTATTCAATCACATCTTGTGTTCTTTACTTGGAGCGTCGGTTTGTTTTTGTTTTTGTTTTTGTTTGAATAAGATGGATCCTAGCATTCACTTTGTGGGAGAGAGACACGCTCCGCTGTTGCATATGGACACATGTGTCCTTAGGCTTTACTCATAATGTTCATGGCGAAGTTTCTTCTTCGTTAAATTGTTATATGGTTGGAATTGGAAAATGCTACATGTAGTAATTCTAAAATGTCTTGGATAATGTGATACTTGGCAATTGTTGTGCTCATGTTTAAGCTCTTGCATAATATGCTTTGCACCCATTAATGAAGAAATACATAGAGCTTGCTAAAATTTGATTTGCATATTTGGTTTCTCTAAGGTCTAGATAATATCTAGTATTGAGTTTTGAACAACAAGGAAGACGGTGTAGAGTCTTATAATGTTTACAATATGTCTTTTATGTGAGTTTTGCTGCACTTGTTCATCCTTGAGTTTGCTTCAAATAACCTTGCTAGCCTAAACCTTGTATCGAGAGGGAATACTTCTCATGCATCCAAAATCCTTGAGCCAACCACTATGCCATTTGTGTCCACCATACCTACCTACTACATGGTATTTCTCCGCCATTCCAAAGTAAATTGCTTGAGTGCTACCTTTAAAATTCCATCATCCACCTTTGTAATATATAGCTCATGGGACAAAATAGCCTTAAAAACTATCGTAGTATTGAATATGTACTTATGCACTTCATATTTTATTAAGTTGCTTGTTGTGCGATAACCATGCTTCTGGGGAACGCCATCAACTATTGTTGAATATCATGTGAGTTGCTATGCATGTCCGTCTTGTCTGAAGGATCTATCATTTTAGTGGTTGGAGCATGCAAAATTGTTAGAGAAGAACATTGGGCCGCTAACTAAAGCCATGAATCATGGTTGAAGTTTCAGTTTTGGACATATATCCTCAATCTCATATGAGAATAATAACTTTGCTACATGCTTATGCATTTAAGAGGAGTCCATTATCTGTTGTCCATGTTGTCCCGGTATGGATGTCTAAGTTGAGAATAATCAAAAGCGAGAAATCCGAAATGCGAGCATTCTCCTTAGACCTTTGTACAGGCGGCATGGAGGTACCCCTTTGTGACACTTGGTTGAAACATGGCATGCAAAGATCCGGTAGTCCAAGCTAAGTAGGACGAGGTGCGGGCACTATTAGTATACTATGCATGAGGCTTGCAACTTGTAAGATATAATTTTCATAACTCATATGCTTTATTACTACCGTTGACAAAATTGTTTCATGTTTTCAAAATAAAAGCTCTAGCACAAATACAGCAATCGATGCTTTCCTCTTTGAAGGACCATTCTTTTACTTTTATTGTTGAGTCAGTTTACCTATCTCCTTCCACCTTAAGAAGCAAACACTTGTGTGAACTGTGCATTGATTCCTACATACTTGCATATTGCACTTGTTATATTACTTTATGTTGACAATATCCATGAGATATACATGTTATAAGTTGAAAGCAACCGCTGAAACTTAATCTTCCTTTGTGTTGCTTCAACACCTTTACTTTGATTTATTGCTTTATGAGTTAACTCTTATGCAAGACTTATTGATGCTTGTCTCGAAGTACTATTCATGAAAAGTCTTTGCTTTATGATTCAGTTGTTTACTCATGTCATTACTTTTGTTTTGATCGCTGCATTCATTACATATGTTTACAAATAGTATGATCAAGATTATGATGGCATGTCACTTCGAAATTATCTTTGTTATCGTTTTACCTGCTCGGGACGAGCAGAACTAAGCTTGGGGATGCTGATACGTCTCCAACGTATCGATAATTTCTTATGTTCTATGCTACTTTATTGATGATACCTACATGTTTTATGCACATTATATGTCATATTTATGCATTTTCTGGAACTAACCTATTAACAAGATGCCGAAGAGCCATTCTGTTCTCTGCTGTTTTTGGTTTTAAATCCTAGTAAAGAAATATTCTCGGAATTGGACGAAACTTTCGCCAGGGTCCTATTTTTGCACGAAGCTTCCGTAAGACCGAAGAGATAACGAAGTGGGGCCACGAGGCGGCCAGAGGGAGGCCGGCGCGGCCCAGGCCTTGGCCGCGCCGACCTACCCCCGGGCCCTCGTGTGGCCCCCGCGTTGACCCTCCGCCTACTTAAAGCTTCCGTCGCGAAACCCCCAGACCGAGAGCCACGGAAAACCTTCAGAGACGCCGCCGCGAATCCCATCTCGGGGGATTCGGAGATCGCCTCCGGCACCCTGCCGAGAGGGGATTCATCTCCGGAGGACTCTACACCGCCATGGTCGCCTCCGGAGTGATGAGTGAGTAGTCCACCCCTGGACCATGGGCCCATAGCAGTAGCTAGATGGTCGTCTTCTCCTTGTTGTGCTTCATTGTTGGATCTTGTGAGCTGCCTAACATGATCAAGATCATCTATATGTAATTCTATATGTTGTGTTTGTCGGGATCCGATGGATAGAGAGTACTATGATTATGGTGATTATCAATCTATTGTTCATGTGTTGTTTATGATCTTGCATGCTCTCCGTTATTAGTAGAGGCTCTGGCCAAGTTTTTACTCTTAACTCCGAGAGGGGGTTCATGCCTCCATTGAATCTGGGACGACAGAAAGTTCTAAGGTTGTGGATGTGCTGTTGCCACTAGGGATAAAACATTGATGCTATGTCTAAGGATGTAGTTGTTGATTACATTACGCACCATACTTAATGCAATTGTCTGTTGCTTTGCAACTTAATACTGGAGGGGGTTCGGATGATAACCTCGAAGGTGGACTTTTTAGGCATAGATGCAGTTGGATGGCGGTCTATGTACTTTGTCGTAATGCCCAATTAAATCTCACTATATTTATCATATCATGTATATGCATTGTTATGCCTTTCTCTATTTGTCAATTGCCCGACTGTAATTTGTTTACCCAACATGCTTTTATCTTATGGGAGAGACACCTCTAGTGAACTGTGGACCCGGTCCTATTCTTTACATAGCATACAATCTACTGCAATACTTGTGTTTTACTGTTTTCTCTGCAAACATCTTCCACTCGATACGTTTAATCCTTTGTTACAGCAAGCCGGTGAGATTGACAACCTCACTGTTTCGTTGGGGCAAAGTACTTGGGTTGTGTTGTGCAGGTTCCGCGTTGCGCCGGAATGGTGTTGCGCCGCATCACATTTCGCGACCATCAACCTTCAACGTGCTTCTTGGCTCCTACTGGTTCGATTAAACCTTGGTTTCATACGAGGAAAACTTGCCACCGTGCGCATCATACCTTCCTCTTGGGGTTCCCAACGGACGTGTACATCTACGCGCATCAGTTAGTTCCGGAAAACGCATAAAAACATCATAAAGTGCAAGCAAAACATGTAAGTATTGTCATAAAACAAGCATGGAACGACAGAAATTATGGATACGTCGGGGACGTATCACACTCTAAAAGTGCAAGACACCCTAAATCAATCATAACAACTCACTAATCGTAAATCATCGGGGTTAGGTCACGCTTAGAGCGATTGCATCTCATACATATGCATTATTGCATCCTTGCCAATCTTTTAAACATCGTCCTTACCGGACGATGATGCTATTTCAGAATTTGGAGTTATTGCGTATCGAAGACCTTGTCTGCATAATCTTGCAGCCAAGAAAGGCAAGTTCATCGCTTGCTCATGTCATTTGAGTATTTTTACCAAATTACTTGCAAAGTACTATACTTATCACTCTTGCATAAAAATCAAAAATACTATTTTCATAACTATGAATATGACTATGTGGTGGGCAATGGAACCATGGTATGTGTTGATATGGTGGAGGTTCCATTGCAAGGGTTTATATCCATCTAGGATTAAACAACAAATGTCGTCCAGTGATTCCTGTGCGTAATACCCGTGTTAACCATAAGATCCGGAGTGGGACGGAGTAGCCAATTGTATTTCCACCTCTCGTACATCAACGGATGCGCTTACCGTAGCGTTGTGTCTTGCGGAGCAACTTGAGGGTGGGGAGCCCCTTCTAATTCCCCACGGTATAGCATTGCTTACCGTAGCGGTTGCGGCTTGCGGAACAACTTGAGGGTGGGGATCCCCTTCTAATTCCCCACGGTAATGTGGTCTATGATGGGTTGCATCTACCGGCGAAGGAGTTTGGTTAACGAGTCCCAAACTGTTGTCGTGGTCGGGGTCCATCCTTAATTGGTGTAAGAGGACCGACGAGGACCCAGGGTCGGGGTATGCAACAAAGGGTGGGTGTGCGAGGTAGCGGAGGAATATGAACGGCTAGGACCTTATACGGGCCTCACACCAAAGGAAGTGTGGACGGAACAACCCGGTTGGCACCAAGGTTAAGATCTCTTATGGGTAAAGCAACACACCTCTGCAGTGTAACGAACTGTGACCAGTCACTCCCTGTTCGGGATATGGAACTGAACGCTAAAGGAACTCCATGAAGTTCTAGTCAACCGGTGAAGGTGACGGACATAGCTCTTCAGAATAAAAGCAACCTTTTGAAGAAATGTTTACAAAAACTTGCATTGCCTATGACTTTCTGGTCTATGGCTGTAGCTAGTGCATTAAACACCTCTTTCCTATAGTGAACTTGTTGAGTACGCTCGTACTCATCCCACTCTTAAATCCCCTGCTTAGGTATGGAGACATCAAAGGAGGATCTACAGTGCAACTCGAAGGTCGAGGAGTCAACAACTACTTCAAGAGACAGGACCATGTCAGGAGAGTCAGATACCACATTCAACAAGGAGAAAACCTAGCTTAGCAATAGAAAGGAACTAGCTCCCAAAACCTAGCTCCTATTTAGCTAGAATCTATTCTTGGCCTCTATAGCTAGTTAAATACTCTACAACTAGAGTTCGTGATAGGATTAGACTACGAGTCGTTCTTCTGGGGTTTATTTGCAGTTTTACCTCATTGTAAAATAGGAGGCTGTGAGGATCTTATGTAGCAGAGTTTGTGTGTAATTCTATAGACATGCCTTGGACCCGCATATGTTTCTGTTGTACCACTCTGAGCGATGTAATGCTAGTGGAACGGTGTTTCATTGGTGTTATATCAGACTTGCATACTACACCATGCAGTGGTATGCCGGGTCACCACAGTTGGTATCAGAGCAAATGCTTTGACCCTAGGATTAAAACCCTTTAAAGGAGACCTATAGGATTGGTAGTGTCTATAGGAAGTTGTATTAGCTAAGTCAACTATGCTAAACCAAATAGTTCTTATGACTTGAGATGGATATTCACTTGAGAATAATCCTGACACACTTGAGTCAACCTTTCTTACCTATCCTTCCTAAGTGAAGTTAGTTAGCTCATTCCAAACATGTACCACACCATTAGGTTCTTAAAACAATAGATGAGTAGACCACAGTTGGTATACAATCCCTGGTAGTCCAAAGAGAGGATACAACCATAAGGAAGATATCCTATTGGAAGATGTGTACCAACACATGTTATGGTTAAGTAAGAATTATCCAGACCTGTAATAGGAGTGATATCAAGTAATGAAGATATGTGTAATATCCTATTAGAAGGTGTATACCAAGACAAGTAATGGGTAAGTAAAATCTATCCAAACTTGTGAAACAACTGATAGTAAGTGATAAATATAAGTTATATGAGGTAGTAAAGACCATGATGAGTCAATCATGGGAGGTAAGGAAGAGTGATAGGAATAAAATATGTCTATCTACATGGTAGAGATAGTAATCATATAAGATTTACTTGAGAATCATTATGTGATGAAGTATAACATCATAATTATTTAGGAGGAGTACAATACGAAGTCAGGTGTTCAACAATAGTGCAAGATTGTGTTCCAACACCATGGGAAGTGTGCCAAGCACATCATGACCATAGTCTTATGATAGAAACACTTGGAAGTATAGGAGTTATATCATAATAAATATGTATTCAGAGTAGCCATGTTAGAACTAAATGTATCATAGGAAGTAGTCCTCAATAGCACGTATATATGATATACTATTTAGTTAGTACTTCCAAAGGAAATTATGTTCACCTTAACTACCCTAGACCCTTTTGTTTCAAGTTATCTCATTGCAATTGTGCAATTCAGGTAAATGATGATACAAATAATAGCATGCCATATATATTCGTGCTAAGCATCACGATATAAACCTATCTTATGTGGTGTTATATACTACACATCAGAGCCTGATGTTTAGAGATGTCTTACTCAACTATTATATTCAGGCTTATGATGGTGTGTATTATATGCACAAAGCTGAATCTTCTTGGATTTTATTGGATTTTCATTGATTGACTAGATCCATACATAAAGTTTGACTTTGATATGCAAATGCATGTTGCAATATCAAGTTCTTACTTGATGCTATAGATCTAGAGGGTAATGGTAAACGTGTGAGGAAGTGACGAATTCTGAAGATCTGGAAGACAAGATGAAGGTACGTCACACAAAGGAAGAAAAGTTATGGGAAGTAACCATAATACTCTGAAGGAAGTACAATCAGAAACTCATGCTTACCTCAACAGAGGAGTACTCTAGTACAGGAGAAGCATGAAGGTGAGAAATATGATGATTATGGTGAAGCTAAAGCAGATCCATAGACATTATAGAAGGGGGAATGCATGGGAAATCACCCAGGATACTATCTTCATAGTGTCAGCTAGTGGTTTTCTTGCAAAATAAACCCTGAAGGAAGGAAGATTACATATGAAACCATAGCGGATATAAGAAGACCACAGTTGGTATCAGAAGACCACAGTTGGTATAGGATCAATACTGCGAGATAAAGTAGAAGATGTCCCGACCCATTGGTCAAAACCTATAATAGAGTACACTTTTAGATGACAAATATCCACAATTGGTACCAAGTAATCCATAATTGGATTATTCGTACCAAGAAGTTGTGAACAAATAAAACTTTGTTTGCCAAATAACTATGACCTATAATCATTTAGTCGAAAGAGTCACATTGGATGTCCACAATTGAGTGGATACACCACAGATGTTCTTCGCAAGACCTTAGAAGAGTACAACCCATAAACTAGACTTAGACCAATATTCCAACCATCAATCCAATGGTTGGAAGAAAAGGAGTTGAAGACCATAAGAAAACTCCAAGGGGTAGAGTAAAGATTGAGTTGGACGTACAATAACTCAACATTTTGAGCAAGATAGAAGCAGAAGGTCTGAACTGAGAGGAAGTTCAACCTTATTTTCATAAGGGTGTTGAACACTACTTTCAGAAGGATGTCAGACCAGAAGCCGAGGTTTATACCTCGAGGAAGTAAGAAGTGGACTATAACTTGAGAAAGTGAGTAGTATTTACTCAGAAGTACGAAAGCTCAAGTAAGTCAAGCATAAAGAAGTTGGACGAAGAAAATACCATAGGCCCAATAAAGCTCAAGTTGACCAATGACCGAAGGAAACTGACTATACCAGAACCACAAACTAATAGAATGATTCCTTTCATGGAACCTAAATAAACCAAAATAGTTATAGGTATCAACTATAAACCATAATTGGATAGGCTAAATGAGTCTAACCTTCTTAGTAAAAGAAACCGTCAAAATCATTTCCATGGTAAGTACCTTACTAAGTACCATTATTGCACTTTTGGTAGTAAGGGAAAACAAAGACCTATTTAGTAATTAGGAGTTTATTATCAAATTAGCCTTCAAATTAGACCAACAGCACCAGAAGAAGTCTCAATCATTGAATCTTCAATGAGAAAGGAAACAAGCTTATAGAGTTGGATGAAATCATGGAATTGAACTAAGAAACCATGATTCCGAGACAAACTCTAATGGATTCCAGGAAGAATCTGGACAAGGGATATATCCAACAAGATCAATACGGAGTTCGAGAAAAGTCGTAGTCTGCACAAGTCAGATCCACACTCCGGAAACGTGAGAGTTCCAAACTTCGAGGACGAAGTTTATTTTAAGGGGTAGAGACTGTAATATCCCAGGTATTGGGGTTACAAAAATAGAGGAAACAGATGTGTGCATTGCATTCATGCATAGAAAATCCGGAGAATTTTCGCGCTTTAAAGTAAAACAGTCACAGTAACTGAAGTTTCACTTGACCTTGGTGGAATTGAAGTAGCTCATCAAGTCAAGCGTTATAAACCTCAATGTGACTTGGCTGAAACTTGTTTTGGGTAGAGATGATTTGATCTAAGGGGTTAGATCAAATGAAACTAAAACCAACACAATAACATATTAATGAAGGATCAATTGCTTGATCTTATTAAAGATCACAATATGGTAATCCTTGCCATAATATCTGAACATCTATTCAATTGCAAGTCAAGTAACAATAAAATGGAAAAACCATTCTTGACTTATCTTTTCCATATCTTTAACAAATAAATGTTTCTATCATGAACCTCATGGTATTTCTTGAACTAAACTTTTGAATTTAACACCAACACAAGCTTATCATTAAACTCTAGAGATGGGTGAGGTTTATACCATCAAAGAGATAAGAAACAAACTCTAAATTATTAATACTTCAAAGCTGAGTAACTACCTTGGGAGTATAATTTAATTCACTATAAAACTAATTACTAAATAGGGTAAAACACAAGGACCTAAGTGCATAAAAGCCACACATTGTTATTTTAATCATAACTTATTAAATATATGGAATATCACAAAACTAAATTCATTTACATTACGAATTATAGTTCAAAATATTTGAATAAAATTAACTATGAGTATTTTCAAACTCATATGATCATGCCTTGGTGAAATCAAACATCACCATTCAAAATTGAGGTATAATCCATGCCTTTGACATTTTGATTCCAATTACAATATAAATACAATCACATATGATATAGTGACTCACCCACAAGCATAAAATCCTTCACAAGATATTTAGTAACAAAAGCCACTTGGCTATCCAAAAACAAATCACATGAGAGGATAATACCATGCCACATAGGATGAAAATATCTACATAGCTTGAATCCTAAGCTATGCCACCTCATGCTTAAAGGATTGCTATGGATGAGAGCATGACAACCAAGCACCTTACTCATCAAATGAAAACAAGAGTCACCTACCTATGTGTCATCATACTAGAGCATGCCCAAGCCTATAAAAGGAACCCTCTACCTCATCCATTCCATCATCTTGTACCATGATACAAGCAAACCAAAGAGTTAGGCCACTCCATGTTTTAGATAGGACCAAGATGAATCAGCTAGGAGGTGGAGGCATACCACAAGAAGCAGGTTTATCAGAATTCCTGAAGAACAAGCTTCAGAAGATAGCAAGGTAGAATTCTTAGGCAAACCACATATTCAGATAATCACATCATCATTCCTTGAGTAGAACCTTAGATTGTAATCCAAATCCTTGTGGAGTGAGAGGGGTAATAGGTATAACCCTATCCAAATACTTGTAGTGATACCTTAGGAAGCCCATACCATGCATGATCATCACCATTGGGTTATGATCATAAACCCTAAGAACTTTAAGTAAGAAGCTATTAAGAATAAGTGGATCATGATAATGCCATGATCATGCTTTGGAGAAATAGGAGAATAAGCCATAATTTAAACCTAGTATAATAAGAAGATATCATCAATCACATGAAATCATAGAGAGGCTACTAAGTGAGCAACCCTAGATTATTCTCCAAATCTTAAGTAGTGAAACACATGAAGGATATCATGACCTTGCCTAGCCAAGATTTGTGAGAACCTTAATAATATTTAGAGATGCATATCCTCTCAATAGTGGGGGATACTAAACCTAGCTAATTCAATATGGTGCCAATCCATATCTATAACCTAAGCCTATATCCCAACCTTAGTATTGTGCATCACTTGGGTGATCACAATTAAAACCTAGGCCATAATTGAGTTTCAAACCAGGTGCCATTAGGTGAATATAATTGGAACCCTAGAATTGCACCCTAATTAAATCTTATGCTTAATTATGTAACATAAAAAAAATAACCAAGTGTAAAATTCCACAATTAAAACCATGAGTGGTTATAAACCACTTATTCTCATAAATCAAAACCAAACCATGATGAGAGTAATATCTACTCTAAGTATTTCAAGGTGTTATTAAAATATAATACTTGTGCCAACTCTAAAATAGGGTTATAATAAAATTCACCAGACCTTAACAACTAGGTGTTCACATAAAAAATCATATGTAAGTGACTAGATCAAGACCTTAGAAATATTTAGGTACATAAAGCCATGCCATTTGGTCACCTCCTTAAATTATAAAAAAATATTTGGAATTTCAAAAGAAAGAGAATGGAAATTATAACTATTAACATATCTATTTGAAATATTATGTATGTTGAAACTATTATTATATTAAAAATCATAATAATATGTCTCAAGTAGAGTTATTAATTAAGAGGTAATTGCCAAGTTAAAAATATGTACAAATTTCTGCAAACAGAATTGAATTCAAAATAAAAATTGAAAACAGAAAATAAAAACAGAAAAAGGAAAAGAGGAGAAAAACCTTACCTGGACTCACCTGGCCGTGGCAGCCCAAGCTGCAGCCCAAAACCAGCCCAGCACCCGCAGCCCAGCATAGCCCAACATACCCCTTCGTCAAAAACAGAGGAGAGGGGGTCGTCCTCATCCTCTCTGGGCGCATGGACGACAGCACGACGACGTGCTCGTCCTTCCCTCTCGCTGTCGACCTCCCCTTGCTCGACGACGTGATGAGGCTCGCTTCTGGAGCCATATAAAACCCTAAACGACGAACCCTAGCTCCGTTTCCCTCTCTCTCTTCTCAATTTCCGCCCAAATCGAAACCCTAGCCCGTACAGTATCCGACCATCGCCGCCGTTAGAGGCCACCCCAAGCCACGCCGTAGACACCATCGTCATCGCCACCCTCGCCATGCCCAACATACGGGAGGAATCGAGTTGATAAGCCCCGGAGCGTCTCCGACGAGCTCGTCTTCTCCGACGCCAGGAGACGTCGATTGCGCCGATTCCGACCTCCCCTTGCTTCGCCGTCACGCCCGTCGTGATCCTGGTGAGCCACTGGTGCTCAAGCACTTCATAGCTCCCTTAATCATGCCCTACATCGACACCACGACGCTAGCCCGTGACCGCCGCCGCGGTACCTCGTCGCCGGCCAAGCTCCGGCGACCATTAGGGAGCGGCGCCACCACCAGTAGGTTCGTCTCGTCGATCTCGTTCGATTGAGCACACCCACACCCCCGCGGGAACCCGGGAACGCCGGCGCCGTCCACGACTGGCCACCGGTGGTGGTCATGGTTGCCACGTCGTCGCCACCATGGCAGCTGACGTGGCCACAACCCCACCAGTCAGTGACTGTGTGGGTAGCCTACCGGGTAACTATAGTTTTTACTTTTAAATTTAAATCCAGAAAATATCTGAAACTTTACCAAATTATAGAAAACTCATTTTAACTCAGAAAAATATAAATGAGATATCAAAAATTCTTATAAAAATAAAATCTATCCAATAAAAATATATTATGAAATTTTTATTTTTAATAAAAATTTAATTATTTAACTTATTATTTAAGCCTTTTCTTTATTACTAAATTCACCAAAAATTCAATAATTATGAAAACTTCCTAAATTAAATAAAAACCATTAAGTAAATAAGGAAAACATTAAAACTAACTTTCCTTTATCATTAACCTATTAAATCCTTATTAGAAGGATTTAAAACCTAAATAATAACTACCTTAATTATTAATTCTTTAAAATAATAAAATGCCAAATTCAATACTATTTTTATTTCAAAGTTATTAATCATAGAACTATATGGTAAATAGTAAACCCTAGTTCCATATGGTAGAAAACCAGGAATTCATCGTTTCATGTATAATCCTAAAACCCTAATGCCATTTAAACCTTAGCTCCATTACTTCATATGAACCTAATTTGTCCCAAACCTAAAACCTAGGTTAGAACATGTGATCATGATACTTTGATTTCATTCATAGCTCCGTAGTAGCAACTAAACAATTGCCCTGTCTTCTTAAAATAATAGAGACCTACCACTAATGAAATGGTATCCCATATGTTCATCTTCATTAGACCTAGATAATCAAATAGGGTTAACCACGTGCAAACCCTAGATCCTATCCTTAGGGATATCAACTTTAATGGACCATGCTTAGCATCACACCATTGTGATGAACCCAAATAGCAATCATGCCAATATTGTGCATCATATTACATACACATTAAACCCTACTAGTGTGAGATACTTATGAACCATCCTATTTAGGAACCAACCATACTCCTGTTACCACCCGATTTTGGCCAAATCAGGAGTTGGGCCGCAAGTGAAGATGGGCTTAGAAGATTACACGTGGAGCATCTTCGAAGCGGCCTTGCGCTAAGAGTTTGGGCTAAGTGGCCCGTGTATCTGTAATATAGTAGATCGTATTGTAATTTAGATTAAAGAGATAGAGTCTGGCCCGTGCACGGTTAGGTGCACGCTCAATTAGAAAGTCCCTTGGACTATAAATATGTATCTAGGGTTATCGGAAAAGGAGGACAATCATCGTTCAACCAACACAAATCAGGCGCATCGCCACCCCTTTCTTCGAGGGTTTCTCCCGGTAAGCACCATGCTGCCTAGATCGCATCTAGCGATCTAGGCGATACGTTTATTCGTTATCCTTGTACTGCTCGTGCTGAAGCCTTGTTGATGGCGAGCAGTACTATTTATCCTTAGGTGTTTAGGGGCTTGCATTGGTGCTTTCACGTGCATATCTGCGTGGCAATGCCGTCCCTAGACACCTAGCTGCCCTTACGTCGATCTAGACGTAAGGGCAGCATCTTGCTTGTTCTTACTTAGTAGATCCGATCCGTTATAGTTGCTCCTTGCTACGCAAGGATTGGTTTAATATCTGCATAGTTAGGCCTTATGTTGGGGTCGGAGGATCCGGTGGTGCGTTAGGTGTTGTTTACCATCCCTGCGAGGGATGTTCCGGGATCAACGTTATGTTGGTTTTTAGGCCTCTCGCAGGGGTAGTTTGCATCGTCTCTCGTAGCTGTTAGGCCCGATCGCACTTAGGACGTTCCGATTATGCGGTGAAAACCCTAAACTGTCGTGGATCGCTTTAGCTTTGTCTTGTCAAGCAGATCCCCATGCCATTGTAAATCCAACGTGAAGCATGGGGCGATCGGCTCTGAGCCGATCCACAGGGAAACCCGAGAGCCGATAGGGCTCGTATTTAATGTTTACGTGTCTACCATGCAGAACAATCGAAGCACTAACACCTTCCCGATCGGGTCTAGGTCGTGGCACGCCCTAGCAACCGCAGACGTTTGGCCAAGATTTGCGGGACGACGCGAGGTGCCGGGATCCACTAAGCGCCCGAGCTTCCGGCTCTTCGTGTTGCTTAACCAACGCCCGTCGGGGGGTTTTGGAGGGTAACACATTGGCACGCCCGGTGGGACATCCATGTCGACATCCACGTCGACATCTTCTGCGACACCCACGTCAACATCCACATCAACATCGGCATCCGAGATGGCAGAAGAACAAACCACCTGCAAGGATCTCCCTGCGGGGCACAAGAAGAAATACGATGAGCTGAAGGCCATCCGTGAAGCCGAACTCATCGGCTCCTTTGAGACAAACCGTTCTCACAACATCAAGCTCAAAGGAAACACGTGTCCGTCGCATGGCGTCAACACGGTAGATCTCAGCCACTCCATAAGGGAGCCAGGGTTCTCCTTTAATGTCAACATGGCCAGGCTGGTGAACTGCAAGCGGGACAAAGCAGAGAGTAGCCACTCTCGTGGCAAAGATAAAGAAGAGGCCGTTCCATGCGACCGGCCCCAAGATGATGATGACGGTACCCGAGGAAGAGGAAGCACACGGTATCGAGCCACTCTCCGTGCATCTCTCTCATTAATATGAACAATGATCCGACGTCGCCGCGACGACGTGGAGGAGGATATCGTGCATGTGAAGGTATCGTCAGCATGGCAACAACGACGGGTAACGCCGCGCAGAGGAGGTCAAGGGAACAAGACAACGTGGATAAGCACGACTGGCCCATTCTTCAAACATTGCTGGGACTCAGGAATGAGCCGATTGCCAACAATCGAGCCCAGGCAAACAGCAAAGGAAAAGGACAAGTGAAATTTCAGTGTTCAAGCGTCTGGGACCCCTCCCACCACATAACAAACGAGCTGAGTCCTCTCAAGAAGAAGACTTCGAGGAGTCAGATAGAGAAGAAGGTAGGTATCACCGACCAAGGTGGTGCCCTGATGGACTCAGCCATTCTCGAAGCGTCGGGTGCAACGGGCAAACCGAAAGAAGCCGAGGCACGGTGATACGAAGAGCACGGCCCGATCTGGCCGTGAAAATTCAGCAAATAGTGGAGACGAAGGCGCGCCCGCCAAAGAAAGTATGGTGCCCAAAACAGGCGAAAGCCGATGCACAGGCATCGGCTGATGCCGATGCAGAGACATCGGCTGATGCGAACATGGTATTCATACTCCCGTCGGAGTTTCGTGCTCCAAGCGACGAGGAAGTTTCAGTGGCTCAATTCTGCGGTCCACGACCGGTTATCTTTGAAAAGCCGCGAGATAGAAGCTACAGGCATCTGAAAGCCCTATACTTGAGGGGTTACATCAACGGGCAGCCTGTCAGCAAGATGTTGGTTGATACCGGAGCGGCAGTCAACATAATGCCGTATTCCATGCTACGTCGTTTGGGACATTCCAGCGACGATCTGATCAAGACCAACATCACATTAAGCGACTTCAACGGCCAGGCGTCGGAAGCGAAAGGTGTTCTGAATGTAGAACTTACTCTAGGCCGGAAGACCATACCTACTGCGTTCTTCATCGTTGACAGCAAAAGCAACTACGTCGTCCTATTGGGAAGGGACTGGATTCATGCGAACTGTTGCATCCCGTCTACAATGCACCAATGCATCATACAGTGGGATGGAGATGAGGTGGAAGTCGTTCAGGCAGATGACTCAATCGAAATATCATTAGCTGCCATGAGCGTGTGGGAAGCAGATGACCAAGAGCCGCTCTCTGGAATCAGTTTAGAGGGTTGCGAGCGTATTGAGGCCTCGAAAAATGGGGTGAGGCTGGTTTTGTCCACCGGCCTAACGGAGTAGCAGGTCTAAGACATTGGACATACGTGGCAAGGCCGATCCCTGAGATCGGCCCGCAAAAAAAAATGAAAAGCAAAGGATCTTATCTCCAGCATGCCACATAGCTACAATGGAAATCCAAGAAGTTGAAAAGGAGGCCGATTCCCGCAATCGGCCAAAATTATCCTCAACGTCCTTTTGTCTATGTTCAGCATTGATCCAACAGATGCCTGAAGAGCCGATGCCATCAATTACTTGACAGAATCGGCTCGGGGGGCACATAGATGGATGAGATACGAGGATACGGAGCTGGGAACGAATGTCAAATGTCCAGCAGAACAACTCAAGCATGGGGGGCCGATACATAAACAAATCGGCCATAAAAAATCGAAAATACAAAAATTTTTGAGCACAGCCGATGCATAGGCATCGACTTAAGGATTCAAAGCCGATGCACGGCCGGAGTCCCTCAGTGGAATGGTTGGTGGCTCCGTTGGCGCCTGCATAAGCATGCAGATCAGGTTCAGCCAATGAACATTCAATTGGCTGTGGCATCTCCTCCTAGGGTTTGACCAAGGTGGCAGCTTCATCAGACATCGTCACCAGAAACTGCATTAGTCTGCTCGAGGTGATGAGTCGATCTGAGCAGCAGGGCACAAGAAGGGAGCCGGGAAGAGTTCAAGGGCCACTGCGTGTGGGGCTTCTTAGTTCAAGGGAGCTGCTGATCCTTTCAGAGCCGTCCTAATGCACGCTGGAATGACTGGGGCAGCCCACCTTGGAGGCTCTGCTATTAACAGCCGATTTGGTCGAATCGGCTGATGCCGCACTGCAATTGGGAAGCCGATGGTGGCCCATTCGGTGGATGTACTTCTTGTCCTCGCCTGGACCGAGGCTCGGGGGCAGCTAGCCCTGAAAATTCCTCATTCTGAAGAGCCGTGGTGTTGAAATTGGCTATCTCTGCGTCATAACCATGCTGAACAGGAGAGCTCTTGCAGAGTAAAACCACCAGGGTTGACAGGAGGAGTTGGAAGAAGGAGCCATCATCGTTGATCAGGCTCTAAACCAGTTCGTTGCTGCAAAGAAACAAACGTCACAAGGGAAGCTGTGAACGAGTGACACCTTTTACAGGAGTATCGGCTTCAAGATCAAGATTGTCAGCAGCGGACTAAGGAGCTTTCCTGGAAGCATTGATCCAGGAGTTTTGCCGTCAGGACAAATACTACGATCGGATGATTTTAAAATCCAAGGATCTAGGGGTCTCACAGCTGCGCGTTGGACCTGTCCGGTTGGAAGTTTGGATCTGAATTTCATGGAATGCAAGTTAATATCTGAGAAGGTGATTAGATCGATCTGTTTTGCAATCTATTGGAAAGGCTGATGCTTTGCCATCGGCTCATTGAGCATCTACCGAATCGACAATCGGCAGATTCAGTACGAAGGGCAATCGGCTAAAACATCACTAAGGAATCAGTAAAATCAAATGGGGAATTCTTCATTGATAAACAAGGATTTCTTGCATACAGAGCTGATTGCTCTCAAAAGGAATTGCTAGGGGAACATTGCCCCATCTACTACTCCTAGCTCTATCCTATCTAGGGCCGCTGCCCTCATCGTCGCCGTCGCCGGCGTCGGCGCTGCTCCCGGCCGGCTCGTCGTCATGCTGTAGTGACCACCGGCGGGACCTTCATTGTCCTCATCTTCTTCGCTAGCGTCGCCGTAGTCGCGTCAAAGTCGCCGATGTTGCTGGGCGGGGCGAGACGCTGGCCGGCGGTTCGTCGGAGGAGGTGGTGTCCTCCTCTTCCTTCACCTCCTCGGCGAGGAGTAGCCGTCCCAGAGAAGCCGTCGTCGTCGCTTTCCTCCTCCGATTGCCCAACGGCAAGGAAGCGAAGGTCGCTCTCCCCGTCCCAAGGACCGGTCGTCTTCGGACAGCGAAGGAGTCGTGGTTCGACTCGTCCCCGTCGGCTATGGCGCGGCGAATGTTGGCCGCGTGGACCTCCGTGGGTCCCGTTCAGGCGTTGGCTCACGGGAGGTGGAGGATTGGGTGGAAAGACCCGATGAGGGAGAAGACGAAGCGGAAGACATGGCGGCGGAGGAGGGTTTTTCGGTTTGCCGATGGCTACTGTGGAGCAGGGGGATGAAGGAAGAAACCACAGGAAGTGGGCGAATAAAAGGGGGAATATATGGTGCCAGAACCGTCAAATCGTGCAGAGAAGTTGGGAAGGCAAGACATCATCACGAAGAAAACTACGACGGTTCTGCCACGACATGACCCTTCGAGGAAAACAGATGGTTTTGCAATTATCATTATCAAAACCAGGGGGGCATGTGTTACCACCCGATTTTGGCCAAATCAGGAGTTGGGCCGCAAGTGAAGATGGGCTTAGAAGATTACACGTGGAGCATCTTCGAAGCGGCCTTGCGCTAAGAGTTTGGGCTAAGTGGCCCGTGTATCTGTAATATAGTAGATCGTATTGTAATTTAGATTAAAGAGATAGAGTCTGGCCCGTGCACGGTTAGGTGCACGCCTCAATTAGAAAGTCCCTTGGACTATAAATATGTATCTAGGGTTATCGGAAAAGGAGGACAATCATCGTTCAACCAACACAAATCAGGCGCATCGCCACCCCTTCTCTTCGAGGGTTTCTCCCGGTAAGCACCATGCTGCCTAGATCGCATCTAGCGATCTAGGCAGTATACGTTTATTCGTTATCCTTGTACTGCTGCTGAAGCCTTGTTGATGGCGAGCAGTACTATTTATCCTTAGGTGTTTAGGGGCTTGCATTGGTGCTTTCACGTGCATATCTGCGTGGCAATGCCGTCCCTAGACACCTAGCTGCCCTTACGTCGATCTAGACGTAAGGGCAGCATCTTGCTTGTTCTTACTTAGTAGATCCGATCCGTTATAGTTGCTCCTTGCTACGCAAGGATTGGTTTAATATCTGCATAGTTAGGCCTTATGTTGGGGTCGGAGGATCCGGTGGTGCGTTAGGTGTTGTTTATCGTCCCTGCGAGGGATGTTCCGGGATCAACGTTATGTTGGTTTTTAGGCCTCTCGCAGGGGTAGTTTGCATCGTCTCTCGTAGCTGCTAGGCCCGATCGCACTTAGGACGTTCCGATTATGCGGTGAAAACCCTAAACTGTCGTGGATCGCTTTAGCTTTGTCCTGGTCAAGCAGATCCCCATGCCATTGTAAATCCAACGTGAAGCATGGGGCGATCGGCTCCTTGAGCCGATCCACAGGAAACCTGAGAGCCGATAGAGCTCGTATTTAATGTTTACGTGTCTACCATGCAGAACAATCGAAGCACTAACACCTTCCCGATCGGGTCTAGGTCGGTGGCACGCCCTAGCAACCGCCGTGACGTTTGGCCAGAAGATTTGCGGGACGACGCGAGGTGCCAGGGATCCACTAAGCGGCCCTGGGAGCTTCCCGGCTCTTCGTGTTGCTTAACCAACGCCCGTCGGGGGGTTTTGGAGGGTAACAACTCCACTTAGAGATCCAATAGCTAATCCAAGACAACCTCAACCTTAATTGTAATACTTCTTCTTACTTAAGTAATATGTTCTTCAAAAGTTATTCTTTTGAAGTAAATAAAGAATCATCATCAACCCTGCTTATAAGGACCTACAAACCCTAGCTAGCTATCACCAGCAAGATGAACCAACCTTGATAGTAACTATGTATAAACAATTGCTTAGGATGCCTAGGCTTAATTCAACCTTACAAGCCCTAGGTGTTGATGAATCCAACATTGTTGGGATCCATCTAATACTTATCAGAACCATAGAAAACCATAGAACCCCACAAACCCAATTGTCATACTTGTTCTTTATTAAAGAACATGTTCTTCAAAAGTTATTCTTTTGAAGAATATAATAAATACACATTAACCATATCATATAGTACCTAAACCAACAATTGTTCTTTACATGTTATCATTATGCCAACTACTTTCCATTGTGTGCTAAATTGATTACTATGCTTTATCATGCCACCTGTTTATGATGCCAACACAACCAAACCTTAAATAAGAACATTGTTTGTGAATCACTCTAAAAGTGCAAGACACCCTAAATCAATCATAACAACTCACTAATCGTAAATCATCGGGGTTAGGTCACGCTTAGAGCGATTGCATCTCATACATATGCATTATTGCATCCTTGCCAATCTTTTAAACATCGTCCTTACCGGACGATGATGCTATTTCAGAATTTGGAGTTATTGCGTATCGAAGATCTTGTCTGCATAATCTTGCAGCCAAGAAAGGCAAGTTCATCGCTTGCTCATGTCATTTGAGTATTTTTACCAAATTACTTGCAAAGTACTATACTTATCACTCTTGCATAAAAATCAAAAATACTATTTTCATAACTATGAATATGACTATGTGGTGGGCAATGGAACCATGGTATGTGTTGATATGGTGGAGGTTCCATTGCAAGGGTTTATATCCATCTAGGATTAAACAACAAATGTCGTCCAGTGATTCTTGTGCCGTAATACCCGTGTTAACCATAAGATGTGGAGTGGGACGGAGTAGCCAATTGTATTTCCACCTCTCGTACATCAACGGATGCGCTTACCATAGCAGTTGTGTCTTGCGGAGCAACTTGAGGGTGGGGAGCCCTTCTAATTCCCCACGGTATAGTGCTTACCGTAGCGGTTGCGGCTTGCGGAACAACTTGAGGGTGGGGATCCCTTCTAATTCCCACGGTAATGTGGTCTATGATGGGTTGCATCTACCGCGAAGGAGTTTGGTTAACGAGTCCCAAACTGTTGTCGTGGTCGGGGTCCATCCTTAATTGGTGTAAGAGGACCGACGAGGACCCAGGGTCGGGGTATGCAACAAAGGGTGGGTGTGCGAGGTAGAGGAATATGAACGGCTAGGACCTTATACCGGGCCTCACACCAAAGGAAGTGTGGACGGGAACAATTGCCCGGTTGGCACCAAGGTTAAGATCTCTTATGGGTAAAGCAACACACCTCTGCAGAGTGTAACGTGACCAGACTCCTGTTCGGGATATGGGCTGACAACGCTTGGGAAGGAACTCCATGAAGTTCTAGTCAACCGGTGTGGTGACGGACATAGCTCTTCAGAATAAAAGCAACCTTTGAAGAAATGTTTACAAAAACTTGCATTGCCTATGACTTTCTGGTCTATGGCTGTAGCTAGTGCATTAAACACCTCTTTCCTATAATGAACTTGTTGAGTACGCTCGTACTCATCCCACTCTTAAATCCCCTGCTTAGGTATGGAGACATCAAAGGAGGATCTACAGTGCAACTCGAAGGAGGAGTCAACAACTACTTCAAGAGACAGACCATGTCAGGAGAGTCAGATACCACATTCAACAAGGAGAAAACCTAGCTTAGCAATAGAAAGGAACTAGCTCCCAAAACCTAGCTCCTATTTAGCTAGAATCTATTCTTGGCCTCTATAGCTAGTTAAATACTCTACAACTAGAGTTCGTGATAGGATTAGACTACGAGTCGTTCTTAGGGGAGTTTATTTGCGTTTTACCTCATTGTAAAATAGGAGGCATGAGGAGCAGTAGTTTGTGTGTAATTCTATAGACATGCCTTGGACCCGCATATGTTTCTGTTGTACCACTCTGAGCGATGTAATGCTAGTGGAACGGTGTTTCATTGGTGTTATATCAGACTTGCATACTACACCATGCAGTGGTATGCCGGGTCACCACAGTAGGCTCGGGGCGCCGGATAAAGAGAGCCTTTGGGGAACACGGCTGGAAACGTTTTTTTGTCCGGCGCACCCCAAATCCCTTTGGGGAACGCGGCTGGAGATGCTCTAAGTCTTCTTCAATAGATGGTGTTTGTGGCGCCCTCTCGCCTTCTCAGAAAATAGTGACAGCATTCACAGAAAAAAGGGTAAATAAGGACATCAATGATAAGGTTCGAGTCCGAGATGTGGCGAGGTGAGGGGCTCTCTTGTGAAATGTTTAGCTTTCCACAGCCAAGTATTGCGAGGTCCAGGTTCACCGAAGTCCAAGAAACAAGACAAAAGGCAAAATCAACAATACACCAACACCCCAAGGACTTGAACCAATTACTATGTCAAAACACACATAGGAACCTAAATCCCCCCGCAACATGATTTAATTTGGTACTTTTAATCGAAACAAAGAAAACCCTACCGCCAAGAACTAGCGTCCTCTAACCCCATCTACACCATTTCCTGTCATCTACGACAGCTTTCTAGCCGTATAGCATGTAATTTTGTTCTATTGGTGCTAGGTGTGCATGTCCTTAGTGGCAGAGTCTCGGCCATGGACGGTCTCGCGTGTAATAATGATCATGTGTCCATTATCATCTGACCATGATCTCCTTGGATGATATCAGGGAGCTAGCGTTGTTTTAGTTTCTCCCATTTCCTCCGGCGCTTGTCAGCATGGGCTTTTCCTTGACCGTCCCGTGATAAAGGAACAAATTATTGAATTGATGCACTAGCCAACTATCCTAGAAATATGAACTAATGAAAAGGGCTAGGCAATGCATTATATTTTCGATACTCCCCCTCACGTCTAGGCCGGTGGACTTTTTCCTTCACGGGCCCAAGACGTTGATTAGGTTGCAGATATTTATTTTAATACTACGTTGGCCAGAATTTAAACTCTAAACCTCTGGCTCTGGTATCATATTAAATTAATGCACTAGCCAACTATGCTAGAAGTCCAAACTAATGGAAAGGGAAATAGGCAACATATTATATTTACGACACAAATTAACAATCTACACTCTGAGGGGTTTGTACTGGCAATGGTACAGTGGTCTCAAATTACCACAACTTGTGGTGGATGGCTATTCAAACTATTAGACCTTTGTCAAGCTTATGCAAGTATGATCTTCCACGAATTCCTTGCAAGATGCTCGGTATGTACGAGAATTGTACTTTATGTCCGTGTTCTTGCTCTCAATTTCAATTTGACATACTTATATCTCCTTTTTTTTTATTTCTTTGCGTTGTAGCTACTTTTGAAGTCAATCTTCATCAAGTTTGACCAAAATTGTAGTAAAAAAGTGCAACGACTATAATACCAAATGCATATAGTATGAAAATATAGCTTATGGTGACTCAAACACTACAACTCTAACATTGTTGATGTCGATATTTCTTCCTAAATATTTAGTAAACTTTACCAAGTTTAACTTTGACTATGTCCAGAACGCGAATTAATTGTAAATGGAGGGAGTATGCACTATTTTTTTTTTGCATGGGGGAGAACTTTAAATTTTATTATGTTTTCATCTTATGTAGTGTGGTTTATTTTCTTATTATTTTTTCCCAATTACATTAATACTTTCAAAATACATATATACTCCGATATTTAAAGTTACAACCTTATAGTAATTGAAAAAAGCCAAGCTACAACCTTATATTCTGAAATAAATGCCAAAAATCTATAGGCATTATAAAAAGAAACGGAGGGAGTATTTATTTTCTAAAGTATGGACATCGATAGTCTACTGTTTGAAGCATACCTATTTTTCATATCTAATTTTTGGACACATAAACTTTTACATGTGGGAGCATGAATATTTGGTTATTAATTTTAATTTTTAATTTTTAATTTTTCAATGCATGAATATATTTTTATGATATATAAACATTTAATTTGAAACAAATTTTCATTATATTACATTTCAACTGGCCATTTTTTAAAACATATGAACAATTTGCACAAACCAGAATACTTTTTTTTGAAGCGCATACTTTTTTTAATGCATGAATATTTATATTGACATACTTGAGTATTTTTTATGCAACTTAAAAAATGATTTCATTTTTAAACTGACAAAGAAAGTAAGTAGACTATAAAAGTACTCTCAGAATATAGCTCATGTGACAAACTGATGCTTCTCTACTGCCCGCTGTGAGAGGCGAATACTAGCTCCCCAAGCAAACCTTTGGCGATAACTCGGGCTCTTTATGCATGCCACAAATAGCACACGAAAAAGGAAAAAAATCCTAGAAATAAAATGAGAAGTTGATAATTAACAAACTTGGAGAGGTTAGTCACGCACGTCGACTCCTTTTTAAGCAGTCGGAGGGTAATTATATTAAGTTAGAGGGCTTCAACAAATTGTGATTCATTTAGCTCCCAATTTTTTATCTTCAGCCTAAAACACATTTACATAATTCTTATATTTTATTTATTTAATAGATGAAACTACTATGCCTTGGACATAATAAAACATAAAAAACAGTAGGGATTCTAAGTGTTGCAAATTTGAAATAAATTACTAGAGAAAAACCCATCTATTGCCAACACATATCTTCTTTCTTTTCATTTTTTTGTTATGTAACTTTTCGGTTGCAATTTGTTTGATTGAATTTTATGTTGTATTTTATTGAATCGGTTCAATTTTGTCCTTTTTTGGATAATTAATACCATATATATTTATAGTAGAAAATAGTACATGGTAGAGACACGAGCTGTCTCATCTAATTACAAAATAAAATCTGTTTTCTCTAGAAAATCTTCAGTCTTTAAAGTCTCTCTTCTTTCATGACATAATCTTATACTTTTGTGAAGACAGAATACCAAACCAATAATCTGTAAATATCAACCAAGGTCATCCCATAATTTATGTATCCAATGCCAAGGCAACATGCATATGTGGAATCCTTAAATAACCAACCAACATAAGTAGGGTACCAACACCATTATTTCAGGTAGCAATAACCAAACTGCCTTGTTAACGTCGTTGTGGAGATGATTATATGAACCACCATTATCGAAGATGTAGCATCTGGGACAAAAAATTTGAGGACCATCCACCTCATGGCAACCTTGATAGAAATCCTAAAAAATATCTGGTTAAGCAAGATATGAAAGACTATACCTGTGAAATTTTAATCTTTTAACACCACTATTGATGTCGGAAAAGAGATATTGTCGTTAAAGGAAGAAGCGAAGGTCGCTTATTGTAGGCGATGCCATCTCCATTGACGTGGAGTTGAGAAATAGGACAACTACCAAAATTCTAAATTAATCCCTTAAAACACTACCTTTATTAAAAACTTAACTCATAGATGGAGTTTCCCATCTCTCCCATCAACGATAAGGCCGGTAAGGGAGTGGGAACGAAGAGAGAGTTGGAGGGTGGAGGCGGCGGCTATTTAGGAAGAGGCGGCTGGGGCCGGGGATTCATATTCCCCGCTGATAGAGGGAGCGATCTAGTGCTCCATAGCAGACGGATTATATCTTGGCCGGCCCATTATCGAGCACAATCTTTGTTTTTTCCGGTTTTCTTCAGTTAATTTAGATTTTTTTTTCGGTTTTCTTGATTTTTTTCTCAGTTTTCTCGATTTTCCCTCTCAGTTTTTTTTGCACTTTTTCAAACTTGGACTTTTTGAAAATTGGAAATTATTTTTGAACTTTTAAATCTGAACTTTTTCAAATTTTGAACATTTCTTATATTCAAACATTTTTCAGATCCAAATTTTTTTTTATTTTACTTTTTAAATTTTAAACTTTCTCTAGATTTGAACATATTTTAAATTCGAACTATTTTTAGATTTGAACATTTTTAGTTTTAAACTTTTTTTCAGATTTGAACATATTTGAAATTCAAACATTTTTTAGATTCAAATAATTTTTAGATTTGAACATTTTTAAAATTTAAACTTTTGTAGATTCAGACATATTTGAAATTCGAACATTTTTTAGATTCGTACAATTTTTAGATTTGAACATTTTTAAAATTTACACCTTTTTCAGATTCAGACATTTTTAAATTTGAACATATTTTAGCTTTGAACAATTTTTTAGATTTGAACATTTTTAAATTTACACATTTTTCAGATGTAGACATTTTTGAAATTCGGGCATTTTTAGATTTGAACAATTTTTATTTGAACATTTGTAAACTCCAACTTTTTATGAACATGAGTTCATGAACCCTATTGTACCCACCGCGATAAAACACTAAAACAAAAATGACATATACGTGTACATCTATTCTGGACTGTGCACGCAAAATTGGAACGATGCAGCTGCACGCACGAGAATGAAGAAACGGGGAAACATCTGCCTAGCTGAAATGGGCCGAGCCCATAGTAGGCTGGGTTATGCGAACCAATCGTTTGCTCCGCTTAAAGTGGACAATAGGGGCTTGACGGTGTGTGCTCGTCATATGCAAACACGTTGTTGGGGAACCCCAAAAGGAAGGTGTGATGAGCACATCAGCAAGTTTTTCCTCAGTACGAAACCAAGGTTTAATCGACTAGTAGAAGAAAGACGTGACTTCTGAAAGTGTTGCTGGCTGAATAATGACAGGGCGCACTAGGGCGTCAGCAACAACCTGAAATCTGCACACAACACAACCAATGTATTTTTCCCCAACTTATAGTGAGGTTGTCAATCTCACCAGTTTGCTGAACACAAAAAATTAGACGTATCAAATGGAAGGAGATGTTTGCAGAAAGTAATGAACAATTGCGTTGAATTTATCAAAGGAAATAGGACGGGGTCACAGTTCACTAGAGGTGTCTCTCCATAAAGAAATAGCATGTTGGGTAAACAAATTACAGCTGGTCAATTAACAGAATATCGATCAATACATGACAAGATGATTACTATGATAATTTGGTATTAGGCTTTACAACACAATACATAGACCGTAATCCAACTGCGTCTATGACTAATAATCCACCTTCAGGTTAGCATCCGCACCCCTTCCAGTATAAAGTTGGAAGCAACAGACTATCGCATTAAGCAATATGTAAAGTAAACAATAGAACTACCCTTGGATAAAATATTGTTGGGTTATCCCTAGTAGCAACATCACATCTACAACCTTAGAAGTTATAAAGTCACTCTTCCAATAACTAGAGGCATGAACCTACTATCGAGCATAAATACCCCCACTTGAAGTCACAGGTGTTCACTTGGCCAGAGTTTCTACTAGCAACGGAGAGCAGCAAGATCACAAACAACATATGACATGAATATATAGTCAATCTCAACATAGTATTCAATATTCATCGGATCCCAGCAAACAAAACATAGAGGATTACATAAAGATGATCTTGATCATGTAGGGCAGCTCACAAGATCGATACATGAAGCACAAACTGGAGAAGACAGCCGTCTAGCTACTGCTATGGATCCATAGTACATGGATGAACTACTCACGCATCACTTCGGAGGCGGGCATGGTGATGTAGATGCCTCCGGCGATGATTTCCCCTCCGACAGGGTGCGGGAAGAGCTTCAACCCCGAGATGGGTTCGGCGATGGCGGCCGCGACGGAACTTTTCGTGGATGAAGGCTCAGGTATCTAGGGTTTTCCCGAGAAGATGTATTAGGCGGAGGATTCAGGTCGGTGGGGCGCCTGTGGGCCCCACACCTACCCTAGGCGCGGGCCAACCCTAGGCCGCGCCTAGGGGTGGTCTAGGCGCCCTGGTGCGGCTCTTCATCCCCTCCGTACTTCGTCTTCGTTTCGGTAAAATAATGACTCTGCCTTTTGTTTCGTCCAATTCCGAGAATATTTCATGTACAACTTTTTTGAAATACAAAAAAGCAGAAAACATGGAACTGACACTGTGACATCTTGTTAATAGGTTAGTGCCGGTTATCATGTAAAAGTGCAACGAAGAGTAAACAAAACACATATGAATTGGTGTAAAACAAATATGGAGCATCAAAAATTATAGATACGTTTGAGACGTATTAGCACTCCCGCTGCCCGCTGGGGCCTAGGAGTTTCGGGCGGTGCTAACCATCACCCCTTAATGGGCCTAGCCCATTAGTTCGGTTATTTCAAAATTTTCTAGATTCGAAAATTTGCTTAGATTTCAAATTTTCTCAGATTCGAAATTTGCTTAGATTTAAAAATTGCCTAGATTCGAAATTTTCTCAGATTTGAAATTTGCTAAGATTAAAAATTTGCTTACTTTGAAAATTTGTTCGAATTTAAAATTTGCTTAACTTTAAATTTTGCTCCACTTTAAAATTTGTTAAAAGAGAAAAAACAGAAGAAAAAAAAATCGACGAAAACCGAAACCGAGACCTACAGGCTCCCTGCATGTTAATGGGCTGTGGCCAAAACCTCCCCGCGGCTCGGTTCAATTCTTGTCCTCATATTGAATTGGATCAAGATTTGATAAGGAGTTCAGGCCTTGGTCCTTTTTCCGGGACTGGGCTGTTGGGCTGATATGCTATATTCATGGGCTGTGAAAAAACAAACCGATTCTCTTCCAAGTTAGAATTCTTTCCTCCCGCTCGCATCCCTTCCAAATCGGCATTTTTGCTTCCTGAGATACTAGTGTGAGGATGAAGTTTTGCCACTTTCGCTGCCTCAGAATGTCCTTAAATATATAGCTACAAATAAGTCGGTGATTTGGTCGCACACATTCTGCATGGAAAGCTGTAAATGCGGCCACCCTAAAAATGAAAATAATGATACACTCGATCGCCATTTGCCATCCTATCAGCTGCTGGCTGGGATCTGACGAATAAGCTTGATTCCCCTTTCAAGATTTACCATAGACAAACTCGATACCGTGCGCATCCATGCTGGCCTATATATAGTGCCAGTCTAGCGCATGGTATAGCCAAAGAAACATACCCACTGAAATCAAGAAGTATAGACACGCAGCGTTCTCTGCCGCTTGTCAGTCCACCGATGGCAATTCGCGTCTTCCTAGTTTTCCTCGCCGTGCAGGTGTGCCTGGTCCTGCTGACGATGATGGCGGCGGCGCCGACGGTCCAGGCCGCCAGACCCGGCCCCTCCGGGCCGTGGATCTGCTGCCTCAACAACCCCATGTGCTGCGCCCCCAACGACGTCGGCCCTCTCGCAGGCGTCATCACCGCCAAGCCTTGACCGTCGTTGCTTCGCTCCATTGATCTCCTCCCAGCGCTAGTAATCCGTCCGGTGAACGTTTGTCTTCCGAGTAATGTCATTTGTAATGGTTTACTTTGCTAATAAAACGGGAGGAGCTTCTTATATGATTCAATCTGCTTTCGAATCTCGATTGTGCTGCCAAGATATTCAGGACGTTTTCTGAACTTCTAATACTTCAACTATTCGAAAACTAATGAGTTGGATTTTTCTAGATTCGCACGGGGAAATTTTATAATTTGCTACATTTTTCTCTACATCTCTATTATTGGTTGCATGATCACCGAAATACTTCAAACGGAAACCGAACTACATGTAGCTCTTTATTTTCGAACATTCATAATTTGTGTTTTAAAGTTTTAAAAAGTCTGGAACAAAATTCTAGAGATAGCTAATAATGTATAGTGTAAATTTCAATACAAACTACTTCATATTCTAGGCTACACAAAAATGACAAATTTATGCTGAATAGTGCACATTTCAATACTATAAAATTTCTCAGATTTTGTCAATTTTGTGTAGCCTAGAATATAAATCAATTTGTAATAAGATTTTTTACCATTATACCATTCATTATTGGTTACCTCTACAAATTTATTTCGGAATTTTTTTAAACTTTAAATAAGCGTTTGAAAATAAAGAGCTACATGTAGCTCACCTTTCAAAACGCCATGCTCCATGATCACCACCATATAAAGTATTAAACCGTACGTGTATCACAACCCGTCGTGGCTTAATCAGATCAGATAAGATGCATCATACATGCAGAAGCATGCTCCATGGCGCGCGCTCTGCTCGCTGTGTGGACGACATGCTAGCGCCTGGCATGTAGAGAATTATAGAACTCTAATATTTGTTTTGTATTTGTTTTGGTGATTTTTATGGAGTATTTATAGAAGTACATAAAGGGAGGATACTTAAAGTACAAGATGTTGTAGAGTCCTAGTCTATGCTAACTCCTATACATATTCTAACATGGGGTTCGGCAGTTAAGCACTTACTCTGCATATGATGTAGGTCTTACATCTACCGTCCACTTCCACTTCCAATCCAAAAGTCCTCGTTCATCTCCCTTAATTCAGTTACTTATAATTGAAGAAAACACAACTCTGACGCTGGAGATGTCGCCATGGCCGTCATCATCCTCCCCGCATTGGCCAGATCGGCCCCGCATATGGCACCGTCACCGTCGAAGGTTACGAGCTCACCCAGCTCGTAGATAAGCTGCACATCAGTACTGATCTACTGGAGATCCTCAAGCAGCCATCATCAGTGTAAGTTTGTGAAGACAAAGCTCAGCCGAAACATGGAGAAGAAAAGTAGCAGCCGTGGAGGAATTCGTGTCTCCATGCAACAGAAACGTAGCAGCTCCTGTCCGAGGCAAGCTGCAGGCAGGCTACAGACCTCCGACAACACCTTCTCCGTGGGGGCTGACTTCACCTGCACAACTGCTGACGACCGAGGGCCGGCCCGAGAAGCTTGAGAACCAAGCCGCAGCGTCAATGGTTTCCTCGGCGATGCTGAATTCAGCGATGTGTTTTACCCAAACTGAGGAAGATGAAGGAGGGCCTTTGGATTGGATTGGACGGTGGATTTAAGAGCTACAATACCTCTACAGTAACTGCTTCACTGCAGAGGAGCCGAGCCCTCTAACATGGCACTCACTTGGCAGCGACAATGGGGCACGGTGGTTCGTATGCTCGGCACGTCCCCGCGGGCTAGTGTTGTTGTGAATCGTGAGCGTAGGAATGACACATCTCGGCGGCTCGGCGTTGTGGAGGTCTTCGGTTGGTTGCATGGCTCAGAGGGGTGGAGGTGTTCCGGTGGTCTCGTGGCTCAAATCAGCGGAGGAAGGTTTGTGGCGGCATTGGGTTCGACGTTTAAGTCGAGGTGGGGGCGTGGGTCTCTTGTTGGACCCATGTGTAGTGCTCACTTTGGCTGCTTGGGTGGCGGAGCCGTCGGCCCGCGGTTGCGACCTCAGGGGGTGGTTCGAGGCATGAGGTTGACACCCAACCCAAGCATGCGGGCGGCACCTTTCGACCAGTTCACTGTGCGGCCTCGGGGTTGGTGTGTGCCTGCAGGCGTGCGTGCGTGTTGTCTAGGTAGTATCTAGAGCGACTTCAGAGTCCTTATGCTTTTAGGTGTTGCACTGGTCGTTCTGGCGATAGAGTTGCCAGCTCATCAGGTGCACGAACTTGGGGCTAGTGTGTTCGTCGGAGTGGCGGCTCCGGTGTGGTAGGGTGACGGCTTGGACAATAGAGCCGGTGGATCAGTTGGTGTGTGGTCTCAAGACCCATGTGTGCCGCAAATGTATTAATTTTCAGCATGTTTTTCATGGTTAACCGGCATGGGACGTCTCCCTCTCGCCAAGATCAGTCACGACGCTTGTTCGGGCACCGATCCTGGTCCAAAACCAACGTTGCATGACTGATCAATAACAGAGGGTACATTAAGCCAAGGATGCTCGCCTTTATGAAGAGGAAAACCAAGCGTACATTTTTTTTCCATTTTAAATTTACATAAATAACTCCAATGAGGTCTTCCTCCTCGACTCCACCTCCACTGCTCCATTGTGGCTGTTGAGTCGTCCACATACCACAATTGTGTCTCCCTACCCTAACACCTCTGACAAGGTGTCCTTCCTCAGCTATGTTGCCATGATAGAAAGTCTTCCGCCTCGGAATTCGCTGGGCCTTGACAATAGAAAAGAAGTCTCCTAAGCTATAACAAGTACACGATTCTCTTATTTTGTGGATTAAGTCAAAACCGGGTAGTAATGAGAAAAGACTGAAGTAGAAAATAGTTCAAATCTCTCTGAAGCATATTCCAAACCAGACAAATAATATCTCCTTCCATTTTATTCAACATTAGCAGTACAAAAGTTATGAGAATTAGGGGGTACATGCTCTAGCTTATTACTCGAAGGAGAATGAAACCAGATCTCAGTTCACAGTGGAGGAAACGGATCCATTGGCCACCAAGCCGCAACAGTAGATATCCCTAGGGCAGCAAACTGGATTATATCCCAAAGGCCTGGCAGCTGCCTGAGTTACCGGTGCTGCTATCATCATGAGCAAGAAGACTTGCGCCACGAGGAAAACAATGAAGATTTGTAGGATGCTAGTGTTATTTGCCATCGCCGAAGTGTACAGAGCAAAAGAGACGAAATATGAACTACTCCTTTCCCCGGTATATTTTGTTTGGTCATATAACAAGTATGGTTGAATTGCTTTATATAGAGATGCTATGGCAGGAAGGGTTGTGCTTATCCAAATAAATTCAATTAAAACTAAATATGTGAATTTTAGGGATGACATTACCAGTAATAATATCGTCTTTACTATAGCCGTGGTGTTACTGTCTTAGAATTGGAAAGATAATTTATTCAGTGAATATTAAATACTCCAGTACAAAAAAAAAATGAAATTTAAGGGGGGGATTAACATGGACACGTTCACTGTATCTAGTCAACATATCTTTGCATACAAAAACGTTTGTTTTATTCGAAGAATAGGGAATAAAAAGTATCTACACAATATGGTAAGTATTTATAAAAATCTGATAACAAATGGGAAAATTAACTACGCAAAATCTAGTGTATCTTGGGACTACCTTTGCATACTAGAAAACAAATGTACAAAAAGGCTAATTAAGGCGGAATCAAGTAATATTTTGATAATAAATTCCATTAATATTCACATTTATAAGACGTTTTGGCAAGACTACGTCTTATAACAGGAACAAAGGTTGTACAAAATATCAACCTTCATCATAGTATGTTGTGGATGTGTAACACGAAATCCACAAAGATATGCAATGAGATATGATCTTCAGTTACTATAGCGAAAAATGGCAGACCTTGCTATCTGGGCCACGTTCCAACCACACAGTAGTATTTAGATGTGGGGTTTATCGCCACAAAGACCAAAGGCCTACATTTGGAACCGGGGTGTACCGTGGGTTCCACAACAATAGAAAACATTTCTAGGGGGTGTTTATTCGGTGAAAACTGCTATTTTGCCAAAAAAAAAATTATCTAGGGACGTTATCTGTACTCCCATAGCTAGCAGCATATCCGCCACTAGTTGCAAACTCAGAATTTACGAACATCACCAAAAGGGTAAAGTAAATTTGGAGGCTCTGAAATAAGCCTTTGTCTTTGACTAGCTAAGTCAATTACCCCTTCGATCGGTGGGTGTAGTCGAACAGAAGCGAGTAGTCTCCCAAAATTGGTTTCTTCCTTCACCCCATGCAGGTTTTCAAGGGACGGGGCTTTGAAGACCTCTCTCTCGAATGTTCATGCATGAGGTTGCACAGATAGGAAACATAGAAGCAATGCAATAAAAGGAACTTCGCAATGGTGGGAGAGAGATGTAGAAGTTGGGAGGAACGCTTGTACCCCTCTAGGGAGACTGGGTACGTGTTTATATGAATGGGAATAGCCCCCTAAGGCATGTACAAGGAGAAATACGTATTGGGATAGAGTACTACTACTCTATCCCAATATGTATAGTATAATATAACTCTAACATCCCCTTAATATAGATCTGGGAGAGGTTTAGATTACGCTTAAACTCATCTAACTTCTTTACACATAAGGTTTTAGTAAAGCCATCTGCAATATGATCCTTCCTTGATATGAACCCGACATCAAGTTTCTTGCTAGCAACTCGTTCTCGAACAAAACAGAAGTCTATCTCAATGTGTTTGGTACGTGCATGAAAAACTGGATTGACAGACAGGTAGGTGGCACCAAGATTATCACATCATAGGCATGGTTTCTCCTCAAGGGAAACACAAGTTCACGAACAAGTGCTTCAACACAAATAAGCTCAGCAGTGACATTTGCAAGGGCTTTGTATTCAGCCTCTGTACTGAACCTGGACACGTAGGTTGTTTTCTGGCACTCCAAGAAATAAGATTGGGACGAAAAAAATATAGCAAATCCACCAGTAGAGCGTCGATCATCTAAATCACCTGCCTAATCTGCATCTAAATAGGCACTAAGAAGAGTGGAACTGGACCTCTGAAAAGTAAGACCAACCTTTCTTGAGCCATGAATGTACATCAAAATGTGTTTAACAACAATCCAATGTGCAGTAGTAGGAGCATTAGGAGCATGAAGATATTGACATACCTTATTAATTCAAAAAGAAATGTCAGGTCGGGTCAGTGTCAGCTGGGTCCCCCCACAATACTCCTGTAATGAGTAACATCCGCAGGCTCAAGAGGAGAGCCATCTGTCAAGTGTAATGTTTCTGTAGTGGAGAGAGGTGTTGGGCATGGTGTGCAAGAACTCATACCAACACGAGCTAGTAAGTCTATAGCATATTTTCCTGACTTAAGAGCGGTCCATTGGACTGTTTGTGAACCTCAATGCCTAGAAAATAATGAAGATCTCCAAGATCCTTGAGAGCAAAATTAGAACTCAAATGATGAAAAAGAGCTGATATGGCCGAATCAGAAGAGCTTGTAACACTGATGGCATCAACATAAATCAAGAGGAACATATTAAGACCTAACTTATCATAAAGGAACATAGAAGTATCAGCCTTGGATGGGAGAAATCAAGAGTATGTAACTTGGAACTGATGCGAGAGTACCAAGCTCGAGGAGCCTGTTTCTGACCATATAAAACTTTATCAAGTAGGCAAATATAATTTGAAGTAGCGGAAGATTGAAAACCTGGTGGTTGTTTCATGTACTACTCTATACCCAATATGTATAGTACAATATAAATCTAATAAGAGACACATACACACAGTGAGAAGCAAGTTTTGGATTCCTTTATTTTGTTGCACAACCTAGCGAAGACCAGAGAATACAACACCACCACGCAGCGGAAGATGATTCTGGAAAAAGAAAACGCGTTAAACATGCACAAGCTTATTGACATGTACTTATAGAGTTGGTGCACAATGATTTCTATCAAAACTCTCTACCTCAAACTCAAATGACAAAAGATGAAGCATGTGTTAAGTGTCACATTTGAGCGATCGTGTGTGTTGTTGCTCTCTTTTATAATGCATAAGGAAGAGTAAACCAACGCCATGTTGGTAATTCTCTTCATCCCGGGGGACGGTGCAAAACTTTTGCTACAAGTGCTCTTTCTCTTTATGAGTTGGTGATTTGGTGCTTGCCTCATTAGACCTCCGAGTGCCTTCTACAACAAAAATTTGATGGGTGGTGGCTCGAGCACATCGTTGTTTTCATGAAGGAAAAGTAAAGGTCGAGGAATGCAATAGGAGGGTTTCCAAGCACGTGGCGCTTCCCTTACATGACGTGCAGGGCCAGCCCTATGTTTTTCGGGGCTCTTGGGTAAAGTCGACAAAAGGACCCCTTAAGGCTAATATATATACGTAAAACAGAAAATACATCGATACACATCAATGCCAAGGCACCCGATACATGAAAAAAATAATCAGCAGCGCAAAATGAAGTCAATTTTTTTATTCTTTTCTAGAATCAAAGATGATCATGCATTGTACTCTTATAAGAAAGATTTGTCGTGGAATAATTTTCCTTGTTTCTTGGGTGTCTGACTGGCGTCCAAACCAGGCGATCGGCGAGATGTAGAGACAAGGTAGATACAACGGACAATCCTAGGCTTGAGTCAATTAATCGTCTCTATTCCCTTTTTTCTACGAGAATAGATCGCAGTGTGTAGTCATTTAAAACTAGTGTACACTAACGGTTTTTTAATTCTTCTGTGCGCTAACTTTTTGTTACGTCACACGAAGTGTGATGTGTCTATCCATGTGTTTTGGGGCGTCAACGTTGGTCCTCGCCACACATGAAAATCGCTTTATGTGTGCAACATGGGTCCTTAAAAGGCCCAATCTGTACTAGTGCCCTATAAAACCCTGCTAAACCACATGTATTTCTACCTCGCTAAGTGGACATGCAAAGAGTAATGATCAAACTCTCAGTTTCGACGAACTGTCTCCTTTCCTTGTGAAGGTAAGAGCATCTTTGGTCAGGATGTTTTTGCACCACACCAACTACATGAAATCTTTCGACTTCCCAGGAAGTCCTTAGAGCATCCCCACTCGTTGGCGCTCCCCACGCCCAAATCCGGACGAAACAACCGCCGGATTGGACGAAAATAAGTCGTGGGGAGTACCGTATTTCCAGTCGTCCACCCGGAGTTCGGCGGATAGAGTTTAAATTCAAACGAATCTCCGTCCCGCGCTACAAGTACGGCCAGTTGATCGGCAAAAGGAGCAAAAGGATCAGCCACAGATCGGCGATCGGAGGGAAATTACACGGAGACAGGCTCGTCGGCAGTCCCGGCCGGCACGGCGGTGTCCGACGGACCAGTTTCCTCACACGCCGTGACGGAAGCGGCTGCGGCGGCCGACGAGGAAGCGGCAGTGGACGTCGAAGCAGCCGCAGTCGACGAGGTAGATGGTGAGGTAGACGAGGTAGGAGCCGGTGGAGACGACGAAGGACTGGCCGGAGGGGCTCGGAGGATGTCGCTGCGGTGGCCCTGGTACCAATTCCTCGTTTCCTCGTCCATCAGTTCCATGTCGCCGCCGCCCATCAGGAACGCCAAGTCTGTGTTCCTCTTCTTCGCCACCGCCGTCGTCTTCAGCAGGGCGATCCGGACGCCTTGGTTGGCGAGCATCTCCCGCCACCTGCCGTCGAACTTGTCGTTCCTGCCGTCGGCGTGCGACCTCAAGTCGGCCAAGCACTTGTCAATCGACGCCTGCATCCTGTCGGCGGGACTGTCCGTCCGTTTGAGCTCTTTCAGCTTCTTCTGGCCGAGTTCAGGGCGCCCTTCCGCCGCGCAAGCCGCCGGAGCGTCGGGGTTGTACTGCTCGGTCTTGCTCTTCGAGAGGGTCGTGTGAGTTTCCTTCCACTTCTCGCAGTTCTCGAGGCGGGCGTAGACGTTGAGGAACTTGAACTGCAGGCCGGTGTCGTCCGTGTACATGTCCAAAGCTCGGCGCAGCTGGGGAAAAAGAGCACGGCGAAACGGGTCAGCTAACGACGATGTACCTCGGTGATGCAGGGTCGACGGAGCATACCTTTTGCTCCAAGTCATGGCCGCTGATCGGCCGTTTCTCGACCTCCTCCTGTATGCCGTGCCATTTGCTGCACGCCGTCTGCATGATCCCCCAATGGGTGGCCATTGCCTTCTCTCCCCGGTACACGTTCATGTTCGTCTTGTTGAAGTAGGGATCGACGAGTTTGCGTTCCTCGTACGCCTGCTTCACTCGAAGCCAATACGTGTCAAACGACTGATTGGCACCGATTATGCCGTTAATGGACACGGTCATCCAAGCTTCGGCGAGGCACTCCTCTTCCTTCGGCGTCCATTTGATACGCGGTTCGGCAGGCGGCGAGTCCTTCTTCCCCTTCGACAGGTTGACGGCGGCTTGAGTTGTCTCTCCTTCTTCTTCGTCTTCTTCTTCTTCGACGGCTTGGCTTCCGTCGGCAACATCCTCCACATGATCCTTGCGCGCTGCCACAGCTGCCGTCGCCCTCGCCTCCTCTTGCGTGAAGAACCCCGGGCTCGCGGCGGCGCGTCCATGAAGAACCTCGGGCTCGCAGCGGCGGCCATGGAGCCGGAGGTGATCATCTCGTGGATCGCCTCATCGTTCGGCGCCGCCGTCGCACCGAACGGGCACCGAACGGGAGCGACCCTCGTCGCATGACCGGCGAGGTGCCCTCGAACTGGCCGCCGCTGCCGCCGATGTCAAGCTCGGGCGGCGACGGCGTGAACCTGGATGGTTGGACGTAGGCGCCCTCTTGGAACATGGAAGTCGGCCACGGCGAGTACATCGGAGGGGAGAAGGACGACGGGGGGCTGCCTGCGCGGCCATTGGCCGGGGAACATGGAGCCGCCGCCGCTGAAGGCCATGCTAATCTTCCTCGCTTGCTCCTCCTGGGCGCCGCCGCCCCTCTTAGCGGCGGCTTTTTCACCCTCTCCGCCCTGCAGCTTGTTTCCACCTCGCGCTGCGTTCGTCATGCCCGGCGGCCGCACCTTCTTCGCGCGCTTCCTCGTCGTCCCCTTCGGCGGCATTGTGGTGGACGAGAAGATGAGGAGGAGAGCGACGGTGGTGGAGGAGAAGACGCCGCCGACTGGAACTGGAGGGGAATGGAGAAATTCGGCGGGAGAGAATGGGGATATGCAAGCAAATTGGAGGGAATGGAGGGAATGGAGGATTTGGTTTTCCTGTCGCCGACTACGCGGGTCCACACGGCGTTTCGCGCCAAAAAGTTTCATCCGGAGTCCCCGAGCGCCCCGGGGGACCGGGGATGGCGTGGCTCGCCGGATGGATGAAGGGCCAAATCCGGACGAAAACGAGGAACCGGGGGCGCTACTGGGCCGATTTACGCCGTCCGGATGTAAAAAATGCTCGCCGGGGGCCTGTTCGGGGGGACGAGTGGAGATGCTCTTATCTTCACAGGAATCGTTATCCTTTAAGGCCCAACTTCCATGTTAGCCAGCCAGTCTTTTTTGATAGCACACAACACATGTTCCAAGTTAATCCACACTGATGTTCTTTTCAGTCAGAGGCAGCCCCAGGTCCCCAGCCTTCAGTCACTTGCGACCAAAAGCCCCCAACTGAAACTGATAAAATCTGGGAAACTACTACCTCCTATCCACCCCTCCTCCCAAAGTCAAGCACCGGAGTAGATAAGACGTGGCAAGGGCTACCTGGGTTGAACGACCCAGCAGCGGAGGGTGTGTTTCAGAGCCTGGCTCGGTTTAGCGTGGGAGATGGGCGGGCGACCTTTTTCTGGCGAGACCGATGGATCAGTGGATACTCTGCGGAGGAGCTGGCGCCGGAAGTTTTTGCTAAGGTAACCTCCAGGAGAAAAAACACTCGCTTGGTGGCAGAGGCCCTAGACGGGGACGCTTGGATAGATGACATATCCAGAGAGATGACGGCTGAACTTTAAATGCTTGAGGCTTTGGGAGGCTGTTGAAACAGTGGAGAGAGTTGTCACCAGGGCAGACCATATAGTCTGGAAGGGCGCGGTTTGATGAGGACATCCCTACCTCACTACTACCTCCGTCATTGCCAATTGAAGATGAACCTGCTGTGAAGCTCAAGTCCAATGAAGTTCGGATTGGACCAATTACAAGAGCTCGTGCGAAGCAACTTAAACAACATGTGAACTTGTTTCTAAATGATACTTTGATTGATGAGAACTTTATACTGCCTAAGTCCTATTATTTGTGTATCATCAGGTATCAAGAGGAGGCGAGCATCGCACGAGGAGTAGAGGAGCAGCTGGACGTGAAGAAGGACGTGAAGCTGGACAAGGAGCTGGACATGAAGATATCTCATGGACGCGCGAGGGAGCGGGAGGAATGCGAGAGAAAGAAGACGTCCAGGCGGTCAGCCCCGGTCGACCCCCCACGCCGGCTGTCGGTTCTGACCCGGTCGACCCCTTACGCCCACCCGGTCCCTGGTCCGGCTGACGCCTCGTGCGGGTGCCAACCGGACGATTTCTGCGACGTTCGGTTGCAGCACCGGTCGACCGGACCACCGGACCGCCCGGTTACCAGCCGGTTGACCGGATCCCGGACCGGACATGTCCGAGTCTGTCTCGACCAGATCTATTCGGGTCGGTTTTACTTGTATCTTTCGACCAGAACTCGTCCCGGACGCCTATATAAGTGCCTTGGACGACCCCCTAGCTTTTTTAGACCACGTTTAAGATAAACCCTAGTTCTTAGTTGTTTGCTCTGCAAAACTATTAAATTCCCTACACCATATTGCTTGGATATTGTGTAGATCCTGTTTAAGTCTTGTGTGATCTGCTGTTCCATTGGGAATTAGACGGTTGCAACTTACCGCTTCGTGGTCGGCGGCTACGTGCGCAAGTGTGTGGAGTTGCGAATATCTTGCAGGGTTGAGAGCTGTTGCATCTGGCGAAGACCAATCGAGAGATCTCGTTGCGTCATACAAGTTATCATCCACTACATCGTCGTGTTTCTCCGCTGCCATCACCCCGTGATCATCATCACCACCGTTGCTTACTGAGAAGATCGGGCCACCCCATATCATCTTGGTATCAGATTTCCAGTTTTCCTCGGTAAGCCATCCACAATCCACCCCATAGTTGAGTTGTGAGTGTTTTCCTATCCAGAAAAAGCCAAAAAAAATTAGGGTTACGGTTTGCCATAGCCATAGCTTGCACTAATTTCGAGTTTTAGTTGCTTTTCGTAGTTGTTTTTGCGTACCTTTATCTTTCTTCTAGTAGAATTGTTAGGGTTTGTGTTTTCTCTATCATCTAGTTTATCTTCTAGTGTCAGTTTTGTTACTCCGAGTCCACATAGCGTACAGTGTGCTTGTTCCCAACCATAGACACATCCTTTCGATATACGTGACTAGGAACTTCCCCAGAGAGACTAGTTTTACCGCTCGACAGGCTGCTCATTAGGGTTTTGGTGCTTTGCATATCTTGTTGGCCGTGTTATCAAGGAGTTGAGTCATAAAATCAAAAAAAAAAAAGGAGAAAATAGAAAAGAAGCAAAAAGAGCTACATAGCTACGTGTGTTACAAAAAGAAAATACAAAAAGAAAAGTGTGTACTAGTTGAAATCAAGTGAAAGGCCTAAGTTTTCTTTACTGCATCCGTAGTTGAGCAATCTTGTGCCTGTCTCGTTGAGCTTTGCTAGCGTCTCTCTTGTGCATTGCAACCTTTCGTCCATATAGTTGCATTGCCCCATTATATCGCCTTGTGTGAGTATCTTTGATTGTCTACGGTCAGCGCTAGAGCTTGTTATTGGTGCAAATAGGTAGCCTACCTACAGCCCCACATATACTCTGCTTTGTCGTGTGTTTGTTCTTATACCCTTGATATTCGCTTCGCTACATCCGTGCACTAGTTGTTACTACAAGTGGTAAGCAACACTAATTTACTTTGGAAGTAAGATTTCCTTTTCTTATCAGTTTTGAGTGAGTTGTGAGAGTACCACCATATATTTTTGATTTAGTGCACTAACCTACTAATCATGTCTGCTAGTGATCATAAGATTGTTAACCAGGAGAACAAGGATTCTGCAGATATTATTAACTGGAGGGAGTTTGAGGCTCTTCGTAATGAGATGCGACGTGAATTCCGCTCAGGATGAGGAGCTTAAGGGTACAGTTGACGAGATCAAACAAACGCTGGATGCTACTAATGCAACTGTCACTGGATTGGCTGATCAAGTAACGGATATACAGCGCAATATTGCAGACATGCTCATCGCTATTGAGAACTTGACTGCACAACAACAACAACAAGAAGATGATGAAGATCCTGAGCTTGAAGATGACGCACACAATGCTCGTGGTGCGCCTCGTGGTCATCGTCCTCGTGGCTGGGTTCCACTTGGCCGCAATGGTCGTGGACAAGATGAAGAAGATGGATTGGGTAAGCCTAAGTTTTCCATACCCAAGTTTGAAGGAGGAGCTGATGTTGAAGAATACCTCACTTGGGAGCTCAAGATTGAGAAATTATGGAGCTTACATCCCAACTACTCTGAAGATAAGAAGATCAAGCTTGCTTCTTCTGAATTTGATGGTTATGCATTGCGTTGGTGGGATTCTTTGGTTCGTAACCGCGACGAAGATGGTGCACAGCCTATCCGTACATGGCGTGCAATGAAGGAGGTTATGACTTCTCGTTTTGTGCCTACAAATTACATGCGGAATATATTTGATAAGTTGACACTATTGAGGCAAGGTGTGAAGACTGTTGATGAGTACTACATGGAGATGGAGATGCTTATGCAGCATGGTCGTGTCCGTGAGTCTCTAGAGATGACAATGCAGCGTTTTCTCAATGGATTGAAGTATGATGTTAAAGGCATTGTTCGTCATTACACCTACACCAATATGAATCAATTGTTACATCATGCAAGAGAAGCTGAATCACAGTTGGCTGAAGAAGCAAAGGTTAAGGGACGTGCTACGGGAGCTGGGCGTTTTACATCCCGCGCGCCCTCTACGGCGCCGGCGCCTTCGACGCGCTCCGTTCCTTCCTCTACTCCGCCTAGCAAACCGGTCTCCAATGTATCTAATGCAAAGAAGTCCGAATCTGCTGCAAGTACGAGTGGTTCGGTGTGTCTACAACGCGCAACCGCGATATGCTTTGCCATACATGTGGTGGCAAGGGTCACTTCAAGAGAGATTGTCCTAACCGCAAAGTCATGTTTATCAATGAGGACAATGAGTATGAGACTGGAGATGATGTTGATCCAAATGCTCCAGACAATGATGACTATGACACCGATGGTGAAGATGCATATCCTTCTGATGCTCGCACCATTGTTGTGTCGCAGCGTGCTCTTAATGTGTTGCCTAGTGCATCTACTCAGCGCTGCAATTTGTTCCAAACCAAAGCTTTAGTTGGTCCTGACAAGGCTTGCAAGGTCATTATTGATGGCGGGAGTTGCCGCAATTTAGCAAGCAAGGAGTTATGTACCAAGTTGAAGTTGAAGTATCTACCGCACCCGCATCCATATTATATTCAGTGGTTGAGCGACAATGGTGAGATGAAGGTAAACCACATGGTGCGTGTTGAGTTTGCGATTGGACCGTATAAGGATTGCATTGATTTTGATGTGGTTCCTATGACGGTTTGTCACCTCTTATTGGGTCGGCCTTGGCTCTATGACCGTTCTGTGCAACACAATGGCCGTGCCAATACATATCACTTGGAGTACAAGGGCAAGAAAATTAACTTACAGCCTATGTCACCACAACAAATTGTCAATGAGTCTCGTCAGAAGATCGAAGTGAATTTGGAGGATGCACCTCTAGATAGGCGAGAGAATTGTAATGTCGTGAGTGATATAACGAAAAGTGAGAGAGTGAATTCCTTAGTCTCATTAGCCACCAAAGAAGACATGAGAGAATTTAGTGAGTATCCTACGGCCATGCCTCTTGTGCTTTTGTACAGGGGTACGGTTTTGGTTTCTAACGACATGACCCCTCTTCCTCTTGGTGTTTCTAATGTTTTACAGGAATTCGGCGACGTGTTTCCGGAGGAGGTACCCGCAGGACTACCACCATTGCGAGGTATTGAACATCAAATTGACTTGATTCCCGGAGCATCGCTGCCCAATAGGGCGCCATATCGCACTAATCCCGAAGAGACGAAGGAGATACAGAAGCAAGTACAAGCGCTACTCGACAAAGGTTATATCCGCATAAGCCTTAGTCCTTGTGATGTTCCTGTTATTCTAGTTCCTAAGAAAGATGGTACTTGGCGTATGTGCGTAGATTGTAGAGCTATAAACAACATTACTATTCGATATCGTCATCCTATTCCCCGTTTAGAGGATATGTTAGATGAATTGAGTGGTGCTGCTGTTTTCTCTAAAATTGATTTGCGTAGTGGTTATCATCAAATTAGGATGAAAGAAGGGGATGAGTGGAAAACAGCCTTTAAAACAAAATTTGGTTTATATGAGTGGTTAGTAATGCCTTTTGGGTTAACTAATGCACCTAGCACTTTCATGAGACTGATGAACCATGTTTTGCGTGAATTTATTGGAAAATTTGTGGTTGTGTATTTTGATGACATATTAATCTACAGCCGCAATGAATCTGATCATACTATACATATTCGACATGTTTTGCAAGTGTTGCGTGATAGTCAACTCTATGGTAATCTTGAGAAGTGCACATTTTGCAAAGATAAGGTCATATTTCTGGGTTATGTTGTCTCTAAGCATGGAGTAGAAGTAGATGTGTCTAAAATTGAAGCTATTCAAAATTGGCCTACTCCCATGAATGTGAGTCAAGTAAGAAGTTTTCATGGTCTAGCTGGGTTTTATCGCAGATTTGTGCCCAACTTTAGTACTATTGCTGCACCTTTGAATGATTTGACTAAAAAGGGTGTTGTTTTTGAGTGGGGCGCAGCCCAAGATCATGCTTTTGATGAACTTAAGAGATTGTTAACTTCTGCACCGTTGCTTGCACTTCCCGATTTCAATAAGCAATTTGAGATTGAATGTGATGCTAGTGGTATTGGAATTGGTGGTGTGTTGATGCAAGAGGGTCGCCCAATTGCATATTTTTGAGAAACTTTCTGGTGCTAAGTTGAACTATCCTATCTATGATAAAGAATTGTATGCTTTAATTAGAGTTCTTGAGGTTTGGCAACATTACTTGTGGCCAAAAGAATTTATCATACATTCGATCATGAAGCTTTGAAATACCTGAAAGCCCAATCTACTTTGCATAAGCGTCTAGCTAAGTGGGTTGAGTTTATTGAGTCTTTTCCATACATTATTAAGCATAAGAAGGGAAAAGATAATATTGTTGCTGATGCTCTATCTAGGAAGAATATGTTATTAACTCAACTTGATGTTAAAATTCCTGGTTTAGAGATTCTATGTGATTTGTATGCTACTGATCATGATTTTGCTGAACCATATCGCTTATGTGCTCTTGGTAAAGCATGGGAAAAATATCACATACATGATGGGTTCTTGTTTAGGGCTAACAAACTATGTGTTCCAGAATCGTCTGTGCGTTTGCTCTTATTGCAGGAATCACATGCTGGAGGTTTGATGGGTCACTTTGGGCGTGAGAAGACGCTACTCATGCTAGCTGACCACTTTTATTGGCCAAAGATGAGGCGGGACGTGGATAGATATGTGAGGAGATGCATTACTTGCAATAAGTCCAAGTCCAAGCTGAAGCCTCACGGTTTGTATACTCCTTTACCGGCACCTACTACACCATGGGAGGATATTAGTATGGATTTTGTGTTGGGTTTGCCGCGTACTAAGAGAGGCCATGATTCTATATTTGTGGTAGTGGATAGATTCTCTAAGATGTCCCACTTTATTGCCTGCCACAAGAGCGACGATGCGTCGCATATTGCTAACCTGTTTTTCAGGGAGATTGTACGTCTACATGGAGTCCCGAAGACTATTGTTTCGATCGTGACGTGAAGTTTATGAGCTACTTCTGGAAGACGCTTTGGAGAAAGCTGGGGACGAAGCCTGTTCAGCACTACTTGTCATCCCCAAACTGATGGTCAAACTGAAGTGGTGAATAGAACATTGTCACAACTGTTGAGATCCATGATCAAGAAGAACCTGAAGGAGTGGGAAGAGTGTTTACCGCATGTGGAGTTTGCTTACAACAGGGCGGTACATTCTACCACGGAGCTATGTCCTTTTGAGGTGGTGTATGGTTTCAAACCCATTACTCCACTTGACTTGTTGCCTTTGCCCATACATGAGAGAGTTAATATGGAGGCATCAAAGAGGGCAGATTATGTGAAGAAGATTCATGAGAAGACTAAAGAGTTGATTGAGAAGAAAGGCAAGAGCAATGCTGCAAGGATGAATAAGAAGCGCAAAGAGATGTTGTTCAAGCCTGGTGATTTGGTCTGGGTACATTTTCGCAAGGATAGGTTCCCGAAGCTGAGGAAGTCTAAGTTGAAGCCTCGTGGTGATGGTCCTTACAAAGTGCTTGCCAAGATCAATGATAATGCATACTCGATAGATCTTCCAGAGGATGAGTTTGGTGTCAATTCCTTCAATGTTGCTGATTTGACACCATATGACGGAGAAGACCTTGGAGCGTCGGTCGACGCCTTTTGAAGGGGGGAGATGATGAGGACATCCCTACCTCACTACTACCTCCGTCATTGCCAATTGAAGATGAACCTGTGAAGCTCAAGTCCAATGAAGTTCGGATTGGACCAATTACAAGAGCTCGTGCGAAGCAACTTAAACAACAGGTGAACTTGTTTCTAAATGATACTTTGATTGATGAGAACTTTATCTGCCTAAGTCCTATTATTTGTGTATCATCGGGTATCAAGAGGAGGCGAGCATCGAGGAGTAGAGGAGTAGCTGGACGTGAAGAAGGACGTGAAGCTGGACAAGGAGCTGGACATGAAGATATCTCATGGACGTGCGAGGAGGAGCGGGAGGAATGCGCGAGGAGAAGAAGACGTCCCGGCCGGTCCAGCGCCGGTCAGACGGCCCCACGCCGGGCTGTCCGGTACAGCGATCGGCCCCCCGACGCCCACTCGGTCCCTGGTCCGGTTGTGCCTCGCCGGCGCCAACGAGACGATTTGCGACGTTTCCGGTTGCAGCACCGGTCGACCGGACCACCCGGACCGCCCGGTCACCAGCCGTTGACGGATCCAGACCGGACATGTCCAGTCTGTCTCGACAGATCTATTCGGGTCGGGTTTACTGTATCTTTCGACCAGAACTCGTCCCGGACGCCTATATAAGTGCCTTGGACGACCCCTAGCTGTTTTAGACCACGTTTAAGATAAACCCTAGTTCTTAGTTGTTTGCTGCAAAACTATTGAATTCCCTACACCATATTGCTTGGATATTGTGTAGATCCTGTTTAAGTCTTGTGTGATCTGCTGTTCCATTGGGAATTAGACGGTTGCAACTTACCGCTTCGTGGTCGGCGGCTACGTGCGCAAGTGTGTGGAGTTGCGAATATCTTGCAGGGTTGAGAGTTGTTGCATTGGCGAAAGGGACCAATCGAGAGATCTCGTTGCGTCATACAAGTTATCATCCACTACATCGTCGTGTTTCTCCGCTGCCATCACCCCGTGATCATCATCACCACCGTTGCTTACTGAGAAGATCGGGCCACCCCATATCACGGTTTCGGGAGGATAGTCAGCTAAGAGCACCTATGAGATGCTTTGCCATGGGAGTGTAAGATGGAGTATGAGCAGACCAGTCTGGGGTTCCTTCGCGCCCATGAAATGCAAGATCTTTGCTTGGCTGGTGCTCAAATACCGTTTGTGGACCTCAGATAGGAGAGCGAGACACGAGTTGCAGGAGATTCTGGATGCATGTTATACATGCCCTCCAAGAGGAGGACAATGTTGACCACTTGCTAGTCTTGTGCCCTTACGCGAGACAGGTTTGGTGCAGGGTCTGTGCGGAGTTGCAGTTAGCCGATCCAGGTTTCACAGGCAACCTAGAGAGATGGTGGACGGAGGCCCGCAAGCGGCTCAGGAGGGTGGACAGGAAGCGCTTCGACACTATGGTGATCAGCACGGCTTGGACGATCTGGAGGCAGCGGAATGCTAGAGCTTTTAGAAATGACAGGGAGCAGAAGACGGTGGAGCAAATGGTGAACCAAATCAGAGATGACTTTCACCTTTGGGAGAGGGCCAGGAGAGGAGGGACGCTAGATATAGCGAGAGAGTGGGCCTAGGCAGAGGGTGGTGTGTGTGTTTCTCAGTACCTTGGTGTTGTTTCTTGTATATGTTGACGCTCTTTCCTTCTATAAAGATGTTGTTTCTTGTATATGTTGACGATCTTTCCTTCTATAAAAATAAGGCACGCTTTCCGCGTGCTCTCGAAAAAAAAGGCTAACATATTTGTTATTTAAATTAAAGAACTTTGTAAAATTTATTTCCACTCTCCTCCCGTATTCCCTCCAATCTGGCGTGATACATGATCCAGCGGCCTTCTCTCCAGAGTTTGGTAAGCAAGAAGGGACGGTAAAAACTTTGTTCCACCTTGAGTAAATGGGTGATGCATACCACCAATCGCATGAACCAGAAATAACAAAGAACTAGGATGTTGATGCGAAAAACAATAGACGGGTAGCATCATGTAATCTAAAGTCACATTTTAACACAGACCTGACACACCAAATATGTTATGTTTGGCTCAGTATTTCTTCTCATTATGATCCCAAATTCACGAACTCTTTCTACTCCACAAAACGGACAAAGTTCAAACTTACCCAAGCTAACAAACTCTTAAATCACAACTGAGAAACTACCCAATTTATTTAGTGTATGCTACAAAGAACTCTTCACTAGAAGCAATATGCACCTCAAAACATGATGGAAAAAAAGTGAGCCGTCGCTAGCAAATAATGGAAGATCAGATCAAGTTGTTCAAATAGCTTCTAAATGAAGCCAACTTGGTTTCAAAAATTGGGATAAAGTTTACATGCTCATACAGCTCTTATCAATTTCCAACCGCTATGTATCCCACCACGAAAACATCGCAGTATGATAGTACAGAATACAGGTTACACATACAACATTGGAATAGCAACTGTAATATCTGGTACTAGTCAACAGTATAGACAATAATATTGCATGCCATAAGTTTATCCTCCAGCAAAAGAAACTATTGATATGATTTGATATAAAAAAATTCTAGTAAAATAATAAAGGGCAAGGAAAGGATTCAAGAAGTACTGGAAATAACTCCCATGCAGGTAGAGCTCTTAAATCTGCGAAATGCTGCCATGGTCCTCCTGTTGATATTGGCAGAGCTCTTTCTTCAGCAGCTACAATGGGATTAAAATCCTCAAAGAGGATGCAAGGCAGGTCATCCGAAACAACCAGCTGCAGATCAGCAACACTATTCAAGAGATCGAATGTTGGTTCAGAGCAACATTGTCAACAGCAAGAATATCAGCATTCCAAGCAGTAATCAGCCCCCCATGAGTTCCATCAGCAGGCACAAACACAAAGTCACTGAAATTTCACCCACACGTTTCCTTGACAATGGCAGCAGACACAGCACTAAGCTTAGACTTTTGAAAGCATACTAGAGAAGCTGAATTTGAAGATACAACAGAGCTGACACGCAACCGACGGGACGGGTTGTTCAAACCTCTAACATTCCAATCTACTAATACGAAATCTGACATGGGAAATTAAATTAACAGAATGATACCGTTACCACAGCATTAGGCTACCTTCTTCTTGCGCTACCCTTTCTTGCCAACCGTCTTGGCCAGGTCGGTCAGGGCTTGGATCTTCCTCTCGGGGAGAGGCTTCTGAAAAGCCTTATTGTACCTGTCCAGGTCCACATCATCATCCTCCTCCCCCTGCTCAGCAATGGCCAGACCAAGCTTGCTCATAATGAGCTGACAGCGGCCGACTTGCGGTTCTGAAGGCGGCGGCTACGGCAGGACGGCTGATGAACAGCGTCCACGGGGTGCGGCGACCAGCGCCGGCATATGGAAGGCTCGGTGATGTTGTGGATAAACTCTTGTGTTAGCACCACTTCCTCACACAATATCCGTTCTAAGTTAATCCCCACTCCCAATCTTCAAGCAACGGAAGTAGATAAAATAAACCTAACAAATATGTTTATTTTAAATTAAAGAACTTTGTGAACTCTAATTCCACTGCTCTCTCTCTGTCTTCTCCTCCTCCTGCGGTTTAAGGTTTCTTTCTCCTCCTGTATTCCCTCTCCAACCATGTTTACTTGATCCAGCGGACTTCTGTCCGGAGTTTGGTAAGCAAGAAGGGACAGTCTGACATTGTTCTACCTTCAGTAAATAAGCGATGCGTACCACCAATTCACGGACAAGAAATAACAAAGAACTAGGATGTTAATGAGAAAAGTAATAGATGTGTAGGATCATGCAATCTGAAGTCACCTGCTAATACTGGCCTGACACAACAAATGTATCATGTTTGGCTCAGCATTCTACTAATTATGCAAATATCCTAAGTGAACTCCTCGTAATCCCCAAAACGAACAAAGCTTAAATTTACCTAGCTAGTAAACCCTAACACCACAGCTGGCAATGGTTCTTTAGATTAAAATAATATTACTTAGGCAAAAGACAAAAACATACTCAGTTTATTCATTTTTTTAACTACAAAAAGAACTCTTCACTAGAAGCAATACACACTTCAAAACATGATGAATAAAACTAGTATAAATATCCCCAGTGAACTCCTTCTACTCCCCAAAACGGAAAAGCTTAATTTTACTGAGCTAATAAACTATAACAGCACAACTAAAAATGGTTCTTCAGATTAAAATAACATTACCTAGGAAAGAGAGAAAACATACTCAAATTATTTATTTTCTGCTACAAAGAACTCTCCACTATAAGCAATATGCACCTCAAAACATGATGTTACGAGCGAGCCATCTCACTAGCTAAGAACGGGAGATAAAATCAAGTTGTTGGAAAAGAGGTTCTAATTAGGGCAATGTGGTTAAGAATTTTTGGGTTTAATAAGCTTACATGCTCATACAGATGTCAATTTCCAACACTATATCACCATGAAAACATCACAACTGTAGCTATGTAAATATGATAGTACAGAATACAGGTGACACCTAGAGCATTGGAAGAGCAACTGTAATATCTTGTACTGCTCACTGAGCAACAATATATAGACAGTAATAGTGTATATTTGTATGTGGCATGAGTTCATGAACCAGCCGAAGAAACAAATGATATGATTTGATATAAAAACAAATTTCTAAAACAAAAGGACAAGGAAAGGCTTCCAGAAGTACTACATGTCTGTTACAGATACTTTTCAATGTTGAGGCGTGCTACTGCCTGCAGCGAAAAAACTTGAGAACGGGTGGATAGTGGAGGTCGTACAGTCGGCGAAAGGATTGCGGTCGAAGATTTTCTTAAACTGCATTGTCTCGAGATGAACCATGAAGGCGCCTCTGTTTGTCGACACGAATATCACATTGTCGTCCCCAGCAACCCCCATGACCGTCTGGAGATTTGTCCACTCCCCAGGCCGCAGCGGGAGAAGCTTGCCCAACTCAATCGCTTGCGCCGGCATCCATTCAGCGGCGCCATCAAAACCGTTGGTCCTCAGCCATAGCTGAGCCACATAGTGGTCCGACACGGTGATGAAGCCAACCCCGCCACTCAGCGTGCTCAGGTACAGACCGTGGTGACCATCAATGGCGTTCTCTGGGAGCTCCACCGCAGCTGGGATCTGCGTGTCCAGATCAAGCTCGAGCATGCCGGTCCCGGAGCCAAAGATAAGCCAGTGGAGCGAGTTCCCGACCAGGATGCTTCGGCTGCCGATGCAAGACATTGTGTGGTGCTGCACCTTGGTTGACATGGTGCTGCCCCAGGAGCCGGTCTCGGAGGAGTAGACGCAGGACCGGGCGACGTGCTTCTCGGCGCTCACCAGGACCACCTTGAAGGGGGTCGAGTGGCATGCGCCGTGCACGTGGCCGTCGTCGCCGCCGGTGGCGGCGACGCAGAGCACGTCCGCCTGCACGTGGGCGTTGCCCCAGTTGTGGTCCGGCTGCGGCGGCGGGCCGGGTATGAAGCGCTGCTCGCCCGTGACGGGGTCCCAGACCAGAACCTGGCGGCAGCCCCTGCCGAGGTGGTCCCCGCCGGTGAGGACGACGAGGCCGTGTCGGCTGCCGCGGAAGGACCAGGTGCCGGTGTTGCTCTTGCAGCCGCCCTCGATGCCGTCGAGCCGCAGGGAGAAGCGGCGGGTCGGGATCTGGTCCGGCGGGTCGAGGACCGACCGGAAGGAGAGCTCGCCGCGGTAGAAGTCGAGGAAGACGCCGATGATGGGGGCCTCCCGGTGGTGGGCGCAGAAGCGGCGGAGGAACTGCGGGTCGGCGGCGACCTGGCGCCAGCGCTTGCAGACGAGGGAGGCGCGGAGCAGAGAGGAAGGGCGCGCGGGGAGGCGGAGGAGTAGCTCGGGGAGGAGGTTCTCGTCCTCCGTGGGGGAGGCCGTGTCCGGCGGCGGCGACGCGGAGCGGCGGCGGCTGCGAGGGTTCATCCCGGCGCCCTCCTTGAGTAATGTGTCTGATCTGATTTTCCTAATCTGATCGATATGGTGACCTCTGTATCCTCGTCAAGAGTATTTATTTTGGTTCTACAAAGCCTTCCGATTCCGAATACGAACACGATCGTCGGTCGGGAGTCGGGACTTCAATGTGGCACGTATACGTCGTACATGAATAGAACTCGAAACGGAAAAACAAATTATGATGGCTAGTGCTACGCGTCGGCCGACCGATCCTGCCCCGGATCGGTCGTACAACCGCGGCTCGTTTCAGGTATTGTATGGTCGAGGATTATCCCCAGGACATGTCGCTTTCATTGCAGCCAGGGCCGGCTCTGGACCAGGGCAACAAGTGCGACCGCCCTGGGGCCATCTTAAATAGGGGCCCAATATATAGTACTACGTACACTCTACAATACAGGGAAGAGTGGAGGAAAAAAATGGCCCACTATCCATGCCCAGGCCAGCGTCCAAGTCGAATCACCTATCCCGTTTTCTCGACTGTTCGGTTTCTTCCCGATATCAATTTAATCAGAAATTAATTCACGCACAGGCCGCAATGCCCACACGGAAGCCGAGAAGAAAAACTCCTCACCATGTCGCCCATATCAAATTCCCTTCCCAAGTCCCTTTTCACTGGTCATGGCTCATGCTAGCTCAGTCACGGCCGCACGGGCACACGACAGTACAGGCATACTGCAGTACGGTAGTATCGCGGAGGGACGGAGGCCAGGAGGCGGAGTGCCGGCTTTGAGTTTTGACGGAGAGTTGGAGACAGGAAACGGACCTGCTCGGAGATATCAATGAGCAAGTTACAGAGTACAGACTTACAAGTAATTCTCTCCTCACAAATTCTTCTCATGATTACCGAAGGCTAGAAGGTTTGTTCGCATGTTGTTTCTCTTTTTCTATGTGTTGTAGCTTCTATGATACATAGTTTGGAACAACGATAAGAAAATTTATTAGATATATGATTGTACTAAAAAAATATCGGTGCTTATGCAATCGATTTTTTTTATCTCTTGGGCCCATTGATATAGTTCGCCCCGGGGCCTTTGAAATCTTAGAGCCGGCCCTGATTGCAGCTGTAGTTACGTCAGCCTGGTAGAGTTGCATGTTGTTCCTGACCGTGCGTGAGGAGAGGTTCGATGCTTTGCATGCAGACATGTGAAACCTAGTAAAAAAAGGTTGGCTACTAGCTGTAGGCTTGTAGCCTACCTTGCACGAGTGCCCAAGCTTTGCCGGTGCATGGCGCTGCTCACATGGTGGGTTCCACCTATTCTACTTGCTAAGACTAGCTCCAACGCTGATATCTAGAGCTATCATGCACCACAAATGCTGACATGGCACAGAATTAAGGAAGAGAGAGAATGGTTGAGTATCATAACTGGGTACTGTATCATAGCCCAAATTACAAGATTATTTTATTCCAAAACGATCCCGTGTGCATCTCTTCTTCCTCAACCTTTCTCTCGCTCGCACCGCCTCCGAGCGCTCCCGCCCAGCACCTCCTTCTCCCGCCCAGCGCCTCCACTTCCATCGAACAACGACATCAACGTGCTTAATCAATCCACGTTGTTCATTGAGCAACTGAAAGGGAAAGCTCCACGAGTAAATTATAGTGTCAATGAGAAGGAATACTAACTTGGTTATTACCTTGTAGATGGAATATACCCCGAGTGGGCAGCATTTGTGAAGTCAATACTGATGGCTCAAACGGAAAAGCACAAGTTGTTTGCTCAATATCAAGAAGGAGCAAGGAAGGACGTGGAACGTGCTCCAGGCCCGATGGTCCATTTTACGGCGTCCGGCGCGCTTATATGACCGGGGCGATCTCCACCACAATATGATCGTCGATGATGAAAAAGAAGAGGCGGGCAATATTCTTGATTTGAATGAGGAAGCGGGAACATCAATTGTCCTTCTATCGGTATTTACTCATGGTGACATGCCAGTTTTTGCCGAGGTACTTCAAAGAGATGCTAGAATCCGCAATCGTCCAACGCATAGAGCCCTAAAAGATGATTTGATTGAGAATATTTGAAAAAAGTTTGGGCCTCATTAGATTATTTTCGAGTCTTGATCCATGTAATGCAACATATATTTTAATAATGATATATTGGGGCTATATTATTTGCATGGATCTATTCAACTTTTATATCGTGTCTATGTGTAGCAGTAAACAAAATTTTATATTGGTACATGCCACAAAGAGATCACAAAGTTGAAGTACTAGGATAGATCCCACAAAATAATAAATGAAACTCTCTTTGTTACCACACTTATGATACCACCCATTGTGGAGCTAGTGACATAGACTAGTATCATATGCATGATACTAGCTTATGATACTATCCATTGTGAGTAGTCTAAATCTCTAATCCAGCTAGCTCCACACCTAATTAAGTATAGAAAATGTTGCAATAGTGGTAGAGTATCATAAGCTTTTTTTTTTGTGGATCAATAAAATTGTGGAAAATGTTTGCAACATTTTGGGCACACTTTTCTAGCAACAATTATTTTGCTGTAGGTTTATTTATAACAAAAATTACCATCTATTTTACATAAATCGTAAATGGTTACAACAAAAAAATCGAACTTGTAGCTAACCACCTTCAAAACTTTACAACATCTCGCGTGTGTCTTCATAACAAAAATTAAATGGAATTGTTACAAAATTATTAAGCGTAAGCAAGCAGTAATTTCGAGAGAGAAAGAAACTTGTAGCTAACGCACAAAAACCCTTACAACATCTCGTGTGTGTCTTCACAACAAAAAGCACATGGGTTTCTTACAAAAATAATGAGCATAAGCAACATCTTTAATTTTGAGTGAAAAACAAACATGTAGCAAACGCACAGAAAACCCTTACAACATCTCGTGCATGTCTTCACAACAATAATTACATGGGTTTTTTACAAAAAATAATGAGCGTAAGCAACATTGGTAATTTCGAGAGAAAAACAAATTTGTAGCAAACGCACATAAAACCCTTACGACATCTCGCGTCTGTCTTCACAACAAAACTCACATGAGTTTGTTACAAAAAAAATGAGCGTAAGCAACATCAGTAATTTTGAGAGAAAAAACAAACCTATGCAAAAAACCTTACCAAATCTAGACCATGCTTTCACAACAAAACTCATAGGTGTTTGTTATAAAAATAATGACCATAAGCAACAAATAATTAACATAAAGACTTGGTTGTATTATAGTCCATAGCACACTGATTTAGTATCGTCGGCGATGAATTCGGCTTGAGGGTTCCCCGTCGGCGCTGAAGAAGGTTGTTTAGATGCAAACCGATGTCACCAGATCGAGCTCACTTGTAATGAATTCGACTCATCTTAGCCTTATCAGAATTAGATCGCAACATTTTTTTCATCATACACCTAGAGCTAAAGGAGCATCGCATTCGTGTGTTCGAAGCTGAACACGGACCAGACATGACGTGTCAAGAAAAAATATAAAGTAATAAATCATTGACATATTTTTAGTGTCGCACTAGAAAATAATACGGTTAGTAAGCTGGCTAAGTGTCATAAAATTCATTCTTTAGCAAATTAATGGTAGCCTATGAGGTCACATCATTTTTAACCCATATGCTAGTAGTACTAGTACTACACACGCATAGTAGCACCCTGCATAAGTGGACAAAAAGAGCTGCAGCAGCTGTGGTCCAATACGTGTGAACATGTGTGCTCTGCATGCGAGAGCAAGAATCTAGAGCGTAAGTTGCATGCAAGCAGCTATGCGCGGAAGAAAATGTTAGCGACTACACCGCGCGAGGCAGGCAAAAGCACGCGATGCCAGCGCGAGCGGGAGGGACCGATCCGCGGACGCCGATCGGTCGGCCGAACGCAAGCATTTACCAATTATGATGGTTCCGGTCTCTCAGAAACTTTTTCAAGGTACTACTGTGCTTGGTTAATAGATTCGGGAGTTTTTTTTTATTGTAAGGGCCACGTGGCCCCCAATTTAATTAAGAAATTGGAGTCAGTATTACATCAGGGGAAAACAAAAGGTGCTAAAGTCACAGCAGCTAAATCCTCCAGGCTCAGCCACACAAACTAAAAACCATCTAAAATGAGCACTAAACCTCCAGGACCATCTCTACAACCAACCATCTTTGAACAAAGTATAACAAACACATTGACAGGCAAGTCTCTAGACATAAAGAATCCAGATTTTACTGGACGAAGCGCCCACCCATGTCTTCTGCAGAACATCTCGCTCGCAATGCTCTGAATCCGTTCAGACACTCATCGCACAAGCTTTTGAACCTTTTCTTTCTGAAGAAAATTCCAATCATCCATTACTTGACAGATAGAAAAAATCAGTTCAGTAGGATTGTTAGGGAATTTCCGTTGAAAACAAGATGCATTTCTTGTCTTCCATAAATTCCACAGCAAAGCTGTTGTACCCAATATAACTACGGTTCTATCACGACCAGTGAACTTCTGAAGCCAATTTTGGCACGAATCATAGAAGTTCATAGGTTTTGTCCCTACCCAAAGCATAACTAGCCACACTCCAGTTATATTTAGCCATGGGACACTCAAAGAAAAGATGGTTCATATCTTCACTTCCCCCACAGAATTCACACAAGACACTACCTTTCCAACCTTTCTTGGTCAAGTTAATCTTATTCAAGATTTTATTCTTCACTATCAACCAGATAAAGGCTTTGATCTTGAGAGGGATTTTCATCCTCCAAATCATCTTATACGGGAAAAGAACTCGCCTAGCCATCAAATAAGAATACATCGATTTAACAGAAAAAACTCCAGACTTAGTTAACTTCCAACTCACCCTATCAGGCTCATGTGACAAGGTAGTGCTACCACACATGTCTAGTAGTTTGTTCCACATCTACAAAGACTCCCCATACAAGCATCTTCTAAATCTAATGCAATTAAAATATTGTGCAAACACTCTAGCTACCGAAACACCTTGTGAAAAAGTCAAGTTATAAAGCCTCGAGAAGAGTACACACAGCGGTTTCTCTCCCACCCACACATCTTCCTAGAATCTCGTTTTACATCCGTCCCCTAACAACCTTTTACAACAGCTATAAAAAACACCTTTCACCTCCATCAAACCTGACCAAAAATGGAAGCATCCAACATAACTTCTATCTTGCATAATAATACCATTCTTAAAGTATTTAAACTTTAAGATTTTCTGCCAATTCCCTGCCTCATTCTCTAGTCTCCACAACCATTTGCAGAGTAAGCTAATATTTTTTACATCAAGATTTGTGAGTCCCAATCCATCTTGATCCCTCGGCTGACATACATCAGCCCATTTCACAAGGTGATACTTGCGTATCCCTTCCCTTTCTTGCTATAAAATCCGAGCCCTAAAGAAATCAAAGCGTTTAAGGACTTCTTTCGGAACTAAACGACATCATGAAACCAGGCACATTACTAAGACAGATTTCTGTAAGAATAATTCTCCCTTAAAAATAAAGCAACCCTCCTTGCCAGCAGGGACATTTCTTTTCTACTTTTTCCTCTGCTGGCCTCCAATCAATTTTACATAGTCTCTTATAATGTACAGGCATCCCTAGATATCTAAAAGGCAACTCTCCAACTTTGCAAGTGAATATATAGGCATATTCCTCTTGCTTTTCTATAGCTGAACCAAAACAGTAAACCTCACTTTTAGAAAAGTTAATCTTCAACCCAGTTAGATGTTCAAAAGTGCATAAAATAATTTTTAATTTTTTAGCATACTCAAACTTATCCTCGAACACGAATATTGTATCGTCCGCATACTGTAATAAAGATAAACCGCCATCATACATCTCTAGTATCAAACCTTTAATATAATTTTGTTCTTGGGCCCTTGAAACCAAGGTTGCCAGAACATCCGCAGCCACATTGAAAAGTAATGGGGAAAAGGGATCTCCCTGGCGCAATCCTTTCCTAGTAGCAAAATATGGACCTATTTTTATCGTTAACCATAATATTAACCTTATCATTTTCTATAACTCTTCTAGTCAATTCAATAAACTTTGTTGGAAACCCTTTCATTTCCAACACTGAAAACATAAATTCCCAATTAATTTTATCATAAGCTTTTTCAAAATCCACTTTGAAGAAAACCCCAGACTTCTTCTTCTTATGAATGTAATGCATTGTTTCATGTAGAATGACCACATTATCTAGAATAAACCTCCCTTTTATGAAAGATTGGATCTTAGAAATGACTTCATCGGCAACTAGGATAGCTCTATTATTCATAACCTTAGTTACGACTTTAAACAACACATTTAATAGACAGATTGGTCGATACATCTGAATCTTATCAGCCCCCATCCCTTTAGCAATGAGAATAATTGTTCCATAATTCAACCTAGATATGTCTATCTTACCATCATAGAAATCTTGAAACAAAGCAAAGATATCTCCAGCAATCGAACTCCAAATTTTTTGATAAAATTCGATAGGAAAACCATCAGGACCAGATGCTTTATTAGTTTCATCGAGAAAATTGCATCTTTGATCTCTTGCATGGTAAATCTATCAACGAGTTTTTCTTTCGATTCATCCGACAAGGCCGAGTCAAGGGTCCATGTCAAAGAAACAGGAAGAAGATCCGGGAGTTATTCTCAGAAACTTTTTCAAGGTACTATTGTGCTTGGTTCATAGAAACTTTTTTTTTAGATGATCGGCACAAGACTTGATACAGGACTCGTGTAGTCGACTAAAATGCCTGGATACAAATACAAATTCTGATTGTTCAGGTCAGAGCATGAATATAGCAAGCACACAAGCCATTGTATCTCCATTAACCTTTTTTTTCATTACGACTAGAATCTGATAGAAATCCAATCGCATAAGGGGACAAGAGAATTTGAAATGAGTCCAGGCGAGGCCAGGAAAAGCAAGAAACAAAGTGGAAACTAGAATTGAACATACTAGCAGTCATCCTGAATCTCTCGGCAGCACAAATAAAAGCAGATAGAGGCAATGCAGCTCAAATTATTCCAACCGTCCCATGAAACATGTCAGTGTCTTGATACATCCAAAATTTGAATCAATCTAAAACATCTTTCTAGGGACAAAGGGAGTATTTGATGTGGGTCACAGCAATGTATGAAGAAATGGCAACTCTAGAACGGATAACATCATCCGCAGGCATCACTATTTGGTCATATATTGCTGAATAACATGAGATCCAAGTTTGCCAGTGATAGGATTATAGAAAGAAAATTCAAGTTTATCCATGACATGTTAAGACGAAAGGCTTTTTACAGCACCCTAATTACAGCAAAAGCGGAGACAGGAACTATACGAGGGTTTACCCCCTTACATCTTCCAGCATCACATATGTTGCACTTTTACACGTATAAGAGAAAACACATAGAGATGCCGTAAACCGTAATATCAAGAAGTCCCAGATTGGCATCCATCACGCGCTTCAGAGACGATACGTCGACCAAAATCCACAGGATCAGTATTCTAAGGGGTTGTGCCACCGGCTCCAACTTCAGCTTGTCCCATTCCGTCACGAAGTTCAGCAACTCCTGCATGAAGAACGAAATGGTTTAGGGGAGAACGGTAGTGTAACAAATATTTTTGTTCTCAGTAGCCATTTTGTTACTGATATTCCATACAGACCACACACTAGCTGCAAGACCGGTGGGCAGTTTGATAAAACCATCGACAGGGACTATCAAGATTAATTCTGACTATGCTTTGTCGGTTGAAGAAGGTGTAGCTAGAAGTGGGGGCATAGCCCGGGACAGTACGTCTTTCTTAGGAGCATGGTGCAGGGTGTATCCAGGTCTGTCGGATCCTCTAACCATCGAAGCTCTAGCCCAGCCAGGTGCTTGTCTTTCGCGGTGGACAGGAACTACAGTAGGGTAGTCTTTGAGGTGGACTGAGCTGATTTGGTGCATACCTGGAAGGAGTGGCGTAAAGATCGCTTGATTATTTTGCCAATCCTAGATGATATTCGTGAGGTAGGTTTTTGTTTTGAAGCTTTTAGTATTAGTTTAGTATGCCGCACAACCAATCATCCAGCTCGCAATTACGCAATATTTGCTTGCAATAATATAGCGTCTAATGTTTGGCTGGGGACAAGTCCTCAGTTTTTAGAACACAACCTCTTGGCTGATTTGTAACTCTATGTCTTTGAACTAATAAAGCTCCCGAATTCTCCAAAAGAAAAAAGTAGCTGCAAACCTAAAGATCATTGTCTAGGGCTCTTATGATCCTATCCCTCACACTCAGAATAAAGCCGTAGTTCAGTCAAAAAGATGTTAGCCACCAAACACAATGATAAATGGGTAATTTATCTTGCACAACAGTTTATTCTTCCAAATAAACAACTTTCATATATTTCTCAAAATGATATTCCCAATCTAATGATAACAAGGGTAGGGTTTTTCTAGGGCTTCCAGCTGGCTAGTGTGTTTGTTTGCATTAGCTCAGGCTAAGGTCATTGTCTCCCAGGGTTTTTCTGGAGTCTGAAACCTCAGGCTAAACCTCAGGCTAAGGTCATTGTCTCTCTGGTGGCGATTGCTTGTTGATAGCAAGCCTGAGGTTTCAAACTCCAAAAGACACTGCCACCCCGAATCAGAACCGTTTGAGGAATGCCCTCACCTGTAGTTTAGAGTTCAGCCATGTTGTTAGAGAAATTTTGTTTGCACTAAGTTAGATAGCTATCACCATAGTTCTGTATTCGGGCGAACAGAGCCTTTCCTCTGATGTTTTTGTTCCACTGATTGCTGCTAGGAGCAGGGTTAGTGGAGGGTGCATAACTGTTTATGCGTGGACTGCAACTGATAGAGCTAGAGCAAGGACCTAAATTACACAAATTTTCAGATGTTTATGGCTGCCCATTTGAGTAGCACAAGACTCCATTTGCAGTTTGAGACTTTTGACTCACAATGCAGTCATTGTATTAACTTGTTCAGTTACAACATCCAGCACTTTTTTTTACCAATAGACAATATTAGTTGTTCAATTTCCAACAGTTGTGTATCTCATGCATGCCAAAATGATGTGCACTATACCCACACAAATATGAACTTACACAATAAGGTATTAAGGTTGCAAATAGCAGCAATAGACAAGTGAGTTCACAATGATATAAAATGTTGCGTTTCTGGCAAATAATCGAATGCAACAGCAGCGAAAGAAATAATAATTGTTATAATGGAATTCAGATTGTTAGCCAACACTCGGGAAACGAAACCATAAGTAAGGAATATAAAAATGAGGTGTAAATTAATGTACTCCGTATGTTATTACCTGCAGCACAGAAACTTGTGAATGGATACGGAAAAACGGAGGATCGCCGATGCTCAGGGAAAGGGTGACTTTTGAAGATCTTCTCAAACTGCAACGACTCGAGATGGAACATGAAAAGGCCATAACATGTTGACACGAATACCATATTATCCTCACCAGCACCCATTACTTTCTCGATGTGTTCCCCTGGTTCCAGGGGGAGAAGCTTCTCCAGTTCGATAGTTTGTCCTGGCATCCACCGAGCCACACCGTCAAAATCAATCGTACGCCGCCACAGCTGAACTCTGTATAGATTCGACACAATGATGAAACTAAGTGCGCCACCCAGGGTACTCAGGTAGAGGCCAAGGTGGCCGGCTTGGGCATCGGGTGGCACCTCGATCACGGCTAGGCTCTGGCTATCCAAATTAAGCTCTAGGATGGCAACCTCAAGACCAAAAAGAAACCAGTAGAGAGAATTCCCAACCAGGATGCTTCGACTGCCGACAATAGAGATAGGTCGATGGTGAGCTGGTGTCCAGATGAGATTGTCGCCCCATGAGATTAGATCGCCCCATGAGTTGGTCTCTGATGAGTAGACGCAGGCTCGGGCGACGTCGTTGTTGCCGCACACCAACACCACCTTGAAGGGGCTCGAATGGCAGGCACCGTGCACGTGGCCCTTGTCGGCGGCCACACAGAGCACATCCGCTTGGACATGGTACTTGCTCCAGTCGTGATCCAACTGCGGTGGACTGCCTATGAAGCCGCGATCGCCTGTGACGGGGTCCCACACCAAAACCTGGCTGCAGCCCTTGCCGGCACGATCCCTGCTGGTGAAGACGACGCGGCCGTGGCGGCAGCTGCGGAAGGACCAGATGCCGCCGCCATCGATGCTACCGCCGCAGTCGATGCCATCGAGGCGGGCCGTGAAGCGCTCGGGCGGGATGAGGTCAGGTGGATCCAGAATCGACCTGAAGGGGGATTCGTTGCGTTCGGGGTTGAACTTGAAGAACACGCCGACGATGGGCGGTTCCCGGTGGTAGGCGCAGAAGCGGCCGAGGAATTGGGCGTCGGCGACGATGCGGCGCCAGCGCCTGCAGACAAAGGAGACGCGCGGGAGAGAAGAAGGCCGCGGGGGCAGGCGCAGGAGTATCTCTATGAGGAGGTCGTCGTCGTCCATCGGCGACGCCGGCGGCGGGTTCATGTCGTCGTTCCCCTCGCACGCCGATGCCGTGGTTTTTTTTTACGGCGTATGGTAATTTCGGTGGATATGGGTTTTCTTTATGATTTTGAAAACAAAGGACTCTAGCTTACACATGAAACTGTTTGTTTCTATGAGTTTGTATTGTAATTGGTGTGGGATTTGTGTTGAGCTTTTCTTTGAAAACATTTATATAAGGACAACAAGCTGCCTCACTAAAAGCCTTTCAGTCCCCTTCGTTATCCTGGAAGGAAAAAAAGTGCGTCTGACATCTGCTGCCACAAGAGCAAAGTCACATCTTTGATTACATCGAAAATAATAAAACTAGAGAGATCGCAATCCTAAAAAATAAAATTATTAGAATCAAAATAAGTTATAACTAACTTATGCACCACCATATTTGCTTCCCTGAAACAATGTTGTATGGAGAAAGGCTCAAACCTGCTTGCCCCCTGAAAGCAGTCAGAGAGGATAGCGTCAATCTCTCCTTTGAAAGCTTGAACAATTTTCAGGAAATCAAATTCAATCTTTAAAGAGCTCTAAGATTCCAGTGTTCCGAGCTTCTCTAGTTGAGCTGCACGTCGCTGTCGTTGGTTCCACCTAGATGTAGTTACCGCTTGGCAAAACATGTTTAACCCGTCCATTTGTTTTGCTGAAGCTAGCTCGGTACCTTTGGTCGGGTTTGGTTCCGTGTTGACTTTCATCTTCTTTCGGCCCCCCTCCTCGGCTCCCAGGCTACCAGCTCTCGCCGTCGCCGCCGCGCCGCCCCTATGAGCAAGAGAGGCGACCATGACCATCATCTTTGGCATCCATAATCATGGGGCGTCATCGCAGCTAGAGGTGATGCCCCAGTAGAAGTAAACGCCTCTTGCTCCTGCTCGCTCGCCTTAACTCCCCGGCCGCCGCCACCGTGTGCAACGTGCCGGCGAGGTCCCACTGCGTCGCAAGCTTCGGAGGAGGCGGATAGAGATGCGCGTCTGCACGAACCGCACGCGCGCGAGGCAGGGCGGGCGGGAGGTGCTCGCGCCGCGCGTCCAAGTGGCCTCCTGCTGGGGCCTTGGACGTTGCAGCACGGGTCCCAACGTCGCCGCCTCCGTCCCCGGCCGCGCAGCTCCTAGAGCTCCTCCTCAGCGCGGCCGAGTTCGACGCGGACGCGGGGCTTGCTGTGCTCGTGGTGCGGGAGAAGGCTGAGGGGAACGCTGCCGAGGCTGAAGCCCTCTTCACCGCGGCACGGATTCTCTAACTTGTTGAAGACAAGTTACCGAGCTATAGTGCTCTAACTTGCCGTCACAACCGTCAGATCATAATTGAAGGACCCATGTCGGGGGTGTTCCTCGACAATGTCCTCCGATTGGGACTTAGGGTTGATGGAATCCTGCAAGCTGATACGAGGCATCGGTACACAGACAAACGGGGGGAGCGATTTACCGGGTTCGGGGCCCTCGATGAGGTAAAACCCTTACGTCCTGCTTGTCTGTTCTTGATTATGATGGAACCAGTGTTACAATGGGGTGCCGAATAGTTCGGCTGTGATCTCGTCGAGATAGCTAATCGCTAGGGTAACCTAGTTCTAAGCTTCTGTTGGCTAAGATCGCTAAGATTGATTGTGTCCCTCGATAGCCCCTCTCCTGGCCTTTATATAGGTGGCCAGGTCCCGAGAGGTCTAATCGAGTACGAGTAGGCTTACAGTAGATCTATCTCTAATCTTTCCTTGTTCGACTTCTTCCGTGTCTTGTACTTCAAGTAATCTTCCGCCGCACCGTCCTAGTGGCCCACCTTCCCTTCGGGTACCTTCATGGGCCTCCATCTGGACCGTATAGGGTAGAGCAATATTGGTTAGACGAAGGGTAATGCCCACATCAGTAGCCCCCGAGTGTCTAGCCGAACATAGTTCGGGTAGAGACTGAAGCATATCTTCTTCCGAAGTCCTTCTCCTTGATCATTCTTGCTTTCCTTCTGTCTTCTATCGGGTGCGCGTCAGCGCTCCCGATGGGAGTAGCCCCCGAGTCTAGGTACGGATGCTTGCAATCCGTGCGTAGACTCAAGTTGTACCACTCGAACATCTTCTTCTGCCGAAGTTTTTCCTGCAAGTCTTTGTAGACCATCCGATATATTTTCTTTATGCAAGGGATAACGAATAACGTGCCCAACTTTGTTGGTTAACTGCCGATGGCAAAACAACGTTACCCTACACGAATCGAGTCCCGGGCATGATCCTGGAGTGCGAAAAGTTCGTCGGGTGCGCGTCGGCGCTCCCGATGGGAGTAGCCCCGGGCGTTTACGCCCGAGTGCAGACTCGAGTCAAATATTTCCTTCGAGTCCTCATTCCGGGTGCGCGTGCGCTCCCGATGGGAGTAGCCCCGAGCCTAGGTGCGGATGCTCGCAATCCGCGCATAGGCTCAAGTCGATCACCCGATCCTTTCGTATCTCTTCGTATGCAATCATTCTCCATGACGTCATTGATGACGTTTTTCTGTCCCCTTGATTCTGACTGATAAGACACGACCTGCCAGCCCTGTTTTCAAGCGATTCCTGCTCCTCTTTACACGGTTATCGAGGCACCTCCTCGATTTCCGCAATCATTAACTGGAGAAAAGGCCCATTAACAATACGAAACCTTCCTTAAGTTCCCCAAGAGATAAAAAATCCCTTTCATTCTCCTTCATTCGTCTTCTTTGCCGTTCTTGTTCCTCTCCTGTTCACAACGCTCGCGCCGCCACCACTGTCTTCCGATTTCTCCCAGATCTCGCAATGGTGAAGAAGAAGAACCCTAGCGCCGCCGCCAGCTCCACGAGCGGCGGTGCCGCCGCCAAAACTTCTTCGATTCTTTCGAAGGAGGGCGCCCCCGCGCTCCTCCCCCAGCTCCGGCGCCGCCGGCGCCACCGAGCTCAGCAGCCAAGCCCGGTGATTGGATAGCCTCGACCGTCACCAAGCGTGACGAGAAGAGATCCCGAAGCCTGGGATTGATCTCCTCCGATGAGGGGAATGTAATCTTTCCAGGTGCGATTTCTCGACCTAACCCTCCTGCCGGTTTTACCGTGATGTTCTTGTCGTTCTTGTACCGAGGCCTTTCACTCCCGTTCACGAATTCCTCCTCCATCTCCTGCGAACTTACGAAATCCAACTGTGGCAACTCACTCCCAACTCGATCCTTCACGTTGCTGTGTTCATTACCCTCTGCGAAGCATATCTGGGCGTTGAGCCCCAATTTGGTTTGTGGAAAAAGATCTTCTATGTGAAGAGATATAGCAGTAGCAATGGATCTTTTGTCACCGGAGGAGTAGGATTTGTAGCTCGTTCGGATGTCAATTACTTCAATTTCCCGATGAGAGAGTCCGTGCAAGGGTGGAGATTGAAGTGGTTCTATATCAAGGATTCCTCGTCACCCGAATCTCAGCTCCCTCGCTTCGTCGACGTCCTTGAGGCCAAGCCTAAGAATTCCTGGAAGAATGCTCTCTCTCCCGACGAAAAAGTAGCAGCCGATGAATTATTTGCAGATTCTTCGGATCAAGGAAGCTGACGGGCAGACCATGGTCGGCACAGAAGTAGCGGCAGTGTTTCTGAAACGTTGAGTCCAACCAGTCATGGCTAGGGTTCGCCCAATGTGGTTGTACTCAGGTCCAAAAGATGAGACTAGAATTAACGTTGCCGAATTGTCGGAAAAAGAACTGCTCAATGAAGTCCGTCGCCTCACTTTCTTCAGTCAAGAGGATTTGATCCCACTGACATCTCCGTATACTCCTTTTGATGTCGATCATCCACCACCAGAGGTAATTTCCCTCCTCAAATTCTTGTTATGCTGCTATCGACATATACCACTGTTATTCTCATTTATTTTTCCTTCGACAGACCTTCGCAGCCTCCGAGGATTTACATAACTTGCCAAATGAAACTTCCGAAGGAAGAGGCTCTTCAGAACCCGTTGACTCTCGTACTGTTGAGCATACAAGCCCATCAAGCGAGCATGATGGCCCGATAGATTTTGAAACTGCCCATGCCAATCTCCCCCCATCAGCCGGTGATACTTGCGACACAGAGGGATCAGTGCGCGATGATGACGCTGATCACGGTGCCTTTGTTAATGCAGCTGCGGAGGAGACCAGGGCTTCACCTATGAAGAGATCAATCGGCGGTTTTGCCGACGAAGATGATCTCCTTGATTTGTAAGTGCTTTTCTTCTTCTTATTTTCAACTTTCTCGATTTTTTCACATTCTTCTCATGACTTGGTTGATCGAATCTTTCTTGTAGTGACGATGCTTTTATTGAGCCTCCACCTAAGAGGGTCAGATCTGATGTTGTCTCCCGCAGCTTCGAAGCTTCGGCTCTCAAGGTGGCTCCTGTGGCGCAAGCATCGACTGCCTCCTCTCTTTCCAAAGGGAAAGATGCTCCTGCCGCTGCCGCAGCTCCTCCTTCTGTAAGTCCTCGTTGAATCTAGCAAGAATCTTTTGGAATGTGTCTTTGCTTAATGATCCTTGTCAAACATTCCCTTTTTTCAAGGATCTACGAGGTGTGATATCCTCTTTGGAGGCCTTCGCCTCTCAATTCACCTCTCTGGAGGCGGACAAAATTCGGCTGCAGGAGGAGGCTAAGTCTTCCTCTTCAAAATTGGAAGGCGCCATCAAAGGCCGCCGTAGCTCGCCAGGAGGTCGACTCCCTGGAAGAAGAGCTGAACAAGCTGAAGGAGCGGCTGAAGGAGGAGGAAACTCGGGCGGCAGAAAAGGATGAACTCCTCCGCCAGTCTGCCTTGGCCCTGCTTGGTAAGTTCCTATATCCCTTGTAGATTATTACTTTTTTTATGGATCTGCTTCTTTGTCAACGATTTCCTTTGACTACTTGCAGAAGCCGCCGACATCCCTGCTACTGCCTTGGATAAAATTCCGAGCAATTCCCCGGCAAACGGTGTGTCGAAGGTTCTCACCGCTCACCAACTCACCCGGGGGCTTCTTGACAAGGGAAAGGGTGCTCTGACGTGGATGCACTCGATGATATTCCCCAAGGCCACGCAGGAGAAAACTCTGGGACAGCTGATTGACGCTTTCGCAGTCGACACCAAGGAGGTCATTCAGGTATTCAAGCGTACCTCGCGTACCTATGGCGCCCTCCTTGCCTTCCAACTTATGATGGGTTACGACTTTAAGGCTTGATGTCTACGGGTGCTTCTATTCTTGTAGACAGTGTTGGACCTCCAAGAGCAGAGGTTTGTAGAACAACAGCAAGTTTCCCTTAAGTGGATTACCCAAGGTTTATCGAACTCAGGGAGGAAGAGGTCAAAGATATCCCTCTCATGCAACCCTGCAACCACAAAGCAAGAAGTCTCTTGTGTCCCCAACACACCTAATAGGTGCACTAGTTCGGCGAAGAGATAGTGAAATACAGGTGGTATGAATAAGTATGAGCAGTAGTACGGCGCCAGAAAAGGGCTTGCTGGCGTGCATTGATGGTAGTAATATTGCGGGAAGTAAACAAGGAGTAACAAGCAGTAGTAACTCAGTAAAACAAGAAACAAGCAGCGATAGCGTATTTAGGAACAAGGCCTAGGGATTAGACTTTCACTAGTGGACACTCTCAACTTTGATCACATAACAGAATAGATAAATGCATACTCTACACTCTCTTGTTGGATGATGAACACATTGCGTAGGATTACACGAACCCTCAATGCCGGAGTTAACAAGCTCCACAATTCAATGTTCATATTTAAATAACCTTAGAGTGCATGAAAGATCGACACGACTAAACCAAGTACTAACATAGCATGCACACTGTCACCTTCACACTATGTAGGAGGAATAGATCACATCAATACCATCATAGCAATAGTTAACTTCATAATCTACAAGAGATCATAATCATAGCCTACGCCAAGTACTAACACGGATGCACACACTGTCACCATTACACCGTGCAGGAGGAATAAACTACTTTAATAACATCACTAGAGTAGCACATGGATAAATTGTGATACAAAACACATTGCAATCATAAAGAGATATAAATAAGCACTTCACTATGCCATTCATAACAGTGAATAAGTATTCTGTGAAATATAGCCTAAGAGACCCACACGGTGCACACACTGTCACCTTTACACACGTGGGACAAGGAGTCTCCGGAGATCACATAAGTAAAACCCACTTGACTAGCATAATGACATCTAGATTACAAGCATCATCATATGAATCTCAATCATGTAAGGCAGCTCATGAGATTATTGTATTGAACTACATAGGAGAGAGATGAACCACATAGCTACCGGTACAGCCCCGAGCCTCGATGAAGAACTACTCCCTCCTCATGGGAGACAGCGGTGATGAAGATGGCGGTGGTGTTGATGGAGGAGCCTTGGGGGCACTTCCCCGTCCCGGCGGCGTGCGAACAGAGACTCTGCCGCATCTTGGCTTCGCGATGGCGGCGGCTCGGAAGGTTTCTCGTACCGTGGCTTTTTCGTATCGAGGTTTTAGGTCAGGGACCTTTAAATAGGCGAAGAGGCGGAGTCGGAGGCGCGACGACACAATAGGGGGGCGCGGGCCCAGCCCTGGCCGCGCCACCCTGTCGTCTAGGGCCCACAGGGCCCTCCTCTGGTGGCTCTCGGGTGTGGATGCTTCGGCAAAATAGGAACCGGCCGTTGATTTCGTCCAATTCCGAGAATATTTCCTTAATAGGATTTCTGAAACCAAAAAGAAAACAGGAACTGGCACTTCGGCATCTCGTCAATAGGTTAGTTCCGGAAAACGCATAATAATGACATATAATGTGTATAAAACATGTAGGTATCATCAATAAAGTAGCATGGAACATAAGAAATTATAGATACGTTGGAGACGTATCAGCATCCCCAAGCTTAGTTCCTACTCGTCCTCGAGTAGGTAAACGATAACAATGATAATTTCTTAAGTGACATGCCATCATAACCTTGATCATACTATTGTAAGCATATGTAATGAATGCAGCGATCAAAACAATGGTAATGACATGAGTAAACAAATGAATCATAAAGCAAAGACTTTTCATGAATGGTACTTCAAGACAAGCATCAATAAGTCTTGCATAAGAGTTAACTCATAAAGCAATAAATCAAAGTAAAGGTATTGAAGCAACACAAAGGAAGATTAAGTTTCAGCGGTTGATTTCAACTTATAACATGTATATCTCATGGATAGTGTCAATGTAAAGTAGTATAACAAGTGCAATATGCAAGTATGTAGGAATCAATGCACAGTTCACACAAGTGTTTGCTTCTTGAGGTGGAGAGAAATAGGTGAACTAACTCAACATAAAAAGTAAAAGAATGGCCCTTCGCAGAGGGAAGCATTGATTGCTATATTTGTGCTAGAGCTTTGATTTTGAAAACATCAAGAGAGTATAAAAGTAAAGTTTTAAGAGGTGTTTGTTGTTGTCAACGAATGGTAGTGGGTACTCTAACCCCCTTGCCAGACAAACCTTCAAAGAGCGGCTCCCATTTTATTTTTATTTTTGTGTGGCACTCCTTCCAACCTTTCTTTCACAAACCATGGCTAACCGAATCCTCGGGTGCCTGCCAACAATCTCATACCATGAAGGAGTGCCTTTTTATTTTAGTTTTATTTAGATGACACTCCTCCCCACCTTTGCTTTCTCAAGCCATGGCTAACCGAATCCTTCGGGTGCCGTCCAACAATCACATACCATGGAGGAGTGTCTATTTTTGTTAATTAATTTGGGACTGGGAATCCCATTGCCAGCTCTTTTTGCAAAGTTATTGGATAAGCGGATGAAGCCACTAGTCCATTGGTGAAAGTTGCCCAACAAGATTGAAAGATAAACACCACATACTTCCTCATGAGCTATAAAACATTGACACAAATCAGAGGTGATAACTTTTGAATTGTTTAAAGGTAGCACTCAAGCAATTTACTTTGGAATGGCGGAGAAATACCATGTAGTAGGTAGGTATGGTGGACACAAATGGCATAGTGATTGGCTCAAGGATTTTGGATGCATGAGAAGTATTCCCTCTCAATACAAGGCTTAGGCTAGCAAGGTTATTTGAAACAAACACAAGTATGAAGTGGTGCAGAAAAACTCACATAAAAGACATATTGTAAACATTATAAGATTCTACACCGTCTTCCTTGTTGTTCAAAACTCAATACTAGAAATTATCTAGACCTTAGAGAGACCAAATATGCAAACCAAATTTTAGCAAGCTCCATGTATTTCTTAATTAATGGGTGCAAAGTATATGATGTAAGAGCTTAAACATGAGCACAACAATTGCCAAGTATCAAATTATCCAAGACATTTTACCAATTACTACATGTAGCATTTCCCGTTTCCAACCATATAACAACAAGTGAAGCGATTAACTTTCGCCCTTGAACATTAAAAGCTAAGAACACATGTGTTCATATGAACCAGCGGAGCGTGTCTCTCTCCCACACAAGGATGAACTTATTCAGAGAACTAAGATAACAAAACAAAAATAAAAGCACACACAGACGCTCCAAGTAAAATACATACGATGTGACTGAATAAAAATATAGTTTCACTAGAAGAAACCTGATAAGTTGTCGATGAAGAAGGGGATGCCTTGGGCATCCCCAAGCTTAGATGCTTGAGTCTTCTTAAAATATGCAGGGATGAACCACCGAGACATCCCCAAGCTTAGACCTTTCACTCTTCTCGATCACATTATATCACCCTCTTCTATTGACCCTTGAAAACTTCTGCCACACCAAACTTCAAGCAAACTCATTAGAGAGTTAGTGCATAATCAAAATTCACATGTTCAGAGGTGACACAATCATTCTTAACACTTCTGGACATTTCACAAAACTTCTGAAAGTTAATGGAACAAAGAAACCCATTCAACAAAGCAAAAGCGGCAATGCGAAATAAAAGGCAGAATCTGTCAAAACAGAACAGTTCGTAAAGACGAATTTTAAAATGGCACCAGACTTGCTCAAATGGAAAAACTCAAAACTAATGAAAGTTGCGTACATATCTGAGGATCACTCACGTAAATTGGCATAATTTTCTGAGTTACCTACAGAGAATTAGGCCCAGATTCGTGACAGACAGCAATGCTGTTTCTGCGCAGCAATCCAAATCTAGCATCAACTTTACCATAGAGACTTTACTTGGCACAAAAACATGATAAGGAGATGTTGCTACAGTAGTAAACAACTTCCAAGACACAAATATAAAACAAAGTACTGTAGTAAAAAAACACATGGGTTATCTCCCAAGAAGTTCTTTCTTTATAGCCATTAAGATGGGCTCGCAGTTTTAATGATGCACTCGCAAGAAATAGTAGTTGAAGCAAAAGAGAGCATCAAGAGGCAAATTCAAAACAAATTTAAGTCTAACATGCTTCCTATGAAAAGGAATCTTGTACACAAATAAATTCATGAAGAGCAAAGTAACAAGATCAGGAAGATAAAACAAGTGTAGTTTCAAAAATTTCAGCACATAGAGAGGTGTTTTAGTAACATGAAAATTTCTACCACCATATTTTCCTCTCTCATAATAACTTTCAGTAAAAACATGAGCAAACTCAACAATATAACTATCACATAAAGCATTCTTATCATGAGTCTCATGCATAAAATTATTACTCTCCACATAAGCATAATCAATTTTATTAGTTGTAGTGGGAGCAAATTCAACAAAGTAGCTATCATTATTATTCTCATCATCAAATATAGGAGGCAAAGTATCATCAAAGTAAATTTTCTCCTCAATGCTTGGGGGACTAAAAATATCATGCTCATCAAAGCCAGCTTCCCCAAGCTTAGAATTTTCCATATCATTAGCAACAATGGTGTTCAAAGCGCTCATGCTAATGTGTTCCATGGGTTTTTTAATTTTCACATCAAACCATCCATGTCTTAAATCAGGAAATAGAATAAGAAGGTCATTGTTGCTTTCCATTATGCCTAACTAGTGTAAACAAGAAACCAAATGTCGCAATTGCAGAGTCTAAAGGAAATAGCTTCGAGTACTTACAACGGCGCCGGAAAATAGCTTAGTAGCCGAGATCCGGAGTGTGAGTACCTTTTACCTTTCCTCCCCGGCAACGGCGCCAGAAAATAGCTTAGTAGCCGATATCCGGAGTATGAGTACCTTTTACCTTTCCTCCCCGGCAACGGCGCCAGAAAATAGCTTGATGTCTATGGGTGCTTCTATTCTTGTAGACAGTGTTGGACCTCCAAGAGCAGAGGTTTGTAGAACAGCAGCAAGTTTCCCTTAAGTGGATTACCCAAGGTTTATCGAACTCAGGGAGGAAGAGGTCAAAGATATCCCTCTCATGCAACCCTGCAACCACAAAGCAAGAAGTCTCTTGTGTCCCCAACACACCTAATAGGTGCACTAGTTCGAAGAGATAGTGAAATACAGGTGGTATGAATAAGTATGAGCGAGTACGGCGCCGAAAAGGGCTTGCTGGCGTGCATTGATGGTAGTAATATTGCGGGAAGTAAACAAGCGTAGTAACGCAGCAGTAGTAACTCAGTAAAACATAAACAAGCAGCGATAGCGTATTTAGGAACAAGGCCTAGGGATTAGACTTTCACTAGTGGACACTCTCAACTTTGATCACATAACAGAATAGATAAATGCATACTCTACACTCTCTTGTTGGATGATGAACACATTGCGTAGGATTACACGAACCCTCAATGCCGGAGTTAAAAAGCTCCACAATTCAATGTTCATATTTAAATAACCTTAGAGTGCATGAAAGATCGACACGACTAAACCAAGTACTAACATAGCATGCACACTGTCACCTTCACACCATGTAGGAGGAATAGATCACATCAATACCATCATAGCAATAGTTAACTTCATAATCTACAAGAGATCATAATCATAGCCTACGCCAAGTACTAACACGGATGCACACACTGTCACCATTACACCGTGCAGGAGGAATAAACTACTTTAATAACATCACTAGAGTAGCACATGGATAAATTGTGATACAAAACACATTGCAATCATAAAGAGATATAAATAAGCACTTCACTATGCCATTCATAACAGTGAATAAGTATTCTGTGAAATATAGCCTAAGAGACCCACACGGTGCACACACTGTCACCTTTACACACGTGGGACAAGGAGTCTCCGGAGATCACATAAGTAAAACCCACTTGACTAGCATAATGACATCTAGATTACAAGCATCATCATATGAATCTCAATCATGTAAGGCAGCTCATGAGATTATTGTATTGAACTACATAGGAGAGAGATGAACCACATAGCTACCGGTACAGCCCCGAGCCTCGATGAAGAACTACTCCCTCCTCATGGGAGACAACAGCGGTGATGAAGATGGCGGTGGTGTTGATGGAGGAGCCTTCCGGGGGCACTTCCCGTCCCGGCGGCGTGCGGAACAGAGACTGTCCCCCAGATCTTGGCTTCGCGATGGCGGCGGCTCTGGAAGGTTTCTCGTACCGTGGCTTTTTCGTATCGAGGTTTTAGGTCAGGGACCTTTAAATAGGCGAAGAGGCGGAGTCGGAGGCGCGACGACACAATAGGGGGGCGCGGGCCCAGCCCTGGCCGCGCCACCCTGTCGTCTAGGGCCCACAGGGCCCTCCTCTGGTGGCTCTCGGGTGTTCTGGATGCTTCCGGGCAAAATAGGAACCTGGCCGTTGATTTCGTCCAATTCCGAGAATATTTCCTTACTAGGATTTCTGAAACCAAAACAAAACAGAACGCACTTCGGCATCTCGTCAATAGGTTAGTTCGGAAAACGCATAATAATGACATATAATGTGTATAAAACATGTAGGTATCATCAATAAAGTAGCATGGAACATAAGAAATTATAGATACGTTGGAGACGTATCAGCATCCCCAAGCTTAGTTCCTACTCGTCCTCGAGTAGGTAAACGATAACAATGATAATTTCTTAAGTGACATGCCATCATAACCTTGATCATACTATTGTAAGCATATGTAATGAATGCAGCGATCAAAACAATGGTAATGACATGAGTAAACAAATGAATCATAAAGCAAAGACTTTTCATGAATGGTACTTCAAGACAAGCATCAATAAGTCTTGCATAAGAGTTAACTCATAAAGCAATAAATCAAAGTAAAGGTATTGAAGCAACACAAAGGAAGATTAAGTTTCAGCGGTTGATTTCAACTTATAACATGTATATCTCATGGATAGTGTCAATGTAAAGTAGTATAACAAGTGCAATATGCAAGTATGTAGGAATCAATGCACAGTTCACACAAGTGTTTGCTTCTTGAGGTGGAGAGAAATAGGTGAACTAACTCAACATAAAAAGTAAAAGAATGGCCCTTCGCAGAGGGAAGCATTGATTGCTATATTTGTGCTAGAGCTTTGATTTTGAAAACATCAAGAGAGTATAAAAGTAAAGTTTTAAGAGGTGTTTGTTGTTGTCAACGAATGGTAGTGGGTACTCTAACCCCCTTGCCAGACAAACCTTCAAAGAGCGGCTCCCATTTTATTTTTATTTTTGTGTGGCACTCCTTCCAACCTTTCTTTCACAAACCATGGCTAACCGAATCCTCGGGTGCCTGCCAACAATCTCATACCATGAAGGAGTGCCTTTTTATTTTAGTTTTATTTAGATGACACTCCTCCCCACCTTTGCTTTCTCAAGCCATGGCTAACCGAATCCTTCGGGTGCCGTCCAACAATCACATACCATGGAGGAGTGTCTATTTTTGTTAATTAATTTGGGACTGGGAATCCCATTGCCAGCTCTTTTTGCAAAGTTATTGGATAAGCGGATGAAGCCACTAGTCCATTGGTGAAAGTTGCCCAACAAGATTGAAAGATAAACACCACATACTTCCTCATGAGCTATAAAACATTGACACAAATCAGAGGTGATAACTTTTGAATTGTTTAAAGGTAGCACTCAAGCAATTTACTTTGGAATGGCGGAGAAATACCATGTAGTAGGTAGGTATGGTGGACACAAATGGCATAGTGATTGGCTCAAGGATTTTGGATGCATGAGAAGTATTCCCTCTCGATGCAAGGCTTAGGCTAGCAAGGTTATTTGAAACAAACACAAGTATGAAGTGGTGCAGCAAAACTCACATAAAAGACATATTGTAAACATTATAAGATTCTACACCGTCTTCCTTGTTGTTCAAAACTCAATACTAGAAATTATCTAGACCTTAGAGAGACCAAATATGCAAACCAAATTTTAGCAAGCTCTATGTATTTCTTCATTAATGGGTGCAAAGTATATGATGCAAGAGCTTAAACATGAGCACAACAATTGCCAAGTATCAAATTATCCAAGACATTTTACCAATTACTACATGTAGCATTTCCCGTTTCCAACCATATAACAACAAGTGAAGCGATTAACTTTCGCCCTTAAACATTAAAAGCTAAGAACATATGTGTTCATATGAACCAGCGGAGCGTGTCTCTCTCCCACACAAGGATGAACTTATTCAGAGAACTAAGATAACAAAACAAAAATAAAAGCACACACAGACGCTCCAAGTAAAATACATAAGATGTGACCGAATAAAAATATAGTTTCACTAGAAGAAACCTGATAAGTTGTCGATGAAGAAGGGGATGCCTTGGGCATCCCCAAGCTTAGATGCTTGAGTCTTCTTAAAATATGCATGGATGAACCACCGAGACATCCCCAAGCTTAGACCTTTCACTCTTCTCGATCACATTATATCACCCTCTTCTATTGATCCTTGAAAACTTCTGCCACACCAAACTTCAAGCAAACTCATTAGAGGGTTAGTGCATAATCAAAATTCACATGTTCAGAGGTGACACAATCATTCTTAACACTTCTGGACATTGCACAAAACTTCTGAAAGTTAATGGAACAAAGAAACCCATTCAACAAAGCAAAAGCGGCAATGCGAAATAAAAGGCAGAATCTGTCAAAACAGAACAGTTCGTAAAGACGAATTTTAAAATGGCACCAGACTTGCTCAAATGGAAAAACTCAAAACTAATGAAAGTTGCGTACATATCTGAGGATCACTCACGTAAATTGGCATAATTTTCTGAGTTACCTACAGAGAATTAGGCCCAGATTCGTGACAGACAGCAATGCTGTTTCTGCGCAGCAATCCAAATCTAGCATCAACTTTACCATAGAGACTTTACTTGGCACAAAAACATGATAAGGAGATGTTGCTACAGTAGTAAACAACTTCCAAGACACAAATATAAAACAAAGTACTGTAGTAAAAAAACACATGGGTTATCTCCCAAGAAGTTCTTTCTTTATAGCCATTAAGATGGGCTCAGCAGTTTTAATGATGCACTCGCAAGAAATAGTAGTTGAAGCAAAAGAGAGCATCAAGAGGCAAATTCAAAACAAATTTAAGTCTAACATGCTTCCTATGAAAAGGAATCTTGTACACAAATAAATTCATGAAGAGCAAAGTAACAAGATCAGGAAGATAAAACAAGTGTAGTTTCAAAAATTTCAGCACATAGAGAGGTGTTTTAGTAACATGAAAATTTCTACCACCATATTTTCCTCTCTCATAATAACTTTCAGTAGAAAAATGAGCAAACTCAACAATATAACTATCACATAAAGCATTCTTATCATGAGTCTCATGCATAAAATTATTACTCTCCACATAAGCATAATCAATTTTATTAGTTGTAGTGGGAGCAAATTCAACAAAGTAGCTATCATTATTATTCTCATCATCAAATATAGGAGGCAAAGTTTCACCAAAGTAAATTTTCTCCTCAATGCTTGGGGTACTAAAAATATCATGCTCATCAAAGCCAGCTTCCCCAAGCTTAGAATTTTCCATATCATTAGCAACAATGGTGTTCAAAGCGCTCATGCTAATGTGTTCCATGGGTTTTTTAATTTTCACATCAAACCATCCATGTCTTAAATCAGGAAATAGAATAAGAAGGTCATTGTTGCTTTCCATTATGCCTAACTAGTGTAAACAAGAAACCAAATGTCGCAATTGCAGAGTCTAAAGGAAATAGCTTCGAGTACTTACAACGGCGCCGGAAAATAGCTTAGTAGCCGAGATCCGGAGTGTGAGTACCTTTTACCTTTCCTCCCCGGCAACGGCGCCAAAAAATAGCTTAGTAGCCAAGATCCGGAGTATGAGTACCTTTTACCTTTCCTCCCCGGCAACGGCGCCAGAAAATAGATTGATGTCTATGGGTGCTTCTATTCTTGTAGACAGTGTTGGACCTCCAAGAGCAGAGGTTTGTAGAACAGCAGCAAGTTTCCCTTAAGTGGATTACCCAAGGTTTATCGAACTCAGGGAGGAAGAGGTCAAAGATATCCCTCTCATGCAACCCTGCAACCACAAAGCAAGAAGTCTCTTGTGTCCCCAACACACCTAATAGGTGCACTAGTTCGGCGAAGAGATAGTGAAATACGGGTGGTATGAATAAGTATGAGCGGTAGTACGGCGCGAAAAGGGCTTGCTGGCGTGCAGTTGATGGTAGTAATATTGCGGGAAGTAAACAAGCAGTAGTAACTCAGTAAAACAGTAAACAAGCAGCGATAGCGTATTTAGGAACAAGGCCTAGGGATTAGACTTTCACTAGTGGACACTCTCAACTTTGATCACATAACAGAATAGATAAATGCATACTCTACACTCTCTTGTTGGATGATGAACACATTGCGTAGGATTACACGAACCCTCAATGCCGGAGTTAAAAAGCTCCACAATTCAATGTTCATATTTAAATAACCTTAGAGTGCATGAAAGATCGACACGACTAAACCAAGTAATAACATAGCATGCACACTGTCACCTTCACACCATGTAGGAGGAATAGATCACATCAATACCATCATAGCAATAGTTAACTTCATAATCTACAAGAGATCATAATCATAGCCTACGCCAAGTACTAACACGGATGCACACACTGTCACCATTACACCGTGCAGGAGGAATAAACTACTTTAATAACATCACTAGAGTAGCACATGGATAAATTGTGATACAAAACACATTGCAATCATAAAGAGATATAAATAAGCACTTCACTATGCCATTCATAACAGTGAATAAGTATTCTGTGAAATATAGCCTAAGAGACCCACACGGTGCACACACTGTCACCTTTACACACGTGGGACAAGGAGTCTCCGGAGATCACATAAGTAAAACCCACTTGACTAGCATAATGACATCTAGATTACAAGCATCATCATATGAATCTCAATCATGTAAGGCAGCTCATGAGATTATTGTATTGAACTACATAGGAGAGAGATGAACCACATAGCTACCGGTACAGCCCCGAGCCTCGATGAAGAACTACTCCCTCCTCATGGGAGAAAGCAGCGGTGATGAAGATGGCGGTGGTGTCGATGGAGGAGCCTTCCGGGGGCACTTCCCGTCCGGCGGCGTGCCGAACGAGACTCCTGTCCCCGGATCTTGGCTTCGCGATGGCGGCGGCTCGGAAGGTTTCTCGTACCGTGGCTTTTCGTATCGAGGTTTTAGGTCGGGGACCTTTAAATAGGCGAAGAGGCGGAGTCGGAGGGGCGACGACACAATAGGGGGCGCGGGCCCAGCCACGCCGCGCCACCCTGCGTCTGGGCCCACAGGCCCTCCTCCGGTGGCTCTCGGGTGTTCGGATGCTTCCGGGCAAAATAGGAACCTGGCCGTTGATTTCGTCCAATTCCGAGAATATTTCCTTACTAGGATTTCTGAAACCAAAAACAGCAGAAAACAGGAACTGGCACTTCGGCATCTCGTCAATAGGTTAGTTCCGGAAAACGCATAATAATGACATATAATGTGTATAAAACATGTAGGTATCATCAATAAAGTAGCATGGAACATAAGAAATTATAGATACGTTGGAGACGTATCAGCATCCCCAAGCTTAGTTCCTACTCGTCCTCGAGTAGGTAAACGATAACAATGATAATTTCTTAAGTGACATGCCATCATAACCTTGATCATACTATTGTAAGCATATGTAATGAATGCAGCGATCAAAACAATGGTAATGACATGAGTAAACAAATGAATCATAAAGCAAAGACTTTTCATGAATGGTACTTCAAGACAAGCATCAATAAGTCTTGCATAAGAGTTAACTCATAAAGCAATAAATCAAAGTAAAGGTATTGAAGCAACACAAAGGAAGATTAAGTTCCAGCGGTTGATTTCAACTTATAACATGTATATCTCATGGATAGTGTCAATGTAAAGTAGTATAACAAGTGCAATATGCAAGTATGTAGGAATCAATGCACAGTTCACACAAGTGTTTGCTTCTTGAGGTGGAGAGAAATAGGTGAACTAACTCAACATAAAAAGTAAAAGAATGGCCCTTCGCAGAGGGAAGCATTGATTGCTATATTTGTGCTAGAGCTTTGATTTTGAAAACATCAAGAGAGTATAAAAGTAAAGTTTTAAGAGGTGTTTGTTGTTGTCAACGAATGGTAGTGGGTACTCTAACCCCCTTGCCAGACAAACCTTCAAAGAGCGGCTCCCATTTTATTTTTATTTTTGTGTGGCACTCCTTCCAACCTTTCTTTCACAAACCATGGCTAACCGAATCTCGGGTGCCTGCCAACAATCTCATACCATGAAGGAGTGCCTTTTTATTTTAGTTTTATTTAGATGACACTCCTCCCCACCTTTGCTTTCTCAAGCCATGGCTAACCGAATCCTTCGGGTGCCGTCCAACAATCACATACCATGGAGGAGTGTCTATTTTTGTTAATTAATTTGGGACTGGGAATCCCATTGCCAGCTCTTTTTGCAAAGTTATTGGATAAGCGGATGAAGCCACTAGTCCATTGGTGAAAGTTGCCCAACAAGATTGAAAGATAAACACCACATACTTCCTCATGAGCTATAAAACATTGACACAAATCAGAGGTGATAACTTTTGAATTGTTTAAAGGTAGCACTCAAGCAATTTACTTTGGAATGGCGGAGAAATACCATGTAGTAGGTAGGTATGGTGGACACAAATGGCATAGTGATTGGCTCAAGGATTTTGGATGCATGAGAAGTATTCCCTCTCGATACAAGGCTTAGGCTAGCAAGGTTATTTGAAACAAACACAAGTATGAAGTGGTGCAGCAAAACTCACATAAAAGACATATTGTAAACATTATAAGATTCTACACCGTCTTCCTTGTTGTTCAAAACTCAATACTAGAAATTATCTAGACCTTAGAGAGACCAAATATGCAAACCAAATTTTAGCAAGCTCTATGTATTTCTTCATTAATGGGTGCAAAGTATATGATGCAAGAGCTTAAACATGAGCACAACAATTGCCAAGTATCAAATTATCCAAGACATTTTACCAATTACTACATGTAGCATTTCCCGTTTCCAACCATATAACAACAAGTGAAGCGATTAACTTTCGCCCTTGAACATTAAAAGCTAAGAACACATGTGTTCATATGAACCAGCGGAGCGTGTCTCTCTCCCACACAAGGATGAACTTATTCAGAGAACTAAGATAACAAAACAAAAATAAAAGCACACACAGACGCTCCAAGTAAAATACATACGATGTGACTGAATAAAAATATAGTTTCACTAGAAGAAACCTGATAAGTTGTCGATGAAGAAGGGGATGCCTTGGGCATCCCCAAGCTTAGATGCTTGAGTCTTCTTAAAATATGCAGGGATGAACCACCGAGACATCCCCAAGCTTAGACCTTTCACTCTTCTCGATCACATTATATCACCCTCTTCTATTGACCCTTGAAAACTTCTGCCACACCAAACTTCAAGCGCTTTTACGGCGTCCGCCCGTACTTGAGCTCATCAGCTCCTCGATTTAGTTTCAGGAAAAACATCGGTTGGCCCTAGCCTGTCGACCCAGACTCAGGCTCCTTGATTGTTGTAACAATTTTACCCTTGGGCTAGTATGAAACATTATTCTGCTGCGAGAACTTTAAGTTTGTAATGAACATTATGCCGGCAATGTTGCCAGCATGTTTTTATCATAATATCTTCACTTGTGCTTCTCCTGATAGGGATTACTTATGCCTCTCCCGATGGGAGTTTCGTTGGATGCTTAATTTGACCATATCATCCTCTTAACGCTGTTGCCTGCAGGTTTTCCCAGTGCCCTCGTTTGTTGATGACTCCTCTGGTGTTCTTCCCGAAAGTGATCGGATCCAACGGATGAAGGATCGGATCACCCAGATGGAGAAGGACCTGCGCAGCACTTATGCCTTGGCCGCGATTATCAACAAGAAGAGCGAGATTGCAGCCGACATAGAGCGGTACGCTCTTACTGAGCTGCATAAAGCTACAAAGAGCTTGAACTGTGAGTCCTTTGATCTCTTCACCCTTTGGTCGATAGCGTTTTTGTTGCCTGCCAAAACCCACCGGCGAGCAGTGGTTAAGCAACACGAAGAGCCGGGAGGCTTCCAAGGAGGGGGCCCTGGTCCCTCGACGTCGTCCCGCAAATGTTTCGACACGTCCTAGAGGTTGCAGGCGTGCCACGACCTATACCGGTCGGGAAGGTGTTGAATTGCTCCGATTAGTTTGCATGGCGAGACACGTAAACATTAAATACGAGCCCTATCGGCTCTCAGGTTGCCCTGTGGATCGGCTCAAAGAGCCGATCGCCCCATGGCTTACGTCGGGTTAACGATGACATGGGGCTCTGCTTGATCAATATAAAGCTAAACCAATCTACGACAGTTTAGGGTTTTCACCGCATGATCGGAACATCCTACGCGTAGTTGAGCCTAATAGACACGAAAGATAATGGAAAACTAACCCTAGAAGAGGCCTAAAAACCAACATTAAGCCAATTCCCGGAACATCCCTCTTAGGATTAACAAACCATACCTTACGTGCTACCGGATCGTTCAACCCGTTTGCAAGGCCTAATCATACAGATATTAAACCAATCCTTGAAGAATCAAGGAGCAACTATAACAGATTGGATCTACTAAATAACGAACAAGCAAGGTGCTGCCCTTACACCTAGGTAGGTGTGATACGTCTCCAACGTATCGATAATTTCTTATGTTCCATGCTACTTTATTGATGATACCTACATGTTTTATGCACATTATATGTCATATTTATGCATTTTCTGGAACTAACCTATTAACAAGATGCCGAAGAGCCGGTTGTTGTTTTCTGCTGTTTTTGGTTTCAGAAATCCTAGTAGGAAATATTCTCGGAATTGGACGAAACTTTCGCCCAGGGTCCTATTTTTGCACGAAGCTTCCGAAGACCGAAGAGATAACGAAGTGGGGCCACGAGGCAGCCAGGGGATAGGGCGGCGGGGCCCGGGCCTGGCCGCGCCCGCCCCCTGGGCCCTCGTGTGGCCCCCGCGTTGCCCTTTCGCCTACTTAAAGCCTCCGTCGCAAACCCCCCGAGAGCCACGATACGGAAAACCTTCCGAGACGCCGCCGCCGCGAATCCCATCTCGGGGATTCAGGAGATCGCCTCGGCACCCTGCCGGAGAGGGGATTCATCTCCCGGAGGACTCTTCATCGCCATGATCGCCTCCGGAGTGATGAGTGAGTAGTTCACCCTGGACCATGGGTCCATAGCAGTAGCTAGATGGTCGTCTTCTCCTTGTTGTGCTTCATTGTTGGATCTTGTGAGCTGCCTAACATGATCAAGATCATCTATATGTAATTCTATATGTTGTGTTTGTCGGGATCCGATGGATAGAGAATACTATGTTATGGTGATTATCAATCTATTGTTTATGTGTTGTTTATGATCTTGCATGCTCTCCGTTATTAGTAGAGGCTCTGGCCAAGTTTTTGCTCTTAACTCCAAGAGGGAGTATTTATGCTCGATAGTGGGTTCATGCCTTCATTGACACTGGGATCGTGACAGTAGGTTCTAAGGTTGTGATGTGCTGTTGCCACTAGGGATAAAACATTGATGCTATGTCTAAGAATGTAGTTGTCGATTACATTACGCACCATACTTAATGCAATTGTCTGTTGCTTAGCAACTTAATACTGAATGGGGTTCGGATGATAACCTGAAGGTGGACTTTTTAGGCATAGATGCAGTTGGATGGCGGTCTATGTACTTTGTCGTAATGCCCAATTAAATCTCACTATATTTATCATATCATGTATATGCATTGTTATGCCCTTCTCTATTTGTCAATTGCCCGACTGTAATTTGTTCACCCAACATGCTTTTATCTTATGGGAGAGACACCTCTAGTGAACTGTGGACCCCGGTCCTATTCTTTACATAGCATACAATCTACTGCAATTGTTCTTTACTGTTTTCTTGCAAACAATCATCTTCCACTCGATACGCTTAATCCTTTGTTACAGCAAGCCGGTGAGATTGACAACCTCACTGTTCGTTGGGGCAGCATAGCTAAGCAAACATGTATAAGAAAAGCATCCATGCCAGCCCCAAAACACCTATGATAAATAGTGTTACTCGCCATCAACAACGCTTCAGCACGAGCAACACAAGGTAACGAATAAACGCGTACTGCCTAGATCGCAAGAGCATGATGCTTACCCGGAAGAAACCCTCGAAAGTAGGGGTGGCGATGTGCCTGATTTGTGGTTGTTGTGAACGTGATTGTCCTCCTTTTTCGATAACCCTAGATACATATTTATAGTCCAAGGGACTTTCTAATTCGGGCGTGCACCTAACCGTGCACGGGTTAAACTCTATCTTTTAATTCTAAACTAAGATGCGATCTACTATATTACAGATACACGGGCAATTAAGCCCAAACTCTTCATGCAAGGCCGCTTCAAAGATGCTCCACGCGTATAACCTTCAAGCCCATCTTCACTTACGGCCCATCTCCTGATTTGGCCAAAATCTGGTGATAACACATGCCCCCTGGTTTTGGCAATGATAATTTCAAAACCACTCTGTTTTTCCTTCGAAGGGTCATGTCGTGGGAGCCCGTCGCAGTATTCTTCATCATGATGCCTTGCCTTCTCAACTTCTCTGCACGATTTGACAGTTTTGGCACCACATCCTCGAAAACTGCTTGAGCATTAAATCTTATGCAAGACTTATTTATGCTTGTTTTGAAGTACTATTCATGAAAAGTCTTTGCTTTATGATTCACTTGTTTACTCATGTCATTACCATTGTTTTGATCGCTGCATTCATTACATATGTTTACAAATAGTATGATCAAGATTATGATGGCATGTCACTTCAGAAATTATCTTTGTTATCGTTTTACCTGCTCGAACTAAGCTTGGGGATGCTGATACGTCTCCAACGTATCGATAATTTCTTATGTTCCATGCTACATTATTGATGATATCTACATGTTTTATGCACATTATATGTCGTATTTACGCATTTTCGGAACTAACCTATTAACAAGATGCCGAAGAGCCATTGCTTTGTTTCTGTTTTTGGTTTTGAGAAATCCTAGTGACGAAATATTCTCGGAATTGGACGAAATCCCGGGGGTCCTATTTTTGCACGAAGCTTCCCAAGACCGAAGGAGAGTCGAGTGGGGCCACGAGGTGGCGACACCACAGGCGGCGCGGCCCAGGCCACGGCGCGCCGACCTATGGTGTGGGCCCTCGTGCCGCCTCTTGACCTGCCCTTCCGCCTACAAATAGCCTCCGTCGCGAAACCCCCAGTGCGAGAGCCACGATACGGAAACCTTGCGAGACGCCGCCGCCCTAATCCCATCTCGGGGATTCAGGAGATCGCCTCCGGCACCCTGCCGGGAGGGGATTCATCTCCCGGAGGACTCTTCATCGCCATGATCGCCTCGGAGTGATGAGTGAGTAGTTCACCCCTGGACTATGGGTCCATAGAAGTAGCTAGATGGTCGTCTTCTCCTAATTGTGCTTCATTGTTGGATCTTGTGAGCTGCCTAACATGATCAAGATCATCTATCTGTAATACTATATGTTGTGTTTGTCGGGATCCGATGAATAGAGAATGCTATGTTATGGTGATTATCAATCTATTGTTTATGTGTTGTTTACGATCTTGCATGCTCTCCGTTACTAGTAGAGGCTCTGGCCAAGTTTTTACTCTTAACTCCAAGAGGGAGTATTTATGCTCGATAGTGGGTTCATGCCTTCATTGATACCTGGGACAGTGACAGAAAGTTCTAAGGTTGTGATGTGCTGTTGCCACTAGGGATAAAACATTGATTCTATGTCTAAGGATGTAGTTGTCGATTACATTACGCACCATACTTAATGCAATTGTCTGTTGCTTCAACTTAATACTGAAAGGGGTTCGGATGATAACTGAAGGTGGACTTTTTAGGCATAGATGCAGTTGGATGGCGGTCTATGTACTTTGTCGTAATGCCCTGATTAAATCTCACTATATTTGTCATATCATGTATATGCATTGTTATGCCCTTTTCTATTTGTCAATTGCCCTGTAATTTGTTCACCCAACATGCTTTTATCTTATGGGAGAGACACCTCTAGTGAACTGTGGACCCCGGTCCTATTCTTTACATCGCATACAATCTACTGCAATACTTGTTTTATTGTTTTCTTGCAAACAATCATCTTCCACACAATACGGTTAATCCTTTGTTACAGCAAACCGGTGAGATTGACAACCTCGATGTTTCGTTGGGGCAAAGTACTTTGGTTGTGTTGTGCAGGTTCCACGTTGGCGCCGGAATCCCTGGTGTTGCGCCGCATCACATTTCGCCACCATCAACCTTCAACGTGCTTCTTGGCTCCTCCTGGTTCGATTAAACCTTGGTTTCTTTCTGAGGGAAAACTTGCCACTGTGCGCATCATACCTTCCTCTTGGGGTTCCCAACGGACATGTACATTTACGCGCATGAAGCCTGTTTTCGCGCCGTTGCGGGGAGATCAAGACACGCTGCAAGGGGAGTCTCCACTTCTCAATCTCTTTACTTTGTTTTTGTCTTGCTTTATTTTATTTACTACTTTGTTTGCTGCACCTAAACAAAACACAAAAAAATTAGTTGCTAGTTTTACTTTATTTATTGTCTTGCTCTCTATATCAAAAACACAAAAAAAAATTAGTTACTTGCATTTACTTTATCTAGTTTGCTTTATTTACTGTTGCTAAAATGAATACCCCTGAAAATACTAAGTTGTGTGATTTCACAACCACTAATAATAATGATTTCCTATGCACACCTATTGCTCCACCTGCTACTACAGCAGAATTCTTTGAAATTAAACCTGCTCTGCTGAACCTTGTTATGAGAGATCAATTTTCTGGTGTTAGTTGATGATGTTGCTGCCCATCTTAATAATTTTGTTGAACTTTGTGAAATGCAAAAGTATAAGGATGTAGATGGTGATATTATTAAATTGAAATTGTTTCCTTTCTCATTAAGAGGAAGAGCTAAAGATTGGTTGCTATCTTTGCCTAAGAATAGTATTGATTCATGGACTAAATGCAAGGATGCTTTTATTGGTAGATATTATCCTCCCGCTAAAATTATATCTTTGAGAAGTAGCATAATGAATTTTAAGCAATTAGATAATGAACATGTTGCTCAAGCATGGGAGAGAATGAAATCTTTGGTAAAGAATTGCCCAACCCATGGACTGACTACTTGGATGATCATCCAAACTTTCTATGCAGGACTGAATTTTTCTTCGCGGAATTTATTGGATTCAGCTGCTGGAGGTACCTTTATGTCCATCACTTTGGGGCGGCTACAAAACTTCTTGATGATATGATGATAAATTACTCTGAATGGCACACGGAAAGAGCTCCACAAGGTAAGAAGGTAAATTTTGTTGAAGAAACCTCTTCCTTGAGTGATAAGATTGATGTGATTATGTCTATGCTTGTGAATGGTAGATCTAATGTAGATCCAAATAATGTTCCTTTAGCCTCATTGGTTGCTCAAGAAGACAATGTTGATGTGAATTTCATTAAAAATAATAATTTCAACAACAGTGCTTATAGGAACAAGTCTGGTAATAACTATAGGCCATATCCTGCTAGTGGTAATGATTATGGTAATTCTTATGGTAGATATGAGGAAAAGATGCTAGAAATTGAGAGATCCACTAAAATTTTTATGCAATCACAATATGAGCAAAATCAATTGTTTACTAAAACTATGAATGAACAATCTACCTTGTTGAAAAATATAGGAAATCAACTTGAAAACTTGAATAGGGAGATTTCTGGTCTGCAAACTAAAATTTCAAATGCTGAAACCCGAATCTCATACATGTCCGCATCACAATCCTCTCTAATTAATAAAATGGCTGCTAAACCTGATGATATTGATAATAAGATTACTACTACAGCAAATGTCATCCAAGTTAGAATTAATGAGAATATAAGATTAATGGCTGAATTGCGTGCTAGGTGGGATAGAGAAGAAAATGAAAAACTAGCTAAAGAGAATAATGTAGCTAAAGTTTGGACTATTACCACCACTAGTAATGTTAATTCTTCACATGTTGCTGCACCTCCTACTATCAATGGTAAAATAATTGGTGTTGGCAATGTTTCTACTCCTAGTGCAAAGCGTACAAAGCTGCCTGAAATTGCTAAAACTGCTGAAACTGCTTGTGATAAAACTGCTGAAATTTTTTCCAACCTTGGGGACAATGATCCCATTGCTGTAGCTCATAATGATTTAGATTTTGATGATTGCCACATCTCTGAAGTTATAAAGTTCTTACAAAAACTTGCTAAAAGTCCTAATGCTAGTGCTATAAATTTAGCCTTTACAAAACATATTACAAATGCTCTCATAAAAGCTAGAGAAGAGAAACTAAAACTTGAAACTTCTATTCCTAGAAAGTTAGAAGATGGTTGGGAGCCCATCATTAAAATGAAATTCAATGACTTTGAATGTAATGCTTTATGTGATCTTGGTGCAAGTATTTCTGTTATGCCTAAAAAGATTTATGATATGCTTGACTTGCCACCATTGAAGAATTGTTATTTGGATGTTAATCTTGCCGATAATGTTAAAAAGAAACCTTTGGGGAGGATTGATAATGTGCGCATTACGGTTAACAATAACCTTGTCCCCGTTGATTTTGTTGTCTTGGATATCGAATGCAATGCATCTTGTCCTATTGTGTTGGGAAGACCTTTTCTTCGAACTGTTGGTGCTGTTATTGATATGAGGGAAGGTAATATTAAATATCAATTTCCTCTCAAGAAAGGTATGGAACACTTCCCTAGAAAGAGAATGAAGTTACCTTTTGATTCTATTATTAGAACAAGTTATGATGTTGATGCTTCTACTCTTGATAATACTTGATTTGCACTTTCTGCGCCTAGAAAGGCGTTAAAGAAAAGCGCTTATGGGAGACAACCCATGTTTTTACTACAGTACTTTGTTTTATATTTGAGTCTTGAAGTTGTTTACTACTGTAGAAACCTCTCCTTATCATGTTTTTGTGCCAAGTAAAGTTTCTATGTCAAAGTTGAGGTTATATTTGGGATCGCTGCGCGAAACAGCATTGCTGTCTGTCACGAATCTGGGCAGAAGTCTCTGTAGAAAATTCGAAAAAATCTGCCAATTTACGAGCGTGATTCTCAGATATGTACGCAACTTTCATTAGTTTTGAGTTTTTCCATTTGAGCAAGTCTGGTGCCACTTTAAAATTCGTCTTTACGAACTGTTCTTTTGATATATTCTGCCTTTTATTTCGCATTGCCTCTTTTGCTATGTTGGATAAATTTCTTTGATCCATTAATGTCCAGTAGCTTTATGCAATGTCCAGAAGTGTAAATAATGATTGTGTCACCTCTGAATATGTGAATTATTAATTGTGCACTAACCCTCTAATGAGTTTGCTTGAAGTTTGGTGTGAAGGAAGTTTTCAAGGGTCAAGAGAGGAGTATGATATACTATGATCAAGAGGAGTGAAAACTCTAAGCTTGGGGATGCCCCGTGGTTCATCCCTGCATATTTTAAGAAGACTCAAGTGTCTAAGCTTGGGGATGCCCAAGGCATCCTTCTTCATCGACAACATCATCAGGTTCCTCCCCTGAAACTATATTTTTATTCGGTCACATCTTGTGTTCTTTACTTGGAGCGTCGGTTTGTTTTTGTTTTTGTTTGAATAAGATGGATCCTAGCATTCACTTTGTGGAGAGAGACACGCTCCGTTGTTGCATATGGACAAATATGTCCTTAGGCTTTACTCATAATGTTCAAGGCGAAGTTTCTTCTTCGTTAATTTGTTATATTGTTGGAATTGGAAAATGCTACATGTAGTAATTCTAAAATGTCTTGGATAATGTGATACTTTGCAATTGTTGTGCTCATGTTTAAGCTCTTGCATCATATACTTTGCACCCATTAATGAAGAAATACATAGAGCTTGCTAAAATTTGGTTTGCATATTTGGTCTCTCTAAGGTCTAGATAATATCTAGTATTGAGTTTTGAACAACAAGGAAGACGGTGTAGAGTTTTATAATGTTTACAATATGTCTTTTATGTGAGTTTTGCTGCACCGGTTCATCCTTGAGTTTGCTTCAAATAACCTTGCTAGCCTAAACCTTGTATCGAGAGGGAATACTTCTCATGCATCCAAAATCCTTGAGCCAACTACTATGCCATTTGTGTCCACCATACCTACCTACTACATGGTATTTCTCCGCCATTCCAAAGTAAATTGCTTGAGTGCTACCTTTAAAATTCCATCATTCACCTTTGCAATATATAGCTCATGGGACAAAATAGCCTTAAAAACTATCGTAGTATCGAATATGTACTTATGCACTTTATCTCTTATTAAGTTGCTTGTTGTGCGATAACCATGCTTCTGGGGACGCCATCAATTACTCTTTGTTGAATATCATGTGAGTTGCTATGCATGTCCGTCTTGTCTGAAGTAAGAGGATCTACCACCTTAATGGTTGGAGCATGCATATTGTTAGAGAAGAACATTGGGCCGCTAACTAAAGCCATGAATCATGGTTGAAGTTTCAGTTTTGGACATATATCCTCAATCTCATATGAGAATAATAATTGTTGCCACATGCTTATGCATTAAAGAGGAGTCCATTATCTGTTGTCCATGTTGTCCCGGTATGGATGTCTAAGTTGAGAATAATCAAAAGCGAGAAATCCAAAATGCGAGCTTTCTCCTTAGACCTTTGTACAGGCGGCATGGAGGTACCCCTTTGTGACACTTGGTTGAAACATGGCATTGCGAAGATCCGGTAGTCCAAGCTAAGTAGGACAAGGTGCGGGCACTATTAGTATACTATGCATGAGGCTTGCAACTTGTAAGATATAATTTACATAACTCATATGCTTTATTACTACCGTTGACAAAATTGTTTCATGTTTTCAAAATAAAAGCTCTAGCACAAATATAGCAATCGATGCTTTCCTCTTTGAAGGACCATTCTTTTACTTTTATTGTTGAGTCAGTTCACCTATCTCTCTCCACCTCAAGAAGCAAACACTTGTGTGAACTGTGCATTGATTCCTACATACTTGCATATTGCACTTGTTATATTACTCTATATTGACAATATCCATGAGATATACATGTTATAAGTTGAAAGCAACCGCTGAAACTTAATCTTCCTTTGTGTTGCTTCAACACCTTTACTTTGATTTATTGCTTTATGAGTTAACTCTTATGCAAGACTTATTTATGCTTGTCTTGAAGTACTATTCATGAAAAGTCTTTGCTTTATGATTCACTTGTTTACTCATGTCATTACCATTGTTTTGATCGCTGCATTCATTACATATGTTTACAAATAGTATGATCAAGATTATGATGACATGTCACTTCAGAAATTATCTTTGTTATCGTTTTACCTGCTCGGGACGAGCAGAACTAAGCTTGGGGATGCTGATACGTCTCCAACGTATCGATAATTTCTTATGTTCCATGCTACATTATTGATGATATCTACATGTTTTATGCACATTATATGTCGTATTTACGCATTTTTCCGGAACTAACCTATTAACAAGATGCCGAAGAGCCAGGTTCTCTGTTTTTGGTTTCAGAAATCCTAGTAACGAAATATTCTCGGAATTGGACGAAATCAACGCCCGGGTCCTATTTTTGCACGAAGCTTCGAGAAGACCGAAGGAGAGTCGAAGTGGGGGCACGAGGTGGCGACACCACAGGCGGCGCGGCCAGGCCCGGCCGCGCCGACCTATGGTGTGGGCCCTCGTGCCGCCTCTTGACCTGCCCTTCCGCCTACAAATAGCCTCCGTCGCGAAACCCCCAGTACCGAGAGCCACGATACGGAAAACCTTCGAGACGCCGCCGCCGCGAATCCCATCTCGGGATTCAGAGATCGCCTCCGGCTGCCGGAGGGGTTATCTCCGGAGGACTCTTCATCGCCATGATCGCCTCCGGAGTGATGAGTGAGTAGTTCACCCCTGGACTATGGGTCCATAGCAGTAGCTAGATGGTCGTCTTCTCCTAATTGTGCTTCATTGTTGGATCTTGTGAGCTGCCTAACATGATCAAGATCATCTATCTGTAATACTATATGTTTTGTTTGTCGGGATCCGATGAATAGAGAATGCTATGTTATGGTGATTATCAATCTATTGTTTATGTGTTGTTTATGATCTTGCATGCTCTCCGTTACTAGTAGAGGCTCTGGCCAAGTTTTTACTCTTAACTCCAAGAGGGAGTATTTATGCTCGATAGTGGGTTCATGCCTTCATTGATACCTGGGACAGTGAGAAAGTTCTAAGGTTGTGATGTGCTGTTGCCACTAGGGATAAAACATTGATTCTATGTCTAAGGATATAGTTGTTGATGCAATTGTCGCTTGCAACTTAATACTGAAAGGGGTTCGGATGATAACCTGAAGGTGGACTTTTTAGGCATAGATGCGGTTGGATGGCGGTCTATGTACTTTGTCGTAATGCCCGATTAAATCTCACTATATTTATCATATCATGTATATGCATTGTTATGCCCTTTTCTATTTGTCAATTGCCCGACTGTAATTTGTTCACCCAACATGCTTTTATCTTATGGGAGAGACACCTCTAGTGAACTGTGGACCCCGGTCCTATTCTTTACATCGCATACAATCTACTGCAATACTTGTTTTACTGTTTTCTTGCAAACAATCATCTTCCACACAATACGGTTAATCCTTTGTTACGGCAAGCCGGTGAGATTGACAACCTCTGTTTCGTTGGGGCAAAGTACTTTGGTTGTGTTGTGCAGGTTCCACGTTGGCGCCGGAATCCCTGGTGTTGCGCCGCATCACATTTCGCCATCAACCTTCAACGTGCTTCTTGGCTCCTCCTGGTTCGATTAAACCTTGGTTTCTTTCTGAGGGAAAACTTGCCACTGTGCGCATCATACCTTCCTCTTGGTTCCCAACGGACGTGTACATTTACGCGCATCAACAGGCACTGGGAACTTCACACCATCCAACTGTTCGAGCATGTATGCATTACCCTTTAAAACTTGATCAACTTTGTACGGGCCGTGCCAATTTGGAGACCACTTTCCATACATTTTATCCTTAGTCCCCAATGGCAATACAGCTTCCCATACCAGATCACCAACCTGGAACTCCTTTGGCTTCACCTTCTTATTATACGCGCGAGCCACCTTGGCTTTATTCTCTTTGATTTTCTCAAGTGACCAAAGTCTAAGTTCCGTTGCATCCTCAATACTGTCACTCATCAGGGCTGCATATTCTTCAGTAGTTAGATCATTCTGAAATGTAACCCTTCTCGACCCAGCCTTGATTTCCCAGGGTAACACAGCTTCTTGTCCATAGACCAGATGGTATGGCGAGGTTTTTATTGCTCCATGACACGACATGCGATAAGCCCACAAAGCTTCTGACAATACCTCGTGCCAACGCCTAGGATGCTCGTCGATCTTCCTCTTAATCAGCTTGATCAAACTTTTGTTGGACGCTTCAGCCTGTCCATTTGCTTGAGCATAGTATGGAGACGATCGTATCGACTTGATTCCCATATCCTCGCAGAACTTTCTAAACTCCTTAGACACGAAGACCGAACCTCCATCGGTCGTAATAGTCTGGGGAATCCCGAATCTGTGAATAACATGCTCCCTCACAAAATCGACAACATCTGACGCTGCCACTGCCTTCATAGGAACGGCCTCTACCCATTTAGTAAAATAATCTGTAATGGCCAGAACCCACACATGACCTTTGCTCGAAGGAGGATGTATCTTGCCGATCATATCCATGCCCCACCCTCGGAACGGCCACGGCTTGATGATGGGATTCATTGCTGATGCAGGCACCATCTGAATGCTTCCAAACTTCTGGCATGCTTGACACCCTTTATAATACTGGAAACAATCTTCAAGCATGGTGGGCCAATAAAATCCCGATCGCCTAATCAGCCACTTCATCTTATGAGCCGATTGGTGAGTTCCACAGGCACCCTCATGTACCTCATGCAAGAGCCGATTGGACTCGGCTGGTCCCAAACACTTGAGAAGTAACCCTTCCAAAGTTCTGTAGAACATATCATCACCAATCAGGACGTACTTCATGGCCCTGTATCTTATCCGTTTAGGTGCCCCCCGAGCCGGATCTTTCAAGTAATTGAAGATATCGGCTCTCCAATCATCAGGTTCCATGAGCTGCACCTGGAAATCGGCTCCATCTACCACGTCTTTGTATCCTGACGCTGTTTGTGCAAGGTCGTTCGCCTCGGAATTTTGCGACCTTGGGATCCAATGGAAGTTGATATACCTGAACTGTGTCATCAGCTCACGGCATTGCATCCATAATGGGAAGAGCAACTCGCTCTCACACTTATACTCCTCCGTGAGTTGAGAAATCACCAACTTGGAGTCCCCAAATATCTCAACTGCTCTGCCAGCGTCAATAACTCCATTCCCTTGCACATCGCTTCATACTAGCAACATTGTTGGTGCAAGGGGTAGATATCCTGATAGAGAAGGAAAACGTTGCCCCCGAGGCGACACGAGTAGCACGCCGATCGCACCCATCCTCACAGACCGATCCATCGAAGAACATGGTCCATGCACGCACAGATAGTGCTGCAACGTCCGTGTTGATTCGTTCAGCAATAAGATCGGCCAACGCTTGTCCTTTGACTGCTTTAGGCTGATACCGAATATCAAATTCCGATAGGGCAAACATCCATTTGCCGAGTCGGCCTTTCAACACGGAGCCGACAGCATATGCTTGATGACATCCGATTTGCATATGACGATGATTTCAGCTTTCAGCAAGATGTGCTGAATCTTGGTACAGGTGAAGAATAGGCAGAGGCACAACTTCTCGATCTCGAGGTACCTCGTTTCTGCATCCAACATCCTTCTGCTGAGGTAGAAAACCACTTTTTCCAGGCCATCATAGACCTGTACCACCACTGACGCGATGGAGGTGTCAGCTACTGACAGGTAAATGTAGAATGGCCTGTCTTGCTGCGGTGGAACCAACACAGGTGGCTTCGTCAAGTACTCCTTAATATCGTCAAATGCTTGCTGTTGCTGCCCCCAGCGAAACTCCTCATCAGACTTGATTTTGACCAGTCCCATGAACGGCTCAATTCGTCCTGACAGGTTAGAGATGAACCTTCTGACGAAATTAATTTTGCCGATGAGACACTGGAGCTCCTTCTTTGTGGTGGGTGGCTTCATCGTTCGCACTGCCTCTTGACTTTTCAAGCCGATCTCAGTTCCGCGTTCATGAACCAAAAATAGGAACTGACCGGCCGTCACACCAAAGGCACACTTCTTTGGATTCATTCTTAGTCCGAACTTCCTGGTTCGGTCCAGGACGTGTCGCAAATCTTCCAAGTGTCCGTCCACCGAAACAGACTTGACCACCACGTCATCGATGTAAATCTCCACCAATTTGCCGATTAAATCGTGAAAGATGTAATTCATGGCTCTTTGGTATGTTGCGCCGGCATTCTTCAATCCAAATGTCATGACCACATATTCGAACAAGCCTACCGAGCCTGGCACTCTGAATGCAGTCTTGTTTATATCTTCTGGAGCCATAAAGATTTGGTTGTAGCCGGCATTGCCATCCATGAAGCTTAGAACTTTATGACCAGCAGCTGCATTGATCAACGTCTCTGCTACTGGCATCGGATACTCATCCTTGGGAGTGGCACTATTGAGATTCCGAAAATCTATGGCGACGCGCCATCGGCCATCCTTTTTCTCCACAGTACGACATTGGAAATCCATTCAGCGTACCTGCATGGCCTGATGAACCCGGCGTCCAACATCTTCTGGATTTCTTTCTTGACTTCCACCAAGATTTCGGCCTTCATCGTCGTGCTGGCTGGAACGGCCGAAATCCTTTCTTCGGAGGGAGCCGATGCTCAATGATACTCCTGTCTAACCAGGCATCTCTGTATAATCCCATGCGAAACAATCTGGGTACTCTTTCAACAGGGCTATCAACTGGCTCCTCAGCTGTGGATCCAACTTTTTGCTGATAAATGTTGGTCGTGGCTTATCCAGGGCCAATGTCGATCTCTTCTAGCTCATCAGCTGATGTGAACCCATACCCCAGCTTTCCATCGCCTGCTAAATCAATGTTGGATACAGGCAGAGGGTATGTTGAGGCTAATTTTGGCCGGTCGCTAGAATCGGCCTCCTTTTTCATTGCAATGCTTAATGAGGGTTCACAACTTCTTGGTTCTCTGTTATAGCTACGTGACATGCTGGAAGTGAGATCCTCGCTTTTTATTTTTTGGGGCCGATCGCATGTATCGGCCTCCTCTTCATCTTTGTCACGGGAGTGCTTGCTCTGGCTTATCCTTGCTATGGCGATCTGCAAGCCCTGCCATGTTGATATCAAAGAGAAACCTGGCTCGCATATGCAGTGACTGAGATCCACCATGTTGACGTCGGGAAACGGATTCGTATCAACTCTCATGGCAAACTGACCGAAGAGTAATCGGCCTTGTTCTATCGCCATTTGAATCTGTCCGCAAGACTTTGCAGTCGTTGGTGGCATGGGTGAACGTGTGATGCCATTTGCAGTATGGCCCGTTCATCTCTTGTACCGTGGGGATTTTGTGGCCTTCGGGTAACTTCAGCTGTTTCCTTCAGCAGCAAATCAAAAATTTGCTCCGTTTTGCTCAAATCAAAGTCAAACCCTTTTGCAGGCCCTGGTTGTTTCACCCACTTGCAAGACACGGGCTTTGCCCCCGAGTCCATTCAGCTACAGCGATTTCCTGATCTCCTGCAGAATCTTCATCTTCGTCTGTCTCGATCAGCGACGCGCTTGAACTTGTCCTGGTACAATTCCGGGTGGCGCTGTTCATACGATGTCAATTTCTGAACCATATGCGCCATGAATTGTAGTCCGCTTGGAAGGTCACGTCTTTGAGCGGCGCTGACAGGCCTGCTATCGCCGCTCGACGCTTCCTTCTCGGATAAACGAACCGAATAACATCGGTTCGACGGTCCTTTGGATGTATTCGACACCGTCTCTCCTCGCTCTGCCGAACCTGGGTCAGATCGGCAATGCCGCTCAGTAGCTTCTGAATGGTATTGTATGTGGAATTGTTCCTCCAGCTGCTTCCACGTCCGAACCGAATCCGGTGGCAACGAGGTGTACCACCCAAAGGCCGGACCCGTGAGAGATTGTGAGAAAAAACTCACACGCAGCTCGTCTGAAGCTGAGACCATGCCCAACTGTGCCAAATATCGGCTCACGTGCTCGATTGAGCTGGTTCCTTCTGATCCACTAAATTTTGTGAAGTCAGGGAGCCGATACTTAGGCGGTAGTGGGATTAGGTCATACTCGTTGGGATACGGCTTGGAATAGCCGATCATTCTCTTCTTCGGTAGGATGCCGAACTGATCTCTCAAGATTGCGGTGATCTCATCCACCGTAGGAGCTGCAGAGGTTGAGCGTTCATGACTTGTTCCGGTGGCATATTTAGCTAGCCACGCGTGTTTCTCAGAATCTGCTCCAGAACTGTTTCCTGCTCAACTATTCTGTTCCGGCGACCCTTCTGCCGTGTCCCTCTGCCGTAACTGGCTCATCCAATTGTTGCAGTCCGGCACGTATGTGCACACGTATCCATGTGGAATCTCCTTGGGCGGCTCATACAGGAATTGGTAATCGCCAGGATCACCTCCAACCTTGTAGACAACGTACGCCGGCGAACCTCGTTGCTGTGGAGCTGCCATCGTGTACGGCAGTGGTGGCCTGTAGAACGGTATCTCTCCCGATGAATTCCTAGCGCAGGTCCTGAAGGAGAATACCGATGCTTCATGATTTCTTGCACCACGTGAAGCGCAACACGCTCCAAAGTGTTCACCAGGCTCTCAGAATGCCGATGTAGAGAATGAGCGACGGCATAGTTAATTTCTGCCGCAGGGCTCGGTACGTTCATCCGAAGGGAGAGATAGATCTAGTCCCTCCAACGCGCCTTCGGGTTGGAACCCTTTGAACTTGATCCCGTGCGAACGGGTCTTCTCGAAAGAGCCGATGAGATCGGCTTCGAAGATGGCCTTGAGATCATCATATTTCTTCTTGTGCTCAGCAGGCAGATCTTCGTACTTGACCGGTTCTTCCGCCATCTCGGATGTTGACGTGGATGTTGCGAAGATTGTCCCACCGGGCGTGCCAGAATGTGTTGCTCAAAACCCACCGGCGGCAGTGGTTAAGCAACACGAAGAGCCGGGAGGCTTCCAAGACTGCAGGGGGCCCTGGTCCCTCGACGTCGTCCCGCAAATGTTCCGGCACACGTCCTAGCGGTTGCAAGGGTGTGCCACCTGACTATACCTGGTCAGGAAGGTGTTGAATTGCTCCGATTAGTTTCCTGCATGGCAGACACGTAAACATTAAATACGAGCCCTATCGGCTCTCGGGTTGCCCTGTGGATCGGCTCAAAGAGCCGATCGCCCCATGGCTTACGTCGGGTTAACGATGACATGGGGCTCCTGCTTGATCAATATAAAGCTAAACCAATCTACGACAGTTTAGGGTTTTCACCGCATGATCGGAACATCCTACGCGTAGTTGAGCCTAATAGACACGAAAGATAATGGAAAACTAACCCTAGAAGAGGCCTAAAAACCAACATTAAGCCAATTCCCGGAACATCCCTCTTAGGATTAACAAACCATACCTTACGTGCTACCGGATCGTTCAACCCGTTTGCAAGGCCTAATCATACAGATATTAAACCAATCCTTGAAGAATCAAGGAGCAACTATAACAGATTGGATCTACTAAATAACGAACAAGCAAGGTGCTTCCCTTACACCTAGGTAGGTGTAAGGGCAGCTAGATATCGTGGGGCAGCATAGCTAAGCAAGCATGTATAAGAAAAGCATCCATGCCAGCCCCAAAACACCTATGATAAATAGTGTTACTCGCCATCAACAACGCTTCAGCACGAGCAACACAAGGTAACGAATAAACGCATACTGCCTAGATCGCAAGATGCGATCTAGGCAGCATGATGCTTACCCGGAAGAAACCCTCGAAAGTAGGGGTGGCGATGCGCCTGATTTGTGTTTGTTGTGAACGTGATTGTCCTCCTTTTTCGATAACCCAAGATACATATTTATAGTCCAAGGGACTTTCTAATTCGGGCGTGCACCTAACCGTGCACGGGTTAAACTCTATCTTTTAATTCTAAACTAAGATGCGATCTACTATATTACAGATACACGGGCAATTAAGCCCAAACTCTTCGTGCAAGGCCGCTTCAAAGATGCTCCACGTATAACCTTCAAGCCCATCTTCACTTACGGCCCATCTCCTGATTTGGCCAAAATCTGGTGATGATTTTATCGATCCTCTTTTTACTTCCTTGTCAGTCATAGCTCGAACCGTGCGGAGAGAGCAAACGGGTTCACGAGCGTGTGAATGCCTTGATCGAGCTATCCTCAGCCGAGGAAATTTTCTGGCGGGAACACTCGAAGGCTTCGACTGTGGCGCAATTTCAGGATCGAGTTCAGCAGGTCCACCACTTTTTTGACAAGTGCTACAAGGCTATGAGGGTGGTTTGGAAGACAATGTTCCCTTTGAACGCAGTTCCCCCAACTCTCCTTGCTTTGATGTCTGAATTTGGTAATGCCAAGAAGATCTGAGACTTGGTACGTGCGCAAGTTTTTGCAGGGGCCAGATTTACGCTTGCCCTTGTACTTGCCCGTTATCCTTCGGCAGGTTTGCTGTCGATTGCCAATGCTACTGGGACCTTGGAGGAGCTGTATCCGAAGGTATTGTTGCCTGCCAACATAATTGTCGACAGACTCGAGAAGGATTCAAGGGTACCTGAGGAAAGAGGAGCTCCGCAAGGATGATTTCAAGGTTTTAATATCTGATTGTAAATAGATAGTTTGGCTACTTTATCCAAGTATTTGGATTATGTAATGACGCCTTTTCATATGGTATATACATGCGTATGTACTTTTACCATGTTACTGCCGTTGGCAAGTTTCAACTTTGAGCGAATCTTAGTTGCTCGTTTTTAAATGTATGTATATTGGTTGGTTAGCAAATCATGTGAGTGATCAGCTCGTGTTGCAGGTCTTGCTAAACCTGTTGTATGCGCAACTTTGCTTTCAACCGTTTTAGATTTCGACAGGCACTCCCGAATATTTCGGGTGTAGTGAGTCTGCCGATGAGCCCGTTGTTCCTTGATATTTCCATAAGTAAAATATCGAACGTGGGTTGTTGTTTATGTGTATTTCCAGACTCTTGCTATTTCACTACTAGGAAAAGGCTTATAGCCGCACTCCTTACCGCCGGCGAGTTTGATTTGAAGATGCCGGCGGTAAGTCCTTCCAGGGTGGCCTAACCCTACCGCCGGCGAGTTGAAAGAAAAATGCCAGGGGTACATGTGTTACCGCCGGCGAGTTAGATTTGAAGATGCTGGCGATATAATGGGCCACGGGTCTCTATCCAGCCTGGCCTTACCGCCGGCGAATTCAGCCCAATAATGCCAGCGATAGCGGGCCTTAACGCTGGCGAAATCAATGCGCATACGCCGGGGCAAAATGGGATACCGAACATGTCCTCTCACGTAAACAAAAAGGTCTTCGTTCCACCCACCATCAATCAGTCCTCGCTCTCGATCCCCTTTCTCTCTCCCCGCCCACCTCTCCAGCTCGACCCCCAAATCACGCCGCCGCGCCTTCTCTTGCTCCTCCCGGGCGGCTACGCTGCCCCACCTCCGGCCGCCATGGATGGACCTCCGCCCCTCCTATTCAAGCCCGGGGCAGACTCCGAGCTCCTGCGTCCGGCGACCTCCCCGCCCACCACCACCTCGCGAACGGCGCGTGCATCCACCGCCTCCATCTTCGTCACGAGCATCGATGCGGACGACGGCCTGCTCCTCGCCAGCTCTCCCTCCCGCCCCGTGCTGCCGCACCCGCGCAGGCCCCTCAGTACTCCGCCGGCTGAGCCTCTGTCACCCTCGAGCGCCTCCTACCGCACCTCCTACTCCTCCATGGTTCTCCTACCACAACCTGCTATGGGTGGTGGCCGACGGAGACGCGGCGGCCGACGGCCTCGACCGCGCATCCTACCACCTGCGTGCGCCCTTCTTATCACTCTACGACAACCACGACGGCAAGGGGGTGAGGGCCGGTGCGGCAAAGGGTGGCGACACGGAGCTCCGGCGGACGGCGGAGCAAGACGCGTGCAACTTGATTGCGTTTTTGTTTTCTTTTTAGGGTGTTCTCTGCAAATTTCCTGGCTAGCTGTAATATTTTTTACGCTATGTATACATAATAACCATGACGTGGACAGCGCTGCAGCTGTGGGCATTTACAGCTTTTTTATTTTCAACGCTCAAACATATCCCCTCGCTGGTGGTAAAGAGGGTTACCCCGGCGGTTACGAAAGTGCCAGCGGTACGCGCTTACCACCGGCGAGGTTATCGCCGGCGAATCCGAAAGCGCCGGCGGTAAGCCTTTTCAGATCGCCGGCGGTAAGCCTTTCTCTAGTAGTGTTTACGGCACTCGTAGAGGCATCTATAACAGAGGAGAAGGTGAACGCCGTTCTAGCACTCGTAGAGGCTTTCTGGAGCACGATCTTCCGCCCTGTACTATGTTTGTATAGTGATGGGGCTTAGAAGTTTGTAGTTACTGCAATGCTTAACAAAGAATCGAAGCTTAAGTTCTTATTGATAAGGTAAGCACAATGCTAGAGGGCGAAAAAGGGAAAAGCCCTGTTTATAATAAAGGAAAAACAAAATAAATGCTGATAAACTGCTTAGGCAAGGAAGGGATTCTTCTCTTCTTCTGGCTTCTTCACCATGTTAGGGGTAGCCGCGGCGTTGTTGATTTCACCAGGGGTTTGAGCTGTGACTGCCAGCGTCTTGCTGTTTTCTATGCCTTCTGCGTCATCAACTGCCGAACCTTTTGCTGCCGAAGCTTTTGCTGCCAAAGCTCCTGCTGCCGAGGCTTCTGCTGTCGAGGCTTTAAGGGCAAGGTCGGCTGGCTTCTTTTTGCTTCCCCTGTCGTCCTTTTCTTCCTTGATTTCACGCAACAGCAACTTAGGTGGAGGTTTAATAATTTCTTGCTTGCTCCCAAACTTCGCAGCGATCCTGGAAATCGCGATCAAACTGTCTGAGCGCGAAAAACTTCCATGGACTGTGATGTTTGTCCCTTTGTTGCCAGGCATCTTCAGCTTGAGATATGCATAGTGCGGCACGGCCATGAACTTGGCGTAGGCTGGTCTCCCGAGTATAGCATGATACTGTGACTCCCAGTTCACTACCTCAAACTCGATCTTCTCCTTCCTGAAATTGTCGGGTCTGCCGAAGACAATGTTCAGGTAAATTCTTCAAGAGAGTAACCTGGTTCAGTTGGCAGAATCCCATGGAAGCAGGTGTCTGTCTCTTCGGCATTCCCATGGTGATCCCCATACTCTTGATTGTGTCGACGAAAATCAGGTTTAACCCGCTCCCACCATCCATAAAGACTTTGCTCATCTTGAATCCCCCTATCTGTGCCTCAACTACCAGGGCAGCGTGTCCTGGTTTTGGTATGGTCATCGGGTGGTGCTCGGCTGAACGTAATGTTCTGAGAGGACCACTCGACGTACTCGGGGATGTTTGCCATGATGCTTTCGGCCAGATTAATTTCTCGGGTGAGCTTCTTCATCTCTCTTCTCGAGACACCTGTCTTGTGGATCATGCTCATCTGCCCACGTGGTGGTGGGAACGCCTCGTTGGGTTGATGAGGTTGGGCCTGCTGGACTTGGTGCTGTGGTGGGGGTGGGGGTGGAGGTGGTAGCGGTTGCTGTCCTGACTGCTGGATGAGTTTGTGCATGTCGAGGAACTGTCGACAATCCCTGAGAAGGTGACTCGACTTTGTTTTGCCGTCCTTAGAGTCGACATACGAGTGCAGGTAACAGGGAGCGTTGATCTGCTCAGCATAGGGTAACTCAGGAACCCTCTGCTGCCGTGGTTTATAATTGCCGCGGTTTCCAGAGTTGTTCCGGTTGCCATCCTGTCGATCGTCTCTTCTTTCATCATACCGATCATCATGTCGATCGGAGTATCCTGCAGCTACCAGATTGTTGTCGTCGTAGCTGCGATTTTTCCTCCTTTTGTGCCGATCCCTTCGGCTGCCCGAGTCGTGCTTTGGCTGGTCGTCGTCTTCGTCATCGCTGCGCTGGCGTGGTCTTCGCACGTTGTCCTCGCCATCAGCCCAACTGTTGGCGATTTCCATCAGCTTGGTGATGGTTTTTTTGCGTCCAAGTTCTTCTATGTAACTTTCGCGTCGGACACCATCGCTGAAAGCGTCGATTGCTCTGTCTACAGATACATCTTCGGCAGCGTTTAGGAGTTTGGTGAATCTCCCTATGTAAGAGCGCATCGAATCCTTCTGCTTCTGCTGGCAGTTGCGTAGCTCCTCAATCCCGACGGGTATTTTATATGTTGCCTGGAAGTTAGAAACGAAGGCATCCACCAGGTCATCCCATGATTTGATGGAACCTTTCGGCAGCCCCCTTAACCAGGCCCGCGCCGAGTCCTTTAAGTAGAGTTGCAAGCACTGCATTGCTGCTATCTGGTTCCCTTTATGCAGAATCACAGTCTGCAGGTAATCATCTATCCAAGATCTTGGTTCCTGCTGCCCATCATACTTGGCAGCGTCGGTGGGAGTAGGCTTGAACTTTTTGGGTGGCATTGACTCGCGGATTTTGTAACTCAAACAATCGGCTCCCCTTAGTTCACCATCGTACTCTTGATCCTCGTCTGAGGAGTCACTGTCGTCATCCTTCCTGGCGGCGCGTCGTCGTCTTGCTTTATCGATTCGGCTCTGGGTGATTTCATCCCGAGCATCTCTCGCCCGATGTTTCGAACCGCTGGCCTGCGCCGTGGTTTTCTCCTTCTGCGGAACTAGATTGTTTCCCAATATGGCGAGACTTTCTAGGGCACCACGGTGAGCTTGTGCCATGGATCCTTCGGGGCGTTGGTTGATGAGGTATGCGGCGAGATTGGTGATGGCGTGTAACTCACACGTTCGTTGGGAACCCCAAGAGGAAGGTATGATGCGCACAGTAGCAAGTTTTCCCTCAGAAAGAAACCAAGATTTAATCGAACCAGGAGGAGCCAAGAAGCACGTTGAAGGTTGATGGTCGCGAAATGTGATGCGGCGCAACACCAGGGATTCCGGCGCCAACGCGGAACCTGCACAACACAACCCAAGTACTTTGTCCCAACGAAACAGTGAGGTTGTCAATCTCACCGGCTTGCTGTAACAAAGGATTAAACGTATCGAGTGGAAGATGTTTGCAAAGAAAACAGTAAACACAATTGCAGTAGATTGTATGCTATGTAAAGAATAGGACCGGGGTCCACAGTTCACTAGAGGTGTCTCTCCCATAAGATAAAGCATGTTGGGTGAACAAATTACAGTCGGGCAATTGACAAATAGAGAAAGGCATAACAATGCATATACATGACATGATAAATATAGTGAGATTTAATTGGGCATTACGACAAAGAACATAGACCGCTATCCAACTGCATCTATGCCTAAAAAGTCCACCTTCAGGTTATCATCCGAACCCCCTCCAGTATTAAGTTGCAAAGCAACAGACAATTGCATTAAGTATGGTGCGTAATGTAATCAACAACTACATCCTTAGACATAGCATCAATGTTTTATCCCTAGTGGCAACAACACATCCAGAACCTACTGTCACGATCCCAGATTCAATGAAGGCATGAACCCACTATCGAGCATAAATACCCCCTCTTGGAGTTAAGAGCAAAAACTTGGCCAGAGCCTCTACTAATAACGGAGAGCATGCAAGATCATAAACAACACATGAACAATAGATTGATAATCACCATAATCATAGTACTCTCTATCCATCGGATCCCGACAAACACAACATATAGTATTACAGATAGATGATCTTGATCATGTTAGGCAGCTCACAAGATCCAACAATGAAGCACAACAAGGAGAAGACGACCATCTAGCTGCTATGGACCCATGGTCCAGGGGTGAACTACTCACTCATCACTCCGGAGGCGACCATGGCGGTGTAGAGTCCCTGGGAGATGAATCCCCTCTCCGGCAGGGTGCCGATCTCCAGAATCCCCGAGATGGGATTCGCGGCGGCGTCTCTGTAAGGTTTTCCGTATCGTGGCTCTCGGTACGGGGTTTCGCGACGGAAGCTTTAAGTAGGCGGAGGGTCAACGCGGGGGCCCACGAGGGGCCCGGGGGATGGTCGGCGCGGCCAGGGCCGGGCCGCGCCGCCACCCCTGGCTGCCTCGTGGCCCCACTTCGTCTTCGGTCTTACGGAAGCTTCGTGCAAAAATAGGACCCTGGGCGAAAGTTTCGTCCGATTCCGAGAATATTTCTTTACTAGGATTTCTGAAACCAAAAACAGCAGAAAACAGCTGGCTCTTCGGCATCTTGTTAATAGGTTAGTTCGAGAAAATGCATAAATATGACATATAATGTGCATAAAACATGTAGGTATCATCAATAAAGTAGCATGGAACATAAGAAATTATCGATACGTTGGAGACGTATCAGCATCCCCAAGCTTAGTTCTGCTCGTCCCGAGCAGGTAAAACGATAACAAAGATAATTTCTGAAGTGACATGCCATCATAATCTTGATCATACTATTTGTAAACATATGTAATGAATGCAGCGATCAAAACAAAGGTAATGACATGAGTAAACAATGAATCATAAAGCAAAGACTTTTCATGAATAGTACTTCAAGACAAGCATCAATAAGTCTTGCATAAGAGTTAACTCATAAAGCAATAAATCAAAGTAAAGGTGTTGAAGCAACACATAGGAAGATTAAGTTTCAGCGGTTGCTTTCAACTTATAACATGTATATCTCATGGATATTGTCAACATAAAGTAATATAACAAGTGCAATATGCAAGTATGTAGGAATCAATGCACAGTTCACACAAGTGTTTGCTTCTTAAGGTGGAAGGAGATAGGTAAACTGACTCAACAATAAAAGTAAAAGAATGGTCCTTCAATGAGGAAAGCATCGATTGCTGTATTTGTGCTAGAGCTTTTATTTTGAAAACATGAAACAATTTCGTCAACGGTAGTAATAAAGCATATGAGTTATGAAAATTATATCTTACAAGTTGCAAGCCTCACGCATAGTATACTAATAGTGCCCGCACCTCGTCCTACTTAACTTGGACTACCGGATCTTCGCATGCCATGTTTCAACCAAGTGTCACAAAGGGGTACCTCCATGCCGCCTGTACAAAGGTCTAAGGAGAATGCTCGCATTTCGGATTTCTCGCTTTTGATTATTCTCAACTTAGACATCCATACCGGGACAACATGGACAACAGATAATGGACTCCTCTTAAATGCATAAGCATGTAGCAAAGTTATTATTCTCATATGAGATTGAGGATATATGTCCAAAACTGAAACTTCAACCATGATTCATGGCTTTAGTTAGCGGCCCAATGTTCTTCTCTAACAATTTTGCATGCTCCAACCACTAAAATGATAGATCCTTCAGACAAGACGGACATGCATAGCAACTCACATGATATTCAACAATAGTTGATGGCGTTCCCCAGAAGCATGGTTATCGCACAACAGGCAACTTAATAAAATATAAAGTGCATAAGTACATATTCAATACTACGATAGTTTTTAAGGCTATTTTGTCCCATGAGCTATATATTGCAAAGGTGAATGATGGAATTTTAAAGGTAGCACTCAAGCAATTTACTTTGGAATGGCGGAGAAATACCATGTAGTAGGTAGGTATGGTGGACACAAATGGCATAGTAGTTGGCTCAAGGATTTTGGATGCATGAGAAGTATTCCCTCTCGATACAAGGTTTAGGCTAGCAAGGTTATTTGAAGCAAACTCAAGGATGAACAAGTGCAGCAAAACTCACATAAAAGACATATTGTAAACATTATAAGACTCTACACTGTCTTCCTTGTTGTTCAAAACTCAATACTAGATATTATCTAGACCTTAGAGAAACCAAATATGCAAATCAAATTTAAGCAAGCTCTATGTATTTCTTCATTAATGGGTGCAAAGCATATGATGCAAGAGCTTAAACATGAGCACAACAATTGCAAAGTATCACATTATCCAAGACATTTTTAGAATTACTACATGTAGCATTTTCCAATTCCAACCATATAACAATTTAACGAAGAAGAAACTTCGCCTTGAACATTATGAGTAAAGCCTAAGGACACATGTGTCCATATGCAACAGTGGAGCGTGTCTCTCTCCCACAAAGTGAATGCTAGGATCCATCTTATTCAAACAAAAACAAAAACGAAAACAAACCGACGCTCCAAGTAAAGAATACAAGATGTGATTGAATAAAAATATAGTTTCAGGGGAGGAACCTGATGATGTTGTCGATGAAGAAGGGGATGCCTTGGGCATCCCCAAGCTTAGACGCTTGAGTCTTCTTAAAATATGCAGGGGTGAACCACGGGGCATCCCCAAGCTTAGAGCTTTCACTCCTCTTGATCATAGTATATCATACTCCTCTCTTGACCCTTGAAAACTTCCTTCACACCAAACTTCAAGCAAACTCATTAGAGGGTTAGTGCACAATTAATAATTCACACATTCAGAGGTGACACAATCATTATTTTCACTTCTGGACATTGCATAATGCTACTGGACATTAGTGGATCAAAGAAATAAATCCAACATAGCAAAAGAGGCAATGCGAAATAAAAGGCAGAATCTGTCAAAAACAGAACAGTCCGTAAAGACGAATTTAGAAATGGCACCAGACTTGCTCAAATGGAAAAACTCAAAACTAATGAAAGTTGCGTACATATCTGAGGATCAAGCTCGTAAATTGACAGATTTTTTCGAATTTTCTACAGAGAATTGTGCCCAGATTCGTGACAGACAGCAATGCTGTTTCTGCGCAGCGATCCCAAATATAACATCAACTTTGACATAGAAACTTTACTTGGCACAAAAACATGATAAGGAGAGGTTGCTACAGTAGTAAACAACTTCCAAGACTCAACAAACAAAAAATTGCTGTAGGTAAAAACATGGGTTGTCTCCCATAAGCGCTTTTCTTTAACGCCTTTCAGCTAGGCGCAGAAAGTGCAAATCAAGTAACATCGAGAGTAGAAGCATCAACATCATAGCTTGTTCTAATAATAGAATCAAAAGGCAACTTAATTCTCTTTCTAGGGAAGTGTTCCATACCTTTCTTGAGGGAAATTGATATTTAATATTACCTTCCCTCATATCAATAACAGCACCAACAGTTCGAAGAAAAGGTCTTCCCAACACAATTGGACAAGATGCATTGCATTCGATATCCAAGACAACAAAATCAACGGGGACAAGGTTATTGTTAACCGTAATATGCACATTATCAATCCTCCCCAAAGGTTTCTTTTTAACATTATCGGCAAGATTAACATCCAAATAACAATTCTTCAATGGTGGCAAGTCAAGCATATCATAAATCTTTTTAGGCATAACAGAAATACTTGCACCAAGATCACATAAAGCATTACATTCAAAGTCATTGAATTTCATTTTAATGATGGGCTCCCAACCATCTTCTAACTTTCTAGGAATAGAAGTTTCAAGTTTTAGTTTCTCTTCTCTAGCTTTTATGAGAGCATTTGTAATATGTTTTGTAAAGGCTAAATTTATAGCACTAGCATTAGGACTTTTAGCAAGTTTTTGCAAGAACTTTATAACTTCAGAGATGTGGCAATCATCAAAATCTAAATCATTATGAGCTACAGCAATGGGATCATTGTTCCCAAGGTTGGAAAAAATTCAGCAGTTTTATCACAAGCAGTTTCAGCAGTTTTAGCAATTTCAGGCAGTTTTGTACGCTTTGCACTAGGAGTAGAAACATTGCCAACACCAATTATTTTACCATTGATAGTAGGAGGTGCAGCAACATGTGAAGAATTAGCATTACTAGTGGTGGTGATAGTCCAAACTTTAGCTACATTATCTTTAGCTAGTTTTTCATTTTCTTCTCTATCCCACCTAGCACGCAATTCAGCCATTAATCTTATATTCTAATTAATTCTAACTTGGATGGCATTTGCTGTAGTAGTAATCTTATTATCAATATCATTATTAGGCATAACTTTCAACTTTAAAAGATTTACATCAGAGGCAAGTCTATCAACTCTAGAAGCAATAGTATCAATTTTATCAAGCTTTTCCTCAACAGATTTGTTAAAAGCAGTTTGTGTACTAATAAATTCTTTAAGCATGGCTTCAAGACCAGAGGGTACATTCCTATTATTGTTGTAAGAATTCCCATAAGAATTACCATAACCATTACCATTAGCAGAAGGATATGGCCTATAGTTATTACCAGAGTTGTTCCTATAAGCATTGTTGTTGAAATTATTGTTTTTAATGAAATTCACATCAACATTTTCTTCTTGAGCAACCAATGAAGCTAAAGGAACATTATTTGGATCAACATTAGATCTACCATTCACAAGCATAGACATAATCACATCAATCTTATCACTCAAGGAAGAGGTTTCCTCAACAGAATTTACCTTCTTACCTTGTGGAGCTCTTTCCGTGTGCCATTCAGAGTAATTTATCATCATATCATCAAGAAGTTTTGTAGCCGCCCCCAATGTGATGGACATAAAGGTACCTCCAGCAGCTGAATCCAATAAATTCCGCGAAGAAAAATTTAGTCCTGCATAGAAGGTTTGGATAATCATCCAAGTAGTCAGTCCATGGGTTGGGCAATTCTTTACCAAAGTTTTCATTCTCTCCCAAGCTTGAGCAACATGTTCAGTATCTAATTGTTTAAAATTCATTATGCTACTTCTCAAAGATATAATTTTAGCGGGAGGATAATATCTACCAATAAAAGCATCCTTGCATTTAGTCCATGAATCAATACTATTCTTAGGCAAAGATAGCAACCAATCTTTAGCTCTTCCTCTTAATGAGAAAGGAAACACTTTCAATTTAATAATATCACCATCTACATCTTTATACTTTTGCATTTCACAAAGTTCAACAAAATTATTGAGATGGGCAGCAGCATCATCAGAACTAGTACCAGAAAATTGTTCTCTCATAACAAGATTTAGTAAAGCAGGTTTAATTTCAAAGAATTCTGCTGTAGTAGCAGGTGGAGCAATAGGTGTGCATAGGAAATCATTATTATTTGCATTTGTGAAGTCACATAACTTAGTATTCTCATGGTTGGCCATTTTAGCAACGGTAAATAAAACAAACTAGATAAAGTAAATGCAAGTAACTAATTTTTTGTGTTTTTGATATAGAGAGCAAGACAGTAAATAAAGTAAAACTAGCAACTAATTTTTGTGTTTTGATTTAGTGCAGCAAACAAAGTAGTAAATAAAATAAAGCAAGACAAAAACAAAGTAAAGAGATTGAGAAGTGGAGACTCCCCTTGCAGCGTGTCTTGATCTCCCCGGCAACGGCGCCAGAAAAAGAGCTTGATGGCGTGTAACTCACACGTTCGTTGGGAACCCCAAGAGGAAGGTATGATGCGCACGGTAGCAAGTTTTCCCTCAGAAAGAAACCAAGGTTTAATCGAACCAGGAGGAGCCAAGAAGCACGTTGAAGGTTGATGGTCGCGAAATGTGATGCGGCGCAACACCAGGGATTCCGGCGCCAACGTGGAACCTGCACAACACAACCCAAGTACTTTGTCCCAACGAAGCAGTGAGGTTGTCAATCTCACCGGCTTGTTGTAACAAAGGATTAAACGTATCGAGTGGAAGATGTTTGCAAAGAAAACAGTAAACACAATTGTGGATTGTATGCTATGTAAAGAATAGGACCGGGGTCCACAGTTCACTAGAGGTGTCTCTCCCATAAGATAAAGCATGTTGGGTGAACAAATTACAGTCGGGCAATTGACAAATAGAGAAAGGCATAACAATGCATATACATGACATGATAAATATAGTGAGATTTAATTGGGCATTACGACAAAGAACATAGACCGCCATCCAACTGCATCTATGCCTAAAAAGTCCACCTTCAGGTTATCGTCCGAACCCCCTCCAGTATTAAGTTGCAAAGCAACAGACAATTGCATTAAGTATGGTGCGTAATGTAATCAACAACTACATCCTTAGACATAGCATCAATGTTTTATCCCTAGTGGCAACAGCACATCACAACCTTAGAACCTACTGTCACGATCCCAGATTCAATGAAGGCATGAACCCACTATCGAGCATAAATACCCCCTCTTGGAGTTAAGAGCAAAAACTTGGCCAGAGCCTCTACTAATAACGGAGAGCATGCAAGATCATAAACAACACATGAACAATAGATTGATAATCACCATAATCATAGTACTCTCTATCCATCGGATCCCGACAAACACAACATATAGTATTACAGATAGATGATCTTGATCATGTTAGGCAGCTCACAAGATCCAACAATGAAGCACAACAAGGAGAAGACGACCATCTAGCTACTGCTATGGACCCATGGTCCAGGGGTGAACTACTCACTCATCACTCCGGAGGCGACCATGGCGGTGTAGAGTCCTCCGGGAGATGAATCCCCTCTCCGGCAGGGTGCCGGAGGCGATCTCCAGAATCCCCCGAGATGGGATTCGCGGCGGCGGCGTCTCTGTAAGGTTTTCCGTATCGTGGCTCTCGGTGGGGGTTTCGCGACGGAAGCTTTAAGTAGGCGGAGGGTCAACGCGGGGGGCCACACGAGGGCCCAGGGGATAGGTCGGCGCGGCCAGGGCCTGGGCCGCGCCGGCCACCCCCTGGCTGCCTCGTGGCCCGTTAGGTCTTCGGTCTTCTGGAAGCTTCGTGCAAAAATAGGACCCTGGGCGAAAGTTTCGTCCGAGAATATTTCTTTACTAGGATTTCGAAACCAAAAACAGCAGAAAACAGCAACTGGCTCTTCGGCATCTTGTTAATAGGTTAGTTCCAGAAAATGCATAAATATGACATATAATGTGCATAAAACATGTAGGTATCATCAATAAAGTAGCATGGAACATAAGAAATTATCGATACGTTGGAGACGTATCAATTGCTCCCGCAACGTTCTTCGGCCGTGGCATGCCTGCGGTATCCGTGGTCATGAAAGACTTGGTTAGATTCGACGTTATTTCTCTGGCGTCGTCTTCGAGAGCATGGACAGTCTTGACCGATGTTTTCCCGCCCCAAGAGCACTTCGGGAAGCGCTTCCTTGTGAAGCTCTCCGTCGCTCGCTGGATCGTTCTGCCGCAGATAGACGTCTCTCGAGGGTAGCTTGCTCTCTCGACAGGTGCTCCCGGTTCTTCTCTAGTATAGAGCGGTATGCGTTTAGGGTTCCAACCGAGGTTCCTGCGGGGAGCGGGGTGTTGTTAAGTACGGTTGTCCTGGCCGCAGCCCACTCCTCGTCCGCGATGGTATAGTCGCTGTCGCGATTGCTAGCGCTATTTTCGAAGCTTGCTCTCCTGCTGGAACGGGGCGTGCGGTCTCCGTCTCCTCCGTGCCTTGTATTTCCTGTGTTGTTGGCGACGTAGACCTGATGGTGTGCTGTTCTTCGGGGGGCGATGCTGCCGACACTGTCTTCTCCCGACGAGTATCGGGCATTGCAGATGAACGGTGTGTCGCTTGATCCCAAACCATGCCTGGCGTCGCAGTTCGAGCAGTAGTAGGAGGTTAATTCTGAAGACGTGGGTTCGTCGGATCCCACCGACATTGAGGACGCTGAACGGGGAGTCGAAGGCGCGGGCGAGCTCATCGACTCTGTCAGGCCAGCCAATAGATCGAGCGATGACGACGCGCTAGGACTCGTTGATCCAGAGGTGGGCGATTCTAGCAGCTGGAGGATTCCCTCCGCGTTGACGTTGTAGTGGACGCTGCCGATGGTCATCTCCATGTTTCCTTGCAGATCTGAGAAGTTTGAGCGAGAAGAATCGCTATGCGGGGTGAACTCGTAGGAGCCGAATCGGATCGGACCTCCCAGAGTTGGTGATGGCGGTGCCGATGAAGATGTCGACGACATGATCAGATCTGCCGATGACTGATCTGGTGCCTGCAGGTTCCCCACAAACGGCGCCAATTGTCGGGGGTGTTCCTCGACAATGTCCTCCGATTGGGACTTAGGGTTGATGGAATCCTGCAAGCTGATACGAGGCATCGGTACACAGACAAACGGGGGAGCGATTTACCCAGGTTCGGGGCCCTCGATGAGGTAAAACCCTTACGTCCTGCTTGTCTGTTCTTGATTATGATGGAAACAGTGTTACAATGGGGTGCCGAATAGTTCGGCTGTGATCTCGTCGAGATAGCTAATCGCTAGGGTAACCTAGTTCTAAGCTCTGTTGGCTAAGATCGCTAAGATTGATTGTGTCCCTCGATAGCCCCTCTCCTGGCCTTTATATAGGTGGCCAGGTCCCGAGAGGTCTAATCGAGTACGAGTAGGCTTACAGTAGATCTATCTCTAATCTTTCCTTGTTCGGCTTCTTCCGTGTCTTGTGCTTCAAGTAATCTTCCGCCGCACCGTCCTAGTGGCCCACCTTCTCTTCGGGTACCTTCATGGGCCTCCATCTGGACCGTATAGGGTAGAGCAATATTGGTTAGACGAAGGGTAATGCCCACGTCAACCCAGATCAATCCAGTCAGAACGAAGCACTGCGCATGCATTTACTGTAGCAACGACACTATAGCGTTCCCTACTCACTGGAACTGTTCATTGTCCTGTAGTGACTGATCTGAACCGTCAGATTTAAATCCACCGGTAGGAAAGGAGCCCAAGTCAGAGGTACTGTTCATCTCAGACTTGGCTATTGCAAGTTAGAGAATCTGAAGTGTCTTCACCGAGTTGCATGCGTGCGGGCGTGCGAGGTCGCCGTCTCTCACCAGCATGTTTGCTCTGTCTCTATGATTCATTGCTCTTCAGAATGCCATGAACAAAACTGCAGTTTCCCTTTGTTGTGCTCTGATTTTGAGTGTTATGTAGTGTAGAGTATTGGACTGAATGCTCAAGGTGGATTGCATCTGGTGTACAGGAGCAGGTTCGTTCTGGTCAATTCTGTTGCAGCACTAGTGTTTGGGAGTGTAGATGTGCACTCTCATGAGCTTGGGTGTGACATTTGGTGAAAATTGTGCAGGTGTAAAGCGAGATTGGCAGTTGGGGATGCCACCGGTGCCCTTGCGGATTGGATAGGTCACGCGATGGCCCTCTTGGCTAGATCACAGGTTTAATCGGAGTACAGAAGGGTGAGTAGGGACATCTTTTCGAAAATGGGCACTTTATTACTTTAAGCAATAGACCTGGCCTCTGCATAGCTAGGATGCACACAGCCGTAAAAATATCTGTTACAAAACACGAAACCATCCGACGGTAAAAATCTAAAGTTCTCGATAAAAAAAAACTAGCTAGGTGGATCAAGGCGAAGATCACGCTGCCACCCATGTCGGGAAAAAATATCCCTCGCCGTATCCTCCAACCGTGAAGACACCTCCATAAAGAGGTCTCGATGCTCCATCCGCTGAAGAGGCACCCATGAGCGAAGCGTAGCTGTGCATCGGTATATGACCTGCATAAGAGAGGAAGAAATATTATTGAAAACCTTGTCATTTCTACATAGCCAGAGCGACCAAATAATGGCAATCGCTCCCATCCTAATAAGACGCTTAAACCTAACAGCCACACCATTGAGCCAATTACCAAATATATTGGCAACACTATGCGGTGTGTATAAGGTAGACCCTATTTGGATAGTGATGTCTACGTTCCCCCTCCTTTCCTGTAGACAGTGTTGGGCCTCCAAGTGCAGAGGTTTGTAGAACAGCAGCAAGTTTCCCTTAAGTGGATCACCCAAGGTTTATCGAACTCGGGGAGGAAGAGGTCAAAGATATCCCTCTCATGCAACCCCGCAACCACAAAGCAAGAAGTCTCTTGTGTCCCCAACACACCAAATAGGTGCACTAGTTCGGCGAAGAGATAGTGAAATACAGGTGGTATGAATATATATGAGCAGTAGCAACGGTGCCAGAAAATAGCTTGCTGGCGTGTAGTTGATGGTGGTAGTATTGCAGCAGTAGTAACACGAGAAACGGTAAACAAGCAGTAGTAACGCAGTAGTAACTCGGTAAAACAGTAACAAGCAGCGATAGCGATATTTAGGAACAAGGCCTAGGGATTAGACTTTCACTAGTGGACACTCTCAACATTGATCACATAACAGAATAGATAAATGCATACTCTACACTTTTGTTGGATGATGAACACATTGCGTAGGATTACACGAACCCTCAATGCCGGAGTTAACAAGCTCCACAATAATGCTCATGTTTAGGTAACCTTAAGTGTAAGATAGATCAAAAGACTAAACCAAGTACTAGCATAGCATGCACACTGTCACCTTCATGCATATGTAGGAGGAATAGATCACATCAATATTATCATAGCAATAGTTAACTTGCAATCTACAAGAGATCATGATCATAGCATAAACCAAGTACTAACACGGTGCACACACTGTCACCTTTGCACACATGCAGGAGGAATAAAACTACTTTAATAACACATCACTAGAGTAGCACATAGATAAATTGTGATACAAAACTCATATGAATCTCAATCATGTAAAGCAGCTCATGAGATCATTGTATTGAGGTACATAGGAGAGAGATTAACCACATAGCTACCGGTACAGCCCCGAGCCTCGATGGAGAACTACTCCCTCCTCATGGGAGCAGCAGCGGTGATGAAGATGGCGGTGGAGATGGCAGCGGTGTCGATGGAGAAGCGGGGGCACTTCCCCGCTCCGGCAGGGTTCCGGAACAGAGACTCTGTCCCCCAGATCTTGGCTTCGCGATGGCGGCGGCTCTGGAACTTTTCTCGTATCGTGGCTTTCTCGTAAGGGTTTCGATGCAGGGGCTTTTAAATAGAGGCGGCGAGGAGGGTCAAAGGGGCGACCACACCATAGGGTGGCGCGGGCCCAGCCCTGGCCGCGCCACCATGTCATCTGGGGCCCCAGGGCCCCTCTGGCGGCTCTCGGGTGTTCGGATGCTTCCGGCAAAATAGGAACACAGGCGTTGATTTCGTCCAATTCGAGAATATTTCGTTACTAGGATTTCTGAAACCAAAAACAGCAGGAACTGGCACTTGGCATCTTGTTAATAGGTTAGTTCCAGAAAATGCATAAATATGACATATAATGTGTATAAAACATGTAGGTATCATCAATAAAGTAGCATGGAACATAAGAAATTATCGATACGTTGGAGACGTATCAGCATCCCCAAGCTTAGTTCTGCTCGTCCCGAGCAGGTAAAACGATAACAAAGATAATTTCTGAAGTGACATGCCATCATAACCTTGATCATACTATTGTAAAGCACATGAGATGAATGCAGAGATTCGAAGCAATGATGAAGATAATGAGTAAACAAATGAATCATATAACAAATACTTTTCATGAATAATACTTTCAAGACAAGCATCAATAAGTCTTGCATAAGAGTTAACTCATAAGCAATAAATTCTTAGTAGAAAGCTTTGAAACAACACAAGGAAGATATAAGTTTCAGCGGTTGCTTTCAACTTTAACATGTATATCTCGTGGATAATTGTCAACACAAAGTAATATAACAAGTGCAATAGGTAAACATGTAAGAATCAATGCACACAATTTACACAAGTGTTTGCTTCTAAGATAGAAAGAATAGGTAAACTGACTCAACAATAAGGTAAAAGAATGGTCCTTCAAAGAGGAAAGCATCGATTGCTATATTTGTGCTAGAGCTTTGATTTTGAAAACATATAGAGAGCATAAAAGTAAAGTTTTGAGAGGTGTTTGTTGTTGTCAACGAATGGTAGTGGGCACTCTAACCCCCTTGCCAGACAAACCTTCAAAGAGCGGCTCCCATTTTATTTTATTTTTGGGTGGCACTCCTTCCAACCTTTCTTTCACAAACCATGGCTAACCGAATCCTCGGGTGCCCGCCAACAATCTCATACCATGAAGGAGTGCCTTTTTATTTTAGTTTTATTATGATGACACTCCTCCCCACCTTTGCTTTCTCAAGCCATGGCTAACCGAATCCTTCGGGTGCCGTCCAACAATCACATACCATGGAGGAGTGTCTATTTTTGTTAATTAATTTGGGACTGGGAATCCCATTGCCAGCTCTTTTTGCAAAATTATTGGATAAGCGGATGAAGCCACTAGTCCATTGGTGAAAGTTGCCCAACAAGATTGAAAGATAAACACCACATACTTCCTCATGAGCTATAAAACATTGACACAAATCAGAGGTAATAACTTTTGAATTTTAAAGGTAGCACTCAAGCAATTTACTTTGGAATGGCGGAGAAATACCATGTAGTAGGTAGGTATGGTGGACACAAATGGCATGAATATTGGCTCAAGTATTTGGATGCATGAGAAGTATTCCCTCTCGATACAAGGTTTAGGCTAGCAAGGTTATTTGAAGCAAACTCAAGTATAAAATGGTGCAGCAAGACTCACATATAAACATATTGTAAGCATTATAAGACTTTACATTGTCTCCTTGTTGTTCAAACACCTCAACCAGAAAATATCTAGACTTAGAGAGACCAATCATGCAAACCAAATTTTAACAAGCTCTATGTAATTATTCATTAATGGGTACAAGGTACATGATGCAAGAGCTTAAACAAGATCTATATGAGCACAACAATTGCCAAGTTTCACATTATTCAAGACATTATACCAATTACTACATGTAGCATTTCCCGTTTCCAACCATATAACAATTAACGAAGCAGTTTCAACCTTCGCCATGAAAATTAAAAGCTAAGGACACATGTGTTCATACGAACCAGCGGAGCGTGTCTCTCTCCCAAACAATCATTTATTCAAACAAAAACAAAAACAAAAGCATACAGACGCTCCAAGTAAAATACATAAGATGTGACCGAATAAAAATATAGTTTCACTAGAAGAAACCGATAAGTTGTCGATGAAGAAGGGGATGCCTTGGGCATCCCCAAGCTTAAATGCTTGAGTCTTCTTAAAATATGCAGGGATGAACCACCGGGGCATCCCCAAGCTTAGACCTTTCACTCTTCTCGATCTCATTATATCACCCTCTTCTATTGACCCTTGAAAACTTCCTTCACACCAAACTTCGAGCAAACTCATTAGAGGGTTAGTGCACAATCAAAATTCACATGTTCAGAGGTGACACAATCATTCTCAACACTTCTGGACATTGCATAAAGCTACTGGACATTAATGGATCAAAGAAACGAATCCAACATAGCAAAAGAGGCAATGCGAAATAAAAGGCAGAATCTGTCAAAAACAGAACAGTCCGTAAAGACAATTTAAAGCTGGCACCAGACTTGCTCAAATGGAAAAACTCAAAACTAATGAAAGTTGCGTACATATCTGAGGATCACGCTCGTAAATTGGCAGATTTTTTCGAATTTTCTACAGAAAACTGTGCCCAGATTCGTGACAGACAGCAATGCTGTTTCTGCGCAGCGATCCCAAATATAACATCAACTTTGACATAGAAACTTTACTTGGCACAAAAACATGATAAGGAGAGGTTGCTACAGTAGTAAACAACTTCCAAGACACAAATATAAAACAAAGTACTGTAGCAAAATAACACATGGGTTATCTCCCAAGAAGTTCTTTCTTTATAGCCATTAAGATGGGCTCAGCAATTTTGGTGATGCACCCGCAAAAAATAGTATTTGAAGCAAAAGAGAGCTTCAAGAGGCAATTCAAAACACATTTGAGCCTAACATGCTTCCTATGCAAAAGAATCTTATACACAAATGAATTCATGAAGAGCAAAGTGGCAAGCATAAGAGGATAAAACACGAGTAACTTAAAGATTCTCAACATAAAGAGGGGAAACTTAATATTATTAAGATGCATATAACCATATTTCCCTCTCTAATAACTTTCAGTAGCATCATTGATGAAATCCACAATATACCCGTCACTTAAAACATTCTTATCATGGTTCATATGCATAGAAGTATCATTAATTTTGACATAAGAAGAGTTATTCTCATTAATAGTAATTGGAGCAAGATTATTATCAAGAATTTGAACATGGTAAACAAGTTGCATATTAAAAGAATTGTTTTTGGCAAGCCCATCATAACTATGACAAGTTTCATAAGGATAATTGTAACATGTGTCATATACATCTCTATAGCAATTATCTAAACCTGAATATGTAATATCATCATTTTCACTAAAAGTAGATGTCTCAAATACAGGATCTTCAAGCACAACATCCCCAAGCTTAGAGCTTTCAATATCATCGTTTAAGGGGACATGAATAATGCTATCATCATTAATTTCATAATCAGCACCAAAGAGATTTTCAATATCAAAGGCAGCGTGCTCATCCAAATCATGATCACTAATATGGGTAAAGGGTATAGGAAGATCATCGTACTCAGATTCATTATCATAATAATCATTAGGAGCAACATACTTACGGTTACCTAGCGTTATCTCATTCACGCGGGGATACGCCGTTACCTCTTTCTTTTTATTCTCCTTCTTCTTCTTCTTCTTCGTTCCCTTCTTCTTCTTCTTCTTCTTCTTCTCCTCGTTCCCTTCTTTAGGAGGAAGAGGCTTGAAGGAGGCTTGTCCGCATAACCTGATTTACTTTTAGAAACAATAGAAGAAACTTGGGAGGATCCCTCCTTTTCATTAATTAATTGAAAACACACAGCGGTCCTATCATATTTTGGCAAGGTGTCATCTTCTAAAATATTTTGTATGTAAGTATTTGTATGGCAATTATTAATGCAGTAAGAAAGACAACCATGCAGGACATCATCAATATCAAGATCGTTAATATTTAACAAAGAAATTTTTCTTGATAACTCTTCACACTTCAAAAATAAGGTAAGTTCATCATGCTGATTAGGAATGATTTCATCATCACAATACAAATTTGCAGCACTCATGGGGTTCGAATTATCATTGGAGGAACATTGAAAATTAAAATGACCAACTCTATGGCAAAGTTCACAAATAAAAGGATAGAGGGCACACACTTTTTCTCCAAGATCATCTAGAGCTCTAGACCACTTTCTAGTTTTTTCATTTCTGTGATGGATACAATATTCATCTTCTATTTGATTAATTCCACAAGGTCTATGTATTCCACAAAAATTAACATGCTTATAGGAAATAGCATTCTTAGGAGTTTGAGCATGCTTATTGCAATTATTAACAACAATGTCATTCTTCATGCAAGCCTCTTTAAAAGGTTCATGATACTTATCAAAATTCTTTTTAGGCAATTCTAAATGAGAAGCAAAGGCTTTATAAAGATTTGCAGCAACTTGAGAGTCAAGACCATAAGTAGCACTCATATTTCGAAATTTATCGGTATTCATAAAAGTTTCAATGCATTCATAATCATAGTTTATACCTGACTCTTTACCTTTGTCATTCTCCCAATCTTCAGCGTTCTCCTTAATCCGATCAAGAAGGTCCCTTTTAAACTCTTCTTTATTGCTCGTGAATGATCCAGAACAAGTAGTATCCAGCAAGGTCTTATCTTGAAAAGAAAGTCTTGCATAGAAATTATCAATGATGATATTACTGGAAGCTCATGATTGGGGCATTTGAGCATTAAAGTCTTCAATCTCTCCCATGCTTGGGCAATACTCTCTCCATCATGAGGCCAAAAATTATATATATGGTTTCGATCTTTGTGAATTTCACTTGGAGGATAGAACTTGGAATAAAATAGAGGCACAATATCCTTCCAATCAAGAGAGCGCCCGTCCTTCAGCAGTTTATACCAATGCGCCGCTTCACCAGATAGCGACATAGAGAATAGTTTCTTCTTCACTTCATCCATAGAGATACCTGCACACTTGAATAACCCGCATAATTCATGCAAAAACAGTAAATGATTTCCAGGATGGACGGTTCCATCCCCTTCATAGCGGTTATCCATAACACGTTCAATAATTTTCATAGGTATTTTATACGGAATACTTTCAGCAGGTGGATTTAAAATATCAGAAGCATCATTAAAGTTATCGCATATGGGAGATAAAGCATTATCAGAACAAAATATTTCTTCCAAAGCGGAGGAGCTAAAAAGATTATTTTTATGTAAACTAGCTTCCCCAAGCTTAGACTTCTTCATAGCATTAGCAGTAATTGCATTCATACTAATAACATTGCTACTATCATGTAAGTAAGGTTCCATAGGTTTTTTAATTTTCGCATCAAACCATCCATGTCTTAAATCAGGAAATAGAATAAGAAGCTCACTAATTTTTTTGTTGTTTTCCATTATGCCTAACTAGTGAAAAATAAAAACAAGAAACAAAAAGATGTAATTGCGAGTCTAAAGGAAATAGCTTCGAGTACACACACAATGGCGTCGAGAAAATTGTTACCGGAACCGAGTGTGAGTACCTTTTACCTTTCCTCCCGGCAACGGCGGAAAATAGCTTGATGTCTGTTCCCCTCCTTTCCTGTAGACAGTGTTGGGCCTCCAAGTGCAGAGGTTTGTAGAACAGCAGCAAGTTTCCCTTAAGTGGATCACCCAAGGTTTATCGAACTCGGGGAGGAAGAGGTCAAAGATATCCCTCGCAACACTGCAACCACAAAGCAAGAAGTCTCTTGTGTCCCCAACACACCAAATAGGTGCACTAGTTCGGCGAAGAGATAGTGAAATACAGGTGGTATGAATATATATGAGCAGTAGCAACGGTGCGAGAAAATAGCTTGCTGGCGTGTAGTTGATGGTGGTAGTATTGCAGCAGTAGTAACACAGTAAAACAGTAAACAAGCAGAGTAACGCAGCGGTAGTAACTCAGTAAAACGGTAACAAGCAGCGATAGCAATATTTAGGAACAAGGCCTAGGGATTAGACTTTCACTAGTGGACACTCTCAACATTGATCACATAACAGAATAGATAAATGCATACTCTACACTTTTGTTGGATGATGAACACATTGCGTAGGATTACACGAACCCTCAATGCCGGAGTTAACAAGCTCCACAATAATGCTCATGTTTAGGTAACCTTAAGTGTAAGATAGATCAAAAGACTAAACCAAGTACTAGCATAGCATGCACATTGTCACCTTCATGCATATGTAGGAGGAATAGATCACATCAATATTATCATAGCAATAGTTAACTTCGCAATCTACAAGAGATCATGATCATAGCATAAACCAAGTACTAACACGGTGCACGCACTGTCACCTTTGCACACATGCAGGAGGAATAAAACTACTTTAATAACACATCACTAGAGTAGCACATAGATAAATTGTGATACAAAACTCATATGAATCTCAATCATGTAAAGCAGCTCATGAGATCATTGTATTGAGGTACATAGGAGAGAGATTAACCACATAGCTACCGGTACAGCCCCGAGCCTCGATGGAGAACTACTCCCTCCTCATGGGAGCAGCAGCGGTGATGAAGATGGCGGTGGAGATGGCAGCGGTGTCGATGGAGAAGCCTTCGGGGCACTTCCCCGCTCCGGCGGGTGCGGGAACGAGAGACTCTGTCCCCCAGATCTTGGCTTCGCGATGGGCGGCTCTGGAACTTTTCTCGTATCGTGGCTTTCTGTAGGGTTTTCGATGCAGGGGCTTTTAAATAGGCGAAGAGGCGGCGCAGGAGGGTCAAAGGGGCGACCACACCATGGGGTGGCGCGGGCCCAGCCCTGGCCGCGCCACCATGTGTCATCAGGGCCACGGGGCCCCTCACGCGACTCTCGGGTGTTACGGATGCTTAGGGCAAAATAGGAACACAGGCGTTGATTTCGTCCAATTAAGAGAATATTTCGTTACTGATTTGCAACCAAAAACAGCAGAAAACAGGAACTGGCACTTCGGCATCTTGTTAATAGGTTAGTTCCAGAAAATGCATAAATATGACATATAATGTGTATAAAACATGTAGGTATCATCAATAAAGTAGCATGGAACATAAGAAATTATCGATACGTTGGAGACGTATCAGATAGCTGACCATATAGACCTAGCAAACTTACACTGGAAGAACAAGTGTTCAATAGTCTCGTCTTGGTGACAGAAAACACACTTTTTACTTCCATGCCAGTTGTGTTTGGCAAGATTATCTTTAGTGAGGATGACCCCACGACGAAGATACCATGCAAACACTTTTGTTTTTAGCGGTATCTTCATCTTCCAAATTTTAGAATTATTATCGACTGGAATATCAGGCTGAACCAAAGCATTGTACATGGAAGCCACAGAGAATGAACCATTTGCGGTGAGGTTCCAGCGAAACACATCTGACCCCTGCGTCAATTGAACTAGTTCAAGACGTTGTAGCAATTCATGCCAGGAGATTTGTCTAGGTCCGATGAGGGTTCTTCTGAACGTCACATTCGGTGGGAAAGTTTCCAACACCTTAGCGATAGTATCATTTTTGTGGCGGACAATATTTTACAATGCCGGATATTGTTCTCGAGCGTGGCATTGCCAAGCCATTTATCCTCCCAGAAACGAATTTCCGACCCATCCCTAATAGAGAAAGATCCATATGGAAAAAAAATACTTCTTTGTATCATAAGGCCTGCCCAAAAGTGTGAATCTCCTGGTTTCCAAAGAACCTGAGATAGAGCCTTTGAGCCAATGTACTTTCTCTTGAGGAGTGTTTGCCAAACTCCCTCCTCGGTAAGTAGCTTAGAGAGCCATTTACCAAGTAAGGCCCTATTCTTGACCTGGAGATCTTGGATGCCCAGTCCTCCATGGTCTTTTGGGTGGCAAAGCACACTCCACTTAGCCAATCGATATTTACGCTTCTCACTATCACCTTGCCAGAAGAATCTAGATCGGAAATAATCCAATCGTTTTAAGACCCCTCTAGGAAGTTGGAAGAAAGATATCATATACAGTACCATATTACTTAGTACCGCATTTATGAGAACTAATCTTCCTCCCAAGGATAGTAATTTGCCTTTCCAACTGCTTAATCTAATCTGTAGTCTTTCCTCGACCATTTTCCATTCGGCATTGGTTAGTCTCCGATAATGAATCGGAATACCCAAGTACCTAATCGGAAATTGGCCTTGCCCATAACCAAACATCTCAGCATAATCTGCAACATTATCTTGGGCCTCACCAAAACAAAACAACTCACTTTTATGGAAATTAATTTTTAGACCCGAAAGCTGCTCAAATACTGAAAGAATTAACTTTAGATTTCGAGCTTTTTCAATGTCATGATCCATAAAAAGAATTGTGTCGTCGGCATATTGAAGGATGGACAATCCTCCATCAACAAGATGAGGAATGACCCCTTCAATCTGGCCCTCTGACTTTGCGCGTTCAATCATAACAGCAAGCATATCCGCCACTATATTAAAAAGCATTGGCGATAATGGATCTCCCTGTCTTAGCCCCTTCTTGGCTAGATCACAGGTTTAATCGGAGGACAGAGGGATTTTGAGAAGAAGGTGGCGGACACGAACGAGAGGACGATGAGACCAACGCAGCGTAAAGAGGCTGGTAATAAGGAGAACATCTGCACCATCACCACCACAGACTCATACCTGAAAATTGTTTGTGGATTTAATGTTTCCCAGTTTCAGATTTCTACTGTTTTAGCTTTATTATTCAAATAAAGGGCCTTTGATTTTAGCTCTCAAATTTCAACAATTTGATGTTTCCTTCAACGTTAGTCTTGGATAGTTGGGTTCTTCAGGATTCAGTCCGAGTGGAGGAGGTGGCTTTGCGGCAGCTGCTGAAGAGGCGTCTTCTGGGCTTGGCATCGCTGGATAGGACTATCGCAAGGCAGCGCGCTCGCGTGGCCGGCGTGTTGGACTGCGATGCGTCCGCTCAGTTCTTCCGCATCCAATCCTCTAAAAGGCTACACCGTAACCACATTGGTTGCCTCCGTAACGGTGATCGTGTGGCCTCTGACCAGGGAGCGAAGGAGACATTGGCCACAGACTTCTATGCGGAACTCCTTGTCAGGCCTCGACCCAGAGATCATGATCTCAATTTGGCCGCCCTTGGCTTGCCCCAGGTGGATCTTTCGAGCCTCGATGCCAACTTCTCCGAGGCAGAGGTTTGGGCCGCCGTCAAGGAGATGTCTGCCAACAAGTCTCCCGGGCCGGATGGACTGTCCTGGGAATTTTTTAGAGCTTTCTGGCCCACGGTCAAGATGGACATCCTCGAAGCCATCCAAGCCGTGTTCTTGGGTAAAGATCAGGCGCTGGAGCGGCTGAACGTGGCCTACCTCACTCTCCTCCCCAAGAGAGATGGGGCGACAGAGCTCAAGGATTTTCGGCCTATCAGCTTAGTGCACAGCTTCGCCAAGCTCGTGGCCAAAATCCTCGCCCTACGGTTGGCCCCTAAGATGGCTGAGCTGATCGGCGACAACCAAAGTGCCTTCATCCGGGGGAGATGTATCCAAGATAATGTGGTTCTGGTTCAGCAGTCGGCGGCTCGCCTCCAATGCCTCAAGATCCCAACTCTCCTTCTCAAACTGGATTTGGCCCGTGCCTTTGACAGTGTGTCTTGGCCTTTTTGTTGAGCATCATGAGGCAGCGTGGCTTTGGATCTCGGTGGATTCGGTGGATCGTTGCGTTGCTCCGTACGGCATCCACTAGGTTCCTCATCAATGGCTGCGCTGGTCCGCCTTTCATCCATGCCAGGGGGCTCAGGCAAGGCGACCCCCTCTCGCCGTTGCTCTTCGTGCTAGTCATGGACGTGCTCGCTGCCATGTTCCTCGCCGCTGAGCGCACCGGTGCGATTAGGGACCTCTCCGCCGTGGGCCTCAAACATCGCGTCTCCTTGTACGCCGATGACATGGTGGTGTTTGCTCGCCCGGAAGTATGTGAGCTGCAGGCCATCAGAGACATCCTAGGATGCTTCGGCTCCGCCTCGGGCCTCGAGGTGAATTTCACCAAGAGCACGGCGGCGCCCATCAGATGCAGCCCTGCCGCCCTCCTTCAGGTCACGCCCCTCCTCGACTGCCCCATCAAAGCGCTGCCCACTACCTATCTAGGGCTGCCGCTGACGGTGCGCAAGTTGACAAAGACTGACCTCCAGCCGGTCATCGACAAGCTTGCGGCGAAACTGGCTTTCTGGAAGGCCAGGCTTATGTCCTGGGACGGCCGAGTCGGATACGTACGTGCGGTCATGGCTGCGTCCGTCGTCTACCAGCTCATGGCCCTTGACGTTGATCCTTGGTTCATTGATACGTCTCAAACGTATCTATAATTTCTTATGTTCCATGCTACTTTTATGACAATACTTGCATGTTTTATACATAGTTTACATCATTATTATACATTTTCCGGCACTAACCTATTAACAAGATGCGAAGTGATTCTTTGTTTCTGCTGTTTTTGGTTTCAGAAATCCTACAAAGGAAATATTCTCGGAATTGGGTGAAATCAACGCCCGGGGTCTTTTTCGCGGAGCTTCAGAAGACCGGAGGGGTTACGAAGAGAGACCACGGGGCCCGGCATCATGGCGGCGCGGCCGAGGAGGGGCCGCGCCGCCTCTTGACCTACCTTCCGCCTGCCAAAGCCTTCGTCGAAAACCCCTGTACCGAGAGCCACGATACGGAAAACCTTCTTGGCAGCGCCGCCGCCAATCCCATCTCGGGGGATTCGGGAGATCGCCTCCACACCCTGCGGAGAGGGGAATCATCACCGGAGGGCTCTACATCATCATGCCCGCCTCCGGATTGATCGTGAGTAATTCATCCTTGGACTATGGGTCCATAGCAGTAGCTAGATGGTTGTCTTCTCCGCTTGTGCTATCATTGTTTAGATCTTGTGAGCTGCCTAACATGATCAAGGTCATCTATTTGTAATGCTACATGTTGTGTTTGGTGGGATCCAATGAATATAGAATATTATGTCAAGTTGATTATCAATCTATCATATATGTGTTGTTTATGTCTTGCATGCTCTCCGTTGCTAGTAGAGGCTCTGGCCAAGTTGATACTTGTAACTCCAATAGGGGTATTTATGCTCGATAGTGGGTTCATGCCTCATTAGATCTGGGACGTGGAGAGAAAGTTCTAAGGTTGTGGATGTGTTGTTGCTACTAGGGATAAAACATGATGCTTTGTCTAAGGATATTTGTGTTGATTACATTATGCACCATACTTAATGCAATTATCTGTTGTTTACAACTTAATACTGGAAGGGGATGGATATAGCGTCGTCTCAAACGTATCTATAATTTCTTATGTTGCATGCTACTTTTATGACAATACTTGAATGTTTTATACACACTTTACAGCATTATTATACATTTTACGGCACTAACCTATTAACAAGATGCCGAAGCGCCAGTTGCTGTTTTCTGCTGTTTTTTGGTTTCAGAAATCCTAGTAAGGAAATATTCTCGGAATTGGGCCGAAATCAACGCCCCGGGGTCCTATTTTTACACGAAGCTTCCAGAAGACCGGGGGAAAGGAAGTGGGGCCACGAGGTGGCCGACCATAAGGCGGCGCGGCCGGGCCTGGGCGGCGCCGGCCTGTAGTCTGGGCCCCTCGCGTCGCCCACGACCTACCCTTTCGCCTACAAATAGCCTTCGCCGAAACCCTGTGCAGAGCCACGATACGGAAAACCTTCCAGATACGCCGCCGTGCGAATCCCATCTCGGGGGATTCGGGAGATCGCCTCCGGCACCTGCCGGGAGGGGAATCATCACGGAGGGGCTCTACATCATCTTGCCCGCCTCCGGGATTGATGCGTGAGTAGTTCATCCTTGGACTATGGGTCCATAGCGTAGCTAGATGGTTGTCTTCTCCGCTTGTGCTATCATTGTTTAGATCTTGTGAGGCTGCCTAACATGATCAAGATCATCTATTGTAATGCTACATGTTGTGTTTGGCGGGATCCGATGAATATAGAATATTATGTCAAGTTGATTATCAATCTATCATATATGTGTTGTTTATGTTCTTGCATGCTCTCCGTTGCTAGTAGAGGCTCCGGCCAAGTTGATACTTGTAACTCCAAGAGGGAGTAATTATGCTCGATAGTGGGTTCATCCCTCCATTGAATCTGGGATCGTGACAGTAGGGTCTAAGGTTGTGGATGTGTTGTTGCTACTAGGGATAAAACATTGATGCTTTGTCTAAGGATATTTGTGTTGATTACATTACGCACCATACTTCATGCAATTGTCTGTTGTTTACAACTTAATGGAAGGGGTTAGGATGATAACTTGAAGGTGGATTATTTAGGCATAGATGCATGCTGGATAGCGGTCTATGTACTTTGTTGTAATGCCCTGATTAAATCACATAGTAATCATCGTTGATACGTATTGAATCTTTATTTGTCAATTGCCCACCTGTAATTTGTTCACCCAGCATGTTAGTTATCTTATTGGAGAGACACCTCTAGTGAACTGTGGACCCGGTCCATTCTTTTACATCTGAATACATTCTCCTGTTTTTGTTGTTCTTTGCAAATAAACACCATCTTCCAGTCGATACGTCTAATCCTTTGTTTTCAGCAAGCCGGTGAGATTGACAACCTCACTATTACGTTGGGGCAAAGTACTTTGATTGTGTTGTGGAGGTTCCACGTTGGCGCCGGTTTCAGTGGTGTTCGCCGCACTAAACTCCTCCACCAACAACCTTCACGTGCTTCTTGGCTCTCTTTGGTTCGATAACCTTGGTTTTCTTTCTGAGGGAAAACTTTAACTTGCATCACACCTTCCTCTTGGGGTTCCCAAGGGACGTGTACATCTACGCGCATCACTAACCTGAAGATGGATTATTTAGGCATAGATGCATGCTGGATAGCGGTCTATGTACTTTGTCGTAATGCCCTGATTAAATCTCATAGTAATCATCATTGATATGTATTGAATCTTTTTTGTCAATTGCCACACTGTAATTTGTTCACCCGCATGTTAGTTATCTTATTGGAGAACACCACTAGTGAACTGTGGACCCGGTCCATTCTTTTACATCTGAATACAATCTACTGCAATCATTGTTCATTCTTACTGTTCTTTGCAAACAAACATCATCTTCCACTCGATACGTTTAATCTTTGTTTTCGACAAGCGGTGAGATTGACAACCTCTTTGTTACGTTGGGGCAAAGTATCTTGATTGTGTTGTGCAGGTTCCACGTTGGCGCCGGTTTCTTGGTGTTGTGCGCACTACACTCCTCCACCAACAACCTTCACGTGCTTCTTGGATCCTCTGGTTGATAACCTTGGTTTCATCTGAGAAACTTGCTTCTATACGCATCTTCTTCCACTTGAGTTCCCAACGGACGTGTATTTAGCGTGTGTCAAGCTAAATTTAAGCACGTTGCAGGAGATCAAGACTGCGAAGTCTTCACATCAATCTATTTACTTTGTTTTTGTGTTGCTTTACTTTATTTATTTACTGTCTTGTTTGCTTTATATCAAAAATACAAAAAAATTAGTTACTTTATTTTCTGTATTGTTTACTAGCTCTATATCAAAATACAAAAAAAATTAGTTACTTGTCTTTACTTTATTCTATTTGCTTAGTTACTTTATTACTGCTACAATGGGTACTCCTGAAAATACTAAGTTGTGTGATTTCACTAGCACAAATAATAATATTTTATAAGTACTCCTATTGCTCCACTGCTACTACAGCAGAATTCTATGAAATTAAACCTGCTTTATTGAATCTTGTTATGAGAGAGCAATTTTCTGGTGTTAGTGATGCTGCTGCCCATCTTAATAATTTTGTTGAACTTTGTGAAATGCAAAGTATAAGGATATAGATGGTGATATTACAAAAACTGAAATTGTTTCCTTTCTCATTAAGAGGAAGAGCTAAAGATTGGTTGCTTTCTTTGCCTAAGAATAGTATTGATTCATGGACTAAATGTAAAGATGCTTTTATTGGTAAATATTATCCTCCGCTAAGATTATATCTTTGAGAAGTAGCATTATGAACTTTAAGCAATTTGATAATGAACATGTTGCTCAAGCATGGGAGAGAATGAAATCTTTGGTAAAAATTGCCCTACCCATGGAGTGACTACTTGGATGATCATCAAACCTTTTATGCGAGTTGAATTTTTCCTCGAAACTATTTGGATTCAGCTTCTTTGAGGTACTTTTATGTCCATCACCTGGGCGCGTGGAAGCTTCTTGATGATATGATGGTCAATTACTCTGAATGACACAGAAAAGAACTCCTCAAGGTAAGAAGGTAATTCTGTTGAGAAACCTCTTCTTTGGGTGATAAGATTGATGCTATTATATGGTAGATCTCATATTGATCCTAATAATGTTCCTTTAGCTTCATTGGTTGCTCAAGAAGAAAATGTTGATGTGAATTTCATTAAAAATAATAATTTCAACAACAATGCTTATAGGAATAATTATGGTAACAACAATTATAGGCCATATCCTTCTAATAATGGTAGTGGTTATGGTAATTCTTACAACGATAATAAGAGTGTACCCTCTGGTCTTGAAGTCATGCTTAAAGAATTTATTAGTACACAAACTGATTTTAATAAAACTGTTGAAAAGCTTGGTAAAATTGATGTTCTTGCTTCTAAGGTTGATAGTCTTGCTCTTGATGTTGATCTTTTAAAACTTAAAGTCATGCTGAGGAAGTTAAAGATGCTAGGTTTGCTAAATCAAATGCCATCAAGTTTGAATTAATGATAATATTAGAATGTTCGTTGAATTGCATGCTAGGTGGGATAGAAAGAAAAGAAAAACTTGCTAAAAAGAATAATGTAGCTAAAGTTTAGACTTTACCACCACTAGTAATGTTGATTCTTCACATGTTGCTACACCTCCTACTATCAATGGTAAAATAATTGGTGTTGGCAATGTTTCTACTCCTAATGCAAAGCGTGCAAAATTATCTGAAACTGTTGAAACTGTTTGTGATAATAGTGCTGAAATTTTTCAGAATGCTGTAGATCATAATGGTTTAGATTTTGATGATTGTCATATTACTGAAGTTATAAAGTTCTTACAAAAACTTGCTAGAAGTCCTAATGCTAGTGCTATAAATTTAGCCTTTACAAAACATATTACAAATGCTCTCATTAAAGCTAGGGAAGAGAAATTAAAACTTGAAGCTTCTATTCCTAGGAAGTTAGAACATGGTTGGGAGCCCATCATTAAGATGAAATTCAATGATTTTGAATGTAATGCTTTATGTGATCTTGGTTCAAGTATTTCTATTTGCCTAAAAAATTTATGATATGCTTGACTTGCCACCATTGAAAAATTGTTATTTGGATGTTAATCTTGCTGATAATTCTAAAAAGAAACCTTTGGGGAGGATTGATAATGTTCGCATTACGGTTAACAATAACCTTGTCCCCGTTGATTTTGTTGTCTTGGATATTGAATGCAATTCATCTTGTCCTATTGTCTTGGGAAGACCCTTTCTTCAAACTGTTGGTGCTGTTATTGATATGAAAGAAGGAAATATTAAGTATCAATTTCCTCTCAAGAAAGGTATGGAACACTTCCCTAGAAAGAGAATGAAGTTGCCTTTTGATTCTATTATTAGAACAAACTAGCATGGTGGCCCTCGCAAATGCGAGGGCATCATCTTTTCATGTGTTCAAATTGTAAAATAAAGTTATATCTTCATGGAGATCACACTATGGGATACGGCCCTTCGGCCATCACATTTGTTCGGAAACAAAATACCAAATATGTTGTAGCGGACTTACCTCACTTGTAATATGTTTATGTGATCTTAGATCAACAAAATAGCGCCAAGAAGTTTTTTGCATGATGTCGGAGCAGAACTTGAGGTTAGTTAACATTTAAGTTCACGGTTGTTGGTATCAAATGGAAAATTATCTCAGAATATCAATTGTGGTTCTAGCTATTGTACATTTTCTTCCACGAACACGCGGCTTAATTAGTTTGCTGGTCTACTCCTATATTTTCAGACAAATTGTGCCAGTTTTTTCCTGTGAATGGACTTGGGTAGCTAGCTAATACTTTTTTTTAATCTCAGGTGGTCTCATCTAGCTAGCCCCGTGTATGTTTATTTTCGAGAGGACTCGATCGGCTATTTCTAGAACATTCATTGCAAAATATTATTATTTTAATCATAAAATTTCACCAATATTTTGTCTAATAAAAAACAAAAAATTATTCTGATGTTGTTGTAGCCGAGAACGGGAAACACTAATCGCTCGAACCTCGAACACGGGGCGATAGGAGTTTTTCCTCCAAACGGGCATGTGTGCCAAGAAAGAATCGTTGTAGGCGACAACATAAGTACTAATCTATGCAAGTGATTGCGATAAATACTAATTGGTTTGTTTGTGTGATATTAGATCATCAAATAGCACCTTGTTTTCGTATGATGTCAGAGTAGTACGTCAGGTATATTTGAATTTAAGTTCATGGTTGTTGATACTATATGTAAAGTTATGGAAGTCTATCAACTGTGGCTCTAACTATTGTATGTCTTTTTTTGCGAACGGACAGGTAGCTAGCTTATCGGCTCTTTTATTTCTGAACCGTCGGACTCCACGGCACTTTCTATTGCAAGAATGGACTTGGCTAGTTTGCATGTTGTTTTATATTAAACGGACTTAGCTAGCTTATGTAAGTACAATTTTTAACTTATATTTTAAAATATATCTTTTACACAAATTTCACGAGTATTATGCCGATTTTTTTTAAATGTTACTCCATCATTGTAGCCGAGAGAAATAATTATCAATCGCTCGATTTATAGGAGATTTTATGCTACGGTACTGGTATGTGAGTTATTTTTTAATTACGGAAGAACAAAATAAATAGAGCAGTTGCCTCACGTGCGGAGAAAGAAAGTCGAATTGATTGGTCTTTGGTATCTGCAAATTTTTCTGGACCGCTAGTAATCTGTTCAAACTTGCCTGCAATTGTTTTGATTCACGCGTAGGTGGATCAGGTTAACTCCCAAAAGGATGGAGCTCGTACGTAGCAAGAAATCTGGCTGGTTTGGTCATGGGGCTTTTCGTTGGAAGCTAAAATACGTGGGCAATGAGTCTTTCCATTTGAACGTGCATATATTTCTAATTGTATGCGATGTATATTTTCTCTAAACAAAGGAGTCAATCGACGGACGTGTTGCCGTAACAACATAAACAAAGGAACTATACCATCGTGTCAACCGGACCTGCACTATTACGTAACCAATAATTTTGTGTTAAATTATAGCCATTAATTTTAGATCTAACCATAAAAATAATTAAGATGATGTGGATCAACCTAATGACTCTATTAAATATCCTTATTTTGTTTTTAGTATATAATAATATATTTTTTTACACAAATTTCACGAGTATTATGCCGATTTTTTTTAAAATGTTACCCCATCATTGTAGCCGAGAGAAATAGTTATCAATCATCGCTCGATTTATAGGAGATTTTATGCTACGGTACTGGTATGTGAGTTGTTTTTTAATTACCGAAGAACAAAATAAATAGACCAGTTGCATCACGTACGGAGAAAGGGTCGAATTGATTGGTCTTTGGTATCTGCAGATTTTTCTGGGCCGCTAGTAATCTGTTCAAACTTGCCTGCAATTGTTTTGATTCACGCGAAGGTGGATCAGGTTAACTCCCAAAAGGATGGAGCTCATACGTAGCAAGAAATCTGGCTGGTTTGGTCATGGGGCTATTCGTTGGAAGCTAAATTACGTGGGCAAGGAGTCTTTTCATTTGTACGTGCACATATTTCTATTTATATGTGATGTATATTTTCTCTAAACAAAGGAGTCAATCGACGGACGTGTTCCCGGTAACAACATAAACAAAGGAACTATACCATCGTGTCAACCGGACCTGCACTATTACGTAACCAATAATTTGGTGTGAAATCATAGCCATTAATTTTAGATCTAACAATTAAAATAATTAAGATGATGTGGATCAACCTAATGACTGTATTAAACATACTTATTTTGCTTTTAGTATATAATAGTTTATGATGTTGATTTTTCCCAATGTTCTTGATTTGCATTTTACCTGCAGCCTGCAAAGGCGTTAAAGAAAAGCACTTCTTGGGAGATAACCCATGTTTTATTTTATTACTGTCTTGTTGAGTCTTGGAAGTTGTTACTACTGTAGCAACCTCTCCTTATCATGTTTTTGTGCCAAGTAAAGTCTCTATGGTAAAGTTGATGCTAGATTTAGATTGCTTTGTGAAACAAAATTGTATACATCAATTTATGAACTCTCTGTAAAAAATCAAAAAATCTGCCAATTTACGTACGTGATCCTCGATATATACGCAACTTTCATTAGTTTTGAGTTTTTCCGTCTGAGCAAGTTAAATGCCTCTGTAAAATTCGTACGGACTGTTCTGTTTGACAGATTCTGCCTTTTATTCGCATTGCCGCTTTTGCTATGTTGAATGGGTTTCTTTGTTCCATTAACTTTCACTAGCTTTGTGCAATGTCCAGAAGTGTTAAGAATGATTATGTCACCTCTGAATATATGAATTTTGATTATGCACTAACCCTCTAATGAGTTTGCTTTAAGTTTGGTGTGGAGGAAGTTTTCAAGGGTCAAGTGAAGAGGATGATACAATATGATCAAGAAGAGTGAAAAGTCTAAGCATGGGGATGCCCCGGTGGTTCATCCCTGCATATTTTAAGAAGACTCAAGCATCTAAGCTTGGGGATACCCAAGGCATCCCTTCTTCATCGACAACTTATCGGTCACTTCTAGTGAAACTATATTTTTATTCCATCACATCTTATGTTCTTTGCTTGGGCGTCTTTTGCTTTTGCTTTTTGTTTTTGGTTTGAATAAAGTTGGATCCCTCCATCCTTATATTGGAGATATTACGCTCAGCTTTTTCATTTGAACACTTGTGTTCTTAGTTGTGCTTTAATGTTCATGAAGGCTGAAAGTTGCTTCGTTGATTGCTATTTGGTTGGAATCGAAAATGCTTCATATAGTTTGGAATAACTTGAAACTTGGCAATTGTTTTGAGCTCTCATTAGATCATGTTTAAGCTCTTTCATCATGTAGTTTAATCTATTAGTGGAGAACTACACGTAGAGCTTGTTAAAATTTGGTTTGCATGATTGGTCTCTCTAAGTCTAGATATTTTCTGGTAAAGTGTTTGAACAACAAGGAAGACGTGTAGAGTCTTATAATGCTTGCAATATGTTCTTGTGTAAGTTTTGATGTTCATACTTGTGTTTGCTTCAAACAACCTTGCTAGCCCAAAACCCTGAGAGGAAATGCTTCTCGTGCATCCAAACACCTTGAGCCAAAACCCATGCCATTTGTGTCCACCATATCTACCTACTATGTGGTATTTTTCTACATTCAAAGTAAATTACTTGAGTGCTACCTTTAAAATTTCATTCCTTTGTCTTTGCAATATATAGCTCATGGGAAAATAGCTTAAAAACTATTGTGGTGATGAATATGTAGTTATGTGTCTTAGTTCTTATAAGTTGCTTGTTGAGCGGTAACCATGTTTTAGGACGCCATCAACTTTTTACCTTTGTTGGATATCATGTGAGATGCTATGCATGTTCGTCTTGTGAGTAAGGGCGATTTTCATGATCAAATGGTTGAGTATGCATATTGTTAGAGAAGAACATTGGGCCGCTAACCAGCCATGTATCATGGTGAAAGTTTCAGTTTGGACATACAACCTCACTCTCTTATGAGAATATTATCTGTTGTTGAATGCTTATGTATTAAAGAGGAGTCCATTATCTGTTGTCTATGTTGTCCTGGTATGGATGTCCTAAGTTGAGATCTATTAAAAACGAGAAATCAAATGCAATTGATCTCCTAGGACCTTTGTACAGGTGGCATAGAGGTACCTTGTGACACTTGGTTGAAACATATATTATGCAATGATAATCGTGTTAATCCAAGCTAATTAGGACAAGGTGCGAGCACTATTGGTATTCTATGCATGAGGCTTGCAACCTGTAGGAATTATTATGCAAGCACATATGAATTATTACTACCGTTGACAAAATTGTTTCTATGTTTTCAAAATAAAAGCTCTAGCACAAAGAGTAATCCATGCTTCCCTCTGCGAAGGGCATTCTTTTACTTTATGTTGAGTCAGTTTGCCTACTTCTTTCTATCTTAGAAGCAAACTTGTATTTATTGGCGTTGATTCACATGTTTACCTATTGCACTTGTTATATTACTCTATGTTGACAAGTATCCATGAGATATACATGTTACAAGTTGAAAGCAATTGCTGAAACTTAATCATCCTTTGTGTTGCTTCAATGCATTCTACTTTGAATCTATTGCTTTATGAGTTAGCTCTTATGCAAGTCTTGTTGATACTTGTCTTGAAAGTACTATTCATGAAAGTTTTGCTATATGATTCATTTGTTTAGTCATCATCTTTTGTTAGCAATCTTTTGCTTCAGATCACTCCATCCATCTCATATGCTTTATAATAATGTTGATCAAGATTATGTTGGTAGCATGTCACTTCAGAAACATTTGTTGTTATGGAAAAGAAGCGTGAGTAGACATCAGGGATGCTTGATACGTCTCAAACGTATCTATAATTTCTTATGTTCCATGCTACTTTTATGACAATACTTGAATGTTTTATACATACTTTACAACATTATTATACATTTTCCGGCACTAACCTATTAACAAGATGCCAGTGCGATTCTGTTTTCTGCTGTTTTTGGTTTCAGAAATCCTACAAAAATATTCTCGGAATTGGACGAAAACGCCCAAGGTCTTATTTTTCGCGGAGCTTCAGAAGACGGAGGGGTTACAAGAGGGAGCCACGAGGGCCCGGCATCATAGGCAGCGCGGCCGAGGAGGCTCGCGCCGCCACATGGTGTGGGCCCCTCGCGCCGCCCTTTCGCCTATCTTCCGCCTGCTTAAAGCCTTCGTCGCGAAAACCCTGTACCGAGAGCCACGATGGAAAACCTTCGGGACGCCGCCGCCGCCGCAATCCCATCTCAGGATTCGGAGATCGCCTTCCACACGGAGGGGAATCATCACCGGAGGGCTCTACATCATCATGCCTCCGGATTGATGCGTGAGTAGTTCATCCTTGGACTATGGGTCCATAGCAGTAGCTAGATGGTTGTCTTCTCCGCTTGTGCTATCATTGTTTAGATCTTGTGAGCTGCCTAACATGATCAAGATCATCTATTTGTAATGCTACATGTTGTGTTTGGTGAGATCCGATGAATATAGAATATTATGTCAAGTTGATTATCAATCTATCATATATGTGTTGTTTATGTTCTTGCATGTTCTCCGTTGCTAGTAGAGGCTCCGGCCAAGTTGATACTTGTAACTCCAAGAGGGGGTATTTATGCTCGATAGTGGGTTCATGCCTCCATTGAATGTGGGAGTGATAGAAAGTTTTAAGGTTGTGGATGTGTTGTTGGTACTAGGGATAAAACATCGATGCTTTGTCTAAGGATATTTGTGTTGATTACATTCACCATACTTAATGCAATTATATGTTGTTTACAACTTAATACTTGAAGGGTGCGGATGCTAACTTGAAGGTGGATTATTTAGGCATAGATGCTTGGATAGCGAGTCTATGTATTGTCGTAATGCCCTGATTAAATCTCATAGTAATCATCATTGATATGTACTGAATCTTTATTTGTCAATTGCCCACCTGTAATTTGTTCACCCAGCATGTTAGTTATCTTATTGGAGAGACACCACTAGTGAACTGTGGACCACGGTCCATTCTTTTACATCTGAATACAATCTACTGCAATCATTGTTCATTACTGTTCTTTGCAAACAAACATCATCTTCCACTCGATAGGTTTAATCCTTTGTTTTCAGCAAGCCGGTGAGATTGCCAACCTCACTGTTATGTTGGGGCAAAGTATCTTGATTGTGTTGTTCAAGTTCCACGTTGGCGCCGGTTTCACCGGTGTTGCGCACTACACTTCCACCAAAGCCAGGCTTATGTCCTGGGACGGCCGAGTCGGATACGTACGTGCGGTCATGGCTGCGTGCATCATACCTACCAGCTCATGGCCCTTGACGTCGACCCTTGGTTCATCAAGGCGGTGAACAAGCTGCGCCGGGGCTTCATGTGGGCTGGACGAGAAGAAGCACACGGCGTCAACTGCCTCGTCGCATGGGATGCCGTGTGCGCTCCAAAGTGCATTGGAGGGCTGGGGCTGCACAACTAAAGAAGATGCACGCCGCCCTCCGTGCCAGGTGGATTTGGTTGCAAAAGACGAATGCCTCGAAGCCTTGGTCTGGGATGCACTTTTCTGTTGTGCTGGACGCCGTCGCCATCTTCAACGCCTCGGTCCGGATCCATGTGCGCTCCGGATCACATATCCTCTTCTGGGAGGACCCCTGGATCGGTGGTGTAAATGTGGCGGCCATTGCACCGGCTGTCCTTGCCATGGTCAGACCATCCCTGCTGAGGAAGCGTCTTGTCTCCGACGGCGTGCTCGGGGATGCCTGGGTCCGCGACATTACCGGAGAGCTCTCAGTGGACGCAGTTGTGCAATACCTGCACCTGTGGGATGCGGTGCATGGAGTGGTCCTATCGGAAGGGGAGGACAGCTTCACCTGGAAGTGGACGGCGGACGGGCAGTTCTCCACCCGTTCCGCTTACCGTGCTTTCTTCAACGGCTCCACGGTGCTACCGGGAGCGCGGCAGCTGTGGCACTCCTTCGCCCCGTTCAAGTACCGCTTCCATGCCTGGCTCGCTCTCAGAGGCCGCTGCTGGACTGCGGACCGTCGGTTGCGAAGAGGGTGCCATCCCACACGCTGTGTCCTCTCTGCTCCGCGGCGAACGAAACCCTAGACCACCTCTCCCTGCAAAGCCCCTTCGCCATTGCTATCTAGACAGGCGTGCTCCAGCATATGAGGATCGACATCCTGCCACCAGTGGCGGACTCAACCCTCACCTCCTGGTGGCCGACGACGGTGGAGCGCTTGCCTAGCGCCGCCTCCAAGACCGCGAACTCCTCCATCATGCTCACCCTTCGATCCATTTGGCTAGAGAGGAATGCTCGGGTGTTTTAGGGCATCTATACCACCGCGCCTAGGGTGCTAGCCTTGATATATGCGAAGTGGGACATGTGGATCTCTTGTAGACGTGGGAGAGGGCCTGCGGGTTCTCGAAAAAAAAAGAAGTTAGTCTTGGATAGTTGGGTCCTTCAGGATTCAGTCCGAGAGAAATTAGTGTTCCTGGGGTCATGTACAGTCGTAATACCGTAGTTATATCATACACTCAGAGTGCATTAGCTAACCATGTGAGCTTAAATTCCAAGGCTGACCAAAGAATAAGAAGAACACTTACTATGAGCTTATTTCACTTCCAACTTTGGAGATTTGGATGATTATTAATGTGAGACAATATATTTTACTAGCTCTAGCAGTATTTGTTAAACATAAGTGAAAGCTCTCAATGTGGCCGTGGTGCTTTTATAAAGCATGTCATTTAATTTCTCATTATCTCCCAACAAAAAGAATATGAGATTGGTATAATCAACAGTGCGGGCATCCGACAGGGACAGCTAGGGCTATAGCCTGGCCTTTCCCTCCCATCGCTCTACCAACATGCTAAGAGCATCTCCAGTTGTGTCCCCCAAAGCGTCCCCCAAAGGGATTTGGGGTGCGCCGGATCAAAAATGCGTTTCAGCCGCGTCCCTCAAAGCCCTTTTTGTCCGGCGCGCCCCTATACGGTGTCCGGCGCCCGAGGCCCGTCCCCGTCCCACGAGACGCTCGGGAGCACGCCGGACACAACGCAAGCGAGGCGGGGAGTGGCGGGGCCGACGCGTCAGCGGCACGATTAATTTAACCAAACCGTCGCCTACCTCGCGACGGAAGTTATTCGCGCGCAGTGACACACGGCGGCATCCTTGCCTTAATGGCGACGGAGGGGCAGGCGAGACGTCTCGTCGGTGTTGCGCAGCCTCCACGCGTCGCCGGCGTTCGCACGTCACCGCCCGTTCCCGCGCGATCTTCCCGCCTCTTCTCGTCTGTTCCCGCGCTTTCTTCCCGACGCCGGCGCTATAAAAGGTCTCCCGGCTCATCAATGGTAGCCACCACACCCCGCCGGCAACAAACACAGCCCTCGTCGCTCCACGCCGTCTCCTCCATCACCTGGCAATGGCGAACCGCCCCGGCGATGGCCACTTCCTCCACCGCCGTCTCCTCCACTTCCAGCCCGGCAGCGGCGTGCGGCACTAGAGGAGGCACTCGAGGAGGAGGCCCGCCAGCGGCGTGAGGCGCAGCAGCGGCGGATCTAGCGGCGTTCTCCAGCATCATTGAGGAGGCAGCGGCGGCAGCGTGGCAGGAGCAGCAGTGCGACACCGTTGCGGCGTTCGACGCCTCGACGGGACAGGCGCGACGGCGCCGGTGCCGGGAGGAGATGGAGCAGCGATGGGCTGACAAGCGCAGCGCCCGGCGCGATGAGCGCTGACCCGTGAACGGCGTGACTCGATCGACGCCCGGCGTGTCGTCGAGCGCTCATGGTGACGGCGGAGACGTCGGCAGCGGGAGGCGGCGCTGACGCTATGGAGGCGGGCGGAAGCGTTGGCGCGGAGGCCGACGCGTTTGCGGCGGTGATGATGGAGGCGCCAACAGATGTGGAGGAGGAGGCGCCAATGGGAGGAGAAGGCCGAGGCGGAGGAGACCGAGGTGGAGGACGGCGACGGCCGCGACTGGTCCGGCGACGGCGGGCCGCACCGGACGAGACGGCCGATCAGCAACGCGCCCTCGTCGAGTCCTTCGAGTCGGAGAAGAAGCTCCAGGGAGCGCCCGTGCCCGCGAGCGCATATTCGTCGCGCCATCGAGCCTCTCCCTCCGAGCGGCGCGCGGGACGGCGGAGGACGCGCGGCGGGAGCGGCACCGTCTGGCCACCGCCGAACGCAAGGAGAGGAGGCGCGCGCAGGAGGAGCTGCGGCGTAGAGGAGGCGACGACGGGGCGGGGCGTCACGCCCGTCGGCGGTCGTAGTCTAGGTTTAGATGAAATCTAGCCGTTTTCATTCAAACTTTGTAATATATAATCAAAATTGAATGAAAACCTTTATTTTCGTGCACAAATATTCATTTGGGGGCGGCGTTTGGGGACGCGGCTGGAGAGCGACGTCCCCCAAACGCGGCACGAACAAAACACGTCCCCCAAACGCTCGATCCGGCGCAGTTTGGGGGACGGTTTGGGGGACGCGACTGGAGATGCTCTAAGTACTCTCTACAGGTTTGCTCTTGCCAACCCCAACTGAATAATTTTTATATGAATAGAATTCTTTTTAAATAGAATTTATGACAGATTTGCGCCAACATAAACTATATATTGTTGCTGACTGACCATTGTCAATCTATTCTTTAAGTAAACTAGTAAACGTGCACGTGCAATGTACGTCTTGTCCTATGTCATAAAAACATATATTGTGATCGTTTGTCATGTATTTTACCGAGCCATTTATGCCTAAGAGGTGTGAGAGCGCCTAAAACACACTCCACACTTACATAAAATTTACAATCACATAAATGTATTTAGAATTAGTTGTAAAAATACTTAAAAACACAAACTAAGCAACAATATGTATTATGTTTCTTCTTGAAGGTCCATCTATGTATTCTTGATACATGGCGAAATATGAGTGACAGATAAAATAACTAAGCAACATTGTATCTTCTATTTATTCGCGGATGACGGTTCTTTCTTGAAGGTCCACTTTTTTATGCGATCAATAAGGCTTCGTGCAATGGCTGGGATATTGCTTAAAGCTTCATTTGCTTCATACTTCAGGATGTGAACCAAAAATCGCTTCCTTAGTTGAAAACCGTCCTATATATGCATTATACAACATTGTTATAAAAAACATGTGCAAAGTGTATGCAAATGAACATGTGTAAATACTCACCGTGGGTACTGGAAAATGTAGCAATCCATCGTACCATGAATGCATGAACTCAAAAACCAAATAACCCGACAGAGCACTGCATGCATATAATGTTACATTGCGGGTCGAATAAATACGTTAAGATTGTAACACATTGTTAAGACTTACTCATCTAGATTTGTTGGAACTTTGGGAGCCTTGCAACCCCATTTAGTTATGTCATCCTTTGATGCAGGGTTTGCAACTTCGAGGGCAAGATTAAAATTATCGGCCACATTTTTAAGTATAGTCTTCGCCAAATATGGTATTGGAAGCGGGTCCAAAAAAGAGATAACTTTTTTGTGCCGATCCAAGACGAACAACTGGAATAACCCAACAATATCCCAAGGCAATAGAATCTGCACCGATACATTTAAAAATATAGCAATCATTATAACAGATAATTGAATCTTAAGAATGAAGGATTGAATTCTTACCATATTGCATTCAGATATATGATACTCATTGCTGTCAGGCCAGCTAAGAAACAACTGAGCCAACTGATCAACGTCAGGATAGTCACTACGACTTGGATCTCATGCATATTGAGACATCAACTAAAATAATAATAATAAAAAACATTAGTATATGCCACAAATGAGTCACATATAAATAGATTTAGTATGTAGTTATAGTAACTTACACAGAAGTTCAAATCCATGTAGTGGACTGGGACATCCCTAGCAAGCTGGATGTCGTGCCACGCCAATATCCGTACAGCCATATTAAAGCAACTAACGTCCATATTTTCATTCATTTTTAGTATGCTACTTATTTGTCTTAAATTAAGACTAATAGGATAAGGACTCGAACTTTTAACCCATTCGGTCCTGTAAAATTAGAATTATGTCAATTACAATTACAAGTATGCTATCGTAATTTATTAGAACAATACAATAAACTGAAAAAAAAAGTTGCTTACTCTAGTGAAGGGATATCATCAACTGTGCTGATGTATAGGCAAAGTTCATCTATTAATTCCTGGTCTGTTGGATTGGCAGATGGTAACAGAAGCAATGATTGCGAGATGAACCCAATTTCCGACGCTAGTTTCGATGTTTTGTTGTTTTTAGGAGGTCCATCCACAATGACACAATCAGTAGGATCAAATGTATGTTCTTCATCATCTTTCAAGTCTCGATTCCTTATATTATCATCGTTCAAATGTGAATCCACTAAAATTACGGCTAGTTTGTTTCTAAAATCTGTCATATTGACGTATTAATCAAGCAGTAAATAAAGTTAGTTTTCAAGTAATAATGATACAACCTGGAATAAGTATCGCGATATGGAGCAAATATACCTGTCCAGGAATGTCGGATAAAATATCCCCCGTGAAATATTCCATGAAATTTAACATCCATAGACCACACGATGACCTACAAGATTACATATTTTTGATGATAAAAAGTTTAATATATATTCAACAAGGACAATCATTTTTTGCAAAAAAATATTCAAAATCATCAATCGTAAAAGAAAATGTGAGGAGGCTATGAGTGGGAAAAGGGCTGTCCACGACCGAAGGCTGACAGGCTCGAGACAAACGCGGGCGACTCCGATGTCGGCGCCACGCAACTCTCCTTGCCCACGGCCCACGGTCACTGTCCTTTGACGCTGAACAAATCCTACGTAAGTATTAAAAAAAGGAAAAAAAGAAGATCCCCCACTCACTCTCTTCCCTCCCACTCCATGACGGCGAAATCTCACTACTCGGCGGCGACCAAATCCCCCCCGCTCCATGACTGGAAACCATGCGTCGCTGTCCCTCCTCCCTGCGTTAGCCGGTTCCAGCTCTCCCCCCTCTCCCCCCTTTGACCGACGCCTCCAAATCGGCCTCCAGCTGACGCGAATCCCCTCCATGGCTGGACCGATGTTGGCGCCGTCTGCCGCTTGGCATCGCCTGGAGCCTCCGCGCCGCCACGGTGCCGACACGCCACTGTTCCAAGCAAGATCGGCGGCTCGCGCTTCGCCTCCATGGCTGGTCCTGCCACTGCCGCCACGACCACCCTCTTTCCCTCCACTCCCTAGCCAGTGCTAGGCTCCGAGCCGCCGACGGAGAGGGGCGCGCGGCCGCGGCCACCACACGCGGGCTGGATGGGTCCGCACCGAACGGCCTCCTCCTCTCACGGGACACCTGCGAGGGTTGCCCTTCAGCTCCAAGTACGGCATGCTCCTGGTCCATTCCCACCTCGCCCGTGACTGGTAACCCCACTCCCCCTATCTCGTTTCTGCTTGATTCATTGATGTCCGATGCCACTGCTCCGCACCTTTAATTCTAAGCGCCATAGGCTAGCTATCAAGTTTGATAAAATCGAGGAAGAGATGATATGTGCATGTAATTTTCTTATCTTTCCTATTGGTATAGCCCTTTTCAATCGTGGATGGTGGCGCTAGTGTAGCTTGGGAATTGGTTTTTTTTTCGATAAAGGATGCTTTATTACTTTAATAAGCAATTACATCCAGCCTCTGCATAACCAGGATGCACACAGCCGTTTTGTTGTCTCAAGTCCAAAAGGATAAATAATAAAAACTAGGCGAGATACATATCGGAACGATGAATCATATAACGCCTAAAGTGTAGGTGGGGCATCTATCCGTAGACTATGCTGCCACCCATGTAGGGAAAAAGTATCCCTCGCCGTAGCCTCCAACCGTGTACAGACCTCCGTAAATAGCTGTCGGTTCTCCACTCGCTGTAGAGGTAACCATGAACGGAGAATACCTGTACATCTGTAGATGACCTGCAACAAAGAACAATTTTTGTCATTAAAGATCTTGTCATTTCTACATAGCTAAAGCGCCCAGATGACTGCTAGCGCCCCCACCCTAAGAAGCAACTTAAACCTTGAATCTATACCATGAAGCCGATTGCCAAAGACATTGGCGACACTAGTCGGAGGATACAAGGTAGACGCTACTTGGATGACAGACCATATAGATCTTGAACTGGCACTGGAAGAATAAGTGTCTGATTGTTTCGTCCTGATGACAAAAAACACACCGTGTACTCCCATGCCAATTCCGCTTAACAAGATTGTCTTTGGTGAGAATAACCCCACGACGAAGATACCATCCATAAATTTTAATTTTTAATGGTATCTTCATCTTCCAAATCTTCTTATTGTTGTCAACTGGTAAGTCAGAAAGAAGGATCGCATTGTAGAAAGGTTTTATGGAAAAGGTACCATCTACATGAAGGTTCCATCTAAATTGTTACCACCCGATTTTGGCCAAATCAGGAGATGGGCCATAAGTGAAGATGGGCTTGAAGGACGTACACGTGGAGCATCTTCGAAGCGGCCTTGCGCTAAGAGTTTGGGCTAAGTTGCCCGTGTATCTGTAATATAGTAGATCGCATTGTAATTTAGATTAAAAGATAGAGTCCGGCCCGTGCGGTTAGGTGCACGCCCAATTAGAAAGTCCCTTGGACTATAAATATGTATCTAGGGTTATCGAAAAAGGAGGACAATCATCGTTCAACCAACACAAATCAGGCGCATCGCCACCCCTTTCTTCGAGGGTTTCTCCCGGGTAAGCACTATGCTGCCTAGATCGCATCTAGCGATCTAGGCAGTATACGTTTATTCGTTAACCTTGTACTGCTCGTGCTGAAGCCTTGTTGATGGCGAGCATTTATCCTTAGGTGTTTAGGGGCTTGCATTGATGCTTTGCGTGCATATCTGCGTGGCAATGCCGTCCCTCGACATAGCTGCTTTCGTCTATCCGACGTAGGGCAGCATCTTGCTTGTTCGTTACTTAGTAGATCCGATCTGTTATGGTTGCTCCTTGCTCCGCAGGGATTAGTTTAATATCTGCATAGTTAGGCCTTATGCTGGGGTCGGAGGATCCGGTAGTGCGTTAGATGCTGTTCACCGTCCCTGCGATGTTCCGGGGAATCAACGTTATGTTGGTTTTTAGGCCTCTCGTAGGGGGTAGTTTGCATCATATTCCGTAGCTGCTAGGCCCGATCACACGTAGGACGTTCCGGTTATGCGGTGAAAACCCTAAACTGTCGTGGATCGCTTTAGCTTTGTCCTGATCAAGCAGGATCCCCATGTCATTGTAAATCCAACGTGAAACATGGGGCGATCGGCTCCTTGAGCCGATCCACAGGGAAACCTGAGAGCCGATAGGGCTCGTATTTAATGTTTACGTGTCTACCATGCAGGAACAATCGAAGCACTCTAACACCTTCCTGATCGGGTCTAGGTCGGTTGGCACGCCTAAGCCGCCGGGACGTGGCTGGAATATTTCGGGACGACGCGAGTGCCGGGTCCACTAAGCGGCCCTGGGAGCTTCCCGGCTCTTCGTGTTGCTTAGCCATTGCCCGTCGGTGGGTTTTGGAGGGTAACACATTCGCACGCCCGGTGGGACAACCTTCTGCAACATCCACGTCAACATCGGCATCCGAGATGGCGGAGGAAAAGATCACATACGAGGATCTTCCTCCTGATCATAAGAATAAGTACGATGAGCTGAAGGCCATCGTTGAAGTCGAACTCATCGGCTCCTTTGAGAAGACTCCGTTCGCACGGCATCGTTCAAAGGATTCACGCCACAAGGTGTCCTCGATGGGTTGGATTTATCCCTCCCTTCGACGAACATACCAGAGCCTGCGACGGGAAATCAACTACGTGGTGGCCCATTCACTACATCGGCCGAGAGCTGGTGAATTCTTTGGAGCGCGTTGCGTTCCGGGTGATCAAGAGATCATGGAGCGTCGGTACTCTCCTTCAGGACCTGCTCTAGGGACTCACCAAGGAGAAGTGCAACTCCACACCAGGCCACCATTGCCGTACTCGATGGCAGCTCCACAGCAACAAGGTTCACCGGCATACGTTGTCTACAAGGTCGGAGGTGATCCGGGCGACTACCAGTTCTTATATGCGCCCAAGGAGATCCCACACGGATACGTGTGCACGTTTGTGCCGGACCGCAACAGCTGGACGCAGGCGATCCAGCTCCAACAGGAGGATTGCGGAGCAGGAGCCATTGTTCCCGGGAGGAATGGCCAGCCCGGGGTTTGGGACGGCTGAAAAGGCGTGGCTAGCCAAGTATGCCACTGCACCACCGGAAAGCTCAGCGCCACTACCTCCACCGCAGATCGATCAGCGCAGTCCTGAGAGATCAGTTCGGCATCTTGCCGAAGAAGAAGATAATCGGCTATTCCAAGCCGTACCCCAATGAGTTTGACCTGATCCCACTACCACCTAAGTACGGCTTCCGGACTTCAACAAATTCAGTGGGTAGAAGGATCTAGCTCCATCGAGCACGTGAGCCGATACTTGGCCCAGTTGGGCGTGGTTTCGGCATCGGATGAGCTACGGGTGAGGTTCTTCTCGCAATCCCTCACCGGTCCGGCTTTTGGATGGTACACCTCGTTGCCCAAATTCATGCGATCATGGAAGCTGGAGGAACATTTCACACCCAATATCATTCGAAGCTCGAAGCTGGTATTGCGAGCACAGGTTTGCGACGAGAGAGAGGTGTCGAGTACATTGGCGTTTACCGTCAAGAACCGATGCTATTCGGTTCATTTAAGAGAAAGAAGTCGAGCTGGCGTGGCAGGCCTTGCAGCGTCATTCAAGGATTTGACGTTCCAAGTGGAGTACAACTCGCTGGCGCACCTGGTCAGTCGACTGACCTTATACGAACAACGCCATCCAGAATGTACCAGGACAAGTTCAGCGCGCGATAACCCTGGTCAATGCTTGATGAGGATGAAGATTCTGGAAGATCGGAAGTTGCGGTAGCCGAGTGGACTCGGACGCCGTACCTGTGTCCTGCAAATGGGTGAACCCGCCAGGCCTCCAAGAGGGTTGGACTTTGATGTGAGCAAACGAACAGATCTTCGATCGCTACTGAAAGAGAAACATTGAAGCTCTCTGAAGGCCACAAGATCCCTACGGCGCGGAGATGAACAAAGGCCATACTACAAATGGCATCATACGTTCACGCACGCCACCAACGACTGCAAGTGTTGCGCACAAATTCAGATGGCGATAGAATCGATTAACTTTCGGACAGTTTACCATGGTAGACATGCGTCCGTTTCCGGACGTCAACATGGTGGACCTAAGCCACTCCATAAGGGAACCTGGGTTCTCTTTTGATGTCAATATGGCAGGGTTTGTGATCCGCCATGGCAAAGATAAAGCGAGAGCAGCCACTCTCGTGGCAAGGATAAAGAGGAGGCCGTTCCCACGCGACCGGCCCCAAGATGATGATAGACGGTACCTAACCGAGGAGGAGGTGAGAAGCATACGGTATCAACGCCCACTCTCCGTGCATCTCCTCAACAAATATGAGCAGCGACGACCGACGTCGGCCTACGACGAAGACGACGAAAGATATCGTCGAGATGCAGCTGACAGAAGGTGCGTCGACGCAGAAAACGGCGGGTACGGCGCGCTAGAGGGAGGTCAAGGGAGCAAGACGACATGGATAAGCACTAGAACTGTCCCTTCTTCAAACATTGCTGGGACTCAGGAATGAGCCGATTGCCAACAATCGAGAATGAAGACAGCAAAGGAGAAGGACAAACGAAGTTTCGGTGTTCGAGCGCCTAGGACCTCTCCACCTCATAACAAGCGAGCTGAGTCATCTCAAGAAGAGGACTTGAGTGATCAGAGAAGAAGATAGGTATCACCGACCAAGGTGGTGCCACGATGGACTCAGCCATTCTCGAAGGAGTCACGGCCACTCGAAACTGGAAGAAGCCGAGTATGCACCACACGTTGAGAAGAGCACGGCCCGATCTGGCCGTGAAAATTCAGCAAACATTGGAGACGAAGGCGCGCCCGCCAAAGCATGGCGCCCAAAACAAGCGAAAGCCGATGCGGGCATCGGTGATGCCGATGCGGCATCGCTGATACAAACATGGTATCCGTGATCCGGACGGAGTAGCAGGTCCAAGACATTGGACGTACGTGGCAAAGCCGATCCCTGAGATCGGCCCTCAAAAAATGGAAAGCAAAGGATCTTATCTCCAGCATGCCACGTAGCTACATTAGAAATCCAAGAAGTTGCAAACCATCGCCAAAGCATTGCAACGGAAAAGGAGGCCGATTCCCGCAATCGGCCAAAATTATCATCAACATCCTTTTGTCTGTGTTCAGCATTGATCCAACAGATGCCGAAGCCGATACCATCAATGACTTGACAGAATCGGCTCGGGGGGCACATAGATAGATAAGACACGAGGATACGAAGCTGAGAACGCATGCCAAACGCCCATCAGAACAGCTCAAAGATGGGGGCCGATACATAACCAAATCGGCCGCAAAAAACTCCAAAATGTCCAAAATTTTTGGGCACAGCCGATGCGTAGACATCGACTTAAGAATTCAAAGCCGATGCACGCCATCGACTCAAGGGATACAACTCACAGCGGAAGCCTAATGAAGTCATCTACTGGAGGAACCCCTCAATGGGATTGCTTGGTGACTCAGGCCCTCTCTTCAAGGACTTCCAACTCCTTGCAAGACTTCAAGCTTGGCGACAGCAGCATCAGTTTGGGCGTCCGAGACGGCCCTTTTCTCATTTAAGCTGTTGGTATTTGCCGGCAAGTTGGAGGATCGCAGCCTGGCCAACAGCAAGAACAGCATGGACGTGCGATCAGGCTAGGATCATGAGAACGACCGACGGTCGTCCGGTTGGACTGAACTGCATTCTCACCAGAGGTTGCCTCATTAGACTGAAGAAGCTCGGGGGGCAGTTCACGTTGAAGGTTCGCTGCTTTTGAAAAGCCGATTTGGTTAGAATCGGCTGATGCTGCACCACAATTGAGAAGCTGATAGTGGCCCAATGCGGCTGGTGCACTTCCATTCTCGCCTTGACCGAGGCTCGGGGGGCAGCTAGCCCTGAAAATTCCTCATTCTGAAGAGCCGATGGTGTTGAAATTGGCTATCTCTGCATCATGACCATGTTGAAGGGTGGAGGACTCTTGCAGAGGAAAATTATCAGGTTGACAGGAGGAGTTTGAAGAAGGAGCCATCATGGTTGATCAGGCTCTAGACCAGTTTGTGGCTGCAAGGAAACAGGGCATCACAGGGGAAGCTGTGAACAAATAGCACCTGTTTACAAGAGTGTCAGCTTCAACATCAAGGTTGGCAGCAACGGGCCAAGAAGCTTTCCTGGGAGCATTGACCCAGGAGTTTTGCTATCAGGACGAACATCACGATCGGATGATTTTAAAGTCTAAAGATCTAAGGGTCTCAAGGCTACGCGTTGGACCCGTTCGATTGGAAGTTTGGGTCTGAATTTCATGGATTGCAAGTTAACATCTGAGAAGGCGATTGGATCGATCTGTCTTGCAATTTGTTATGAAAGCTGATGCATTACCATCGGCTCCTCGAGTGTCAACAAAGGGGAGGATCGGCTAAATCGATATGAAAAAAAATCGACAAAGTCAAATTGGGGAAATTTCTTCGTTGATAATCAGATTTCCTACATAGAAGGAGCTGATTGCTCTCAAAAGGGATTGCTAGGGGTACATTGCCCTATCATCTACTACTCCTAGCTCTATCCTATCTAAGGGCCGCTGCTGTCATCGTCGCCATCACGCTGCTCCGGCCGGCTCGTCGTCGGCTGTAGCGACCACCGGCGGGACCTTCATTGTCCTCATCTTCTTCGCTAGCGTCGCCATAGTCGCTGTCGAAGTCGCTGATGTTGCCTGGCCGGACAGACGCTTGGCCGGCGGTTCATCGGAGGAGGTGTTGTCCTCCTCCTCTTCCTCTTCCTTTACCTCCTCGGCGGAGGAGAAACCGTCCCAGGAGAAGCCGTCGTCGTCGCTTTCCTCCTCCGATTGCCCAATGGCAAGGAAGCGAAGGTCGCTCTCCCCGTCCGTTAAGGACTGGTTGTCTTCGGACCAGACGAAGGAGTCGTGGGTCGACTCGTCGTCGGCTATGGCGCGGCGGATGTTGGCCGCGTGGGCCTCCTGTGGGTCCCATTGGCGTCGGCTCGCGGGAGGTGGAGGATTGGGTGGAAAGACCCGATGAGGAGAAGACGAAGAGGAAGACATGGCGGCAGGAGGGTTTTGGAAGTGCTGATGCGAGAGGAGGAAGAGGAGAACTGTTCGATGTGGCCAAATAAAAGGGGAATAAATGGTTTAATGCCTGCGGTTTCCGAGGACGTGGTGCCGGAACCGTCAAATCGTGCAGAAGGCGAGAAGGCAAGACGTCATCATGAAGAAAACTGCGACGGTTCTGCCATGACATGACCCTTCGAAGAACAGATGGTTTTGCAATTATCATTATCAAAACCAGGGGGCATGTGTTACCACCCGATTTTGGCCAAATCAGGAGATGGGCCGTAAGTGAAGATGGGCTTGAAGGACACGTGGAGCATCTTGAAGCGGCCTTGCGCTAAGAGTTTGGGCTAAGTTGCCCGTGTATGTAATATAGTAGATCGCATTGTAATTTAGATTAAAAGATAGAGTCCGGCCCGTGCACGGTTAGGTGCACGCCTCAATTAGAAAGTCCCTTGGACTATAAATATGTATCTAGGGTTATCGGAAAAGGAGGACAATCATCGTTCAACCAACACAAATCAGGCGCATCGCCACCCCTTTCTTCGAGGGTTTCTCCCGGGTAAGCACCATGCTGCCTAGATCGCATCTAGCGATCTAGGCAGTATACGTTTATTCGTTAACCTTGTACTGCTCGTGCTGAAGCCTTGTTGATGGCGAGCGGTACTATTTATCCTTAGGTGTTTAGGGGCTTGCATTGATGCTTTCACGTGCATATCTGCGTGGCAATGCCGTCCCTCGACACCTAGCTGCCCTCGTCTATCCAGACGTAAGGGCAGCATCTTGCTTGTTCGTTACTTAGTAGATCCGATCTGTTATGGTTGCTCCTTGCTCCGCAGGGTTTAATATCTGCATAGTTAGGCCTTATGCTGGGGGTCGGAGGATCCGGTAGTGCGTTAGATCTGTTCACCGTCCCTGCGAGGATGTTAGGAATCAACGTTATGTTGGTTTTAGGCCTCTCGTAGGGGTAGTTTGCATCATATTCCGTAGCTGCTAGGCCCGATCACACGTAGGACGTTCGGTTATGCGGTGAAAACCCTAAACTGTCGTGGATCGCTTTAGCTTTGTCTGATCAAGCGGGATCCCCATGTCATTGTAAATCCAACGTGAAACATGGGGCGATCGGCTCCTTGAGCCGATCCACAGGAAACCTGAGAGCCGATAGGGCTCGTATTTAATGTTCACGTGTCTACCATGCGGGAACAATCGAAGCACTCTAACACCTTCCTGATCGGGTCTAGGTCAGGTGGCACGCCTAGCAACCGCCGGGACGTGGCTGGAATATTTGCGGGACGACGCGAGGTGCCAGGGTCCACTAAGCGGCCCTGGGAGCTTCCCGGCTCTTCGTGTTGCTTAGCCATTGCCCGTCGGTCGTCTGGTTCAGGTGATAAATGAATATCTCCGAGCCGTTGAATTAGGGTATTCCATGCCACAAGTCTTTGTCCAAGTAAAACCCGTCTGAACATCACATTCGGAGGTGAGGTAGCCATTACAGTAGCAATGGTATCACCTTGGCGACGAGCAATCCTATACAGAGCAGGATACTGTTCACTTAAGGGTGCATTGTCTAGCCAAGCATCTTCCCAGAACCGTATCTGTGCTCCATTCCTGATTGAGAAAGTACCATGGCGAAAAAATACATTTTTTGTCGCCATAAGACCAGCCCAGAAGTGAGAATCCCCAGGTTTCCAAACCACTTGGGATAATGTCTTCGAACCGATATACTTTCTCCGAAGAATAGTTTGCCAAGTACCATCCTCAGTAAGTAGCTTGGGAATTGGTACAAGTATTATCCAGAGACAAGTGAGGTTATATGCTGGTTCGGCAGATACAAGTGAGGTTATATGCTGGTTCGGCCGATCGATCGATAGCATTTGTTTTGATTAGTTGTAGATTTTCCATTGCTTCATGTAGGTTCAGAAATTTTAGATTTTCTTTACTCTTGTTTCTCCAAGTTTTCATGGGTATGTATCATCATGGTTTAATTTGTTTGTTTCCTAAACATTTTAGCCAGCACCGAATTATCTGAAAAGTTGGTTTTCAATCAAGCCAAATAATATCCCTTAAGTTGTATTGCAATCAAATATATAACCTTTACCTACTGCTCTCATTTGACTTTTTAAAACTGCATGTTCTATATCTGCCACTTACATTTAGGTTGTCAACCACATGCAAGGTATATCTTTTAGTATGGTTAGCTTAAAGGGTATAACTGTGCTTTTTTTATCATCCTGTTGTCAATAGGAACGTTATTGGCTACATACATCATTGCTTCTATTGGTATTACCTGTTAGACATATTTGATGCCATGGATAAGTTGTGCTTTCTGTTTCTATTGGTATTACCTGTTAGGCTTGATCTGCCTCTTACACTACAATTATGCATCATAGGGTGCAGCTTTATTCATGTCCGATGTCACCATTTTAAATGTTGATGATTTGTCGGATGGCAAAAATTGAGGAGGTACTTTTTTTGTGAATAATTTGAGGAGGTACTGATTGTGGAAGATGAAAATGGCAATATTTGTCGGATGGGAATATGACACAATGGAAGATAATGATATCCTTGTCGAGTATATAAGGTTTGTACTAATTGCGAAGCTGTTGTGGTTCTTTACAAGGGTGTGCAACCACACAACTAACATGGAACTTCTTTTCTACAATTCTTATGCTAGGTCATGAGGGAAACACTGACCCTGTTTGTGTCATCTAGATCATGAGGATACAGCGCAGCATGTATGTATTTCACGATTTCAAGGTCATTTTGTTGTATATAATGCACCAAATATTATACACTATAGTAAGCTTGTTTGCGATTAGTGCACCGTCTGACACTCAGTTATCCGTGTTTTAATGCCGTTGCTAGTCTTTTCATAATATTCCTTTCGTGTTTGCAGTGACCACTATTGTTACCGGTGGAATTGCTGTAGCAGTGTTGGGGGCTGGCAGCAATTATGTGACTGTTGTGGTTATGAATTTAGCTGCTACTCCTCTCGAGCTAAGGTAAACACACTCTGGACATTGACTGCAGTAAATCAAATAACGCAGTACCCACTTGTGAAGATAGCAGGAGCCCTTCACAATTTTTGTTAAACTTTGTAGAAGTGACAATTAACCATCACAAACGCTTTTCTTGTGGAAAATTGATTGGTAAGTTATAGCTTATTTTCCATAACAAATTGCACGCCTTCATAGATTTTGTTTAGACTTCCTATGGTGGGTTAAGTGAGAGAATCTTGGTTTAAAGAGACTGGCTTGTCTGTAACAAAAATAACTTGATGGACATCAAAACAAATAACACAATAAAAACTTAGTTTCGATTGCGTTGAGTTAGGAGGTGTACCCATCTGTCTGCAGGCTGCTCTTAATGCACTCTTCCCTAGGCCATGTTGTGACGTTTTGGTCATTCCACTTGTCAGATTTTAGTTCCATGTGACGCGAGGCAAATGTGAATACATTTTCCAATCCTTGCAGCTGTTGCAAATAAATGGCAAAGTATTAGCATCAGAAACAAAGAATAACAGAAAATTGTCTTATAGAAAGATGGGCTAATGGGACTAATCACTAACCATAGCATCGAGGTCCTCGCGATGCATTCTTGTGCCTAGCGAGTCGAGCACTTGGATACATCATTTTCTGACATTTATAACTGCTAGGTACCAATGAACATCTCCTAGGTTTACTGGAAGAAATACCTGGAAAATATGATTATTATTAGTTTCGGTCACCTATAGACAAGGAGTCGTCCTCAATTGAATTCAAGTAATTTGTATGAAACTGAGACTAACCATATCTGTTCCAAATAAATTTTGACTCTCTTTAATACCCATGCTGGAACGTTATCCCGTAGACAGCTACCCTCCTTTATCATCTTAGAGATGCATGCAGTCTCTAAGAACACACGTCCACCTGACCTCACCTGTAGATGCTCCGTAGCACTTATGCAATATATGTACGCGTTTATGATCTACAATGTCAAGTGCATACATTGGTTAGATATAGTAGATACTCATTAAATATAAATACCATCTTCTCATAATGCTATATATACTTACTTCATCGCCAACAAATTCTCCCGGAGTTAGAAGTAATAGTAACTCGGGCCTTTTTAGATATGCGTCCTCGATGCTCACTAAATTTCTTATATCGCTTGTTTCGTTTCTGATATTTGCAATCACGGACCAATCTTCGTCGGTGCAGGCATAATCTATCACGATGAATGCATTGACATTTAGTAATTAATGGAGAAAGTAAATTTAGCAAAAGCAGGGCATAGAAGGAATTGTTCCGTGCCTTCTGGAGCTACCACGTAGTCATGTGCCTTTTTAGGCTTGTTATGCCGTCGCGTAGTTTTGTCTATTTGAACGGGCATTGTCACATTGTACCCTATAGTTTCCGGCCCTTCGGTGCCACACGTTTCTGCTAATAATTGCTCATCCGGAGCTGCCGGCATTTGTTGACTTGTTTCTTTGTAGGTTAATATCTGAGAACACAAGTAACCAAAAATATCAGTACGTAGAGTTAGAATTATGTGGGAGATATAAAAGTAAAAGAAAACTCACATCTGTCAGTATGGAATCTGTAGCCTCTTTACCAGTTGTATTTTCTGCTTCATTGTTCTCAGCCATTTCTCCCGATTCTTTGTCGCTCTAAAACCCACAATGTTATATATTGTAAAATAATACAATGAGAAAATCTTGCAGATATGATATGTGTTGTAGTGTCAGAAATATTAGAATAATAATGATAGAGGAAATGAATACGTGCCTTTGTCAAGTCGAGGTTTTTATCATCATTTTTGGTTAGCCCCTCTTCAATTTCCATATTTTCTTGACCATCTGTAGTGACTTCTTTTTCTAGGTTATGATTATCATGTTTGGTAGCCGGCAATGTTTGTTGCTTTACTCCGTTGTCCATGTTTCCCTGTACAGCTAGGCATAGCTCATACATTTACCCTAGTTTATTTTAGTAATTGAACCTAAAAGTGCAAATCTTCTTGGCATATAATTAAATACCGATCTGTACCGTTAGAATTAGAATAAGGTTGCATAGGAAAATAAAACTTGCCTTTGTAGGCGGTGGTAGCTCAGCAGATCCCACCGGGGATGGTGGCGCAGGCAAGGAGGAGGATTGAGGGTTCACCAGTAGTTACAGAAAATGGGTGACGATGAGGGTACCTTCAAGAGGCCAGAGGCCGGGCGCTGTAGTTGTCGCCGTCGCAGAATCGCGGATGCTTTTTTAGAGCAACAGAATCGCGGACGATGGGTGACTGCTTCTGCCGGTTGCTGTAGGGTTCTATTTGCCCACGTTTTGATGGAGTCCCTTATTGGTCGATCAGATTAGGCGAGCGAGGTGGAGGAGAGTTGGGATGCGGCAATAGCTATTAGCCAGATCGTGGGGCAACCGGTTTGTATTATTCTCCTTGCTAGGCGTACTTGTGTAACAAACTATCCTTTTTTTTAGATGGTGTAACAAACTATCCTTATCATGAGGCAGGTGAACTTTTTTGCCTTTTCTTTTTTGCCTTTTCTTATACCCCACGTACACAATAGTTGTAGAGATTGCCTTTTCTTATACCCCTCGTACACAAATGTCCTTATCATATATTAAATGATTATTAAATTGTGCCTCTACTTTTTTAGTGGAGATCCTTTAAATCAATGCGTTGGTGTTTGTTCAACCAGGCTCCCCGCAGGCAACATTATATCTCTTTGCGCAGTTCTAACAGTTCAAGTTTTGTTCTGCAGTTATAGGTTTCAAATCTCTGGTTACATGAATTTCGCTACTAAAGAAAGCACTACATTCAATGAGTACAGATAAAATCTTGGTTACAACAGCAGCACTACAGGTACAAGCTTCTTTCATCCATTTATTTATTTCCCATGTTGATCATGGTTTGCAAGTTGTGAACATAGCAGATACGCACTGGGGCAACGTGTGAACAGAAGAACTTGTTATCTTTATTTTTTTGCAACAAAGCAAAGAAATAATAACACTTAAAAAACCATCCTTTTCGCGAGAATTATTTATTCCGGACTACATGCCTAATCAACTTCGTCATACTCGTTCACTTGGTCTGGCGAGGGGCGGGGTGTACTTTTTGTCAGATGGTTGAAGATGTGTTTGATCGAAGAAGCTTGGGCAGGTAGTTGAACTGCATTGTACTCGTTGGCCGGCTTCTGGCCATCCCTCCTTAAAAGTACAATATTTTTCACCGCTTCACCAGAATATAAATCATTACAAATTCGTTCGCGTACACCTACAACATGAAATAATTAGGACATCTTGTTATTGGGAATGGTGAAGTACTAATAAAGAAATGTACTCACCTTGAAGCATGTCAAACTGATGGCATGCTGAGCACCGATGGAACGTAATAGTAGTTGCTTCTGTGCTTAAAAGACTTCCTGCTTATAAAAACATCAAGTAAGTAATAGTGCGAAATGCATTTTGTACAACACATTTTAATCTTTTAAAGTCCAGACTTACTTGACGCTTGGTCAACTTCCATAGAGGTTGCCATGATGAATGAATAATGTTTTTCACCAATCAATAGTTGTTCTTCGTGCCTCTGAGCAAGTTCATCAAAAATGCGGAGGAACACAATGTGATTAGTGGAGTCCACCACTGCTACTTCCCTCATTCCTACCGGGAAATATGTCTCGTGGTCCAGTGGGCTAACATACATGATGATAACGCCCGCAATATCTATAATTGATACAATATGTTATTACATAAAAAAATTAATTGACACCCAACCGATATCATGTAGCCATTTATGAATATTTTATCTACACAAGAATACCAGTGGTTGCGCCATTAGGTAAATTGATGAAGACATCATCGACATCCATATCTGTGCATTTAAAAAGAAGTGTATATAATTAGTTTTGAAAACAGTTGGACCTATTCATGAATGTAGGAGAAAAGAAATTTATGAAATAGACTTGAAAAGGCACCTGCATCTACTATTTTCAGAATTCAATTTCTTGTTACTTACATCAAAAGATAGTTCCAACCTCGAGTTGATCTATCAATAAATCATACCATTGGAAATATATGTACTTCAAAGGTGAATTACCTATGCAAAACACGGCGGATCTGCAGTCCTTGGCTATAAGCGGCGCAATAGCTTACTCTTCTTGCAGCGACCAAGGCGACGATGGAATAGATCGATCAAATGTTGGAGCTGCTACTCAGCTTCTCTTCTTGTTCTTCCTCTCAGCTATGTTGGCCTTGGCTACAAACGATGTTACAAATCCCTTAAATAGACATATATGCATGGACCAGCAGCCAGTAACCCACGCATGCAGTAGCCCAGTCCACTCACAGATGGCTCGAGTAGCACAAACTCACATGCAGCCAACAATCTAGGTACTGACTCGGCTAATGCAGTCCACTCGCACATAACCACCTATGACTTGGCCAAATGAAATCTATGGAGGAGGAGCGTTAGTGAATAAGACTTTTTTTAGATGGAAGTGAATAAGACTTGGCCATCACACGTCTCAAGTTAGAGGTGTGGTCTGTCTGACCGCATCTGATATTGTGGTCAAATGTGGCATTTATTTTTATTTATGTTAATTAACTTTGTCATTTATTTTTTAGTTTGGCTGAACTTCCACAAAAAGGTGACAAATCTTTTTTCAGCCTTTAACTTTTATCTTTTGAGCCACAGGATGTATTTACACGTATACTATTTTTTAGTTCAGTTGACCTGGCCTTGTCATTCCATACGTGTTTTCTTTTCTACAATGTTATATCCACAATTTCTGTATATCTTGAAAGGTGTTATCTCTTCTACCACATGTTATTTGACTGTTGTATGCTCCTAGTTTTATGTCTATTCATTACATGACATTAGTGTGATCTGCACATATGCTTTTCAATTTGCATAACTACAAGCCAAAACAGATGAAAAGGGAGCAGTTTCAGAAAAAAAAAGTAGGCTTCAGACAAATTAAGAACATCCACAATAGCCAGGCCAATGAGACAAAGAACATGCTTCCATTAACAAGATAGGCTGCTCGTATAAGCAAGCACTAAAGTATTTACAAAACCTGATAATTCCTAGAGAAATACCGAGACGTTGGATTCATCATCCATGACGGTACCACAGCAAGTTAGTTCATTGGCGACATTGCGTACTCACATCCACTAAACATGAAATATACTTTTTTAGTGCACATATAGTGCTTTACTGCACATAGGACACATTCCAGGTAGTCGTCGGCCCATGGTTGAGGCAATACGAACTGCGGTGAAACGAACGAAGTGAGGTCACCATCTCATCATAAGCAGGTTGAGTAATCCAGCATCACCCGAGACAGAGAAAGCTGTCGAAGAAAGAAATTTTGTGAGGGGAACAAACCAGAAATATTGTTTTGCGCAAGCATAATAAATTTGCTACTGAAATGTACAATAATATAATAAACAAAATGAACTCAAACTCACACATGCATTAGTTGTAGCATGTAAATTAAAATCCAGATTAATTACACCAGTACACCTCTTTAGAACTTTACAAATCATTGAGGCATGTGGAAAAGGTCCTATGTCATAACAAAGTCATAGAACTGCTGAAGCTGCTGCATAACATGAATATTCATAGATCCGAACAAGAGAAATAGAAGTATATAAGAAGATTAAATAAGAAGAAAAGACCAGCCTAAAGGATGAACAAACCTCTTCTATCCCTCCAATACATCCCTGTACACAATGTTCTTTGTGCTTTTTCCAATGGGGTCTATGTCTATATTTGGCTTGGCCAAAATCCGAGTGGTCTGCCTTGACACACCCCTTGAAAGTGCAACATAAAGCTGGCCATGCGAGAATACAGGCTCTGGGAGGTAAATACCAACAGTCGGAATGGTTTGCCCTTGGGATTTGTTGATGGTCATTGCAAAACTCAACCTGATGGGGAATTGTTTCCTCTTAAACTTGAAAGGAAGTGAAATGTCCTCCGAGGGTGACAAAGGGATCCTCGGTATGAACACTCTATTTCCAGCATGTTGTCCACCAACAATCTCGGCATCGATTGCGTTATCCTGGAATGCTCTAATCATCAGTCTTGTTCCATTGCACAACCCATTGTGCGGATCGAGATTCCGGAGAAGAATGACGTGTTGGAGATATGCCCAAGAGGCAATAATAAATTGGTTATTATATATCTTTGTGTTTATGATAAATGTTTATATACCATGCTATAATTGTATTGACCGAAACATTGATACATGTGTGTTATGTAAACAACAAGAAGTCCCTAGTAAAGCCTCTTGTATAACTAGCTTGTTGATTAATAGATGATCATCGTTTCGTGATCATGAACATTGGATGTTATTAATGACAAGGTATATATTATTATGTGAATGATGTAATGGACACACCCAATTAAGCGTAGCATAAGATCACGTCATTTAGTTCATTTGCTATAAGCTTTCGATACATAGTTACCAAGTCCTTTCGACCATGAGATCATATAAATCGGTTATGCCGGAAGGGTACTTTGATTACATCAAACGCCATGCGTAAATGGGTGGTTATAAAGGTGGGATTAGGTATCCGGAAAGTATAAGCTTGAGGCATATGGATCAACGGTGGGATTTGTCCATCCCGATGACGGATAGATATACTCTGGGCCCTCTCGGTGGAATGTCGTCTAATTAGCTTGCAAGCATATGAATGGTTCATAAGAGACCACATACCACGGTACGAGTAAAGAGTACTTGTCAGAGACGAGGTTGAACAAGGTATCGTGTGCGATGATCAAACCTCGGACAAGTAATATATCGTGAGACAAAGGGAATCGGTATCGTATGTAAATGGTTCATTCGATCACTAAGTCGTCGTTGAATATGTGGGAGCCATTATGGATCTCCAGATCCCGCTATTGGTTATTGGTCGGAGAGAAGTCTCAACCATGTCTGCATAGTTCGCGAACGGTAGGGTGACACACTTAAGGTTTGATGTCGTTTTAAGTAGATATGGAATATGGAATGGAGCTCGAATGTTGTTCGGAGTCTCGGATGGGATCCGAGACATCACGAGGAGGTTCGGAATGGTCGAAGAATAAGATTCATATATGGGAAGTCATTTTTCGGGGTTCGGAAAAGTCGGTGTTTTGACCGGAGCTTCTAGAAGGTTGGAAGGACCGAATAGTCGGAATATTATGGAAGGTTCGGAAGTGTGGCACCCGGGATCGAGGTTAGACAAATACAGATCTTCGTCGATATAAGCTAACCTCGAGCTCGGGAGACTACAATGAGAGAATCGGTAACACAACGGTGACTCTACGACTCAAAAGAATATATTACAACTCTTAGCAGAGTAAGATCCAAAATATTACACGCAGAGGTCACTGACCCAACATTCAACAAGCAACGGAAGCAAAATATGTTATTCTAAATAACAAGATAGCAAAGGGCTTAAGAAGCCATAACATAAAGCGACGTCCCAGTCCATAAGTCTCAGGCTGCTGCCTGGGAACCCCAAACTACTAGTCGATGTTAACGTAGAAACCACCTTCACTGTAGCAACTTCATCTGAAACAAAAGCATGCAAAGCTGAGTACAGGGACTCAGCAAGACTTAGTACAACCTTTTAGCGGGTAGGCGGGCTTTCTGTGGAGCTTCTTTTGCGTAAAGCCGTTTTCCTTTGTAAGAGAGGAGAAGCTCGACTACTCAGAACCTTTAAAAGGGGATAAGAGAGCGATATCTCTATCTCTATTTGATCATCACATTGTATCCACCAATCTTCATTATCTCGAACCACTATCCTCGGAGTACCCCCTCAAAACCCGAAGAAGGTATCCGTAAACACACATTGGTTGCCAAGTTTTACGATTAGGTTCATGTTCTCTATGGTCTCCACGTCCGTTCCCAAGTCGTCCATAACCGCGGACACGGCGAAAAGATTTAACCTGCAGGGGTGCACAATTTTATCCACACGCGCCAACCGACTCTTAGTGCCAACGTTTGAGCTCTCTTCCTTGGAAAGCCGGCAGAGGGTGGTTGACCACGACCTTTACCTTGCTTGTCGCCGAGACCATGAGTCACGCGCTAAGGATTGTTCCGCCGTAACGGATCAAGTCCCGAAGTCGGTCCTTAACGATGTGAGGCGAGGTGGGTTTCACCAGGGACTCTAACCCAAGCCACCTCGGCCACGCTTACCTACCTGTGCTATGCACCTTTTCACAAACATTTTCAATGCATATGTCCATGGAATCTACAGGCAAACTATGTGACTCATGGGTACCATAATAGGGCCTCGTGTGGTTGTACGCTCGATCTTGGTTCAAGAGGCGAGAACTCACATCCTAGGGTCGGCAGAAACGAAACAACCCACCACATCCCAATGTGGCCTTTCGTCTGAGCCTTTAATCATGTTTAACACTCATCTCTATACTTACCACGTCAACTGTCATGCTAGATTCATTTTATTGTAAGGCTCCAGTCCGAAGACCGGAGTAGTAGCGTAACAAACTAAGCATGGCTAAGCATAAAGAGATAAAGGCTCTCGCGACGCACACATGCCAAACCTAGGTATGCTAGGAGCAGTGGATCAAGGTATCGAGGCTACAAAGGTAGAACATGCAATAGATAGGATAACTCTACCTATCGATAAAAGACAGTTGAATCGTGTGCAATATGTAGGACCCAGAAGTAAAAGCATTTCATAAACATGTATGAACCAGGCTAGGGCTTGCCTTGTCCCTCAGCGGATGAGTACGGTTCTTCGGTGGTGTTGACGTCGGACTCCGGCTCAGATCCTATTCGCGAAGAACCAAACACCGGAAAGGGAAAAACACATTCAAGACATGGCATAATGCAATGCGCATACAATATGAATGATATGTCATATTGGAGCTACTGTAATGATCCCTAATATATGATGGACAATTTAAATGGGATCAAAATGTTTAATACATAGCATTCATATTAAACCCATAATTGAAATAAGGGTTATCGTGTTCTTCTAATATAAACAGAGTTCAAGTTTCTTAACTATGCATGAAAATGATATGAATGATTAGGTCTGATTGTTCTGAACGTTTTGATATCTTATAAGTAATTTTCGGATGAAGTATGAATTAGATACGAATTTTATACAGTTGCACTTTTCCTGAAAACGATTTTCAAAGAACAGTAACTAGATGTACTTCCCAGTATAGAGTTTTGTGAGTGATACAGATTGGACTCCACTACACATGCCCACGCATGTACTGAACTTAGTGACGCCAACGACTACAGGACGTGCTGGCAGAAACTAAACTGAAATGCCTGGAATCAAGATAACTCCAAACAGAGCAAGGTTACAGCAAGAAATCTGGAGTGTGTATTACTGAAATCTGGAGTGTGTATTACTGCATTTTTGGAGATACAGGATCAGTTCTGAACTTGTTTGGAACATCACACAACTATATAGCACTATCAGCTGGTATTTGATATGGCAAAAAGTTCACAGGAAAGGCATAGGTAGCTGAACATGAGATTCTACCAAGCATGTACTAGCTGTCCTGAAATATGTTTTGGATCTTATACGTGTTGCAAGACTCTTGCAGCAAGAGAAGAACATGTAAAACTGAATCCTTTCCACCTCTGACCAAAACTACAACTGGAGCATGTGAAAACACAAATAGTAGTACAGTGCTTCTAGTTTTACGAACGCAAGAAAGCAGTGATCCTATTAGTTCCTGGAGCAAACTGAAGTGGCACCGCATCAGCTGAGCAACGAAAATACTCCATAAAACAGAGGTTGTAAGCATGGCAGAATCACTACCAGCTATACCTGAACAAGTGGGTTCCTAGCTCAACTTCTGGATGGGTCGGCCTTCTAGTGTGTCCTCGTGCCCTCACTGATTGATTCCGCCGGCCGGCCACGGACTCCGGCGACTGCTCCGACGACTGCCCGGCGTCTGCTCCGGCGAGACTGCCGGACCTTCCCCTCCCTGAACTCCTTTACTCCCTCAGCTAAAATTCCTCTCAGCTAGGTCCCAGCCATGGTCGCTGGTTCTCAGTTTCCCCGATGGCGACGACTCGATGGATAAGGTGTTCTCTGGTATGCTATGTGCTTTGCTGGGTGGAGTAGTACTACTTGGTCACTACTAGTTGAGACAAGAGCGGTGCATACTGAAGATATTTTAGAAAGGTGGTTCTGTAGTAGATACAAATCCAAGCGCTGAGGTTGTTCACTCTACTTACAGAACAAGTGTAAACTGGAACTACTCATACTACGGTTTGTCTATTTGATTTTAACATTTAGAGAGTTTGATTTTCCTCAAAAATGCAAATTCTTTTTTTAGGAGTTAAATTAAATGCATGCTATGCTCATGAGTGCAAGATTTCTCTTTATTACAAACATGGGATGTTACAGGAAGTGTCCGGGACGACCCGGGATGTCTAAGGAAGTCCGGAGGGTTCCATAATAGGTGCAACCACGTTGCCTTAAGGGAAAAGGAGTCTTTCCTTAATGCAATTTCGGAATTGGCAAAAGAGTCCGAGTAGGACTAGGTTTTCGGAACCGGAAACCTATCGGAACTCAGTCAAACTTGGGGGCAGGTTTTTGGACGACCCAAGGGGCTTGGCCACCTATTTAAAGAGGCCAAGGGGCACCCCAAGGGCACCACAAGTCGCAGCCCTAGCTCCCCAAGTCGCAGCACCACCCTGCGCCCAAACCCTAGCTATTCTCCTCCTCCTTCTTCTCCGCGGCGCTTTGCGCGAGCCGGAGATCTCACCACCACCGTCACCACGCCGTCGTCCGGGATTCCGAGGAGGATCTACTACTTCCGTGCCCCTGGAACGTGGAGAAGGACGTCGTCTTCATCAACACCGAACGTGTGACCGAGTACGAGGTGCTGCCCGATTGTGGCACCGTCGAGATCAAGATCTTCTACGCGCTTTTGCAAGCGGCAAGTGATCGTCTACATCCACCCGAGATCTAATCTCGTTGCTTTGCGAATCTTCGAGGGTTAGTCTCATCATCTCCTCGTTGCTACCGTCTACTAGATTAGATCTTGGCTTGGTTTTCGTTCTTGCGGTAGGAAATTTTTTGTTTTCTATGCTACGAATCCCATCATGACGGGACAATTGATTTTGAGTTTCAAATCATGCAGGGGTAGGCCATTTGGAGTGAGAGAGTTTAGATATTCAAGTGGGTAGTTATTGCGTGCATCATCCTCGACAGAGTCAAAGCTATAATAAACTCTTTCTTGGCCAGGAAATCTACCAATCATCTTTTTATTCAGATTGTCCACATGCTCATTCTTGGTTGAAAGAATGGCATGTGCGCTCATGTACGATCCAGATGTAGCGTTCTCATGAAGAGATGGGAAGACATCTTCAATAAGTTTATTCACTGGTTCTTCGGTGGAAGTCCAAGGAATAACAATGTCATTCGGAAGACGCACGTAGTCAGCACCAATCGTCTCTTCTGTTCCATTACCTATTCTTAGGAGGTAACTGGAGAACCACTGATCAGTTTGTGCCCTCATATTACGCGTGAGGCGTATCTTCCTAATCTGCTCCCATAAATAAGACCTCTGTAGCGTAGCGTCAGTGATTTGAGCTCTTGTCCTCGTGTTACAACGGGAAGGACCTGCCTAAAATCCCCTCTAAACACCACGACTTTTCCCCCAAAAGGCAAAGCAGATCCCATGATGTCCTGTAGGGACCTATCAAGTGTCTCAACAGTTTGACGCTTTGTCATGGAAACTTCGTCCCAGATTATTAAAGATGCCCTACGGAGCAACTTTGCGGTACCGCTCTGCTTGGTAAAATTGCATGTGCTGCTATCTGTGAGCTTAATCGGAATTTTAAACCTGGAATGGGCGGTGCGCCCACCAGGCATGATCGATGCCGCTATGCCAGATGTAGCTGTAGCAATAGCTATTTGACCCAGCGAACGGACCTTTGCAAGGAGTGCTTTGTATAGATATGTCTTCCCCGTGCCACCCGGACCATCAACAAAGAAAATCTGGCTCCTTTTGTTGACAACACAAGAGAGGATTTCATCAAAACCAACACGCTGCTCTTTGTTAAGAGATGTAAACATGTTTATGTCTTCTTTGTCAAAACTAACCGACAACTCCTCTTGTACCTCTCTCGAATCTCCATTGGAACACTCATCATCCACCGGATCCAAATCTGGGAGGCCATAACTGCCAATATCTTTTCCCATGGAATGCACCAGATCCCTAATGTCTCTAAGGACCATCTGCTCTAGTGCGACCTGGTTGGACTGGTTACGACGGTAGTCCTCAGACATTGACTCAAGGTGCTTCTCCCACAATGATCGGATTTGGGTCACCTCGCAGAACACCAGAATAGTTGCAAAAAGCCTTCTTAGAGCATATGGCATTTGGAAAGTAGCTGCCTCGGTCAAGCAGTCATCAAGTGACTTGTCGGTCTCTATGAGACCTCTTCGCTCACACGATTCTCTGAAATTCGAGCACAGCCTGCCATTTACACTTTTCAAATCCTCAAATGATGTTGCACCTCTCACATGATTAATGAGCACTCTAAGAAAGTACCTCTCACCTTCAGCAGGATGCGCATACACAATTCTTCCAATCTGACCCCGCCCCTTCAATTTTCTTCTTTGCCACTTCTTTGTACCTTTGATCCACCGGTAGAATTCGGGGAACTCTTTGTACAAGAAGTTCCTCGCATAAGGATCCACCAGGTTCATCTTGAAAAATTCAGTGAGCATGGTACTGGAAGAAGAGGGCCGATTGACGATGTCGTCTAGATTGTCGCCCTCTTTGAATGTGATAGGTTGCATATCTTCTAGATGAAGCTGGAGTTGGAGAACAGAGGGAGAGACACCGAACATTGCAAAACCGCAAATCCTATGGATAGACTCCTGTGGCCCCACGAACCTAGCATCCCTGTATTGTTTGATCTCATTGATTACTTCACCATCATTCTCTACTGCCGCTGGATCGACCGAGAATGAGGCACGATCATGTCCTTTATAGATGTACTTGAATAAATATTTCACTGCCTTGATGCTAGAGCAAGCTTCAACATTGATGTGACAATTAAATCGCATAAGCAAACCAGGGTTGTATGGGACAACCCATCTATTATCTAGCTCTGCTCCTCTAACCTTCACTTGATGACCATCATGCCTCCTCCTATAGATAGGATAGGAGTCCTTTCCTTGCTGTGTAGCATCACAAAACTGCCGAGGATAGCGAAATCGACATTCACCATCTATCATGCAAGCACAATTTTTTCTGAGAGCACCACATGGACCATGTAGCATATGTTTAACCACCAGAGAGTGCAATACAGGGTACTTGTCCTTGTTAGGAAGTTCTGCTGATATCACCTTGTCGTATCCATCTGGGTTTGTTAGCTTGCTATCCGAGCACATGATCAAAAGCATGTGCTCATGTGGCAACCCCCTTTTCTGAAACTCGGTAACATGGACATATGCAACAACCTGTCCAAAGTATTTTTTTATCAACAAATCCTTCATACTTCTCAATTTGGCCCTGTATACTCTCGCAACAAGGTCTAGACGGTCTTGTGGTGTTTGTCCGGGTTCAAGTCTGGACGTAATCTCCTCCCACTGCGGGTTGCAAGTCATTGTGATAAAGTAATCAGGCTTTCCAAACCGCTGGACTATCGCCATCGCATCAAGGAATCTTCGCTGCATGTCTCGATCACCTCCTGGAAAAGTCCGCGGTAGCACGATTCTCTTACCAACCTGAGAACCACGTGTCTCGCCAGCATCCATGACATCAACAACTCCCTTAAGAAATAAAGTAGTGAAGGCATCATTATGCGGTAAATTAAAGTCCGTAGGGCGATGTGTAATGTAACATGAAAACGTTTTAACATTCAGATACCTGGTATAGATCAGCACGAATGAGCTTTTGATTCTTAGGCTTGGAGAAGAAATCAAGTCTCATAGTCTCCATCTTGATGTACATGTCTACTGCCCATTGCTGGAACCCGCGTGCACCGAACAATATAATGTTAAAAAGTCCTTTCCTGACTTGTAGCTTGAAGCAGTAGTACTCCCTTGCGCTCACGAATTTTCTAGACCCCCCGGTTTCACTATCATCCTGGTCCTCTTCATCATCTACAACATGGATAAAAAAATTAATTGGTCATCTGCAGTAACAATGAATAAGATGTGAAACACGTTGAAAGGATACGGATAATTACCTGCTACCTCATCTGTGTTTTGTTCCAGATGTACATTTGAACTCCGATGTAGACCTTGCAAATTTTCATGCTCTATGTCATCCTGGTTGTCCTCTTGAGTGATTTTAGGAGGGGTTTCGTATGGTATCCGACGATTCCATCCCGTCTCCCCTCTCGGGAAAAATAATGGATATGCCAAAGGATCATAGCAACCATAGTAAGCTCTAATATATATAGGACGGTCCCCTTTGCCATACACGACAACTTGTCTATCAAAAGTGTTTTGTGGGTCACTCCCTTCAACCCACATCGCGGCTACCTGGGAAGCAGTTGGGGCATTGTATCTTCGCTGGTCCAGTCTTATATCTGTGTTAAGGGATATCCTATATTCTTCTAGATTCGGAACAGATCCACAACTTTTAAAGGTCTGTACATATGGGTTGTCCTCTAGTATCTCCAGAATCTTCCGTATGATATTGATATCAAGATCTGGAGACCGCTTGACTCTATGTTCCAAGGTTTCATCTGTATCATAGAAGTAGAGCTGGAGATTTCTAGGTCCTTGACCACCAGGCACCAGATCGTCCATCTTATAATACATTGCCCCTTGTGCTACAAATGTATAAACACCGGTTCTCGCCGCATTGCTGACCGTCTTATCAAGGGTGACTCCAAGCCTTGTGAAGGAGAAGTGGGTGTTGAAATATCGTATGTGCTTTCTGAAATATTTTGCATCAGCATCAACCTGACTTGTAAACAACCGGCGCAACTCGTCAGGAACTTCCGGTGTAACTATCTTGACCTTTCCTTTTCTGCAACAGAAAGCGGGACCCTCATATTGCAGCCTCATTGCTCCGCAATGTTCACAATCATCTACAGGCTTCAACACATGATGCTTGGTTGGTAGATTGTGGTAGACATAGTCATAAGGATCAGCATTCTGGTTACATGGTGGAATGGCACTTGTCAGTCGCCATGAATCGAACACATCTCCTGCAAAATATAATAATATGAATAAAATAGATGCAATGAATTTAGTATCCCACTGCATTAATAGAAGTTAGTTAGTGGTAGAAGCTACCTGTAGCACTAAAAATCCTGCACCCCTCGTCATTGTTATGTATTGCTTCTTCCTCTTGGAAGGTATCCAAGTTATCTGTGTGAAACTTTTTAGATCAGTTTAAGCTGGTATGTGCTCGTAACATATGTAATTAAATTGAAGGTTTGTACTTTACCCTCGAATACGACACCTTCTTCAGTTGGCTCAAAGATCCCAGTAGGATCAAAATCTTTGTCACTATTTGTGTCTTGGAGAAATGCTGTCTACAATTAAAGATGGTGAGAATTATCTGATAGAATAACATAAAATGGTGAAAATTATTAGTACAATAGGATCACAATACCTGTTTGGTAATGTTTGGATGATTGTGCTTCCATGGCCGGTGTGGTTTGTTGGGTAAAATTTGTTCCGCTTCCGTGTCTGCATTTCTTGTACTCACGGTTCTTGCGCAAACGCTCATGCTTCTGTTCATCTGACATTCGCGAGTACATTTCCCTATCATGTTGACGTTTCTCATCAGTAGATGCATTTTTCTCTAGGAAGCTCTGTTGTCCATTAAATTCTGCGGATGTGGATACGTGTTTCGTAGTTGAATCTCTGCATGGCGTTTGAAAATTCCTGGTCATGCTGACATATGTAGTTCGAGTATCTGAAGCACCTAATGAAGTAGAAAGTGTGAGCCCGAGGTAAAACAATGAAGCCATATTTGACATGTACAAGGAGTGATGTCGCATGAGGTTCATTTACCATTTCTTAGTCTGTTGGGGACGTTGCTGAGTGGGATAGATGGTGAACTCGGAAAATAAGCAGCTGACCTTTGAGCCATGTCGGCATCTTTTTTTGTTGCTTCTTTTTTTTCCTGTCGTGCTATGCGCAGCCTCTGTAAGTGCTCCGCCTTTTTATCATCAGATAATCTAGCATACCACCCTTGACCAGTCTGCTGCTTTTTACCTTCACGACTCTGGTAGCTACATTTGTTTGTATGAATGTTAACCGGTGCGGACATACCAGATCGTGACCCAGATGCTCCCGTTTGATCGAGTGAAACATTACTGCAACCTAGAATAAAACATGAACACCTGAAACATGAGCACAGAGAATATGGAACCTATATGTTTGCGATTAAAAGAAGACATGATGTCATGAATTAGCTTACCCGATAATTGGGTGGGTGATCCTGTTGTGTGGGCATTTCCTCTTGCAGTCACCTGCATGCTATATGCATCATTTCTATGCAGCCACTCGGACTCATCGTCATCACACACCAAAGAAAAGACCTCATGTTGCTGTGAAGTGTGTGGCACAGATATTTGAGATGCATCACGTTGAACTGGAGTCATACCTATGAATACGTTGGAACTATACAATCAGTATTTTTTACATCTAAAACCTGTGTTCTATATGTTGCAAGTATAGGACACATGACCTTCAGTTTGTATCTGGGTGACTCCAGATTGTGTAATGGCCTGCGTAGGACAGAACATGTTTTCGTCATTGACGGTGGTCGTTGACTGTTTTTTGAGTTCCCGTAATTCCCGTCGGCGCTTTAAGATCTCGTCTTTATTTTGTGCATACCTTTCTCTGTCCCTCCGCCTCTTGACCTCTTTAGGATCTGCATATAGAGCAGACTTTAGTATACCACCCTAATTTTGTCCTCACCGCTGTAATATTTTTTACCTCTCTGGGTTTGCGTGTTGGTTATATCCTGAAATGGAGCCAGGTTGGATGATGACATATGGATATCTGATTGCACTATCCTGCAATTGTAGCAAAGCATTAGGATAAACAAAGTATGATTCTTTGTTTTTTTAACAGTCTCTAATAGGCTTTTGTATGGATCTGCTCGGTAGTTCCAACTCGCAAGTGGTATTACTACATTATTTTGCATGCATGTTCTACGTACTTTGTTGATGGACTTTCAAATTTCATATCAGTTGACCATTTTTCTTCTGTAATATAGTTTCGTGTGATTAGTTTCTGGCGTGTAGTTTCCAGACCGAATCATGGCTCCGAATTGACTTTCCAGAGTATTGTGATGAACAGTCGATGTGCAATGAGAATTGTTGGTACACAGTCTTTGACAGCACTTAATTATTATCAGTTTGATTCCTTAGCCGCAAAGTCTAGGTTGTTTAAAATGGCTAATCGTATTTCTGTCTTTTCAATGCAGAATTTGGTTTCTGAATGCTTGGACCTGTGGCTGAGCATTTATCTTCCATTCGCTGAGCATTTATCTTCCATTCGCGGAATTCCACCCTTGACACAACTCAGAGGCTATGTCGTTGTTCTCTGCTGGTCATGGACGCCGACCGAAGAAAAAGCTTTATCACCGCGAGCCTGGCCTCGACAAGGCCATGGACCTCTAGAAGAAGCCCTGCTGTCCTTATTCCCGTTATGGTCATGTGGTTCATAGTATCTGGTAATGTTTGCATGCTAACCGTGCACCTCCCTATGCTATGTACCTGCCTTTATTTGCACTCCCACATTTTTTAAACTACTGCTTAGATGAATGGCTTTGGGCCGGTAATATCTGAATTCTGCATTTTTCTGAACTGTGATGCCTTTTCATCACATAGGATGAACTAATCAGTAAGGCTGCGTTTGGCAGCAAAGTATTTGAGCTGTGTTTGGCTATTTTGCATCCTCATCCTAAACTTATGGCCTATATGTGTTTGGAGTTATTTTGACATAGTAATTCTTGTTCAAATAGTGTTAATGCTTCTCCACAAATCTACTGAAGGTGGTTCCTGAATCTGAATTGTTAGTACGACAATATTGACCGAGAGCACTTAGTTCTGAAAACCGATTATATATACCAGTTCTAACTCGTTCTGAATATTTTGCCTGCAGTGTTAAGAGAGCATTCACTTGTGAAAACCGAATCTCCTGGTTGTAGATGGCATTCATGCTTAACAGGTATACAAAGCTAGGAAATTTATTGTGAAAGAATGAAGTTTTACATACATGCATTGAGGGAGATTTCAAGTTATCTGACCTAAAAAAATTGCAGGTGTGTGCGGCAGAATGTTGTTCCGACGGCGATCGGCGTGTTAGAGTGTCTCCGGCGGCGATTGGCGAGCGGAAATGCTGTCACGGTGGATTGCTTCGGCGGCGATCGTGGTTGCTGCTGAGCGGGAGCGCTGCGGTGGCGAGCGGGAGCGCTGCGGCGGCGAGCGGGAGCGCTGCGGCGACGATCGTGGTCGCTGGCGAGCGGGAGAGCTGCGGCGGCGAGCGGGAGCGCTGCGGCGGCGATCGTGGTCGCTGGCGAGCGGGAGAGCTGCGGCGGCGAGCGGGATGCGGCGGCGAGCGCTGGCGAGCGATGCGGCGGCGAGCGGGAGCGGCTCGCCGGCGAGCGGGAGAGCTGGCGAGCGAGCTGCGGAGACGGTTGTCGTGAGTGGTTATTTTTTATTAGACATGGCATTCGTGGGTCGGTTGTACCGATTGGAAAATAGAGTCTGTGCGTTTTGAGGCGTGGGAATGGGTGTTCCGCTCCATCAAACATTCAGACGATGTGGTGCGTTGGATGAAGTGATCGTACGTCTCAGAGTGTCCGGATCAGCCCCTCTGGGGCTTTTATTAGTAGTAGATGTTTGAAGCTGTGGTCCTTCTCGCAAACAATTCTATCTGATAAGGGAGTTAATCTTCCACTATGGTATTTGTATGGACCGTTAGTTGAACATGAGAGTTCCGACACATCACAACCTACAGAAATTATCATAAATGTTATTTGTTGCACGAACCACAATACTTCAGTACCTGAATTATTTGATTAATCATTTTATTTGACAATGGTTAGATGGTTGTTCAACAAATAATGAACTATTTCTGCAAGCAATGCGTGCAGTTTTCTAAAAAAAAAAACTTATTTGATATGTTGCATTCTGTTAAGAACGAATATTGATACCTTCCACGGCGATTAAGAACATTCAGATTATAGAAATAACATGTATTTAATATTAATTCCATTCATGCAGGGCATGCAACACTACATAAAACTGTTGTTAATTGAGTACATGCAACGTTTATACTGACCTATACACATCGATTGTTGTTGTATGGGTGTTCATTTTTACAGTGGGCGTCTATGTTTGGTCTGCTTGCGTTTATATGTTTGGCAAGGTCGTTGGCGTCCTGTAGCAGCCAGGTGGCCTCTAGCTCATAGCGAGATGCTATAAAAGTCAGAAGGTCCCACTGCTACCGCGTCGGGATGAGCTCCGCATCTCCTCCATCGGCGGCAACAGACTATTGCGACTCTAGCCTCCCGGCCATTCCCTCTAGCAGCAAGGTGAGGTCATCTTCTCCACTTCCTTCCTACTTTTTTTTTACATCCTGCCTTTGACATCTTTGGACTCTGGGGCTCACCTTTCATCCAGGGAACCCCAGTTCCATAATTTTTTATCTTCAGGGTAAGAACACAGAACTCATTAGATATCAGTATGGAATGTTTAGTGCTCTGAAACTATGTGCAAACCCCTGAGGCAAATATCCCTGCACCAAGTGTGCAGATAAAGTAGAATGATATGCAGAGAGCAACATGATATCATAATTGGATCTAAACAAGTAGCAAAACCACTCATTCGTTAGCAAGAATCTGTGCTTATTTTCGGTATTTGTTTAATCTGTGCATCAAGAGTTCAGTTTACAAAAGTAAATGGAAGCTGCCTTCAATCTTGTGGCTGAGCGTGCTGTATCAATCACCCGTTCACCTAGGACTATCCTTAAATAAATATATTAGAGTGATCATGCATTTATGTTCATGAATTGCAAGAAACCCAACAATTGAAAGGCTACGACATATATTTGCTTAATCAAGCAATCATACCATGATTTAGCACTTGATTTTCATTACAATCTATTTGGTCCAATCCCAGCTGCTTTACTATTGCAGAAACCTCCATATCTAATAGGAATCACAATGAGTTATGAAGCCCAATTTTGTCTATATCTTAGTGATAAATAGATAACGCAAGTGCGCTGTTGGCACTGATTGAATAGAAACACTTGATGGGAATTGCCTCACTGATGGTTGCAGTTCTTTTTTTTTTTTACAATCCTACATAAGTGTGCAAGTCTCGATACTCGGTAATATAAGTGGTGTATGTTTTTTTGGGTTGCGGAAATTATAGAATTTTCGTGTTTGTTTGCAACAGCAAATATTTGTTTGCGCCTTCTGAGTGTTTGTGACCCTTACTTTTGGGGCTTGCGTTTTGGCTGTCGGTTCCAGCTACTCCTATAATCTGGGCTGACCAACATAGTGTGGTGATCCGTGCAATGAAGGGTTTCTGGGTGGATATGAGTGTGCATAAGTGTTGCGTTGATGCCTGAATATAACATGTCCGTGTATGATGGTCTCATGTGCTGTCGTTTGCTGAGGCAGGTTCTGATGGACTATTACTGCAAACCGATGGCCAGGAACTACCATGATATTCTGGACTGTGGTAACTTTGCGCACCAGACTGCGTTTTTTTTCTCTCTTCCAAATCTGATATTTGCTAAAAACGAAAATACAAAGGAGGACTTTGTGCTGGATCTGGTTTATATCTAAGAGCATGTCTAATAGGCCCCGTATTTTTTCGCCCCTTAAAACGCGAGTAGAGGACCCTGTATTCACTTTTCGCCGACCGAAAACTCGGACGAGCTAGCTCGTCCGAGTTTTCGACCCCTCAAAACAGGGTTTTAGACAACAATTTGCACAACAACTTCAGATCAAACATAGCACATCCAAAATATGTGATGCATAATTCATAGTTTTTAACATCACAACGCGATCATAGGCAATGTTCAAGCCACGGAAGTTCCCAAATGTGATCAACCATCAACGAGTCCATCACCAGCGACGCCACCACTCGTCGGAGACTCACCTTGAGCACTTGCAGCACGAGCTTCATGCGCAGCCTTCTTCCTCGCCATGATGCCTTCCTTGGTCTCCTTCCACCACGCCAGCTGATTTGATGATGTTCCATCGGCCTTCAAGGGAGCGGTAGGATCTGTCGGCCATGCTCTTGGTGCGAGGCTTTAGCTGGTGGTAGAGATCCTCAATGCGCTTCCAATAGCGCTTGCCGCCTTGGTCCACTCCGGTGCACGCATCCATCCCCACCTTGCTCCAAGCACGGACCAAGATGGCGTCTTCGATCTCGCTGTAGTTCGCCGTGCGTGGCTTCGGCGTCGATGAAGAACCGGCGGCAGCCGGATCAACCTCAACCACCTCCTCCTCGTCACCCTCATCCTCTTCCTCGTCATCAATCTCTTCGACGTTGCACTCCCCATCGAATGCATCGATGCCGGTGTCCAAATTCACCGCGGATTCCTTGAGCATGTCCATGTACGATGTTGTGGACTCAACATCGAACACCTTGTCTACGTCCATGGTGGGTGGCGGCGGCGCGGGCGGCGCATCGGACGGAACGGAGGGAGGAGGGGTCGTGGCCTTGGAGGGCGGTGGAGGCGCGAGGCCGATGCGGCTGATTGCCTTTGTCCTCACCTTGGCCGGCGCGGCGCCCCTCGGCCCGGCCGCCTTGGACTTCATCCTTCCCCCTTCTTGGCAGCCGGCGGGGCTTCGGCCGGCGAAGCTGCGGCCGGCGAAGCTGCGGCCGCCGCAGGTGCTTCGAAGAATTGCTTCGGAATCCTCTTCCTCTTCGACGGGATGGTGGCGGAGATCATGGCCGACACGACGCCGGCGTTCGGCGGACCTCCGACGGGGACATCAACCACCGCAGCCGAAGGAGGTGCACCGCCGGCGGTAGGCGACCCTTTCGGACGATCCATGGCAGCGGGATCCGGCCGGGAAGGGCGGGGCGGAGGAGATCGGGCGGCGGCGACGGCGGTTGGCTTCAGCGAAACCCTTCGTGCGCAGTGGAGGGGAGGATACCGGTTTGGCCCTCTATCCCCGCTCCCACCCCGCACAAGTAGGGGGCGAAGACCCGCCCCGTAATCGTAAACAGCAAAAATCGAAGCGGGGGCCATTTTTACGGGGCGTGCTAGACGGCCGGGTAGAGCCGAAACCCGTATTTCAGCGGTTATTATACGGGTTTGGCCCTTTTAAGGGGTATGTTAGACATGCTCTAAGGGAGTTTGATTGTTTTATTTTTCATTACTTGTGTGGTTTGTCTTTTGTGCATGCTAAATGTTTATCTGGGGTTTTTATTTGATTGGGAACCTGACACACATGATCAATTGCACAAGGACACACGTTGGATTCGAGATAGTTACACAAAAGTAGCTAGTGCTACGAGGTTTGGGAAAAGACAATTGGGCAAATCTCAATAAGAAGAACAAACATGTCTAAACCCTTGATAAGAAACTCTTGCGCAACACAAGCAACATGCTAATATCTAAAAGGAAAAAGTCTAAAATAAACCTTGAAGTTGTAGGCGTTAGCTAAATCAAACCCTGAACTTGGAATCCCGGTAATCGGCACTCCGAACTCTTGAATCCCGGTCTATTTTCAACCCTACATCTGTTTGGCGCATTGGGAAAGCACCTATCCAGGCCGGGATAACATGCTAGTCTCATTGACAATAGGGACCCACCGGTCAGGAATTTAATTATATACTGAACCACCGTTTCTTCCTCCCGATGACTTTCACTGTTATCTCTGTCCAGTGAATGGGGGCTTCTCCCCGTCGGCGGTAGGGGGCACGGCGAGGCCGGCCGACGACCGAGGCGACATCTTGGGGGCCCACCGCGTCCGGGGAGAGTACTGGCGAGGAATCAATTTCATGATGCGAGCTACGACGGATCTTGCCCGTACGGCAATGGCGACGGTGATGCAAAGATCCTGTCTGCCAAGCCCCTTGAGGCTTACTCTGGGCACTGCCTCAGCGGCTTGCCAGCATACGACTCTGCAAAGTCACCTCCTGGAATAGTTCTCTCGCATACACTTGCTATTATCCGAGGACCGGCGGGGAGAGGCGAGCCACGAGGGATACGAAGTCGATCTCCAATAGCCGCCTGCGAGGGAGAGCGGGTCGAGCACCTAGGGAACGATGGCTAACTTTGCCACGCCCTGGTGGCGGAGGGTGAGCTTCACCGCGCCGTGGCGGCTCAGCACGATGGAACTGACGGCGCGGGTGCAGGCGACGGGAGGGAATGGAGTAGAAAAAGATAAAATAGATTGAAGATGATTATGACAGGTAGGCCAGATATGTCAGTGGGAGAAGCTACTTATCAAAATTAATTTGAGAATTTTCTTTTAGGTTTGGTATGCCAGGTCAGCAAAATCTCAACCCAAACATATCCAAGGTTGAAAATAGACCAGGATCCAAGAGTTCGGAGTGCGGATTACCGGGATTCGAAGTTCAAGGTTTGATTTAGCTAAGAGCATCTCCAGCCGCGTCCCCCAAACCGTCCCCCAAAGCGATTTGGGGCGCGCCGGACAAAAAAAGCGTTCCAGCCGCGTCCCCCAAAGCCCATTTTTGTCCGGGCGCGGCCGATACGGTGTCAGCGCGGCCCGATACGGTGTCCGGCGCCGAGCCCGTCCCTGTCCCACGGGACGCACCGGGGACGCGGACACAACGCGACGAGGGCTCCCACATGTCGGCGACTATTTGCATAAACCGTTGGTTCGCGCCTCTTTTCTCGTCGCTCCTTCCTTCCCGCGCCTCCCACCCCACCGCCGCCTGGATTTCCCGGCCGTTTGGGCGTCGATCTGTCTGCGAGTCGCCACCGTTGTGTTGGGCTCCCGCCGTGCCGCCGCCGCCGCCGCGCCTCCCGAACGCGCCGTCAAATCCGCCCCACCTCCGCGCACGAAGGTGCTCGACGACTTGCCTGTAGGCGCGATTGGTCGCTGTTTGTTGCGTCGTCTGCCTCGGCGCAATTTTAACCATTGATTTTGCTTTAGCCATGGACAGCGACGATGAGATGCTTGCCCTGCTGCTGGACAACGAGCAAGCGTTCGACGACGACCTGCGGGAGCATTTGCTGATCATTGCGTCCCTCCAGGACATGCTTGACGCTGAGGCGGAGAAGAGGAAGAGGCCGCTCCGCGGAGGATCAAGGCCGGGAAGAAGGAAGTCGAAGCCCCGGCAGAGGATGGAGGGGCATGCCATGCTGCACAACGACTACTTCGCCGACGGGCAACACATGCCGACAATTTTCGGCGCCGGTACAGGATGAGCAAGGGCCTATTCATGAATATCCTCCACGGCGTTCGAGAGTTCGACCCCTACTTCAAGCTCAAGGCCGACGCTGTAGGCGTTCTCGGGTTCTCGTCCATTCAGAAGTGCACCGCCGCCATGAGGATGCTTGCATACGGAGCACCTGCCGATACACAGGACGACTACCTTCGCATGAGTGAGTCTACTGCCATTGAGTGCATGTACAAGTTTTGCCGAGCTGTGGTGGGAAAGTTTGGCAAATACTACTTGAGAGGGCCAACTGAGGAAGAGACTGCAAGGATCATGGCACAAAATGCTGCCAGAGGATTTCCTGGAATGCTTGGAAGCATCGATTGCATGCAAGGCATGGAAGAACTGCCCGTTTGCTTGGCAAGGTATATACAAAGGGCGTCATGGATATTGCGGTGTGGTGCTTGAAGCTGTGGCAGATTATGACCTGTGGATTTGGCATTCTTTCTTTGGCATGGCGGGATCACACAATGACATCAACGTGTTGCGCGGTCTCCGGTGTTCAGCAGACTAGTGGAAGGGCATGCTCCACCATGCAACTATGAGATCAATGGCCACCAATATACCAAAGGCTATTATCTAGCCGATGGTATATATCCAAAATGGGCCACTTTTGTCAAAACAATCTCGAATCCATCAGGTCTGAAGAATTCTCACTTTGCTACACGACAGGAGGCTTGGAAGGATGTCGAGCGGGCATTTGGTGTGCTTCAAGCACAATTTGCCATTGTCGGTACCTGCTCTAAGCTGGTCTCACGACCAAATGTGGGAGGTGATGCGGGCTTGTGTGATCATGCACAACATGATCATCGAGGATGACCGCAAGAATCATGTTAGGTCACATGTTGGTCCCTATGAGTGTCAAGGCCCTCTCGCGGAGGTTGATCATGAGTTGCCTGCAGATTTTGCTGATTTTCTCGCCATGCACGCAGAGATCCGTGACAGCAATGTGCATGAGCAACTTCAAGCTGATCTCGTTGAGCATTTGTGGAGGATCAAAGGAAATACCGTGGCACCTTGATGTATCATCTAGCCCTTTTCATTATGTTTGATTACTTGTTTTATTGTTTGTTGTAATTTAATTTGAAAACAATCCTCGAAAACATTTTTTCATATGCTACATTTCATATAAATGGTTTATGTGTTAGAAAAAATGTTTTAAATGTTTGGGGGCGGCGTTTGGGGACGCGGCTGGGGGCGACGCCCAAACGCGCACGAAACAACATCGTCCCCCAAACGCTCAATCCGGCGCGGTTTGGGGGACGGTTTGGGGGACGCGGCTGGAGATGCTCTAACGCCTACAACTTTAAGGTTTATTTTGGACTTTTTCCTATCTAAAATGGCAGCTTTGGAATACCTTGCCCACGTCAGCGGCCGCTGGAGAGGCGAATGTCACTGTCAGACATGGTGGCGATGCTCGACGTCGACCTCCAGACGGCCCGCGTGCCAAGAACGCCTTGTTGTGTCTCCATGGCCGTGAGCATGTTGATCGTGACGTAGGTCGGGGGAAGCTCTGGCAACGGCGCGCTGCTGTTGAGGTACTGCATGACCTGTCTCATGCTTGGGCGCGCCACCGGCGACGGATGCAGGCACGTCAGCCCCAGTCGGAGCACCAGATCCGCCTCGGCGGCGTTGTACCCCGTCCCCGCCGTGCGGAGCTTCGCGTCCACCGCGCCCGTGATGGCACCATTCCGCCAGTGCCCCAGCACCCAGTCCGCCAGCACGAATCGGTCGAAGTCGCCGTAGACGTCCTCCTCCTCGATGGGCCTCCGGCCGCATGTGACCTCCAGGAGGAACGCGCCGAAGGCGAACACGTCGGAGAGGGTGGTCGCCCTGCCGGTGCGCACCAGCTCCGGCGCGAGGTACCCCATGGTGCCGACCACATGCGTGGTCTTGGCAGGCGCTCCATGGTCGTACAATCTCGCGAGGCCAAAGTCGCCTAGCCGACCGTTCATCTCGCCGTCGAGGAGCACATTGCTGGCCTTGATGTCCCGGTGGATGACGACCTGCTCCCAGTCCTCGTGCAGATAGAGCAAGCCGGACGCGACGCCTTTGATGATCCGGAGCCTCTGAGCCCAGTCGAGAGCGGTCTCCTCGCCATGGCCGTGCAAGTACTTGTCCAGGCTGCCGTTTGGCATGTAATCGTATACTAGCAAGAGCTCCCCTTTGCGCCGGCAATAGCCGAGCAGCTGGACGAGGTTACGGTGCCGCAGGTGGCCGATGCTGACGACCTCGGAGATGAACTCCTTCATCCCCTGTTTCGACTCGTGCGACACCCTCTTCACGGCGACCTCGGAGCGGGACCCTGGGAGTACGCCCATGTACACGCTCCCGAACCCTCCGGTGCCGAGCAGCCGCTTGTCCTTGAACCCGGCGGTGGCGTGGTACAGGTCCTTGAACGCGAACCGATGGGGCCCGAATTCCACCTCCCAATCTTCGCGCACCTCCGCGTACCTGAGACGGCGGCGGAGGACCAGGAGACCGACTCCGACCGCCGCGAGGACGGCGGCCGTGGTGACGATCGGCAGCACGATGGCGAGCGTTTTCGTCCGAGGCTTGGGGCCGATGCGGGGCAGCTTCGGCAGCTTGGCGTAGTCGAGCGCTGGAGCGGCGCCGCCGTCCAGGCTGAAGCTCCAGCCTAGAACATAGTTCTTGCACAGCACGATGCTGGACCCCGACGAGAAGCCGACGTACGCCGTGTCGGCGATGATCGTCGAGAGGTTGATCCTCGTGGACAGGAGCGGCCTCTTGGGCCGGGGCGACCGCGCCGGAGCCATGGCCACGGTAATTTCAGTGGTCGCGGCGTCGTAGTCTACCCATACCTGTATCGGGTGCCGGCTGGCCAGGCCCAGGTTCTGGAACGTGCCGGTGGCGTCGTCGTAGTAGCCCGCCGTGGCGGCCTCGGAGGAGTTGAGGCTGTTGACATCGATGCCGACGTGGTTGTCGTTCATGTCCTCGAACTCCGTGTTGCGCACGGTGTCCAGCTCGACGGCGAAGACGTGGTTCTGCGGGTCGCCGTTGTTGCTGGCGTTGAACATCCCTAGGTACTGCTGCGCCGTCGCCGTAGACAGGTCCCTGCTGCTCGGCGCCACTAGGAACGCCAACCCGCTCGTGCTCAGGTCGATCAGATCAGACACGATAGCGAAGACGAAGGTAGTCGAGAAGGAGGACATCACGGGCGCGCCACCACCCAACGGTGGACGGTGGAACCTGAGCGGATCCGGGTGGAAGGCGTGGGCTATGTTCAAGTTGGTGTCGTTGGTGAGCAGCAGCAGCCCGTCCGGCGTGACGCTGGCTATGCCGTCGAGGGCCAGCCCGGCGGTGACGAAGCCTTCATAGGCGAACTCCACACCGCCATGGACGCCCACTGCCACAAGCAGCTGGGCCTGGGCGAGTAGCAGCAGAAGCAATTGCTTGGGAAGCATGTCGCCCTCCACCCCTCGCTCCGCAGTCTGCACCTCAAACTTTGACCTCAAGGCACAAGGTCACGACTCACGACTCACGACCAACACAAGGAGGCAGCTGCTAGGAAGCTACTGGTCTACTACGGAATAGCTATCAAGGAATGACGGTCAACGGTCACCATGACAGCGGCCTGCCATGGCAGCTTGCTGGAGTATTGTGACCACAGTACGGCAGTGTGATGCTGATACGCCTATTAACAAAATCTCGTCAAAATTTTCATCTTGAAATGTCCGACCGAAAACAATCAGATCTCCTCCTTTGATTCATAGGATTTGTAAAAGAATTGCGTAGGATTTGGATTCTATAATTTTTTTCCTATACAAGTTGTTTAATTCATAGGAACACATCCTATAGGAAGTTAGGAACTAATCATATGAGAATCTTGTAATGTAAATCCTATAGAAAAAATCATTAGGCCATACTTCATCCATTTTTACAAGCAAACACACCCCATCTTTCCATAAGATTCACATAAGGACATCTAAATCCTATATTTTTCCTATTCGTATGTTTTTCCTATCATATGAATCAAAGGAGTCCTCAATCGAAACCAAGCAACGTGGTCCCTGAACACTGTATTATTTTATTGGAATTTTTTTGGGGAAAAGGAGACTAAGCATACGAGCCTTCTTTCAACAAAGTCACAAATATCATACACCAAAACCCCGAAGTAACAACCTTACAATAAGCGAAGATCATGCCAATAGGGTCGTCTACTCTGAAAAAGAGAAAACCCACAGTCAATTACGAACAGTGAACATAGCATACCTCAATACACCCTCTAGGCTAAACAAAAACGCTCATCCGGTCTAGCAAGCACCTCATGCACTTGCAACAGACCGCCATCGAATCTCCGAGCAATCTTTAGGATAAATATCCGCATAGTTTTCGAAGTTATTACTCGCGGATGCAGACATATTTACCAGTTGAATTCTTTTAGTAATTATAAAATATGTTATTTGATAAGCAGAGTCAAAAATACAACATCTTCTATTATTTTATACAGATTTATCCAAGACATAGTCGGATCGTCAAGCACGAACTCCACCAACAAATCAATCTATCCTCGTCTCGTTGAAATATCGGCCACCTTTGCTCTATCAAGTGGTATTAGAGCTCGTGCGTCAATGCAATCGCTAGGACAATCTCCGGGAGTTACTGATCTTGCGGATGGACGATCAGCCTGGCCAAAAGATCTTAATTCCTACCTAAAATCGAGAACAAGTAAGAACTAATAATGCAATTAGAATATTGCGAATAAAGATGAAGTCTTTATTGCAAAGGTGGGTGATAAGGGGTGGCCCGATCTTCTCAGTAAGCGAGGTGGTAGATGATGAACTCGATGAGTATGGTGGAAGATAACTTGTATGACGCTGACGAGTCTCTCGATCGATCCCTGTCGCCAATGCAACAACTCTCAACCCTGCAAGATATTCGCAACTCCACACACTTGCGCACGTAGCCGCCGACCACGGAGCGGTAAATTGCAATCTTCTAATCCCCAATGGAACAACAGACCACATAAACTTTTAGTAGCATAAAACTCCAAATCAAAACAAATTGGAGAGTGTAAACTTCAATAGTTTTGCGTAGCAACAACTATGAACTAGGGTTTATCTTAAACGTGGTCTAAATCTAATTTGGGGGCGTCCCTGTAGCTTATATAGGCGTCCGGGGCGACCAGGGGTCGAAACTAGGGGATACAAACCGACCTGGAACATGTTCGGACAAAACTGGTTCGGACTCAGCAAGCCGGCAGTGCCGGGGTGGGTAGCCCGGCAGTGTCAGGGTGTCACGGCTGTGTGATGTCTACTCACGCTTCTTTTCCTGTAGACAGTGTTAGGCCTCCAAGAGCAGAGGTTTGTATAACAGCAGCAAGTTTTCCCTTAAGTGGATCACCCAAGATTTATCGAACTCAGGGAGGAAGAGGTCAAAGATATCCCTCTCAAGCAACTCTGCGATCACAATGCAAGAAGTCTCTTGTGTCCCCAACACACCTAATACACTTGTCGGATGTATAGGTGCACTAGTTCGGCGAAGAGATAGTAAAACACAGGTGGTATAGATGGTGGTAATATTGCGAAAGTAAAGATGCGTAAACAGTAAACAAGCGGCGCCAGAAAATAGCTTGTGGCGTAGGAAGCAATTCTTTGTGGTGGAAACAAGGCCTAGGGATCATACTTTCACTAGTGGACACTCTCAACGTTGATCACATAATAAATAAGTTCTCTTCCTTTTGTGCTACATATACTCTTGTTTGATAATGAACACCACTGATTGTGTAGGATTACACGAACCCTCAATGCCGGAGTTAACAAGCTCCACAACATTCGATATTCATGTTTAAGTAACCTTAGAGTATAATAGATCTTTGCAAAATAGACCAAGTACTAACATAGCATGCACACTGTCACCATCACACTATGAAGGAGGCATAAATCACATCAATACTATCATAGCGATAATCAACTCCATAACCTACAAGAGATTATGATCATAATCTACGACAAGAACTACACGATGCACACTGTCACCATTACACCATGCAGGAGGAATAGACTACTTTAATAACATCACATGAGTAGCACATAGATAAATAGTGATACAAAACACATTGCAATCATAAAGGGATATAAATAAGCACTTCACTATGCCATTCATAACAGTGAATAAGTATTCGTGAAATATAGCCTAAGAGACCCACACGGTGCACACACTGTCACCTTTACACACGTGGGACAAGAGTCTCCGGAGATCACATAAGTAAAACCCACTTGACTAGCATAATGACATATAGATTACAAGCATCATCATATGAATCTCAATCATGTAAGGCAGCTCATGAGATTATTGTATTGAAGTAATGGGAGAGAGATGAACCACATAGCTACCGGTACAGCCCCGAGCCTCGATGGAGAACTACTCCTCCTCATGGGAGACAGCGGTGATGAAGATGGCGGTGGAGATGGAAGCGGTGTCGATGGAGAAGCCTTCCGGGGCACTTCCCGTCCCGGCGGCGTCGGAAGACTCCTGTCCCCAGGATCTTGGCTTCGCGATGGCGGCTGGAAGGTTTCGCGTGCCGTGGCTTATTCCTCTCGGGGTTTAGGTCAGGGAGCTTATATGGCGAAAGGGGAGCCTCGGAGGGGCCCGGTGGGGCCGGACACCAGGCCGGCGCCCCTCAGGCCGCGCCGCCGGGTGTGTGGGGCCCTGTGCCCTCCGGTCCCTCTCGGGTGTTGGAGGCTTCCGGTGAAAATAGGATGGGCGTTGATTTCGTCCGATTAAGAATATTTCCTTACTAGGATTTCGAAACCAAAAACAGCAAAGAACTGGCACTTCGGCATCTCAATCAGGTTAGTTCGGAAAACGCATCAAAACGATATAAAGTGTGAACAAAACATGTAGGTATTGTAAAACAAGCATGGAACATCGGAAATTATAGATACGTTTGAGACGTATCAAGCATCCCAAGCTTAGTTCCTACTCGTCCTCGAGTAGGTAAACGATAACACAAATAATTTCTGAGGTGACATGCTACCATCATAATCTTGATCAACATTATTGTAAAGCATATGACATGAATGGAGTGATTCAAAGCAATAATCTATTGTTTGCTAACAAATAGATAACATATAGCAAAACCTTTCATGAATAGTACTTTCAAGACAAGCATCAAAAAGTCTTGCATAAGAGTTAACTCATAAAGCAATAAATTCAAAGTAAAGGCATCGAAGCAACACAAAGGAAGATATAAGTTTCAGCAGTTGCTTTCAACTTTCAACATGCATATCTCATGGATAATTGTCAACATAGAGTAATATGATGAATGCAAATAAGCAAGTATGTAAGAATCAATGCACAGTTGAAACAAGTGTTTGCTTCTAAGATGGAAGGAAATAGGTAAACTGAGTCAACATAAAGTAAAAGATAGGCCCTTCGCAGAGGGAAGCAGGGATAAAATCATGTGCTAGAGCTTTTCAAGTTTTGAAATCATATAGAAAGCATAAAAGTAAAATTTTGAGAGGTGTTTGTTGTTGTCAACGAATGGTAATGGGTACTCTAACTACCTTATCAACCAGACTTTCAAGAGCAGCTCCCATGAAGGACGTTATCTCTACCAGCAAGGTAGATCATCCCTCTTCTCTTTTGTTTACACATGTACTTTAGTTTTATTTATTAGATGACACTCCCCCAACCTTTGCTTACACAAGCCATGGCTAACCGAATCCTCGGGTGCCTTCCAACATTCACATACCATGGAGGAGTGTCTATTTGCAAATTTAAGTTGCTTACTGATAGATGAGCAAAACATGTGAAGAGAATTATTAATGCAAGTTAATTAATTGGGGCTGGGAACCCCGTTGCCGACTCTTTTTGCAAAATTATTGGATAAGCGGATGAAGCCACTAGTCCATTGTGAAAGTCTGTCGAAGTAAATGACAAGATCGAAAGATAAAACACCACATACTTCCTCATGAGCTATAAAACATTGACACAAATAAGAGATAATAGCTTTTGAATTGTTTAAAGGTAGCACATGAAGTATTTACTTGGAATGGCAGGAAATACCACATAGTAGGTAGATATGGTGGACACAAATGGCATGGGTTTTGGCTCAAGGTGTTTGGATGCACGAGAAGCATTTCCTCTCAGTACAAGGCTTAGGCTAGCAAGGTTGTTTGAAGCAAACACAAGTATGAACCGATGCAACAAAACTTACATAAGAACATCTTGCAAGCATTATAAGACTCTACACTGTCTTCCTTGTTGCTCAAACACTTTACCAGAAAATATCTAGACCTTAGAGAGACCAATCATGCAAACCAAATTTCAACAAGCTCTACGGTAGTTCTCCACTACTAGATTTAAACTACATGATGCAAGAGCTTAAACATGATTTATGAGAGCTCAAAACAATTGCCAAGTAACAAATTATTCAAGACCATATGAAGCATTTTCTGATTCCAACAAAATATCAACAAGTGAAGCCATCAACTTTCGCCCTTGAACATTAAAAGCATGAATGAAGAACACTAGTGTTCATATGAAAAAGCGGAGCGTGTCTCTCTCCCACACAAGGATGAACTTATTCAGAGAATGAAAATAACAAAACGAAAATAAAAGCACACAGACGCTCCAAGTAAAATACATAAGATGTGATGGAATAAAAATATAGTTTCACTAGAAGAAACCTGATAAGTTGTCGATGAAGAAGGGGATGCCTTGGGCATCCCCAAGCTTAGATGCTTGAGTCTTCTTAAAATATGCAGGGATGAACCACGGGGCATCCCCAAGCTTAGACCTTTCACTCTTCTCGATCACATTATATCACCCTCTTCTATTGACCCTTGAAAACTTCTGCCATACCAAACTTCAAGCAAACTCATTAGAGGGTTAGTGCATAATCAAAATTCACATGTTCAGAGGTGACACAATCATTCTTAACACTTCTGGACATTGCACAAAGCTTCTGAAAGTTAATGGAACAAAGAAACCCATTCAACTTAACAAGCGGCAATGCGAAATAAAGGCAGAATCTGTCAAAAACAGAACAGTCCGTAAAGACGAACCTGAAAGGGCACTTAACTTGCTCAAACGGAAAAACTCAAAACTAATGAAAGTTGCGTACATATCTGAGGATCACACACGTAAATTTGCAGATTTTTTTGATTTTTTTACAGAGACTTCTGCTCAAATTCGTGACAGACAGCAATGTTGTTTCTGCGCAGCAATCCAAATCTAGCATCAACTTTACCATAGAGACTTTACTTGGCACAAAAACTTGATAAGGAGAGGTTGCTACAGTAGTAAACAACTTCCAAGACTCAACAAAACAAAAGTGTTGTAGTAAAATAAACACATGGGTTATCTCCCAAGAAGTTCTTTCTTTATAGCCATTAAGATGGGCTCAGCAATTTTAATGATGATGCTCTCATGAGAAATAAGAGTTGAAGCAAAAGAGACATCAAGAAGCAAATTCAAAACACATTTAAGCCTAACCCACTTCCTATGAAAAGGAATCTTGTACACAAATAGATTCATGAAGAACAAAGTGGTAAGCATAGAAAAGCAACACAAGCGCAATTTCAAGATTCTCAACATAAAGAGGGGAAACTTAATATTATTAAGATGCATATAACCATGTTTCCCTCTCTCATAATAACTTTCAGTAGCATCATGAACAAATTCAACAATATAACTATCACATAAAACATTCTTGTCATGAGCCACATGCATAAAATTATTACTCTCCACATAAGCATAATCAATTTTATTAGTTGTAGTGGGAGCAAATTCAACAAAGTAGCTATCATTATTATTCTCATCAAGTGTAGGAGGCATAGTATAATCATAATAAAATTTACTCTCCAGTAGGCGGCACCAAAAGACCACTATCATTGTAATCATCATAAATAGGAGGCAAAGTATCATCAAAGAAAATTTTCTCCTCAATGCTTGGGGGACCAAAAATATCATGCTCATCAAAACCAGCTTCCCCAAGCTTAGAATTTTCCATATCATTAACAACAATGGTGTTCAAAGCGTTCATACTAATATCATTGCTACTAGCATGCAAATAAGATTCCATATGTTTTTTAATTTTCGCAGCAAACAATCCATGTCTTAACTCAGGAAATAGAATAAGAAGCTCATTGTTGCTCTCCATTATGCCTAACTAGTGTAAACAAGAAACCAAAAGATGCAATTGCAGGATCTAAAGGAAATAGCTTCGAGTACTTACAACGGCGCCGGAAAATAGCTTAGTAGCCGAGATCGGGAGTGTGAGTACCTTTTACCTTTCCTCCCCGGCAACGCGCGCGAGAAAATAGCTTGATGTCTACTCACGCTTCTTTTCTGTAGGAGTGTTGGGCCTCCAAGAGCAGAGGTTTGTAGAACAGCAAGTTTTCCCTTAAGTGGATCACCCAAGGTTTATCGAACTCGGGAGGAAGAGGTCAAAGATATCCCTCTCAAGCAACCCTGCGATCACAATGCAAGAAGTCTCTTGTGTCCCCAACACACCTAATACACTTGTCGAGATGTATAGGTGCACTAGTTCGGCGAAGAGATAGTAAAACACAGGTGGTATAGATGGTGGTAATATTGCAGAAAGTAAAGATGCAGTAAAACAGTAAACAAGCGGCGCCAGAAAATAGCTTGCTGGCGTAGGAAGCAATTCTTTGTGGTGGAAACAAGGCCTAGGGATCATACTTTCACTAGTGGACACTCTCAACATTGATCACATAATAAATAAGTTCTCTTCCTTTTGTGCTACATATACTCTTGTTTGATAATGAACACCACTAATTGTGTAGGATTACACGAACCCTCAATGCCGGAGTTAACAAGCTCCACAACATTCGATATTCATGTTTAAGTAACCTTAGAGTATAATAGATCTTTGCAAAATAGACCAAGTACTAACATAGCATGCACACTGTCACCATCACACTATGAAGGAGGCATAGATCACATCAATACTATCATAGCGATAATCAACTCCATAACCTACAAGAGATTATGATCATAATCTACGACAAGAACTACACGATGCACACACTATCACCATTACACCATGCAGGAGGAATAGACTACTTTAATAACATCACATGAGTAGCACATAGATAAATAGTGATACAAAACACATTGCAATCATAAAGGGATATAAATAAGCACTTCACTATGCCATTCATAACAGTGAATAAGTATTCTGTGAAATATAGCCTAAGAGACCCACACGGTGCACACACTGTCACCTTTACACACGTGGGACAAAGAGTCTCCGGAGATCACATAAGTAAAACCCACTTGACTAGCATAATGACATCTAGATTACAAGCATCATCATATGAATCTCAATCATGTAAGGCAGCTCATGAGATTATTGTATTGAAGTAATGGGAGAGAGATGAACCACATAGCTACGGTACAGCCCCGAGCCTCGATGGAGAACTACTCCCTCCTCATGGGAGCAGCAGCGGTGATGAAGATGGCGGTGGAGATGGCAGCGGTGTCGATGGAGAAGCCTTCCGGGGGCACTTCCCCGTGCCGGCGGCGTGCCGGAACAGAGACTCCTGTCCCCCAGATCTTGGCTTCGCGATGGCGGCGGCTCTGGAAGGTTTCACGTACCGTGGCTTATTCCTCTCGGGGTTTTAGGTCAGGGAGCTTATATAGGCGAAAGGGGAGCCTCGGAGGGGCCCTGGTGGGCCAGGGCGCCCCCTCCGCGCCGCCTTAGTGTGTGGGCCCCTGTGGCCCCTCTAGTCCCTCTCGGGTGTTCTGGAGGCTTCCGGTGAAAATAAGTCGGCGTTGATTTCGTCGATTAAGAATATTTCCTTACTAGGATTTACAAACCAAAAACAACGAAAACAGGAACTGGCACTTCGGCATCTCGTCAATAGGTTAGTTCCGGAAAATGCATCAAAACGATATAAAGTGTGAACAAAACATGTAGGTATTGTCATAAAACAAGCATGGAACATCAGAAATTATAGATACGTTTGAGACGTATCACACTGCCGGGGTGCCAAGGCTGGTAGTGCCGGGGTGCCAAGGCCGGCAGTGCCGGGGTGCCAAGGCCGGCAGTGCCGGGGTGCACAGGCCGGCAGTGTCGGGATGCTCCTAGCGGCAGTGCCGTGGTGCACATGCCGGCAGGGCTGGTGCAGACTTCTCCCTCCTTCGCGCATGCCTTGATACGTCCAATTTGCATCACTATTTTGTATCATAATTTGCTGTTATTCATTGATATATTTCATATTGGGACACAATACTTATGTTATTTCATCTATTTTGCATGTTTCATCATTATTGGAGGATCAAGCACCGGAGCCAGGATTCTGCTGGAAAAAGCACCGTCAGAACGCAATATTTCGGAAGATCAAGCTGTGGAAGAAAATTTCACGTAAATTCCTATTTTTCCAGATGACGGAGGGAGCGGAAGGGAGAAGAGGGGTGCCAAGGTGGGCCCGGACCACGGGCCGGCGGCCCATGGCCAGCCACGCCCTGGTGTGGGGGCCCCACAGCCCCTCTCGCCTCCTTTTCTTCGCGACCCTTCCCGAAGACCTAAGCCACAGAGGGAACCTCACGAAGGGTTACAGCAGCTCTGCGGGGCGGAGAACACCAGAGAGAAAAGAGCTCTCCGGCGGGCAGGAATCCGCCGGGGAAATTCCCCGGAGGGAAATCGACGCCATCGCCATCGTCATCGAGCTGGACATCATCTCATCATCATCATCATCATCATCATCTCCACCATCTACACCGCCATCACCACCGCTGCACCTCGTCACCGCTGTAACAATTTGGGTTAAATCTTGATTGTATGATAGGGGAAACTCTCCCGGCATTATTCTCTACTTGATATTGATGCTATTGAGTGAAACCATTGAACCAAGGTTTATGTTCAGATTGTTATTCATCATCATATCACCTCTGATTGTATTCCATATGATGTCTCGTGAGTAGTTCGTTTAGTTCTTGAGGACATGGGTGAAGTCTAAATGCTAGTAGTGAATTATGGTTGAGTAATATTCAATGTTATGATATTTAAGTTGTGGTGTCATTCTTCTAGTGGTGTCGTGTGAACGTCGACTACACGACACTTCACCATTTATGGGCCTAGGGGAGTGCATCTTGTATTCGGTTGCTAATTGCGGGGTTGCCGGAGTGACAGAAACCTGAGCCCCCGTTAGTATATCGATGCAAGAGGGATCGCAGGATCTCAGAGTTTAAGGCTGTGGTTAGATTTATCTTAATTACTTTCTTGTAGTTGCGGATGCTTGCAAGGGGTATAATCACAAGTATGTATTAGTCCTAGGAAGGGCGGTGCATTAGCATAGGTTCACCCACACAACACTTATCAAAACAATGAAGATTATTTAGCCACATGAAGCGAAAGTACTAGACTAAAATCCCCGTGTATCCTCAAGAACGTTTGGTCATTATAAGTAAACAAACCGGCTTGTACTTTGTGCTAAAAAGGATTGGGCCACTCGCTGCAATTATTTCTCTCGCATTTTACTTACTCGTACTTTATTCATCTGTTACATCAAAACTCCTTGAATACTTGTTTGTGAGCATTTACAGTGAATCCTTCATCGAAACTGCTGCCAACACCTTCTGCTCCTCGTTGGGATCGACATTCTTACTTATCGAAGATACGATACACCCCCTATACTTGTGGGTCATCAAGACTATTTTCTGGCGCCGTTGCGGGGAGTGAAGCACTATTGGTAAGCGGAATTGGTAAGGAAAACCTTTACTGTTTGTGCTGATTTTATTTCTGCCTGCTGCTATAAGTCATTATGGAGAGATCTTCTCTTCAATTTCTATTTGGGAAATCTACTACTACTGCAACGGTAGTGGATGAAGCGCCAGGTGAGGAAGTAGTACCATATAAAATACCTATGAAAATTATTGAACGTGTTATGGATAACCGCTATGAAGGGGATGGAACTGTCCATCCTGGTGATCATTTATTGTTTTTGCATGAATTATGCGGGTTATTCAAATGTGCAGGTATTTCTATGAATGAAGTTAGAAAGAAACTATTCACTATATCGCTGTCTGGTAAAGCGGCGCACTGGTATAAATTGCTGAAGAATGGTGATTCTATTGATTGGGAGGACATTGTGCCTTTATTTTATTCCAAATTTTATCCTCCAAGTGAAATTCACAAAGATCGGAACCGCATATATAATTTCTGGCCTCATGATGGAGAAAGTATTGCCCAAGCTTGGGGAGATTGAAGTCTTTAATGCTCAAATGCCCCATTCATGAGCTTCCTGGTAATGTTATTATTGATAATTTCTATGCAAGACTTTCTTTTCAAGACAAGACCTTGCTGGATACTTCTTGTTCTGGATCATTTACACGCAACAAAGAAGAGTTTAAAAGGGACCTTCTTGATCGGATCCAAGAAAATACTGAAGGATGGGAGAACGACAAAGATAGAGAATCAGGTATAATTTATGATTATAAATGCATTGAAGCTTTTATGGATACTGATAAATTTCGTAATATGAGTGCTACATATGGTCTTGATTCCCAAGTTGTTGCAAATATTTATAAAGCTTTTGCCTCTCATTATGAATTGCCTAAGAAGAATTTTGATAAGTATCATGAACCGTATAAAGATAAAGTTGATTCATCTGTAAACAAATGTGTAGTGATTGAAACTGTTGATAATGTTATTCCTGAAGCTTATATTGAAAAAACTCCTTTCCCTGCTAAAATGAAGGAGTACTCTGTCATATCTAGTGCGGTTAATAAAAGTGAAAAGAAACCTAAAGAACCTGAAGAACAAATTAAAATTGAACCTGCTGTTGCAATAGTTAAAGATCTTGTGACTGAAAATGTGGAGGATGGTCATATTATTTTCTGTGAAGATGCTTCTAATATTGTTTCACATCCTAATAAACCCAAACAAGTTAGTGTTCCTATGCTATCTGTTAGAATTGGTGATCATTGCTATTATGGTTTATGTGATATTGGTGCAAGTGTTAGTGCTATTCCTTATGAGCTTTACACGGAGATTATGCACGAAATTGGTTCTTGTGAACTTGAAGATATTGATGTGGTTATTCATCTGGCTAATAGAGAAACTATTTCTCCAATTGGTATTGTTCGAGATGTGGAAGTTCTATGTGGTAAGATTAAATATCCTGCTGACTTTTTGGTACTTGGTTCTGCTGCTAGTGATCATTGTCCTATCATTTTTGGTAGACCTTTTCTAAATACTTGTGGAGCTATTATAGATTGTAAGAAAGAGAAAATTTTGACTAGATTTGCTGGTGAACCTTATGAATTTAACTTTTCTAAATTTACCAAAACTCCTTATAAAGTTGACTTGCCTAGTAATGATTTTAAAATGGAGCAGTGTGCATCTATTGTTCTTGTTCCTAATAATCCTTTGCAGCAACATTTGGAGAATAGTGAAAGTGAAGCTTTTAGGAAAGAAAGAGATGAGCTTGAGGAAATTTTTCTTCGCCAACCTATTCTCAAGCATGATTTACCGGTGGAAGATTTGGGTACAACACCGCCACCAAAGGAAGATCCTGTTTTCGATTTAAAGCCTTTACCTGATAATCTTAAATATGCTCATATTGATGATAAGAAAATATATCCTGTTATTATTAGTTCTAAGCTTTCAGAGATTGAGGAAGAAAGGTTATTGGAAATATTGAAGAAACACCGAGGAGCTATTGGCTATACTCTTGATGATTTGAAAGGGATTTCTCCTTCTATTTGCCAACATGCTATCAATATGGAAGATGATGCAAAGCCTGTTGTTGAACATCAACGTCGTCTAATTCCGAAGATGAAAGAGGTGGTAAGGAACGAGGTATTAAAACTTCTTGAAGCTGGTATTATATATCCTATTGCTGATAGTAGATGGGTTAGTCCTGTGCATTGTGTTCCTAAGAAAGGAGGAATGACTGTTGTGCCTAATGATAATGATGAGCTTATTCCTCAAAGAATAGTTGTAGGTTATAGAATGTGCATTGATTTTCGAAAAGTTAATAAAGTTACTAAGAAAGATCATTACCCTTTACCCTTTATTGATCAAATGCTAGAAAGGTTATCTAAAAATACTCATTTTTGCTTTCTTGATGGTTATTCTGGGTTTTCACAAATTGCTGTTAAAGCTAAAGATCAAGAGAAAACCACGTTTACTTGTCCTTATGGAACTTATGCTTATAGGCGTATGCCTTTTGGTTTATGTAATGCTCCTGCTACTTTTCAAAGATGCATGTCTGCTATTTTTCATGGTTTTTGCGAAAGTATTGTAGAGGTGTTCATGGATGATTTTTCTGTCTATGGGAATTCTTTTGATAATTGCTTGCGAAACCTCGATAAAGTTTTGCAGAGATGTGAAGAAACTAACCTTGTTCTTAATTGGGAGAAATGCCACTTTATGGTTAATGAAGGAATTGTATTGGGACATAAAATTTCCGAGAAAGGTATTGAAGTTTGAGCTAAAGTTGAAGCAATTGAGAAGATGCCCTATCCGAGGGATGTTAAAGGTATTCGTAGTGTTCTTGGTCATGCTGGGTTTTATAGGAGATTTATTAAAGATTTCTCTAAAATTTCAAAGCCTCTTACTAATCTTCTTCAAAAAGATGTACCTTTTGTTTTTGATGATGATTGTAAGGAAGCTTTTGAAACTCTAAAGAAAGCCTTAACAACTGCTCCTGTAGTCGAACCTCCTGATTGGAATTTGCATTTTGAAATTATGTGTGATGCTAGTGATTTTGCTGTAGGCGCTGTTCTTGGACAGCGGGTAGATAAAAAATTAAATGTTATTCATTATGCTAGTAAGACTCTTGATGCTGCTCAAAGAAATTATGCTACAACTGAAAAGGAATTGTTAGCTGTAGTCTTTGCTTGTGACAAGTTTAGACCCTATATTGTTGATTCAAAAGTTACAATTCATACTGATCATGCTGCAATTAGATACCTTATGACAAAGAAAGATGCTAAGCCAAGGCTTATTAGATGGGTACTTTGTTGCAAGAATTTGATTTACATATTATAGATAGGAAAGGTGCTGATAATCCTGTTGCTGATAATTTGTCTAGATTGGAAAATATTGCTTATGATCATGTTCCTGTTAATGATAGTTTTCCAAATGAACAATTGGCTGTAATAAAGGTGAGCTCGCGAGAGAGCCCTTGGTATGCAGATTATGCTAACTTTATTGTTTCGAAGTATTTGCCTCCAACCTTTTCAGCTCAGCAAAGGAGGAAATTCTTTTATGACTTGAGGCATTATTTTTGGGATGACCCACACTTATATAAAGAAGGAGTGGATGGTATTATGCGAAGATGTGTTCCTGAATATGAACAACAGGAGATATTGAATAAATGTCATGGTAGTGTTTATGGAGGACATCACGCTGGAGATAGAACCGCGCAAAAGGTTCTACAATCAGGTTTTTATTGGCCAACACTCTTCAAAGATGCAAGGAAATTTATTTTATCTTGTGATGAATGTCAAAGAGTTGGTAATATCTCTAGACGCAATGAAATGCCTATGAATTATACTCTTGTTATTGAACCATTCGATTGTTGGGGATTCGACTTCATGGGTCCTTTCCCTTCTTCAGATGGTAACACTCATATACTTGTGCTGTTGATTATGTTACTAAATGGGTAGAAGCTATACCTACAAAAAGTGCTGATGGTGAGACCTCTATAAAAATGCTTGTAGATGTTATATTTCCTAGATTTGGAGTACCTAGATATATTATGACTGATGGAGGTTCTCATTTTATTCATGGAGGTTTTAGAAAAACTCTTGCTAAGTATGGTATTAATCATAGAATTGCTTCAGCTTATCACCCTCAAACTAGTGGTCAAGTAGAATTATCAAATAGAGAGATTAAAGCTATTTTGGGAAAGACTGTTAATAAATCTAGAAAGAATTGGGCTAGCAAATTGAAAGAAGCACTATGGGCTTATAGAACTGCTTATAAAAATCCTATGGGAATGTCACCTTATAAAATGGTTTATGGAAAAGCTTGTCATTTACCTTTAGAACTAGAGCACAAAGCTTATTGGGCTGTTAGAGAACTAAATAAAGATCCGAAACTAGCCGGTAATAAGAGGTTGCTGCAATTAAGTTCTCTAGATGAATGGAGAAGTGAAGCTTATGAAAATGCTAAACTCTTTAAAGAAAAAGTTAAGAAATGGCATGATAGAAGGATCATCAAAAGAGAGTTTAATATTGGAGATAAAGTCCTATTGTATCGGTCTCGTCTCAGATTCTTTGCAGGGAAATTACTCTCGAAGTGGGAAGGACCATATGTTGTTGAGGAGGTGTATCGTTCAGGAGCAATTAAAATTAGCTCTCTCCAAGGCAATGCTACACAAGTGGTGAATGGACAAAGACTCAAGCATTATATCTCGGGTGATTCTTATAATGTTGATGTTGATATTATTCAAGTGGAAACACCGGAGGCTTTCATCAAAGGACAAATTGACAGTCCGCCAGAACTCGACTTTGAATAGGTAACAGTACAGGTAATAGAAAGTCCGCGTTTACCTTTCCGAACATTATTTCTGCTGTTTTTGGAAAATATGAAAAATTACGGAATCGAAACGGAGTGGAAAAGACGCGCGAGGGCCCGTCACCACAGGCCGGCGCGGGCCCCACCCTGGCCGCGCCGACCTATGGTGACAGCCCCTCGGCGTCCCGTTTCCACTCGTTTTCGGCCTGGAACCTTCCTTTTATCGTAAAAATATTTGCTATATAATCCCCCGGATCCCTGGAGGTCCGTATATCGTTTTCTCGTCGTGTTTTGTTTCGAGCTGTTTTCTGCCAGATTTGTTTTGATCTAGAGGCACCATGGTCTCCAACAACAAGGACAAGGGACCTTTGAAGGAAGATATTCAAGACCCGGAACTGAAGGAAGAAGACGCAAGTGAGGATGAGGAAGAAGTGGAGGAAGCTCCGCAGGTACACCAGCGTGCCACCGTTGCAAGTATTGGCGTGATATCAAATCCATCCAACATCAAGAGGAGTGCACGAATCGCTACCGGAGGAGCGGTTCCACGTCATTACTTGGCTCCAAGGACATCTTCTCCGAGCAATTACAACCCTTACCGCAATCTAATCTACGATCGTCAAACTGAAAGGACCCCCAAGGTAGTGTTGCCAAGTAATTGGGATATAGATCGTTCTAACATTGCAGGAGAGATGAAATCTGAAGCTGAAGGATGGGGAAACAACTCTAGGAGTTGGAATTCACCACCTGACATGATTATGAGCCGCGTTGAGCACAACTCGGAACTGATTCGCAACCTCACCTATGAGATTGAAGATTTAAAGGAGCTTGTTAAGAAGCTTGTCGAGAGGAATCCATCACCACCATCACCGAAGGAGTAATTCATCATCGGTATTGGCATCCCCTTGGTTTGTTCCAAGCTTGGGGGAGTGTCGCGGTATCACATCATCACCACCTTTATCTTTTACTATCAAGTAGTGTCATATCATGAGTAGGGAAGTTATCATATAGAATAGTATGCAATGTGGAAGTATCTCTCTTAGTTGGTTATCTATGTATCCGTTGGTGTGAGTTATCGTTATGGAATATTAATGAGAAGTCTTATCATTTACTTTTTGCACACCTTATTTTAGTTTGCAATCTCCATTATATGATTACTCTTGACATGAGTATTGATATCACTTTGGGAGCATCAAGTAAATCTATTTGGTTTTGGCAAACTTAGCATTGGTCAATAGCAACAACACCCTGATGTTTAAATAGAAGAGAGAAATACACTTAGATACATTACTCTATTATCTCTATGCTAATGAGTTTAGTATTCTGAAGTTAAAATTGCTTGTGCTTATGGGAAAGATGCATGATTGTTCTATCATATGTATATTTGTTTGTTTCCCTCAACCTTTATGCTTGCTATCAAACCTTGCTAGCCAAAGACCTGTATCGAGAGGGAATGCTTCTCATACATCCATAACCTTAGACCAAACCTATGCCATTTGTGTCCACCATACCTACCTACTACATGGTATTTTCTGCCATTCCAAGTAAATACTTCATGTGCTACCTTTAAATTATTCAAACTACTACTCCTTATTTGTGTCAATGTTCTATAGCTCATGAGGAAGTATGTGGTGTTTTATCTTTCAATCTTGTTGGGCGGACTTTCACCAATGGACTAGTGGCACATCCGCTTATCCAATAATTTTGCAATAAGAGCTGGCAACGGGGTTCCCAGCCCCAATTAATAACTTTCATTAATAATTCTCTTCACATGTTTTGCCCTGATTTATCAGTAAGCAACTTAATTTTGCAATAGACACTCCTCCATGGTATGTGAATGTTGGAAGGCACCCGAGGATTCGGTTAGCCATGGATTGAGAAAGTCAAGGTTGGGGGGAGTGTCATCCTTAATAAAACTAAAATACATGTGTAAACAAAAGAGAAGGGGGATGATCTACCTTGCTGGTAGAGATGCCGTCCCTCATGGGAGCCGCTCTTTGAAGGTTCGTTTGGCAAGGGGGTTAGAGTGCCCACTACCATTCGTTGACAACAACAAACACCGCTCAAAACCTTACTTTTATGCTCTTTATATGATTTCAAAACTTGAAAAGCTCTAGCACATGATTTAATCCCTACTTCCCTCTGCGAAGGGCCTATCTTTTACTTTTATGTTGAGTCAGTAAACCTATTTCTCTCTATCTCAAGCAAGCAATTGAGTTGTTGTGAACCAATCATTTATGCTATGATTCAGTTGATCATGTCTTTTATACTTTCTTGTTTAGTACCAATTTTATCTGAATGAATATGACTTTGAAGTTATCAATGATTATGAGGAGATTGTTATGCTTGAATATGAAGGCTCAGCTATAAAATCTAATATGAAAGCTTTGCTTAGAAGTACAATCCGTTAGTAGTTCTCTGACCAAGAACAAAGTTTGCCATCACCAATTATGATTTCTTATGCACCTTTACTTGTGATTTCTCTTTACCTATTTCAAGATGAGTTATATGAGGAAGTTGTTTACTAGAATGTCTTGTGTGAATGAATATGATGCTTCTTGTCCGTATTTTATTTATCGACTCTTCACTCCATAAACATGTGGTCTTGTTTATCGAGCTCAGTTTCGCTTGGGGACAAGCGAGGTCTAAGCTTGGGGGAGTTGATACGTCCAATTTGCATCACTATTTTGTATCATAATTTGCTGTTATTCATTGATATATTTCATATTGGGACACAATACTTATGTTATTTCATCTATTTTGCATGTTTCATCATTATTGGAGGATCAAGCACCGGAGCCAGGATTCTGCTGGAAAAAGCACCGTCAGAACGCAATATTTCGGAAGATCAACTGTGGAAGGAAATTTCACGTAAATTCCTATTTTCCAGATGACGGAGGGAGCAGAAGGGGAAGAAGAGGGGAGCCAAGGTGGGCGGACCACGGGCGGCGCGGCCCATGGCCTGGCCACGCCACCCTGTGGTGTGGGGGCCCCACAGCCCCTCTCGCCTCCTTTTCTTCGCGAAACCCTTCGTCCCGAAGACCTAAGCCATAGAGGGAACCTTACGAAGGGTTACAGCCGCCTCTGCGGGGCGGAGAACACCAGAGAGAAAAGAGCTCTCCGGCGGGCAGGAATGGGAAATTCCCTCCCGGAGGGGGAAATCGACGCCATCGCCATCGTCATCGAGCTGGACATCATCTCCATCATCATCATCATCATCATCATCTCCACCATCTACACCGCCATCACCACCGCTGCACCTCGTCACCGCTGTAACAATTTGGGTTAAATCTTGATTGTATGATAGGGGAAACTCTCCCGGCATTATTCTCTACTTGTTATTGATGCTATTGAGTGAAACCATTGAACCAAGGTTTATGTTCAGATTGTTATTCATCATCATATCACCTCTGATTGTATTCCATATGATGTCTCGTGAGTAGTTCGTTTAGTTCTTGAGGACATGGGTGAAGTCTAAATGCTAGTAGTGAATTATGGTTGAGTAATATTCAATGTTATGATATTTAAGTTGTGGTGTCATTCTTCTAGTGGTGTCGTGTGAACGTCGACTACACGACACTTCACCATTTATGGGCCTAGGGGAGTGCATCTTGTATTCGGTTGCTAATTGCGGGGTTGCCGGAGTGACAGAAACCTGAGCCCCCGTTAGTATATCGATGCAAGAGGGATCGCAGGATCTCAGAGTTTAAGGCTGTGGTTAGATTTATCTTAATTACTTTCTTGTAGTTGCGGATGCTTGCAAGGGGTATAATCACAAGTATGTATTAGTCCTAGGAAGGGCGGTGCATTAGCATAGGTTCACCCACACAACACTTATCAAAACAATGAAGATTATTTAGCCACATGAAGCGAAAGTACTAGACTAAAATCCCCGTGTGTCCTCAAGAACGTTTGGTCATTATAAGTAAACAAACCGGCTTGTCCTTTGTGCTAAAAAGGATTGGGCCACTCGCTGCAATTATTTCTCTCGCATTTTACTTACTCGTACTTTATTCATCTGTTACATCAAAACTCCTTGAATACTTGTTTGTGAGCATTTACAGTGAATCCTTCATCGAAACTGCTGCCAACACCTTCCGCTCCTCGTTGGGATCGACATTCTTACTTATCGAAGATACTACGATACACCCCCTATACTTGTGGGTCATCATGCCTCCCTCTCCTGCCTCGCACGTCCATGGAATGTTTTCACATCCAACACCATGTCCAGCCGCTCCTCTTCTCCTCGTGCAACACTTGCTCCATCTTCATACCTGATCATATATAAGTAAAAGGACTTAGGCAGTATAAAGTTCTCATCGATCATAGTATCATTCAGGAGTGAATTCAACTGTTGCTTAAGTAGCTTCGCATGAGCCCTTGTAATGTGTCCAATCCTAACTTCATTGGACTTGAGCTTCACAGCAACATCTTGATTATCTTGTAATGACGGAGGTAGTGGTTCAGTAGGGATGTCCTCATCATCCCCTCTTCAAAAGGCGTCGACCTCGATGCTCCAAGGTCTTCTCCGTCATACAGTGTCAAATCAGCAACATTGAAAAAAATACTGACACCAAACTCATTAGTTGGAAGATCTATAGCATATGCATTGTCATTGATCTTGGTAAGCACTTTGTAAGGACCAGCACCACGAGGAAGTAACATGGACTTCCACAACTTGGGAAACATGTCCTTGCAAAATTGAACCCAGACCATATCACTAGGCTTGAACGACATCTCCTTGCGCTTCTTGTTGACTCTTCTAGCATTGTTCTTGCCCTTCTTCTCAATCAACTCTTTAGTCTTCTCATGTATCTTTCGTACAAAATCTGCTCTCTTCGATGCCTCCATATTGACTCTCTCATGTATGGGTAGAGGCAACAAGTCAAGTGGAGTAATGGGTTTGAAACCATACACCACCTCAAACGGACATAGCTTTGTGGTAGAATGTACCGCCCTGTTATAAGCAAACTCCACATGCGGCAAACACTCTTCCCACTCCCGCAAGTTCTTCTTTATCATGGATCTCAACAGTTGTGACAATGTTCTATTCACCACCTCAGTTTGACCATCAGTTTGGGGATGACAAGTAGTGCTGAAAAGTAGCTTCGTCCCCAGCTTTCTCCAAAGTGTCTTCCAGAAGTAGCTCATGAACTTCACGTCACGATCAGAAACAATAGTCTTCGGGACTCCATGTAAACGTACAAACATGTTAGCAATATGCGACGCACCGTCGCTTTTGTGGTAGGCAATAAAGTGTGACATCTTAGAAAATCTATCCACTACCACAAATATAGAATCATGACGCGGCAAACCCAACACAAAATCCATACTAATATCTTCCCATGGTGTAGTAGGTGCCGGTAAAGGAGTATACAAACCGTGAGGCTTCAGCTTGGACTTGGACTTGTTGCAAGTAATGCATCTCTTCACATACCTATCCACATCCCGCCTCATCTTTGGCCAATAAAAGTGACCAGCGAGCATGAGTAGCTGATGTCTACGGGTGCTTCTATTCTTGTAGACAGTGTTGGGCCCCCAAGAGGAGAGGTTTGTAGAAAGAGCAAGTTTCCCTTAAGTGGATCACCCAAGGTTTATCGAACTCAGGGAGGAAGAGGTCAAAGATATCCCTCTCAAGCAACCCTGCAATCACAAAGCAAGAAGTCTCTTGTGTCCCCAACACACCAAATACACTTGTCAGGTGTATAGGTGCACTAGTTCGGCGAAGAGATAGTGAAATACAAGTAATATGGATGTATATGAGTGGTAATAGCAATCTGAATAAAATATGGCAGCGAGTAAACATGCAACAAAACAGTAAGTAAACGGTGTTTTCAGTATTGGAAACAAGGCCTAGGGATCATACTTTCACTAGTGGACACTCTCAACATTGATCGCATAATAAATACTTCTTCTCATATGTGCTACATACACTCTTGTTTGATAATGAACATCATTCGTTGCGTAGGATTACACGAACCCTCAATGCCGGAGTTAACAAGCTCCACAACATTCGATATTCATGTTTAAGTAACCTTAGAGCATAATAGATCATTGCAAAATAAACCAAGAACTAACATAGCGCACACACTGTCCACATTACACTATGAAGGAGGAATAGATCACATCAATACTATCATAATGACAATTAACTCCACGATCTACAAGAGATCATGATCATAGCCTACGACAAGAACCACACGGTGCACGCACTAATCACCTTTACACCATGCAGGAGGAATAGACTACTTTAATAACATCACATGAGTAGCACACAACTAGTAGCGATACAAAGCTCATCATATGGATCTCAATCATGTAAGGCAGCTCATGAGATCATTGTATTGGAGTACAGAGAGAGAGATTAACCACATAGCTACGGTAGAGCCCTCAGCCCCAGGGGAGAACTACTCCCTCCTCATCATGGGAACAGCGATGGCGGTGAAGATGGCGGTGGAGACGGCTTCCGGGGGCAATTCCCCGCTCCGGCGGGTGCCGGAACAGAGACTTCTGTCCCCCGAATCTTGATTTCGCGATGGCGGCGGCTCTGGAAGGTTTTTCTCCGTATCGTGGTCTTCTCCGTAAGGGTTTTCGATGCAGGGGCTTTATATAGGCGAAGAGGCGGCGCAGGAGGGTCGAAGGGGTGGCGACACCATAAGGCGGCGCGGCCAGGGCCGGGCCGCCGGCCTATGGTGGGGGCCAGTGCCCCCTCTGGTCCTTCCGGGTGTTGGAAGCTTCGTGGAAAAATAGGAACCTGGGAGGTGATTTCGTCCAATTCCGAGAATATTTCGTTACTAGGATTTCTGAAACCAAAAACAGGAACTGGCACTTCGGCATCTTGTTAATAGGTTAGTTCCGGAAAATGCGTAAATACGACATATAATGTGCATAAAACATGTAGGTATCATCAATAAAGTAGCATGGAACATAAGAAATTATCGATACGTTGGAGACGTATCAGCATCCCCAAGCTTAGTTCTGCTCGTCCCGAGCAGGTAAAACGATAACAAAGATAATTTCTTAAGTGACATGCCATCATAACCTTGATCATACTATTGTAAGCATATGAGATGAATGCAGCGATCAAAACAATGGTAATGACATGAGTAAACAACTGAATCATAAAGCAAAGACTTTTCATGAATAGTACTTCAAGACAAGCATCAATAAGTCTTGCATAAGAGTTAACTCATAAAGCAATAAATCAAAGTAAAGGTGTTGAAGCAACACATAAGAAGATTAAGTTTCAGCGGTTGCTTTCAACTTATAACATGTATATCTCATGGATATTGTCAACATAAAGTAGTATAACAAGTGCAATATGCAAGTATGTAGGAATCAATGCACAGTTCACACAAGTGTTTGCTTCTTAAGGTGGAGAGAAATAGGTGAACTGACTCAACATAAAAAGTAAAAGAATGGCCCTTCGCAGAGGGAAGCATTGATTGCTATATTTGTGCTAGAGCTTTGATTTTGAAAACATAAAGAGAGTATAAAAGTAAAGTTTTGAGAGGTGTTTGTTGTTGTCAACGAATGGTAGCGGGTACTCTAACTACCTTATCAACCAGACTTTCAAGAGCGGCTCCCATGAAGGACGTTATCTCTACCAGCAAGGTAGATCATCCCTCTTCTCTTTTGTTTACACATGTACTTTAGTTTAGTTTTTCTTTATTTATGGATGACACTCCCCCCAACCTTTTGCTTACACAAGCCATGGCTAACCGAATCCTCGGGTGCCTTCCAACATTCACATACCATGGAGGAGTGTCTATTTGCAAAATTAAGTTGCTTACTGATGAATCAGAGCAAAACATGTGAAGAGAATTATTAATGCAAGTTAATTAATTGAGGCTGGGAACCTCATTGCCAGCTCTTTTTGCAAAATTATTGGATAAGCGGATGAAGCCACTAGTCCATTGTGAAAGTCTGTCAAAAGTAAATGACAAGATCGAAAGATAAAACACCACATACTTCCTCATGAGCTATAAAACATTGACACAAATAAGAGGTGATAAATTTTGAATTGTTTAAAGGTAGCACTCAAGCAATTTACTTTGGAATGGCGGAGAAATACCATGTAGTAGGTAGGTATGGTGGACACAAATGGCATAGTAGTTGGCTCAAGGATTTTGGATGCATGAGAAGTATTCCCTCTCGATACAAGGTTTAGGCTAGCAAGGTTATTTGAAGCAAACTCAAGGATGAAACGGTGCAGCAAAACTCACATAAAAGACATATTGTAAACATTATAAGACTCTACACCGTCTTCCTTGTTGTTCAAACTCAATACTAGAAATTATCTAGACCTTAGAGAAACCAATTATGCAAACCAAATTTTAGCATGCTCTATGTATTTCTTCACTAATAGGTGCAAAGTATATGATGCAAGAGCTTAAACATGAGCACAACAATTGCCAAGTATCACATTATCCAAGACATTTTACCAATTACTACATGTAGCATTTTCCAATTCCAACCATATAACAATATAACGAAGAGGAAACTTCGCCATGAATATTATGAGCTAAGAACACATGTGTTCATACGAACCAGCGGAGCGTGTCTCTCTCCCACACAAGGATGAACTTATTCGAGAATGAAAATAACAAAACGAAAAATAAAAGCACACAGACGCTCCAAGTAAATTACATAAGATGTGACTGAATAAAAATATAGTTTCACTAGAAGAAACCTGATAAGTTGTCGATGAAGAAGGGGATGCCTTGGGCATCCCCAAGCTTAGATGCTTGAGTCTTCTTAAAATATGCAGGGATGAACCACGGGGGAATCCCCAAGCTTAGACCTTTCACTCTTCTCGATCACATTATATCACCCTCTTCTATTGACCCTTGAAAACTTCTGCCACACCAAACTTCAAGCAAACTCATTAGAGGGTTAGTGCATAATCAAAATTCACATGTTCAGAGGTGACACAATCATTCTTAACACTTCTGGACATTGCACAAAACTTCTGAAAGTTAATGGAACAAAGAAACTCATTCAACTTAACAAAAGCGGCAATGCGAAATAAAAGGCAGAATCTGTCAAAAACAGAACAGTCCGTAAAGACGAATTTTAAGATGGCACCAGACTTGCTCAAATGGAAAAACTCAAAACTAATGAAAGTTGCGTACATATCTGAGGATCACGCTCGTAAATTGGCAGATTTTCGAATTTTCTACAGAGAACTGTGCCCAGATTCGTGACAGACAGCAATGCTGTTTCTGCGCAGCGATCCCAAATATAACATCAACTTTGACATAGAAACTTTACTTGGCACAACAAAACACAAAACTAAGATAAGGAGAGGTTGCTACAGTAGTAAACAACTTCCAAGACACAAATATAAAACAAAGTACTGTAGCAAAATAACACATGGGTTATCTCCCAAGAAGTTCTTTTCTTTATAGCCATTAAGATGGGCTCAGCAGTTTTAATGATGCACTCGCAAGAAATAGTATTTGAAGCAAAAGAGAGCATCAAGAGGCAAATTCAAAACACATTTAAGTCTAACATGCTTCCTATGCATAGGAATCTTGTAAATAAACAAGTTCATGAAGAGCAAAGTAACAAGCATAGGAAGATAAAACAAGTGTAGCTTCAAAAATTTCAGCACATAGAGAGGTGTTTTAGTAACATGAAAATTTCTACAACCATATTTTCCTCTCTCATAATAACTTTCAGTAGCATCATGAGTAAACTCAACAATATAACTATCACATAAAGCATTCTTATCATGAGTCTCATGCATAAAATAATTACTACTCCCAACATAAGCATAGTCATTCTTATTAATTGTAGTGGGAGTAAATTCAACAAAGTAGCTATCAAATATAGGAGGTATATTGTAATCATAATCAAATTTATCCTCCATAACAGGTGGTAACAAAAGACTACTATCATTATAATCATCATAAATAGGAGGCAAAGTATCATCAAAGTAAATTTTCTCCTCAATGCTTGGGGGACTAAAAATATCATGCTCATCAAAGCCAGCTTCCCCAAGCTTAGAATTTTCCATAGCATTAGCAACAATGGTGTTCAAAGCATTCATACTAATAACATTCCCATTATCATGCATATAAAGTTCCATGGGTTTTTTAATTCTTTCTTCAAACACATCATGTCCTAATTCAAGATAAAGTTCATAAAGATCTCTCATATTTTTATTGTTTTCCATTATGCCTAACTAGTGTAAACAAGAAACCAAATGTCGCAATTGCAGAGTCTAAAGGAAATAGCTTCGAGTACTTACAATGGCGCCGGAAAATAGCTTAGTAGCCGAGATCCGGAGTGTGAGTACCTTTTACCTTTCCTCCCCGGCAACGGCGCCAAAAAGTGCTTGATGTCTACGGGTGCTTCTATTCTTGTAGACAGTGTTGGGCCCCCAAGAGGAGAGGTTTGTAGAACAGCAGCAAGTTTCCCTTAAGTGGATCACCCAAGGTTTATCGAACTCGGGAGGAAGAGGTCAAAGATATCCCTCTCAAGCAACCCTGCAATCACAAAGCAAGAAGTCTCTTGTGTCCCCAACACACCAAATACACTTGTCAGATGTATAGGTGCACTAGTTCGGCGAAGAGATAGTGAAATACAAGTAATATGGATGTATATGAGTGGTAATAGCAATCTGAATAAAATATGGCAGCGAGTAAACATGCAACAGTAAGTAAACGGTGTTTTCAGTATTGGAAACAAGGCCTAGGGATCATACTTTCACTAGTGGACACTCTCAACATTGATCGCATAATAAATACTTCTTCTCATATGTGCTACATACACTCTTGTTTGATAATGAACATCATTCGTTGCGTAGGATTACACGAACCCTCAATGCCGGAGTTAACAAGCTCCACAACATTCGATATTCATGTTTAAGTAACCTTAGAGCATAATAGATCATTGCAAAATAAACCAAGAACTAACATAGCGCACGCACTGTCCACATTACACTATGAAGGAGGAATAGATCACATCAATACTATCATAATGACAATTAACTCCACGATCTACAAGAGATCATGATCATAGCCTACGACAAGAACCACACGGTGCACGCACTGATCACCTTTACACACATGCAGGAGGAATAGACTACTTTAATAACATCACATGAGTAGCACACAACTAGCAGCGATACAAAGCTCATCATATGGATCTCAATCATGTAAGGCAGCTCATGAGATCATTGTATTGAGTACATGAGAGAGATTAACCACATAGCTACGGTAGAGCCCTCAGCCCCGGGGAGAACTACTCCCTCCTCATCATGGGAACAGCGATGGCGGTGAAGATGGCGGTGGAGACGGCCGGGGGCAATTCCCCGCTCGGGGTGCGGAACAGAGACTTGTCCCCGAATCTTGATTTCGCGATGCGGCGGCTGGAAGGTTTTTCTCCGTATCGTGGTCTTCCGTAAGGGTTTTCGATGCGGGGGCTTTATATAGGCGAAGAGCGGCGCGGGAGGGTCGGGGTGGCGACACCATAAGGCGCGCGGCCGGGGCCTGGGCCGCGCCGGCCTGGTGCAGGGCCGTGCCCCCCCTGGTCCTTCCGGTGTTGGAAGCTTCGTGGAAAAATAGGAACCTGGGAGGTGATTTCGTCCAATTCGAGAATATTTCGTTACTAGGATTTAAACCAAAAACCAGAAAACAGAACGGCACTTCGGCATCTTTCTAATAGGTTAGTTCCAGAAAATGCGTAAATACGACATATAATGTGCATAAAACATGTAGGTATCATCAATAAAGTAGCATGGAACATAAGAAATTATCGATACGTTGGAGACGTATCAGTAGCGTCTTCTCGCCCCCAAAGTGACACATCAAACCTCCAGCATATGTGATGTGGGCATTACCCTTCGGGTAACCAGCATTAGACTACCTCCTCCGGCCCAACCAGGGGTCCAAGAAGATTGCCCAACAACCAAGGTGGGCCTATACGTCGGTTCCAGTAAAGAAGGCCTACCCGAAGAAGGATTCTTGACGAACAAGGCAAGAAGACGTTATACAAGGAAAGATTAGAATAGATCTCTTTGTAACCTAGTAATAATTGGAGAGCAACCAATTGCAAGCCCTGCAAAAGAGCAGCTGCTTTAGCAGAAGTAGCGCTATCCATGAACTGAAGGAGAGAGCACGAGCCAGCAATTGCCTCCCCCCTCCCATCACGAATAATATCACCTGCAGCTCATGTTCCATTTGTGAAAAAACAGGCATCTACATTTAATTTGTAGGAGTTCATTGGAGGCTTACACCAATTAAATTCTTTAGGTTCAGACTTTCTTTCAGCAGCACAGTAATTCAACTTCAAGGCTTGTATTGAAAAAGCGAATTGGCGAGGAGGCACTACTGACTCTCCCTTTACAAACTCTCTTCGCTACCACCATATATACCATGCCCCAACCAAAATCAGTTCCTTTAAGTTCGTTTTAACAATTCCATTTTGAACTTGGATCAGATCCCTAAGAATTTCCTCTAGAACAACTGAGCCCGACCTGTTCAGACTAATGGCAGATTCAATATAGGGAAGAATCCCTAATGATCGCCAAATATCTGATGACCCACAAGTATATGGGATCATAACAGTCTTCGAGGGAAGTAAAACCCAAATTTATTGATTCGACACAAGGGGAGCCAAAGAATATTTATAAGCTTTAACAGATGAGTTGTCAATTCACCTGCATCTGAAAATAGACTTGCTCGCAACAGTTTATCAGTAGTAACAGTTTTATAGCAATGGTAGTAGTGAAGTAACAACATTAATGAAATGAAAACAGCAGTAGCAATCATTGCACTAGATAGCATCATTAAAATACTGCACGCACAGGGATGGATGAACGGGCGTTGCATGGATGAGATAGTTCATATAATAGCAAGAGTCTTCAGATGCAATTGTTTTAATTAGTAATATTAATTGGGTGACCCATCGGGCAACCCGTGGGTATAGGCCGATACACATGCCCGACCCACGACTAATCGGGTTGCCCATGGGTCGTTTCCATGGGCGAACATCGGGACCCATACCCTACCCAGGTCGGGTGCCCATGGGCAGACGTACCCATGGGTCGAATTGTCGGCTTGAAGCAAGACATAGGCATTGCAAGTAATAATGATATAAGCATCCTAGTATAATATAACCATAGGCGTGTGTTCCTATTTAGTCGTGCGTGCTCGCAGTGAGAAACTTGCACGACATCTTTTGTCCTATCAGCCCGTTGCAACGGGACATCAAGGGAAACTAGTGGTAATTAAGGTACTCCTTTTAATAGAGTACCGGAGCAAAGCATTAACACTCCGTGAACACACGTGATCCTCACATCATAGCCATCCCCTCCGGTTATCCCAATTATCGTCACTTTGGGGCCTCGGGTTCCAGACAACAATATGTGTATACAACTTGCAGGTATGATCAAAAACAATAATTATCATCATGAATCAATAACATGTTCAGATCTGAGATCATGACACTCGGACCCAAAGTGACAAGCATTAAGCATAGCAAGTTGCAACAATGTCAAAATTACTAACAACGGATACTAGGCACTATGCCAATAACAATCTTATAGCTATTACATGACCAATCTCATCTAATCCCTACCATCCCCTACAGCCTACAGTAGGGAATTACTCACACATGGATGGGGAAATCATAGATGGTTGATGGAGAGACGTCGGTGATGGCGATGGCGATGATCTCCTCCATATCCCCGTCCCAGCAGGGTGCCATAACGGAGTTTCTAGCCTTGGATTGGGGTTTCTGGTGGCGGCGGAGCAGCGGAACTCTTTTTGGAAAAACGTCGAACCCCCCTCGGTTTTCAGGTCAGGGGATTTATATAGTGCGAAGGAGAGGTCGAGGGGGTAGCCGAGGCGGCTAGACCACCCCTAGGCACGGCTAAGCCTGGCCCACGCCTAGGGTAGGTGTGGGCCCCTCGTGGCTCCCTCCGTCTCGTCTTCTCGCTCCATGAGTCTTCGGATGAAATATGGATTTTGCAATATTTTCTGGAAATTTTCCTGAAAGTTGGATTTCTGCACAAAAACGAGACACCAGAGCAATTCTGCTGAAAACAGCATTAGTCCGTGTTAGTTTTATTCAAAACACACAAGATAGAGGGCAAACAACAGCAAAAGTGTTCGGGAAAGTAGATACGTTTTGTACGTATCAATATCCTTAACTCTCCTACAAGAAAACATCAGATGAACAATATCCTCTGGTCCTTCAGAACAAATCGGGCATTGTGGAGATATAGGTATATGCCTATCCGCAAGAGTCGACATTCCAGGAATGGTTCCGTGCAAAGCTTTCCAGACAAAATTTATAATATTTCTAGGAATTCTTAACTTCCATAATATATCTCAAACTGGGTTCATGGTTGACACACCTTGGTGATCCACTCTATTAAGTATCCGTCCATTTAAGTGGTTCCACTAAGAATAGTAATATGATCTTACCAAAAAAGTATTTGTTTTTGTCAGGTGCCAAGCAACCAAATCATCCTCCAGATTTGAACTTACAGGATTCTTAGAATCCTTTGAACATCTAGCAGATTCAAGTTTTCACGAAGCAATTCTTCATCCCATTGTAAAGTTACCGGGTTGACGAGATCATCTACCGTTCTTAGCATAATTTGACCCCTCGGTGTCTGGACCATACGATTCGGGCTTGATGGTATCCAAGGGTCTTGCTCGATATTGAATTTTTTGGCCAGATCCTACTCTCCAGATAAAGCCCCTTTTGAAAGTACTCAAACCCGTCAGTATACTCTGCCAAGTAAACGAGGATCCATTTTTCGGGCCAGCCTTTAAAATGTCACCATTACGATAGTATTTCGCTCTCAACACTTGGGCACATAGGGAATCAGGATTAGTGATCAATCTCCCTGTTTGTTTTGCTAGCATTGCTAAATTGAAATCATGAAGGTCACGGAAGCCCATACCCCCAGTTCTTTTAGTGACACATAATTTCCACCAAGCCATCAAGTGCATCCTTTTTTCTCCTTTGTATCTCCCCACCAGAACGTTGCCATTGCATCTGTTATTTCCTTGCAAAGCTTCTTTGGAAGATTAAAAACGGACATTGCATACACAGGTATGGATTGGATAATATCTTCAAAAGAATTTCTTTACCCCCACATCGACAAGAACTTTTCTTTCCAACCCTCCAGTCTTTTAATGATTCTCTCTAGAAGATAAAGGAATTTATCTGATCTATCTGCACCAACTAAAGCGGGTAAGACAAGGTATCCGTCAGAGGTTGCTTCAGTCATAATATTAAGTTCCACACAAATAGCAGCCCTTATATCAACATCCACATTAGGACTAAAGAAAATGCTGCATTTTGCTTGAGTCACCAACTGCCCCGAGCTTGCACAATATTGGTCAAGAACCTGTCTAAATGAGGTTGCATTAATCAAATCCTCTTTCATAAGGAGTAGGGAATCATGAGCAAAGAGTAAATGCGAGACTGATGGAGCATTTCTGCAAGCCCTGACACCTTCCATGCCACGAACCTCCTCTCTATGAGCCAGAAGACTTGACAGTCCTTCTGCGCAAAGCAAGAACAAATATGGTGAAAGGGGATCACCTTGCCTTATTCCCCTAGATGGAACAAACTCATCCATTTCTTGATCATTAAATGTCACTTTATATTTAACATACCGTACACAAGACATGAGAAGTGCAACAAACTCCTCGTCAAAGCCCAATCTTATCATCATCTTCTCTCGAAAGACCCATTCCACACGGTCATATGCCTTATGCATATCTAATTTGACTGCACAATAACCCCACTTCCCTTTCTTCTTATTCTTTATAGTGTGAAGACTCTCATATGCCAACAACATATTATCAGTGATCATTCGACCTGGACCAAAAGCGCTTTGAACTGGGGAGATAACGTCATCAAGCACATGCTTCAGCCGAAGTGCAATCATTTTTTAATAACCTTGTAGATCACATTACAAAGGCTAATTGGTCGGTATTGGGTGATGAGTTCAGCATTTTCAACCTTGGGGATGAGCACAATGACTGTATGATTCCAACCATCAGAGATGATTTTCCTATTAATTGCATTGATAACTTCTAATGTCAAGGAATCACCCAATAAGTCCCAACATTTCTTGAAAAAAAATCGCATGAAGACCATCCACACCCGGTGCCTTCATATCAATAATAGAGAACAGGGCCTTTTTAACTTCTGCAGCACAGTACGGTTTCAAGAGTTGCTCATTCATAGGTTTAGAAACTTTGGGCACCACTTTCTCAAAAACGTCCGGGTCCGGCTCCTCAATTTAAGTTGAGAAAAGCCCTGCAAAATATTCAGAACCTAAAGGGTTAAGATCATGGCCTTCGATCCAATTACCATTTTCATCCTTGAGTTTTTTAATCCTATTCTTTATCCTTCTTTCGCTAGCAAAATTATGGAAATAAGACGTATTCTTGTCCCCCGCTTGCAGCCAGTTCAATCTACTTCTTTGGGACCAACGAATCTCATCTTTCTTCAAAAGGGCTTCAATTTCCTTTGCTACTTCTTTTTGTTGCTTCAGAGTTTCTTCATTTAGAGGCCCACACAACACTTTCTCCATATCCTTTTGAGCATTTATGATATTTCTCTTTGTTTTCTTCAGAACTGTTTTGTCCCATTTATGGAGCAGATTATCAACAATTTCTAACTTTCCTGCCAAAGAATCGGTTTGAGACCTGACTTGAGCTTGTTCCCAGGCTTGTTCCACAACTTGTCTAAAATGAGTTTCCTTTAACAATTTCGCCTCAAACCGCAAGATAGCAGGTCCAGTTCTTATATTCGTCTCATCGTTCTCAAATGTCATTAGGATAGGCCGATGATCAGACCTGCTATACTCCATATTTTGCAGCACCGCATCTCCATAAATAGAGTTCCAGCCTTCATTAGTTAAAGCCCTATCCAACCTTTATCTAATAAATCCACGGTGCCAAGTAAATTTGTGTCCCGTGTAACCAAAATCAAATTTGATAAGTTGCAGTCCTCAATAGCATCTCTGAAATTCTGCATCAGGTGTTCCGGTATAGGATTCCCCCCTCCCTCTCAAAAGGATATAGGATTTCATTGATATCTCCCATAACCAGCCACGGTAAATTTGACTGAGAAAAGAATATCGCACAAGTGTTGCCATGTAAGATGTCTTTCTTGCCATTTTGGTTCACCATAGAAACCAGTGAAGCCCCAAGTAAAGTCATGACTACGCTCAACATTTACATCAATATAGTATTTCATCTTAAACCTTAGAGAAATTTTAATCTCTTTCTTCCATAAGAAGCAGTAAGCCTATGCTGCGTCAATCACTCCGAACTACCTCTTTGAAATCCATCTTCAATTTTCGACGAAGACATTCTGCTGGCCACTCATCAAGATGAGTTTCCGACATAAACAAAACATCCGGGTCACTCCGCTTCTGAAGACTAAGTAGAGCCCGGATGGCCGCCACCCCTTGTAGGCCACGGCCGTTATATCCTAATATTTTCATTGCGCCCGGTTGACTCCCGTGCCGGAAGTCGCTGATATCAGGTTCGCGTTCGCAGCATTCTCTTCACCCACGTCTCCCATCTTTGAACGTTTTGGATATCTTTTCACAGGTGGACTTGGAGGACCATTGTTGGTCGATTCGGATTTCTCAAGTGCTCCCGCAATAGACGCCACCGTTCCCGGGGCAGGTCCACCACTTCCGGCCACACCCGCTGCACCTCTCTTCCTATTGAGCTCCACGTCATCCATGTCTGAATACTTTGTGTTTTCTTCTACAAAGTTCACCAAAGATGAATCAGTACCACGACCTCTACCGCCCCTGCCTGGGCCAAACGAGCCGAACGAGCCACCCCTACCCCGCCCACGTCCCGGACGTGAGCTCGGTCGCCAAGCATAGTCAGCTTTGAGATCTTTAAAAAATAATGTAGACTCATCGTGAATCCCATCACCATGCTCCTTATACAGATTGCCAATCATACCACAAACAACACACCAATCAGCAATACGCTCATACTTTACAAAGAACAATACTCGCTGGCCATCACAGATGATTGAAACTACATGTTTTAATTGTTTCCTCACATCAATCCGAACACGGACCCTGTAGAAATCTCCCGCATTCTCTGACGAGGGCAGTTCCATTGCCACAAACTCCCCTACTTCGCAAGCCAAATATTTTAACAGAACCTTATATCCATCAGGAAGATCATGTATCTGAATCCACATAAGGATTGTGTGGAGGTCGATAGTAGAAGGCTTTGTGTATCCATTGTATGGGACGATCAGGACGCTCTTGCCACGAAAAACCCAAGGGCCTCCATCCATAACTTTCTCCCAGTCACCGAGACAAGCAAACCTCAAGGTGAAGAGATTACCCTCAATCGCCCTAATTTTCACATCCTTGGCAAGGTCCCAAGCAGATCTCATATTCTTGTAAAACCAGTAATGATTGAACTCAGATTCAGAGTGAACTCGGGCCACAGCCATCCATTGTCTGTCTTCCTCCGGTTGCTTCACCTCTTCCTCAAAAACAACGTTGTCTAGGTCATCCTCTTTCAGGCCAAGTTTTTCCATCATGGCTTCGACGTCAGCCTAGGTCGAAACTCCCGGCGAGGACGAGGCACCAAACGTACCCTTCTCCTTCTCCATGGATCCTCGAAACCATTCACACGAAGATGAATCGGCGGGGAAACTCTATGGAAGCGATGCCGCCGAGAGAAAAAGAAACCCTAACTAGAGGGAAACAGAGCGACGAGTAGTAAACTAGAGAAGTTAGCATAAGTTGAGCTGGTCTCTCTGAAGGGGCTGGATCACGGATGCCTGATGTGTTTTTATCATGTGTGTTGTGTTTAGTTTTGAGCTTGTCTCTGAAGGGGCTGGAGCACGGATGTCCGATATGTTTTTGTCATGTGTGTTGTGTTTATTTTTGTTTGAAGGGAAATTATAATGATAAATAGGTTTATATTTTAGTCTCTCTTGTTAGTTGTCCTATTATCTAGGGAACTGTGGATGGCAACGGCTACTTAAACAAATTAAAATAAATTGTCACGTGTAGTTGGGCCGCGTTGAGCGTCCTAGGGATCAAACGGTCAATATTGAGATGGCCTGGATGGAGCCTCCTGGTCCGCAAAGCAGTGGCCTTCGTCCCTAGCTCTCCTAATCTTCACGTGTTGGCATCCATTGTCCTCTTCCCTGCCACACCTCTCGCTGTGAAAGGCACACTGTTAGTGCTGCAAAAAAATCTCCGGCGAGGTCCTCTCGCGAGGCTCTCTTGGAAACACCTCGTCCCAAACAGCTCGCAGCACCTCCACTCTTCATGGCAACATCATCTCCCTCAAAGATTGATGAGTTTGTGAAGTCAAAGGAAATAATTACGCTCAAGACATTGGAAGCAAAGATGATGGAATTCCTCATTTCTATCTTATGCAAAAGAAGAGAACCGAATCCAAGGCAAAGGCGAGAACAATAAAAGGATTTCTTTCTTTTCTGAGGGACCGACGCCCATTTATTTAAGTGCCCTCATCCGCAATTCTACATTAGCTATTTCATGTTTAAAGCATTTCACTACAAATACTAATATAGTTGTAGAAAAAGCCAAAAGCTTTAAAGAAAAGAAGTTCCAGGTCGAGTGCCAAGAAGGCGATAGTTGATCATGAACGAGAAGAAGAATGAGATGAAGCAAGCTAGGTGCGTGACTTGGATGAGAGGAAGCTCACACTTGAGGAGAGGAAGGTTGTGGCGGAGCTTGTTGCCAAGGAGAATAGGACAATTATCATGGATACAACCACCATGGATGCCTTCACTAGAGAATGGTGGGATATATGAGGAGGCTCGAGATCATCTCTAGGAGAAGGCAAGTGTGTGTTGAAGTTCCCGTTGCGGTGAATGCTACTCTCTGTGGAGGTGATGATGATTCATCTACGGCGAGTTGTGGTGTGGCTTGAGCTTGCCTTGTTCGTCGTCATGGTGGATGATTGCGTGAATTTGATGTTTTGTGCGTACTTTAGATGCAAACATTGTTGTCAAACTCTGTCATATTGTCGCATTTGCTATCATATTATCACATTTGATGTATACGGTTTTGGTTTGAACTTCGATGTGGCCTTCCATTTTTCAGTTTCAGTTTACGAGATCTAATCTGCCAAAGCCGGCGCGAACACAAAATTCACGTTTTCCACGGTCTGTAAACATGTTTTACATGCCGCGATTTACAGGACCCGCTAGAGATGCTCTAAGGTCAATAAACCAGTATGATCTATGGAGGAAGAATCAGTAATCTAGCTACTCTCATAACCTGCTCAGTGCTCAGTTCTCACTGCTTAGTGCTCATGGGTTAGAATCGTTGACACGGATTTTATTGGGATGATGGATGTCCTTGACGTGAAACCCTGAGGTTCATTCCAATTGGACCATGGGGCTCCTAATAAGTGCAATGTTGAAAAAAGGGTAATATCTACTTGTAAAGTTGTAATGCAACCTAGACCTTTTTATGCTTCTTCTTGGATTTATTAAAATTTAAAATTATTTTCTAAACCTCAAACAACTCTTTTGTTTGCATTTGGATGCAATTTGCCTCGGTCTAGTAATAATTAAGCTGAAAAGACAGAGAACCTTGAATTTGAAAGTTAAACACAAACTTCAAAGGAGACCTCGGCAGAAACCTCTTTTTTTTTCTCATGATTAAGCCACATATGACGCCTCAAAAGAAAGATAAACATGCATCGATTGGGAGCGCATAGCAGAAGCGCTTCGCGCAAACCACGACGCCGACCTATCCTGTTCATGCGGTCTACGCTTCCTCCGGTATGCCGCTCAGCGCCGGCCGCCACTCGCCGCGCCGTGCGGCCGCGCCTACCTCCAACTCCGGCCGTCGCCTGAGTAGCGGATCGCACGGCCGCTGCTCCACCCGCAGAGACTCGAACGCCGGCGCCGGCTCCACATGCCGGTGCAGGCTAGCCGTGGCGGCGCCCCCGCGCTGCCTACGGGTGACGCCCGCGGCGATGCGCTCCAGCTCGCCCCTGCTCACGACGATCTTGACGCTGCCCTCCCCCTCGCCGCGGGACACGACGGTCACGGCGCCGCCGTGACGAGGCGCCTGCCGCTGGGTGCTCCGGAAAGTGAAGCAGCCTTGCATGGATTTTCGGTGTGCTACTGATCGATGGCTTCGTGCCGAATTATCTGTGCTCGCGGTTTCTTCTGCTAGCCCACTGGTTACCAGTATATATAGACCAGTCGGATCCAAACATTTCATTAGCATAAACGCGAATTTTGGTCTTTGGCTGCTCATGTTCCGGCCGCCTAATTAACTGTTAAGTTGACATTCTATTCAGGTTCGTTCAATCATCCAACTCTACGTGCAGCCGCGGCGAAGTTGGCGCCGTTCCCCTCCAATGATTTGCTTTCATTGGCGTCGCCGGACAAGGTCCCAACTGAACTGTACACATCATTGCACAGTCCTACTGCTTTGCTGAAAATTAATAACGTGCCGTGCTTCTACGTTCCATCCACGATCCATCACATGCAGGCAAAGCTCGCATTTTTATGAAGTCGCAAAGAGAACTCGCAATTTATTTTTAGGAAAAAGTATGTCACGACATCCAACAATTCCAACAATACCTCACAAAATAAACCCTCAAAAAGCAGAAAATCCAAAAAAGAGCACTTTTTTTTGAGATTGAGGAATTCACCACAAGTGAATCTACCACCTTTATGGAACACCAAAGCGTCAAACCCAACCACAAGTTGGTTCTCGGGCTCCATGAAGTCCTGAATTTTGAAAAAATCAAAACCTAATTTTCTCGGTTAAAATTTTCTGACACATTGTTAAGTATATAGAAATGTGTAGTATGTATTGTTTTCCTATAGAATGGTATTTCCATATGCAACATACACAAAACAGAATATTGCGAAGAACAATATTGGATTATTTATGACTACTTAGACTAAGCATGCATCACCCATCGTTCTCGGCTACCTCGACATTGGCGCAAAGGACTACCACTTCGCATGAGCACCTCCTCGGCCTCCTCTACAGCACAAGCATCCGCCACGCAACACCATCCACGACGTTCCAACTTCGGCTGGGGGTGTCAGGCCATTGGTAACCTTCGGCTTCTCTGCAGTCTGACCGCCCGCGACGCGACGCTATTGTTGTCCACATCACCAGTGATACGGAGGGAGTGTTAGAGATATATTTGGTTATCATATTTGGTAGTCTAGGATTTGTAATCTAATAAACCTACCTTATCTCTAGGAGAGTCTTCTTGGCTTCCAAGACTTGTACCCCCTATATACTCGTTCGAGAGGCTCAATACAACATCCAACATATTACACTCAATCCTCCTCTATCGTTCTACACGTGGAAACTCCTTTCTCTGCTAACATGTGGGGTCAACCATCGGCTTATTTCACCCTCCCTCTCTGCCCCCAATCATAGGTTCTCGCGATGACACCCTTCCTTTGCCCTTTGCTCTTCGCAATGGAGATTAGGATGAGCAGCGAAGGTCCTGACCTTGGTACAGAGGAGGGGGAGATTCCGTAGCAAGGTGGCGTGGAATACAATGGGGCCACCAGAGGTAGATGTGTGGGGAGTTTTGTGAGGGGATATGTTGAGGGCTCTAGTAGTGGGACGAGAGGTAACAACGGGTGGGCTAGATCTGTGAGAGAGTTCGCAGGCAATCAAAGGGAAAGTGGTCGGCATATTTTTCCCATTGGCACTACAACAAGAGGGTCAACGGAGCTAAGAAGAGAAAGAAGATAGTTGTGGCCCACCAGAGTTCAAACCCTACCTCAGTGTCTCATAAATGCGAAATATTTGGGGGGGGGGGGGCGATGTTTCCATCGATAGCAAGATGTCTGTGGAGTTTTCGTTAATCTCAAGAGCCATCGGATCAATTTCTTGGACTCCGTCTCTCGAAGGCGTTCATAGTGGTATGTGTGCGTGCATTCATAGAGATGAGTGTATGTACTTGCATCGTGATGCAAAAAAGCAAGCATTCTTGTCTCGCTGCGTCTGTATTGTGTTTCGTAAAAACAGAATTTAACAAAATTGAAGTCAGCTATATAGAGATATCCTTCTAGATCTCGGCTTTGGAAGGTTCTAGTATGTCAATCAGGATGATAGACTCCCTGTTTATTCATGCACTTGCACGCTGGAACAGATGATGGTGCAATTGGTGGTAAAAAATCGAGTAAATTGAAAATGTACAGCTCTGCACTATGGATTGTTTTGCAAGTGTTTCATATTGCAGGGCATATGCGTTACCGGTTTGGATCTGTAGAGTGGATTCCCAGTGAACCAGATCTCAGAGGCGTCCAGATTCCAGATTCCTCTGGCGCGCAGAAATATAGTACACTACTGTACCTGTAACAGAACCGCAGATCCGATCTTGGCACAGCCGCCAGCAAACCGCTGGCATTGCCACCGGCCGGAATCCAAAATGCACCGCCGGCAATCAGACATATCAAGTCACTGTAGTAAACACAAAGCACAGTCGCAGCAAAGAAAGAGTGAAGTTGTGCAATCCAATGTTTGCTTCATCGAGCATAGCAAGATAAACAGTTCGATTATAATCCACATATAAAACAGGGGAAAAGGGGGGAATTTCAGGTGAACTAGCCTACTGATTGAGTTCCCCATAATCAATTAACCAATCTAAGAAGAGGAAGAATGTCTAAGAACAGGAAGAATTCGTCCATGCTAAAAGATCAAAACCAAGAGCTGCATTTTGACTCTGCTCCTAGCTACCTACCCGTGGGAAAGAGAGCTAGGAACAGCTGCTGCTGCTGCATTGTTGCGGATGATGTGATGGTAAACTGTCATTTTTAGGCGGCAGCGGTGGTGGGGGTCTCCGGCTTGCGGAGCAGCACCATGTGCATGGGCGTGAAGATTCCGGTCTCGCCGCCGCGGGTGAGGTGGTGCGCCGTCTCGTAGAGCATCTCGTGCACCTCGGAGACGCCCTTGGGCGCGACGCGCAGCAGGGTGAGCGCCCGGATGACCAGCGAGTTGCGCCAGTAGGAGAGGCGGCCCATCTTGAGGCGCGTCCACCAGGGGTGCGCCGGCGGCAGCGCGAGGTCGAGCTCCTTGACGACTTCGAAGCCGACTTCTTTAGCGACGGCCGCGATCTCGTCCTGCCGGCGCAGGCCCGGGAGCGCGTCGCCGCGCTCGATGCCGTGGATGGCCTCGACGTGGGCCGGGTCATCGGCGCGGTAGAGCGGGGTGGTGACCCACTCGTAGGAGACGTAGAGGCCGGCGGGCTTGAGGACGCGGAAGACCTCGCCGTAGACGTCGCGCAGGCTGGGCGCGTGGCAGGTGGCCTCGATGGAGTACGCGCCGTCGAAGGAGGCGTCCGGGAAGGGCATGGCCATGAAGTTGCCGCACACCACCTCGCAGCGCGCGTCGAGGCCGGCCTTGCGGTTGTGCGCGCGGGCGCGGTTGACCTGGTACTCGTTGATGGTGATGCCGACGACGTGGGAGCCGGAGTGCGCGGCGATGGCGCGCATGGGCCCGCCGACGCCGCAGCCGACGTCGAGGAGGCGCTTGCCGGGGCCGGCCTGGAGCAGGTCGGCGACGCGCTCCTCGTGGACGCGCGTGGCGTCCCGGTGCGAGCGGCCGGGGAGGGAGGGCGAGAAGTGGAAGGACTGGCCCCAGCCCCACTCGTAGATGTCGGTGACGAGGTTGTAGAAGGTGTCGACGAAAGCCGGCACCTTGTCGGCGGTGGCGGCGGCGGCCGTGTCCTTGGGGCTGCGGAAGAAGGACCAGTACTGGGAGTACCTGTCCCCGACCTTGTCGTCGGCGATGGATCCCATCTGGAGGTCGACGGCGCGCTTGCCCTGCACCTCGGCGGCGCCCATGACCCAGACGAACCAGTAGACGAGCGCGAAGCCCGCCGCCGCCAGCGTCCATGCCATGGTGGCCGGCTCCATCTCCCCCGATCTAGGGGGAGCGAGGAGGAGAGAAAGGGTGGACTGACGAGGAGAAAGCGGGTGAAGATGTGTCCTGAGATGGCGATCTGGGTCTGGTAAATGGGAGAGATTTATGCCAAGCTGGGTTCGACACGGGGAGTGGAGAAGAGATGATGCCGTTGCCGATTTCAGATCTGGATTCTGGACTGCTCAGCTCGACCCGGGGCCGTGTTTCTGCTCGCGGCTTGCCGAGAAACACACGTCGGGCACACATGGATCGCCACTGCCGTTGGACTTGGGCTGGACCACTGGAGATTGTTTAGACGTAGTCTGTATTTTTTTTTCAACTGATCTTTTTTTTTTCTGAATTCTTCTAAACATAAAGCATTACATCCAGCTTTATTAAACTAATTAATAAAGCCACAAATGACCAATGTTACAAGGTGCTGACAAGTGACAAGAACAAACCCAAAACCCGAGAATTACAGGAAAAACAAGATGTAGCAAAACACGCAGCCTGCAAGTGCCTACGTCTTTAGACGCCGAAACAGTCGCTGATCAAGGTGTACCGTGAGACGCCCTGAACTGCATCACAAGACAACCCATCCGTCACTTAAGAGGGCCCCTGACCTCTTGCTTTGGTTCGAGGGCATCGTATGATTAGACAATGGAACACTCACCCTAGAGATCGAATTGCAACCGGTAGGAGGACAACCGTAGAAGAGGAGATTCTAAGCAACTCAGTTGCCGACAAAGGGTTAACCTTGTAAATGCCCATGATGATGGACTTAGATTCTAGGAAGGAGGATCCTGGCGAATCAACAAACCAGTCAGCCAAACTAGGCAGCCGACGAAAAGTATGATCAAGGGCAAATCGCCGAGATTGTATTGTATGAAAACTAGGGTTACAGGGTGTTGCGTCTGGTTCAATATGTCCTCCCTCGGTGGCCCCTCCTAGCCCTTATGTAGCGGGTTAGGTCTCAGAGTCCACCTCGAGGTCGTTTACATGATATATGTCGGTTTACCCCATATGGCTTAGCTTTCCGATTTTACATAGCACTGAGATCTTCGGCTTCATATAGATTTCTTCATGGGCTTTCCCCTATTCCTTCATGGGCTTTATACTAGAACACCAATTGACAAGGGATTAACTTGTCAATGCCTACAGATTATAGACTTAGGGTTTCGCGGAAAGTAGAGGGCAAGTAGATCTCGAAGTGAAAGATCGAGATGTCACCTAGAGGGGGGGTGAATAGGCAATTACAAACTCTTTCGGATTTGTCTTGTAAGAATGCGGAATTAAACTATCGTTTAGTTTACAAGCACAAACCCTAGATATGCTAAGCTCAACTAAGTATAACAATGGCAACTAGAGCTAAGCAAGATAGGCACAAGATATATGAAGCACAAGTGATAGCAAGATATATGTACTTCAAGCACGATGGCTATCACAAGGAAAGAGAGCTCGGGTATAGAAATAACCGAGGCACGCGGAGACGAGGATGTATTCCCGTGTTCCCTTGCTTTGCAACAAGGTACGTCATGTTTGGAGGAGTGGAGGTCCCACGAAGGATTCCCCGCGCCACGAAGGCTCACCCTATTCTCCGAACCACACCCACGAAGGATAATGGCCCTTTCCTTATGGTTAGCTTTTCCTCCGCTCCGGAGATGGCAAGCTCCACAACCACTTCACAAGCTCCACGAAGGAGAAGCCCGGGCCTCTTCACAATCTTCTTGAAGAGATCACCGGAGCACCAACCGCCAAGCCAACTAGGAGGTTTCCCTCCAAGAGTAACAAGCTCACGGTCTCTCACTCAAACTAATCGTGGTGGAGAGCTCAACACTATTCAATGATGCAAAGCAAGAACACTAGAGGTGTTCAAATCCTTCACTCTCAAATCCCACCCGAACAACAAATGCTAGGATGAGATTGGAGAGGAAGAACAATGGGGAAAGTCAACAAAAGACTCCAAGATCTAGATCCCAAGAGTTCCCCTCACTTAGAGAAGAAATGGTTTGGTGGAAGTGTAGATCTAGATCTCCTCTCTTAGATCCCTCAAGAATGAGCAAGAATCATGGGGGGGGACAAGAGAGAGAGCAACTTCTTCAAATGAAACAATGGAGGTGAGAGAAAGGGAAGAAGTAACTTCTCAAGGTGGAAGAAAGGGCTATTTATAGCTAGGGAGCAAGTATACCTGATGACCCACAAGTATAGGGGATCGCAACAGTCTTCGAGGGAAGTATTACCCAATTTATTGATTCGACACAAGGGGAGACAAAGAATACTTGTAAGCCTTAACGGCGGAGTTGTCAATTCAGTGCACTGGAAACAGACTTGCTCGCAGAGTTTATCGATAGTGATTTTATGGCGTAGGAATAGTGAAATAACGGCGGTGAAATAAAGACAGGTAGTGATTATAGTAAACAGCGGGATTAAAATAATGTAGGCACGGGACGGATTTAACGGCGTTGCATGGATGAGAGAAACTCATGTAACAATCAAAGCAGGGGCATTTGCAGATAATAATAAACGGTATCCAAGTACTAATCAATCAATAGGCATGTGTTCCATATTTAGTCGTACGTGCTCGCAATGAGAAACTTGCACAACATCTTTTGTCCTACCAGCGGTGGCAGCCGGGCCTCTAGGGAAACTCTTTGGATATTAAGGTACTCCTTTTAATAGAGTACCGGAGCAAAGCATTAACACTCCGTGAACACATGTGATCCTCACATCACTACCATCCCCTCCGGTTGTCCCGATTTTGTCACTTCGGGGCCATTGGTTCCGGACAGCGACATGTGTATACAACTTGCGGGTAAGATCATAAACAACGAATATCTTCATGAATCAATAACATGTTCAGATCTGAGATCATGGCACTCGGGCCCTAGTGACAAGCATTAAGCATAACAAGTTGCAACAATATCATAAAAGTGACATCTACGGATACTAGGCACTATGCCCTAACAATCTTATGACTATTACATGACCAATCTCATCCAATCCCTACCATCCCCTTCGGCCTACAGCGGGGGAATTACTCACACATGGATGGAAACATGGCTGGTCGATGGAGAGGCGTTGGCGGTGATGGCGGTGAAGATCTCCTCCAATTTCCCGTCCGGGTGCCGGAACGGAGACTTGGCTCCCGCGACGGAGTTCGCGATGTGGCGGCTCTCGGAGGGTTTTGGCGACTTCGACTTCTCTCCGTGCGTTTTTAGGTCGAACCCGATAAGTAGTTCGAAGGGGGCGTCGGAGGCCGGCCGAGGGGGCCACACCATGGCGCGCGGCCCCCCCGCCGCCTTATGGTGTGGGGCCCTCGGGCTCCACCTCTCTTGCCCTTGGCTCCGTCAATATGCAGTAAAATAGGGTCTTGCATAAATTCCGAGGATTTTCCCGAAAGTTGGATTTCTGCACAAAAACGAGACACAGAGCAATTCTGCGAAAACAGCGTTAGTCCGTGTTAGTTGTATCCAAAATACACAAATTAGAGGCAAAACAATAGCAAAAGTGTTCGGGAAAGTAGATACGTTTTGGACGTATCAACTCCCCCAAGCTTAGCTTATTGCTTGTCCTCAAGCAATTCAGTTAACAACTGAGCGATAAAAGAACTTTCACGAACACATTTGCTCATATGATGTATATATTCTCATGCTATGGCTAATACTTAAGCAGTTCATAATAAGATACATGCAAATAAGATCATCCAACAGCTATGTCAATCATGGAGAGGTACCAACAATTAATAATAAGCACCATGAATCATGTATATAAGCAGGATTGCAATGTTCATAAGAGAATATGATAAAGTGGTATCTCGCTTGCCCGTATTTGATCGGCAAAACATAAATGCCGAGGCACCTCTGGAGTTCATAGAAAGACTAGAAGTAGTGATTGTCAAAGATAAAAGCATCAAAGTTATACCACAATCAATCATATTTTGAGACAAGCATATTATACTAAGAATGACAGTTGTGCTCTCAAGATAGTGCTCAAAGAAAGAATGGAGACACAACATAAAAGTAAAAGATTGACCCTTCGCGGAGGGAAGCAGGGATTAACATGCGCTAGAGCTTTTCATTTGTAAAGCAGGAGTAAAATTATTTTGAGAGGTGTTTGTTGTTGTCAACGAATGGTAATGGGTACATGATACGTCTCCAACGTATCGATAATTTCTTATGTTCCATGCTACTTTATTGATGATACCTACATGTTTTATGCACATTATATGTCGTATTTACGCATTTTCTGGAACTAACCTATTAACAAGATGCCGAAGTGCAGTTCTTTTTCTGCTGTTTTTGGTTTCAGAAATCCTAGTAACGAAATATTCTCGGAATTGGACGAAATCAATGCCCAGGTTCCTATTTTGCCGGAAGCATCAAGAACACCGAGAGAGCCGCCGGGGGGCCTGTGGGCCCAGATGATAGGGTGGCGCGGCCGGGGCTGGGCCGCCCCCTATGGTGTCGTCTCCCCTTCGACCTTCGACGCTGCCCTTTCGCCTATATAAAGCCCCTGCCGAAAACCCTTACGGAGGAAGCCACGGTACGCGAAACCTTCCGGAGCCGCCGCCATCGCGAAGCCAAGATGGGGGACAGGAGTCTGTTCCGGCACCTGCCGGACGGGGAAGTGCCCCGGAAGGCTTCTCCATCGACACCGCTGCCATCTCCACCGCCATCTTCATCAACGCTGCTGCTCCCATGAAGAGGGAGTAGTTCTCCATTGAGGCTCGGGGCTGTACCGATAGCTATGTGGTTAATCTCTCTCCTATGTACTTCAATACAATGATCTCATGAGCTGCCTTACATGATTGAGATTCATATGAGTTTTGTATCACAATTTATCTATGTGCTACTCTAGTGATGTTATTAAAGTACTCTATTCCTCCTCCACGTGTGTAATGGTGACAGTGTGTGCACCGTGTGAGTACTTGGCGTAGGCTATGATTATGATCTCTTGTAGATTATGAAGTTAACTATTACTATGATGGTATTGATGTGATCTATTCCTCCTAACTGGCGTGAAGGTGACAGTGTGCATGCTATGTTAGTACTTGGTTTAGTAGTGTCGATCTTTCTTGCACTCTAAGGTTATTTAAATATGAACATCTAATTGTGGAGCTTGTTAACTCCGGCATTGAGGGTTCGTGTAATCCTACGCAATGTGTTCATCATCCAACAAGAGAGTGTAGAGTATGAATTTATCTATTCGGTTATGTGATCAATGTTGAGAGTGTCCACTAGTGAAAGTCTAATCCCTAGGCCTTGTTCCTAAATACTGCTATCACTGCTTGTTCTTGTTTTACTGAATTACTACTGCTGCGTTACTACTGCATGTTTACTTCCCGCAATATTATTACCATCAACTGCACGCCAGCAAGCTATTTTCTGGCGCCGTACTACTGCTCATATTCATTCATACCACTTGTATTTCACTATCTCTTCGCCGAACTAGTGCACCTATTAGGTGTGTTGGGGACACAAGAGACTTCTTGCTTTGTGGTTGCAGGGTTGCATGAGAGGGATATATTTGACCTCTTCCTCCCTGAGTTCGATAAACCTTGGGTAATCCACTTAAGGAAACTTGCTGCTTGTTCTACAAACCTCTGCTCTTGGAGGCCCCACTGTCTACAAGAATAGAAGCACCCGTAGACATCAAGCACTTTTACGCCGTTGCCGGGGAGGAAAGGTAAAAGGCACTCATACTTCGGTTCCAGGTAACAGTACTTTTCTGGCGCCATTGTGTGTGTGCTCGAAGCTATTTCCTTTAGACTCTGCAATTGCGACATTTGGTTTCTTGTTTACACTAGTTAGGCATAATGGACAACAATGACCTTTTTATTCTATTTCCTGATTTAAGACATGGATGGTTTGATGCGAAAATTAAAAAACCCATGGAACATATTAATATGAATGCTTTGAACACTATTGTTGTTAATGATATGGAAAATTCTAAGCTTGGGGAAGCTGGTTTTGATGAGCATGATATTTTTAGTCCCCCAAGCATTGAGGAGAAAATTTACTTTGATGATACTTTGCCTCCCATTTATGATGATTATAATGATAGTAGTCTTTTGTTACCACCTGTTATGGAGGATAAATTTGATTATGATTACAATATACCTCCTATATTTGATAGCTACTTTGTTGAATTTGCTCCCACTACAATTAATAAGAATGACTATGCTTATGTTGGGAGTAGTAATTATTTTATGCATGAGACTCATGATAAGAATGCTTTATGTGATAGTTATATTGTTGAGTTTGCTCATGTTGCTACTAAGTTATTATGAGAGAGGAAAATATGGTTGTAAAAATTTTCATGTTACTAAAATGCCTCTCTATGTGCTGAAATTTTTGAAGCTACACTTGTTTTATCTTCCTATGCTTGTTACTTTGCTCTTCATGAACTTGTTTATTTACAAGATTCCTATGCATAGGAAGCATGTTAGACTTAAATGTGTTTTGAATTTGCCTTTTGATGCTCTCTTTTGCTTCAACTTCTATTTCTTGCGAGTGCATCATTAAAACTGCTGAGCCCATCTTAATGGCTATAAAGAAAGAACTTCTTGGGAGATAACCCATGTGTTTTTACTACAGTACTTTGTTTTATATTTGTGTCTTGGAAGTTGTTTACTACTGTAGCAACCTCTCTTTATCATGTTTTTGTGCCAAGTAAAGTTTCTATGTCAAAGTTGATGTTATATTTGGGATCGCTGCGCAGAAACAGCATTGCTGTCTGTCACGAATCTGGGCACAGGCCTCTGTAGAAAATTCGAAAAAATCTGCCAATTTACAAGCGTGATCCTCAGATATGTACACCACTTTCTTTAGTTTTGAGTTTTTCCATTTGAGCAAGTCTGGTGCCAGCTTTAAATTCGTCTTTACGGACTGTTCTGTTTTTGACAGATTCTGCCTTTTATTTCGCATTGCCGCTTTTGCTTTGTTGAATGGGTTTCTTTGTTCCATTAACTTTCAGAAGTTTTGTGCAATGTCCAGAAGTGTTAATAATGATTGTGTCACCTCTGAACATGTGAATTTTTGATTATGCTAGGGTTTAGTGCTCCGGCGGCGTCTCCATCGCCCTGTGAGATTGATCCGTGTCCGGCGGTGATCCTGCCTGGGTTTGGTCCCTTGATCGCCCAGGATCGAGTTTCTCAGGTTCTTGTTTGTGTTCCTCTGTCGTTTCCTTGGTTCTACTCTGGTCTCGCCGACTTCGGTTGGATGGCGGATCCGGGTCAGGATATGGAGAGCAGATCGGGAGGTAAAGAAGGCGAGATCGACGACATGCTGAGCCACCTAGAGCTGAACGATGAGGAGTTGGATGATGTGGTGGTCGATGTGGAGGCGGCGAAGGAGTATCGTAGAGCGGCGAGGTGGTTGGCTATTGGTAAAGTTCAAACCTCCAGATCTTTTAGTTCAGAGGCTCTGTTTGAGAAGATGAAGAGCGTCTGGAGTTTGGCAAAGGATCCTGGTTGCCGGGAGGTGGGCGATAACCTGTTCTTATTCCAGATGCACTGTCTGGCAGATTGGAAGAAGGTTGTTCATCAAGGTCCCTGGACGTTTAGGGGATGGGGTTTGCTAGTGGAGGATTACGACGGGCTCGGTGATCCAGCAGAGTTCGTGTTCAGTGGGTTGTTTGTCTGGGCTCAAATTCATGGAATTCCGGAGCTATACCGGAAGGAGGAGGTGGTGGACGATCTAGCCCGACGGATTGGCAAGGTGAAAGAAGTTCAGATGGTACCTAAGTTGTTTTTTGAAGGAAATTATGTGAGACTAAGGGTCAGAATTGAGGTTGCTAAACCATTACTGAGGTTTGTCTCCCTTACTACCCCGGAGGGTAAGAAGAGGCTAGCGGTTAAATATGAAAAAATGCCGTTTTTCTGTAAGAGGTGTGGGCTTATAGGTCATGACCATGAGGAGTGCGGTGATGGGGTGTGGGAGGAAAAACAGTTGCAGTATGGTACGTGGATGCTGGCGACACGTAGGGCTAATCAACCAATGCCTGCCCCGCGTCAGTCAATGGATAGAGCTCGGTTTCGAGGGGGTTTTGCTGGTAGAGGGATGGCCAATAGCGCTAATGGGAGGAAAAGAAATTCTGAAGAAGCAGCCCTGACTGAGGAAGACGACGAGAAGGACACTGCCTCTAGTCCTGAAAAGCCGCCTTTTATTGATGACTCTACCAAGAACAATGCTGAAAGCGATGCAAGGAAAATGTTGGTGTTGGGCGGAGTCGTGCCGGTGGATGGTGTGGAGAAGATGGACACTAGCGGGGGGAGCGAGGCTGCTCCTGTACCTCCACCTCCACCTGCTTATATTAAGAATAAGGATAAGAAACAGCGAAAGGAGAACGTTATTGGAAACCTGGCACCATCGGCGGCCTCCATTGAGGAGGACCGCCGGGCCTAATGTGTACTTTAGGCTGGAACTGTCGTGGGGCAGGGCAAGCTGCGACAGTTCGAGAGCTTGACTGCCTGGTGCAGTCTTATAAACCCTGCATTATTTTCTTGTGTGAGACTAGACAGAGCGAGGAAAGAATGAGAAACCTTCGGTTCCGCCTTGGAATGGAGGGATGCTACCAGGTTAAAGGTGCTGGGAAAGGAGGGGGTCTGGCGGCAGGATGGCATTACGGTGGATCTCCTATCCTACAGTAATCGACATATAGATGTTCATGTCAGTGGAGGTCCCTATGTAAGTAAATGGAGAGCTTCCTTTGTTTACGGTGAGCCAAAACCTTGCGATCGTCATCTTATGTGGACAAAAATGAGGCAAATGAAGAATAGATCCAATGAACCTTGGCTGGTGTTGGGTGACTTCAATGAAGCCATGTGGCAGGAGGAACATTTTTCTAAATCCAAACGATCAGAGAGACATATGGCGGAGTTTCGGGCGGTTTTATCGGATTGCGATCTACATGATATTGGCTTTTCTGGTACCCCCTGGACTTTTGATAATAAGCAGAGAGGAGATAGGAATGTTAAAGTCCGTCTGGATCGGGCGGTGGCTTCGCCGGCATGGTCTGATCGTTTCCCTGATTTTCGGCTTCGCCATCTATCATCGTCTCGTTCGGACCATTGCCCTTTGTTGCTTTCAGAGGACCAACCTGCCTACGGTAGGCCGGAGAGACCTATACGTAGGTACGAGATTTGCTGGGAAAGAGAACCGTCCCTCGCGTCGGCGGTGGAGGAAGCTTGGTCTAAGCGGGTTCCGTGTGAGAATCTTGGTGACATAAATTCTGTGCTCAATGATGTGATGTCCAATCTGTATAGATGGAAATCTGATAAGTTTAAACATTTCCCAAAGGAGATGGAGAGAAAACGTGCTCTGATGGAGGATTTAAATACACGATCTAATACTGCTAGTGAACTGGAGAAGACTAGATTAGCAAGAGAGATGGATGAGTTATTGTATAGAGAAGAAATGGCATGGTTGCAACGTTCAAGGGTCTCATGGCTTAGGGAAGGAGACAGGAATACCAAATACTTTCATCGGCAAGCTTCGAGGAGACATCGTAAGAACAGAATTCGGTTGCTTAAGCGGCCTGATGGTTCGATTACAGTTGATAAGGCGGAGATGGAGGCGATGGCCAGAAATTACTTTCAGTCTCTCTTTTCCCGTGATGAAGAGCTGGATCCTTCCATTATTACTGATCTGGTCCAGGAGTGTGTGGATGATCAAATGAATACTAAGCTCTGTGAATGTTTCTCAGAAAAAGAAATTAGTGACGCTCTTTTTCAGATCGGCCCTCTGAAGGCACCTGGCCCGGATGGATTTCCAGCGCACTTTTTCAACGTAATTGGGGCTGTTTAGGGATGACGTGGTTAGGGCGGTGCAACATTTTCACAGCGGTGTTATGCACACGCGGTGAATGACACGCGATTGTTATGATTCCAAAAAAGAAGGACCCGGAGGACTTGAAGGACTTTAGACCCATAAGTTTATGTAATGTAATTTATAAAGTTGTCTCCAAATGTTTGGCGAATCGCCTTCGCCCCATACTGCAAGACATTATTTCTCCTGAGCAAAGTGCCTTTGTCCCTGGGAGGTTGATTACGGACAACGCCCTGGTTGCCTTTGAGTGTATACATGCTATTCAGTCGGGGTCTCCGGCTAGAGCAAAATTCTGTGCATATAAGTTGGATATGACCAAAGCTTATGATCGTGTTGATTGGAGGTTCCTGGAAGGGGTTTTAGCGAAGATGGGCTTTCATAGTCAATGGATTCGTGGGTAATGGCTTGTGTTACCACTGTCAGATATTCAGTTCGCTTTAACGGACATTTGTTGGACTCCTTCTCCCCAACTCGCGGTCTTCGCCAAGGTGATCCACTTTCGCCATATTTGTTTTTATTCGTGGCTGATGGTCTTTCTCTGTTGATTAAAAGACAGATTGAGACGGGCGCTCTTCGTGATCTGCGTATATGTCGGCGTGCTCCGGGTATCTCGCACCTCCTTTTCGCGGATGATAGTCTCCTCTTCTTTGAGGGTTCGGTGGAGCAAGCCCAGATTGTTAAGAGTATCTGGACAACTATGAAGCACAGGCCAGCGGTTAGCATGGGGAAATGTTCGGTTCTTTATGGGAAGCACTTGTCCACCTGAGGTGCAACTTGAGATTAAAGATATCTTAAAATTTGAGACGGAAACTTTTGAGGAGAAATACTTGGGGCTTCCTGTGCCGGAGGGTGGCATGAAAGGAGACAAATTCAAGCCCATTAAAGGAAGATTTTGAGGCGTGCAAATGACTGGTGTGAGAAATATATGTCAAGCGGTGCTAAGGAAGTCCTTATTAAATCAGTGTTACAATCTCTCACCACTTATGCTATGGGAGTTTTCAGGTTCCGGCGGGTCTGTTAGAAGATCTCTCCAAAATTATTCGGGATTTTTGGTGGGGAGATGAAGAGAACAAGAGGAAAATGCTGGATGTCGTGGGAGAAAATGACAAGACCAAAATCTCAAGGCGGTATTGGTTTTAGGGATCTTAGAGTGTTTAATCAAGCCTTATTGGCTAGGCAAGCAGCGGCTAATCCAATACCAGATAGTTTGTGTGCTCGGCTGTGAAGGCTAAGTACTACCGTCTGCACACCTAATGGACACTTCGTTTATCCAAAATACTTCTCCGACCTGGCGGTATTGTTCATGGTGCAGAACTGCTAAAGAGAGGGGCGATTTGGCGGATTGGCTGTGGTTCTAGTGTTCGGATTTTCCGCGATAACGGCTACCGCGTCGGACGCCCCTAAGCTTCTTGGCGAGACGCGGCAACTCGAGACGGCGATGGGTATCGGACCTAATTGATCCTTACTCAAGAACTTGGAATGAACAGATGGTTAGAGAATGTTGTCTACCTATTGATGCGGCAGCTATTCTTGCTATAAAACTTAGGCCGGGCCCCGTGAGATTTCATTTCCTGGCTACGAACGGAATGGGATTTTTCAGTTCGATCAGCCCTACAGAATTGGTATGCGGCCTTTGATTGAGTCTCAGTGCAGGTCGAGTAGTTCAGCCCCATCTGGAGACCGGAGCATTTGGGATATGGTCTGGAAAGCAAAGGTTCCTAACAAATTAAAGGTTTTTGCTTGGAGAGCGGCAACGTCTACCCTAGCTGTTCGCTCGGGACTTAACCGACGGATGCCAGAGGTTGACAGCACGTGTACTGTACGTGGCGTAGCAGCCGAAGATGAACATCACGCCCTTGTTACTTGTACTTTGGCGAGAGCTCTTCGTGAAGGGATGAGACAATTCTGGGATCTACCTAGTGAGGAGGCCTTTTTGTTTAGAGGGACCGACTGGCTGCTTGTTTTGCTTAGTAATTCATCTCAATCTGCAAGGTCAAGGATCATTTTTCTTCTCTGGCGAGTTTGGCACCATCGGAATAATGTCGTTCATGGTGACGGACGAGCCTCGTCTCTGCCTCGGTTTCTTTTATACGGAACTACCTGGATAGTTTCATCTCGGCTTGTGGCACGGTGTCGGACCCGAAGGGGAAAACGCCGGTTTGTTTGCGCCTGTTTATAGTTCGAGGGTTTATCGGTGGCGAACCGGTGGACAGCTCCAGCCATTGGCTCCCTCAAAGCCAATGTTGATGCGGCATGGGACGCCGAGCCGTAGGGCAGGGATCGGCGTTGTCATTCGGGACCATTCTGGTTACACGCTGTTATCGGAATGGAAGCATCTACCATGGTGTTCGAGTGTGAAGAAGCGAAGTTTTGGCTTGTATCGCGGGATTACATCATCTTATTGGCATGTCATGTGAATTTGCCGTGTTGGAGACAGATTGTCTAAGGACCATTGATGTTATGAAGAACAACCTGGTGGATAGATCATCGAGCTGGTGCTGTCTGAGAGAAGGGCAGGAGCTGCTTAAGGTCTTCCGATCCATTTCTGTTTTGAAGGTGGATCGGGGGAATAATAGGGTAGCGCATGGATTGGCGCGGTTGGGCAAGAAGGGTGACTCGGAACTATGCTAGATTCGTTCTGCTGCATTGGCGGGCTTAGTTAGAAAGATTGATGCAGGGTCGATGAGCCTTAGGTGCTTAGTTTTGTTTTGCCTGATGTAACCATTGTAACTCTTTGAGCAGCAAGTTTCTTACGCACTCTTTTCCTTACCAGGGTACCTAAGGGGACTGGAAGGTTTTTAATGAGGCGGCTTGCTTGCGTATATATATTATGGTTCATCTTCAAAAAAAAAAGTGAATTTTTGATTATGCACTAACCCTCTAATGAGTTTGCTTGAAGTTTGGTGTGAAGGAAGTTTTCAAGGGTCAATAGAAGAGGGTGATATAATGTGATCGAGAAGAGTGAAAGGTCTAAGCTTGGGGATGCCCGGTGGTTCATCCCTGCATATTTTAAGAAGACTCAAGCATCTAAGCTTGGGGATGCCCAAGGCATCCCCTTGTTCATCGACAACTTATCAGGTTTCTTCTAGTGAAACTATATTTTATTCCATCACATCTTATGTTCTTTACTTGGAGCGTCTGTGTGCTTTTATTTTCATTTTGTTATTTTCATTCGCTGAATAAGTTCATCCTTGTGTGGGAGAGAGACACGCTCCGCTGGTTCGTATGAACACATGTGTTCTTAGCTCATAATATTCATGGCGAAGTTTCCTCTTCGTTAAATTGTTATATGGTTGGAATTGAAAAATGCTACATGTAGTAATTGGTAAAATGTCTTGGATAATTTGATACTTGGCAATTGTTGTGCTCATGTTTAAGCTCTTGCATCATATACTTTGCACCTATTAGTAAAGAAATACATAGAGCATGCTAAAATTTGGTTTGCATAATTGATCTCTCTAAGGTCTAGATAATTTCTAGTATTGAGTTTGAACAACAAGGAAGACGGTGTAGAGTCTTATAATGTTTACAATATGTCTTTTATGTGAGTTTTGCTGCAGGTTCATCCTTGTGTTTGTTTCAAATAACCTTGCTAACCTAAACCTTGTATCGAGAGGGAATACTTCTCATGCATCCAAAATCCTTGAGCCAACCACTATGCCATTTGTGTCCACCATACCTACCTACTACATGGTATTTCTCCGCCATTCCAAAGTAAATTGCTTGAGTGCTATCTTTAAACAATTCAAAATTTATCACCTCTTATTTGTGTCAATGTTTTATAGCTCATGAGGAAGTATGTGGTGTTTTATCTTTCGATCTTGTCATTTACTTTTGACAGACTTTCACAATGGACTAGTGGCATCCGCTTATCCAATAATTTTGCAAAAAAGCTGGCAATGGGGTTCCCAGCCCCAATTAATTAACTTTCATTAATAATTCTCTTCACATGTTTTGCTCTATGATTCATCAGTAAGCAACTTAATTTTGCAAATAGACACTCCTCCATGGTATGTGAATGTTGGAAGGCACCCGAGGATTCGGTTAGCCATGGCTTGTGTAAGCAAAAGGTTGGGAGGAGTGTCATCCATAAATAAAGAAAAAACTAAACTAAAGTACATGTGTAAACAAAAGAGAAGAGGGATGATCTACCTTGCTGGTAGAGATAACGTCCTCATGGGAGCCGTCCGTCTGGTTGATGAGGTAGTTAGAGTGCCCACTACCATTCGTTGACAACAACAAACACCTCTCAAAATTTTACTTTTATGCTCTCTTTATGTTTTCAAAATAAAAGCTCTAGCACAAATACAGCAATCGATGCTTTCCTCTTTGAAGGACCTTTCTTTTACTTTTATGTTGAGTCAATTTACCTATCTCTCACCACCTTAAGAAGCAAACACTTGTGTGAACTGTGCATTGATTCTTACATACTTGCTTATTGCATTTGTTATATTACTCTATGTTGACAATTATCCATGAGATATACATGTTACAAGTTGAAAGCAGCTGAAACTTAATCTTCCATTGTGTTGCTTCAATGTCTATACTTTAAATTATTGCTTTATGAGTTAACTCTTATGCAAGACTTATTGATGCTTGTCTTGAAGTACTATTCATGAAAAGTCTTTGCTTTATGATTCACTTGTTTACTCATGTCATTACCATTGTTTTGATCGCTGCATTCATTACATATGTTTACAATATGATCAAGTTTATGATGGCATGTCACTTCAGAAATTATCTTTGTTATCGTTTTACCTGCTCGGGACGAGCAGAACTAAGCTTGGGGATGCTGATACGTCTCCAACGTATCGATAATTTCTTATGTTCCATGCTACTTTATTGATGATACCTACATGTTTTATGCACATTATATATCGTATTTACGCATTTTACGGAACTAACCTATTAACAAGATGCCGAAGTGCCGGTTCTGTTTTTTCTGCTGTTTTTGGTTTGAGAAATCCTAGTAACGAAATATTCTGGAATTGGACGAAATCAACGCCCGGGTTCCTATTTTGCCGGAAGCCGAACAGGAGCGCCGGAGGCGGGGCCTGTGGGCCCAGATGATAGGGTGGCGCGGCCAGGGCTGGGCCGCGCCCCCCGTGGTGTCGTCGCCCCTTCGACCCTCCGAAAGCCCTTACGGAGGAAGCCACGGTACGCGAAACCTTCGAGCCGCGCCATCGCGAAGCCAAGATGGGGGGCAGGAGTCTCTGCATTCCGCCGGACGGGGAAGTGCCCCAGGAAGGCTTCTCCATCGACACCGCTGCCATCTCCACCGCCATCTTCATCAACGCTGCTGCTCCCATGAGGAGGGTAGTTCTCCATTGAGGCTCGGGGCTGTACCGGTAGCTATGTGGTTAATCTCTCTCCTATGTACTTCAATACAATGATCTCATGAGCTGCCTTACATGATTGAGATTCATATGAGTTTTGTATCACAATTTATCTATGTGCTACTCTAGTGATGTTATTAAAGTACTCTATTCCTCCTCCACGTGTGTAATGGTGACAGTGTGTGCATCCGTGTTAGTACTTGGCGTAGGCTATGATTATGATCTCTTGTAGATTATGAAGTTAACTATTACTATGATGGTATTGATGTGATCTATTCCTCCTAACTGGCGTGAAGGTGACAGTGTGCATGCTATGTTAGTACTTGGTTTAGTAGTGTCGATCTTTCTTGCACTCTAAGGTTATTTAAATATGAACATCTAATTGTGGAGCTTGTTAACTCCGGCATTGAGGGTTTCGTGTAATCCTACGCAATGTGTTCATCATCCAACAAGAGAGTGTAGAGTATGCATTTATCTATTATGTTATGTGATCAATGTTGAGAGTGTCCACTAGTGAAAGTCTAATCCCTAGGCCTTGTTCCTAAATACTGCTATCGCTGCTTGTTTACTGTTTTACTGAATTACTACTGCTGCGTTACTACTGCATGTTTACTTCCCGCAATATTACTACCATCAACGCACGCCAGCAAGCTATTTTTTGGCGCCGTACTACTGCTCATATTCATTCATACCACTTGTATTTCACTATCTCTTCGCGAACTAGTGCACCTATTAGGTGTGTTGGGGACACAAGAGACTTCTTGCTTTGTGGTTGCGGGGTTGCATGAGAGGGATATCTTTGACCTCTTCCTCCCTGAGTTCGATAAACCTTGGGTAATCCACTTAAGGGAAACTCTTCTACTGTTCTACAAACCTCGCTCTTGGAGGCCCAACACTGTCTACAAGAATAGAAGCACCCGTAGACATCGGTACACTAACTACCTCATCCATGGGACTCCCAAGAGCGGCTCCCATTTTATTTATTTTTGGGTGGCACTCCTTCCAACCTTTCTTTCACAAACCATGGCTAACCGAATCCTCGGGTGCCTGCCAACAATCACATACCATGAAGGAGTGCCTTTTTATTTAAGTTTTATTATGATGATGACACTCCCCCCAACCTTTGCTCACACAAGCCATGGCTAACCGAATCCTTCGGGTGCCGTCCAACAATCACAAACCATGGAGGAGTGTCTATTTAATTAATTTGGGACTGGGAATCCCATTGCCAGCTCTTTTTGCAAAATTATTGGATAAGCGGATGTGCCACTAGTCCATATGAGAGTCCGTCAAAAGTAAATGACAAGGTTGAAAGCTAAACACCACATACTTCCTCATGAGCTATGAAACATTAACACAAATTGAGAAGCATTTTGAAAGTTTTAAAGGTAGCGCATGAGAATTTACTTGGAATGGTTTGAAATGCCATGCATAGGTATTTATGGTGGACACTTTTGGAACAACTTGGTTTTCAGGTGTTTGGAGGCACGAGCAGCGTTCCCGCTCAGTACAAGTGAAGGCTAGCAAAAGACTAGGGAGCGACAAATCAAGAGAGCAGCTGTCATAATCATGCTTGCGGCAAAATAAATTAACGAAGGCATAAAAGTGATACAATAACTCTGAAGCAATATAAATCATCGAGGCTTAATTGACTTTTTGTTCAGTCATATGCATGCGTGAGCATGTGCCAAGTCGATATAAATGAATTATTCAGAGGAGGATACCACAATGTCATACTTACTTATGAATAAAACAATGCAAGCAAACATCCATGACATGCTACTCATATTAATAAATTGGAACTAAACATGAGAGATCATGAACTACTAGACTTTCTCAAATAACATATACCTCACATGAACCAACTAAGCATGCTCATATGGATGAGTATATGTACAAAAATGAAAACAAATAGAGTTCATACCAGCCTCTCACCACAATCAGATTGTCGTAGATCGTCATTATTGCCTTTTCACTTGTGTAGCTTGGATAATATGAAATGAAAACCACGCTCCAGCCACCGAAGACCATTGAACTCATGATGAACTTTACAAACCAAAGAAGAACAGCAAATATTTTTGGTGTTTTCGAATTAGAAACAAGAACGAAAGAAAACAAGCAAACAAAGCAAAATCTTTTTGGGTTTTCTCATAGCAAACCAACGATAGCAAATAAAGTAAACTAAGAGCAAATAACCAAATAAACAAATGGTGAAGAGAAACAACAGAAATATTTTTGGTCTTTTTGTGTTTTAGGAAAGAAACAAAGCGAAAACAAAAGAATGCAAACTAACAGAAACACAGAAAAGCAGGATGACAGAAATCTGCCAAATCCTGACAGCAGTACAGAAATCGAAATTAACAAAAATCTTCCATTGCTCAGACCAAAAAGTGTTCAACTAATGAAAGTTAGATAACAACCTGGGGCACATGCTCAAAAATTGGCAACTCAAAATAACGTTCTGGCTGTGCGCAAATTTTTTTGGTAACAGCACAGAATCTGTTTTTGGACAGCACTTCCCCAAATATCAGCTCCCCCTCATTAGAAAACCACTCTAGAGACTAAACAAGTATGTACAAGTATCCAGCAACCATAATATGCAAATAATGAGTGATGCCGGTATACCTCCCCCCAAGCTTAGGCTTTTGGCCTAAGTGGAGTTCATTCCCAACGAGGGTCGGAGTTCCACGCCGGTGGATCATACATGGAGTGGTAATAGGGCCCCTGTGCAGAAGAATATCGTGGAGGTTCCACATGCCCATGATGTTGATATGAGGAGCTCGCTGCATCGGATGAAGAGTCGGGGTGCTCCTCGGCCTCCTCCACATCTTCCCTTGCACGACGGCTTTCCCTTTCTATGTATGCGTTTAGCTCATTTTCTGTGATCGACCACCCGTTCCTGGCATCAAGGTTAAACAAAGCAGGTGCAGGCAAGCGTACTAGTTTTTCAATTTTCTTGGTTATACTCCAATTTTTCTTATACAAAGTTATCCTATAATGCAGGTTGTTCAAATTAGATGCATCTGAAATAAATTCATGTTTAATCATGGAAACAACATCAAGCTTCTCTATAGAAAGCGAAATATCTAAATGGTGGGGTCCTACACCATGCATAGCTAATAAGCGAGAGGCGATAAGACCTCCACAAATTCCTCCTTTCTCACGGTTAGTAGCAAGTCTACAAGCTATTAAAGCACCCAAATTATAAGTCCTATCCTGTTGCAAAGCAGCAGCTAAGAAAGCCAAATCTTGGACAGATAATTTACCTCCAGTCCTTCTCGCAAGAACGCACTTTGTAATGAAATAGGCAAAGTAGCGGATGGCTGGCTGTTGAATGCTACTAATCTTACCACTATCATTGGAGAAGCTCCTCCCATTACAAATCATTGTATAAAGATTTGAGAGCTCCCGCGGTGTTCCCCTGATCTTCTCGCAGGATCCCCACCGCGGCACTCTAATTGCTGTACAAAAATCACTGAAAGGCAAGTCGATAGTTTTGTTATAAATCTTGTACCGGACCATGGGGTTAGTTTGAGACCGGTGAAATTCGAAATCCTGCACAACCGACACCGTTAGTTTAGCATATTGGTGAGGTTCACCAACAGTAAAACCTTCCAACCCTGCATTGGAAATCAGTGTTTGAACATCTTGCAGGATTCCTGCATTCCGCATAAAATCCGTGCATGGGTAATAAGAGGGGTATACTCCCTCTTCACGATGAACTCTCATGACTTGCTGTACCTCCAACTCTTCTTGGTTAAGTTGGTGCATACTCCCTTCCATTTTCTGAAATTTTTCAACAATCATTATAAAATTTGATTTCAAGGTATGTAATTGAAGGGAACTACTATAGGAACTTGCTAGAGTACTAAACATGCATCAAAACTAATTTCTTCCACTTAGAACAAGCATGCAAGCTCACTAAACATGTTATCTACAGCAGCAAAATATTCAAGATATACTCAACCAAACAAAATTCTAATTGGACAATCAAAGGAGTCACATACCAAGGAGTAAATGTGCCAAATTTCAAGCAGAAATCTGGGCTGAGCAAGGAGATCGAAAAATCGCGAGTTCTTGAGCAGAAACACGAGTGAGAGGAACTTGGTACGAGTTTTTTCGGGAGAGAGAAGATGCTGGGAGGAAGAGATGATGTAGTGGGGCAAGGAGGGGCCCACACCACAGGGTGGCGCGCCCACCTCCTTGGCCGCGCCGGCCTGTGGTGTGGCACCCTCTGGTGCCCCACAGGTCATCCTCTGGTACTCCCAGGTGCCTCGTCGAAAAATAGGACCAACGGTGTAATTTTTGTAATTTTTAGAGAACTTCGAAAAATGCACATTTCTGGGTGTTAAATTAATTATTACTGCGCAGGAAAATGATTTCCAAAATCTTAAACAACTAAAGCATATTGCAAAACAAAAAGTGCTACAGCAAGTAAAATAAGTGGAGGGAGAAAGAAAGAAAGAAATGTTGTTTAGCTCTCTTATGCATTAAAATATACTTGTTAACAAGGTTGATCAAGTCTTGCTACCAAATAAATTTTATATGACATAAGAAGAAATAAACCTCAAATCAATCATGTTACCTTATATTGAATTGATATGGATCCAATCACAAGAGTTTGATATTCTTCTTTAGGCTCATATATAGGACAATCAATGGATCCCACTTTGATAGTTTTCACATTAAAAATTGTATTAACTCCACATACTTTATCAATCCTCTTGGGAAAATAGACAGTGTGTTCCTTATCATCAACATTGAAAGTAACCATGCCTTTATTGCAATCAATAACAGCCCCTGCAGTATTAAGAAAGGGTCTTCCAAGAATAATGGACATATTATCATCTTCAGGCATTTCCAACACAACAAAATCAGTTAATATCAAGCAATGTTGAGTAACTTGAACAGGAACATTTTCACATAAACCAACAGGAATAGCGGTGGATTTATCAGCCATTTGCAAAGATATATCAGTTGGTATCAATTTATCTAAATCAAGTCTCTTATAAAGAGAAAAAGGCATCACACTCACACCTGCTCCCAAATCACATAGAGCAGTTCTAACATAATTATTCTTGATGGAACAAGGAATAGTCGGTATACCTGGATCTCCAAGCTTCTTTGGAATCTTACCATTGAAGGAGTAATTAGCGAGCATAGTGGAAATTTCCTCATTGGGGATTTTCCTTTTGTTAGTAACAATATCTTTCATATACTTTGAATAAGGAGGCAATTTAATAGCATCAGTCAAAGGGATTTGCAAAAATAAAGGTTTCATCCAATCACAAAATTTATTATAATGTTCCTCCTCCTTTGATTTTAGTTTCTTAGCAGGAAAAGGCATTTGCTTTTGAACCCAAGGTTCTCTTTCATTACCATGTTTCTCAGTAATAAAATCTTCTTTAGTGTACTTTTTATTTTTAGCATGCTTTTCAGGTTCTTTTTCAATTTCTTCTTTATCAGGAGTATCATTCTTATCATTATCTTCCTCATGTTCATTACCACTTTCAGTTTCAGCATCAGAAATAGAAATACTATTAGGATCATTAACAGGTTCAGAGGATTCTACAACATTCTTATGTTTCTTTTTCTTTTTCTTAGAATGAGCACTAGTTTTAGTTAGTTGAGAATCTTGTTCAACTCTTTTGGGATGCCCTTCAGGATATAGAGGATCCTGGGTAGAAACACCACCTCTAGTTGTTACTTCATAAGCATGTTTTTCTTTAGAATTATTTCCCAACAAGTCATTTTGCACTTTAGTAAGTTGATCAATTTGAGTTTGAACCATTTGAAAATGTTTAACAAGTATCTTAACATCATTGGAGGTTCTCTCCACAATACCATGCAATTCACTAATAGCTCGAGAATTTTCCATTAAATGATTCTCTACTCTCATATTAAAGTTTTCTTGCTTAACAATATAATTATCAAATTCATCTAAGCATTGAGCAGGAGGTTTTGAATATGGAATATCTTCCCTAGTAAAGCGTTGAAGAGAGTGTACCTCAATCATGGATGAAGGGGGAATTATCTCACATAAATCTTCTATAGGAGGTAAATTCTTCACATCTTCAGGTTTAATACCCTTCTCTTTAAGAGACTTCTTGGCTTCCCTCATATCTTCATCATTTAATTTAATCATACCCCTCTTCTTCACTATCGGTGTCGGGGTTGGTTCAATTGTAGACCAATCATCATGATTCCGGCCTATTTTAGCCAATAATTCTTCAGCGTCGTCTGGAGTTCTTTTCCTGAAAACACAACCAGCACAACTATCCAGGTATGCCCTAGACTCAATGGTTAGTCCACTATAAAATATATCAAGTAAATCATGCTTTTCCAAATCATGGTCAGGCTGAGCTCTAATAAGAGAGCAAAATCTCGCCCAAGCCTCAGGCAATTTCTCTCCATCTTCCTGGTCAAAATTATAAATTCTCTGCAAAGCAGCATGTTGAGCACTAGCAGGAAAGTATTTCCGGAAGAAAACATCAAGCAATTCTTTTGGACTTTTAATAGAACCAGGAGGCAAATTATTATACCAAGTTTTAGCATCATCCTTTAATGAGAAAGGAAAAATTTTAGCGACAAAATAAGTACGCATCTTAATATCATCAGAAAACAAGCCACTAAGAGTAGATAACTCAGTCATGTGTTCAACAGCACTTTCTTTTTCAGTACCACAAAAGGGTGTTTTCTCAACAATAGCTATATGAGATAAATCAAGAGAAAAATCATAATCTTTATCCCTAATGTTTATAGGAGATGTGGCAAATTTAGGATCAGGAGATAGTTTATATCTAACAGCATGTTCTGCAAGCAACTTTTTAATTTTTCTTGCATCAGTAGTAGCATTGCATTTTTCAATAAAATCATCATCAAGCTCTACATAATCTTCATCAAGATCATCACTAGAATATTCAACAGACTCAGGTGAATTAACAGGTGTAGCAGCATTTTCATTAGGAGTTTCAGTATTTTCAATTTGTCTAGACTTAGCAATTGTAGCATCTAGAAAAGATCCTAACGAACCATCATTATCAAGCACAGCAGAAGCATCATCACAATTATGAGAGGAATTTTCAGATTCAGCAGAAGTACCAGCATTTGAAGCTTGTGGTGGTGAAACAAGTTTACTTATCACAGATGGTGAATCAAGAGCAGCAGAGGTACTAAGAGTTGTACCTTTTCTTGTAGTGGATGGTAATATGGCGATCTTAGTATCGCGAGGTTTACCCATGATGGAGAATGCAGCGAACAATATCAATCCAAGTGAACTTCCAAATAAAGCTATGCTCCCCGGCAACGGCGCCAGAAAATAGTCTTGATGACCCACAAGTATAGGGGATCGCAACAGTCTTCGAGGGAAGTATTACCCAATTTATTGATTCGACACAAGGGGAGACAAAGAATACTTGTAAGCCTTAACAGCGGAGTTGTCAATTCAGCTGCACCTGGAAACAGACTTGCTCGCAAGAGTTTATCGTAGTAACAGTTTTATGGCGTAGGAATAGTGAAATAACAGCGGTGAAATAAAGACAATGTAGTGATTATAGTAAACAGCAGGATTAAAATACTGTAGGCACAGGGACGGATTTAACGGGCGTTGCATGGATGAGAGGAACTCATGTAACAATCAAGCAGGGGCATTTGCAGATAATAATAAAACGGTATCCAAGTACTAATCAATCAATAGGCATGTGTTCCATATTTAGTCGTACGTGCTCGCAATGAGAAACTTGCACAACATCTTTTGTCCTACCAGCCGGTGGCAGCCGGGCCTCTAGGGAAACTACTGGATATTAAGGTACTCCTTTTAATAGAGTACCGGAGCAAAGCATTAACACTCCGTGAACACATGTGATCCTCACATCACTACCATCCCCTCCGGTTGTCCCGATTTCTGTCACTTCGGGGCCATTGGTTGACATGTGTATACAACTTGCAGGTAAGATCATAAACAACGAATATCTTCATGAATCAATAACATGTTCAGATCTGAGATCATGGCACTCGGGCCCTAGTGATAAGCATTAAGCATAACAAGTTGCAACAATATCATAAAAGTGACATCTACGGATACTAGGCACTATGCCCTAACAATCTTATGACTATTACATGACCAATCTCATCCAATCCCTACCATCCCCTTCAGCCTACAGCGGGGGAATTACTCACACATGGATGGGGGAAACATGGCTGGTCGATGGAGAGGCGTTGGCGGTGATGGCGGTGAAGATCTCCTCCAATTCCCCGTCCCCGGAGTGCCAGAACGGAGACTTCTGGCTCCCGCGACGGAGTTTCGCGATGTGGCGGCTCTCTGGAGGGTTTCTGGCGACTTCGACTTCTCTCCGTGCGTTTTTAGGTCGAACCCGATAAGTAGTCCGAAGGGGGCGTCGGAGGGCCGAGGGGGCCACACCATAGGGCCGCGCGGGCCCCCTAGGCCGCGCCGCCTTATGGTGTGGGGCCCTCGGGCCTCCACCTCTCTTGCCCTTCGGCTCCGTCAATATTGGTAAAATAGGCCATTCGCATAAATTTGAGGATTTTCCCGAAAGTTTGTTCTGCACAAAAACGAGACACGGAGCGTTCTGCTGAAAACAGCGTTAGTCCGTGTTAGTTGTATCCAAAATACACAAATTAGAGGCAAAACAATAGCAAAAGTGTTCGGGAAAGTAGATACGTTTTGGACGTATCAATACCCATTGGGGGAAAATCCAGAGAAAAAGACAAGAAAAAGGCGAAAAAAGTCCCGGCCTGTTTGGTGCCGGATCTATGCTGCGATCTGGATCCGGCAACGGACCAGAGCGGGCGCGCGCCTCATGGGCGGCGGATAGGCTGTGGTGCGGCGGGCTGCGGTGCCGCGTGGGCCGCGGCGGAGAGGAGATTCAGCCGGCCGGGTCCCACCGAACTGTGGCGGTCTTGGGCCAAAGGCCCTTGGAGCGGTCCGGATGGCACAGTGCCGGACGGTCGCGAGCCGGGTGGGCCGGTCTGGCGTCGGCGATACGTCTCAACGTATCGATAATTTCTTATGTTCCATGCTACTTTATTGATGATACCTACATGTTTTATGCACATTATATGTCATATTTATGCATTTTCTGGAACTAACCTATTAACAAGATGCCGAAGAGCCAGTTGCTGTTTTCTGCTGTTTTTGGTTTCAGAAATCCTAGTAAGGAAATATTCTCGGAATTGGACGAAATCTTCGCCCAGGGTCCTTTTTGCACGAAGCTTCCAGAAGACCGAAGAGGGAAGGAAGTGGGGCCACGAGGCGCCGACACCATAGGGCGGCGCGGCCCGGCTGCGCGCGCCGGCTGGTGTGGGCCCCTCGCGCGCCTCTTGACCTACCCTTTCGCCTACTTAAAGCCTCCGTCGCGAAAACCCCGCAGAGCCACGATACGGAAAACCTTCCCAGAGACGCCGCCGCGCCAATCCCATCTCGGGGATTCAGGAGATCGCCTCCGGCACCCTGCCGGAGAGGGGATTCATCTCCCGGAGGACTCTTCATCGCCATGATCGCCTCCGGAGTGATGAGTGAGTAGTTCACCCCTGGACCATGGGTCCATAGCAGTAGCTAGATGGTCGTCTTCTCCTTGTTGTGCTTCATTGTTGGATCTTGTGAGCTGCCTATTAAAATCAAGATCATCTATCTGTAATACTATATGTTGTGTTTGTCGGGATCCGATGGATAGAGAATACTATGTTATGGTGATTATCAATCTATTGTTTATGTGTTGTTTATGATCTTGCATGCTCTCCGTTATTAGTAGAGGCTCTGGCCAAGTTTTTGCTCTTAACTCCAAGAGGGAGTATTTATGCTCGATAGTGGGTTCATGCCTTCATTGACACCTGGGATCGTGACAGTAGGTTCTAAGGTTGTGATGCTGTTGCCACTAGGGATAAAACATTGATGCTATGTCTAAGGATGTAGTTGTCGATTACATTACGCACCATACTTAATGCAATTGTCTGTTGCTTAGCAACTTAATACTGAATGGGGTTCGGATGATAACCTGAAGGTGGACTTTTTAGGCATAGATGCAGTTGGATGGCGGTCTATGTACTTTGTCGTAATGCCCAATTAAATCTCACTATATTTATCATATCATGTATATGCATTGTTATGCCCTTCTCTATTTGTCAATTGCCCGACTGTAATTTGTTCACCCAACATGCTTTCATCTTATGGGAGAGACACCTCTAGTGAACTGTGGACCCCGGTCCTATTCTTTACATAGCATACAATCTACTGCAATTGTGTTTTATTGTTTTCTTGCAAACAATCATCTTCCACTCGATACGTTTAATCCTTTGTTACAGCAAGCCGGTGAGATTGACAACCTCACTGTTTCGTTGGGGCAAAGTACTTTGGTTTTGTTGTGCAGATTCCACGTTGGCGCCGGAATCCCTGTTGTTGCGCCGCATCACATTTCGCCACCATCAACCTTCAACGTGCTTCTTGGCTCCTCCTGGTTCGATTCAACCTTGGTTTCTTTCTGAGGGAAAACTTGCCGCTGTGCGCATCATACCTTCCTCTTGGGGTTCCCAACGGACGTGTACATCTACGCGCATCAAGCCTTTTTGGCGCCGTTGCCGGGGAGATCAAGACACGCTGCAAGGGGAGTCTCCACTTCTCAATCTCTTTACTTTGTTTTTGTCTTGCTTTATTTTATTTACTACTTCGTTTGCTGCACCTAAACAAAACACAAAAAAATTAGTTGCTAGTTTTACTTTATTTATTGTCTTGCTCTCTATATCAAAAACACAAAAAAATTAGTTACTTGTCTTTACTTTGTTTGCCTAGTTTACTTTTTGCTTATTACATCATGTTTCCTTTTAATTTTACCACAAAAGACATACCGGTAGGACGTGGGTCTATAGTTGGGAGAAATAATATAGAAGAATTCTTCAATCATGTTAGTATTACTGAAGATTTTGAAGATAGACACTTGGTAGAACTTGCACCTACCTATGAAATTGCTGCTGCTGCTTTAGTTCGTATGTTGGAAACTAAATTTGTTAATCTCAATCCTATAATCCAACACATGTTTCTTACACTTGGTGATATGGAAGAAGGGGAAAAGAAAGATTTTGTTTTAGAAACCCTTCTTAGAGAATTTGGTGGTCTAGCAAGAGAGGCTAGAAAGGTTTTTGCTAAATTTAATATGCTAGGTTCTCATACCAATTTTATTGGTCTCCTTGAAAAAATGGACATGGATAGAATAAGGTACACTAATAATATTAATGATGGTGGGGAGATCAAAGCACCAATACCATGTAAACTCCTAGCCATGAATGATGCACTAGAAAATAACTATGCTTGGCTTGTTCCTGAAAATTTGTTCGATGAGAGTAGCAAGCCTAAGACTAATGAAAAGGGAGACGCTAAAACTTATATATCAAATATACTATGCTTGGTTGAGAAAACTCCCAACACCCCTGGTAATGATGTTGATGCCTCATCTTTTGAAAATACTTGATTTGCACTTTCTGCGCCTAGCTGAAAGGCGTTAAAGAAAAGCGCTTATGGGAGACAACCCATGTTTTTACTACAGCAATTTTTTGTTTTGTTGAGTCTTGGAAGTTGTTTACTACTGTAGCAACCTCTCATTATCATGTTTTTGTGCCAAGTAAAGTTTCTATGTTAAAGTTGATGTTATATTTGGGATCGCTGCGCAGAAACAGCATTGCTGTCTGTCACGAATCTGGGCACAGTTCTCTGTAGAAAATTCGAAAAAATCTGCCAATTTACGAGCGTGATCCTCAGATATATACGCAACTTTCATTAGTTTTGAGTTTTTCCATTTGATCAAGTCTGGTGCCAGCTTTAAATTCGTCTTTACGGACTGTTCTGTTTTTGACAGATTCTGCCTTTTATTTCGCATTGCCTCTTTTGCTATGTTGGATTCATTTCTTTGATCCATTAATGTCCAGTAGCTTTATGCAATGTCCAGAAGTGTAAAGAATGATTGTGCCACCTCTGAACATGTGAATTATTAATTGTGCACTAACCCTCTAATGAGTTTGCTTGAAGTTTGGTGTGAAGGAAGTTTTCAAGGGTCAAGAGAGGAGTATGATATACTATGATCAAGAGGAGTGAAAGCTCTAAGCTTGGGGATGCCCCCGTGGTTCACCCCTGCATATTCTAAGAAGACTCAAGCGTCTAAGCTTGGGGATGCTCAAGGCATCCCCTTCTTCATCGACAACATCATCAGGTTCCTCCCCTGAAACTATATTTTTATTCAGTCACATCTTGTGTTCTTTACTTGGAGCATCGGTTTGTTTTTGTTTTTGTTTTTGTTTGAATAAAATGGATCCTAGCATTCACTTTGTGGGAGAGAGACACGCTCCGCTGTTGCATATGGACAAATATGTCCTTAGGCTTTACTCATAATGTTCAAGGCGAAGTTTCTTCTTCGTTAAATTGTTATATGGTTGGAATTGGAAAATGCTACATGTAGTAATTCTAAAATGTCTTGGATAATGTGATACTTGGCAATTGTTGTGCTCATGTTTAAGCTCTTGCATCATATGCTTTGCACCCATTAATGAAGAAATACATAGAGCTTGCTAAAATTTGATTTGCATATTTGGTCTCTCTAAGGTCTAGATAATATCTAGTATTGAGTTTTGAACAACAAGGAAGACGGTGTAGAGTCTTATAATGTTTACAATATGTCTTTTATGTGAGTTTTGCTGCACCTGTTCATCCTTGAGTTTGCTTCAAATAACCTTGCTAGCCTAAACCTTGTATCGAGAGGGAATACTTCTCATGCATCCAAAATCCTTGAGCCAACTACTATGCCATTTGTGTCCACCATACCTACCTACTACATGGTATTTCTCCGCCATTCCAAAGTAAATTGCTTGAGTGCTACCTTTAAAATTCCATCATCCACCTTTGCAATATATAGCTCATGGGACAAAATAGCCTTAAAAACTATCATAGTATTGAATATGTACTTATGCACTTTATCTTTTATTAAGTTGCTTGTTGTGCGATAACCATGCTTCTGGGGAACGCCATCAACTATTGTTGAATATCATGTGAGTTGCTATGCATGTCCGTCTTGTCTGAAGGATCTATCATTTTAGTGGTTGGAGCATGCAAAATTGTTAGAGAAGAACATTGGGCCGCTAACTAAAGCCATGAATCATGGTTGAAGTTTCAGTTTTGGACATATATCCTCAATCTCATATGAGAATAATAATCATTGCTACATGCTTATGCATTTAAGAGGAGTCCATTATCTATTGTCCATGTTGTCCCGGTATGGATGTCTAAGTTGAGAATAATCAAAAGCGAGAAATCCAAAATGCGAGCTTTCTCCTTAGACCTTTGTACAGGCGGCATGGAGGTACCCCTTTGTGACACTTGGTTGAAACATGGCATGCAAAGATCCGGTAGTCCAAGCTAAGTAGGACAAGGTGCGGGCACTATTAGTATACTATGCATGAGGCTTGCAACTTGTAAGATATAATTTACATAACTCATATGCTTTATTACTACCGTTGACAAAATTGTTTCATGTTTTCAAAATAAAAGCTCTAGCACAAATACAGCAATCGATGCTTTCCTCTTGAAGGACCTTTCTTTTATTTTTATTGTTGAGTCAGTTTACCTATCTCCCTCCACCTTAAGAAGCAAACACTTGTGTGAACTGTGCATTGATTCCTACATACTTGCATATTGCACTTGTTATATTACTCTATGTTGACAATATCCATGAGATATACATGTTATAAGTTGAAAGCAACCGCTGAAACTTAATCTTCCTTTGTGTTGCTTCAACACCTTTACTTTGATTTATTGCTTTATGAGTTAACTCTTATGCAAGACTTATTGATGCTTGTCTTGAAGTACTATTCATGAAAAGTCTTTGTCATATGATTCACTTGTTTACTCATGTCATTACCTTTGTTTTGATCGCTGCATTCATTACATATGTTTACAAATAGTATGATCAAGATTATGATGGCATGTCACTTCAGAAATTATCTTTGTTATCGTTTTACCTGCTCGGGACGAGAGAACTAAGCTTGGGGATGCTGATACGTCTCCAACGTATCGATAATTTCTTATGTTCCATGCTACTTTATTGATGATACCTACATGTTTTATGCACATTATATGTCATATTTATGCATTTTACGGAACTAACCTATTAACAAGATGCGAAGAGCCAGTTCTTTGTTTTGCTGTTTTGGTTTTGAAATCCTAGTAAGGAAATATTCTCGGAATTGGACGAAATCTTCGCCCAGGGTCCTATTTTTGCACGAAGCTTCCAAAAGACCGAAGGGAAGGAAGTGGGGCCACGAGGCGCCGACACCATAGGGCGGCGCGGCCCCCCTGGCCGCGCCGGCTGTGGTGTGGGCCCTCGCGCCGCCTCTTGACCTACCCTTTCGCCTACTTAAAGCCTCGTCGCGAAAACCCCAGTCACGAGAGCCACGATACGGAAAACCTTCCGGAGACGCCGCCGCCGAATCCCATCTCGGGATTCAGGAGATCGCCTCCGGCACCCTGCCGGAGAGGGGATTCATCTCCCGGAGGACTCTTCATCGTCATGATTGATACGTCTCCAATGTATCGATAATTTCTTATGTTCCATGCTACTTTATTGATGATATCTACATGTTTTATGCACATTATATGTCGTATTTACGCATTTTTGGAACTAACCTATTAACAAGATGCCGAAGTGCCAGTTCCTGTTTTCTGCTGTTTTTGGTTTCAGAAATCCTAGTAACGAAATATTCTCGGAATTGGACGAAATCAACGCCCAGGTTCCTATTTTGCCCGGAAGCATCCAGAACCCCCGAGAGCCGCCAGAGGGGGGCCTGTGGGCCCCAGATGATAGGGTGGCGCGGCCAGGGCTGGGCCCGCGCCACCCTATGGTGTGGTCGCCCCTTTGACCCTCCTGCGCCGCCTCTTCGCCTATATAAAGCCCCTGCATCGAAAACCACGGTGCGAAACCTTCCAGAGCCGCCGCCATCGCGAAGCCAAGATCTGGGGGACAGGAGTCTCTGTTCCGGCACCGCCGGACGGGGAAGTGCCCCGGAAGGCTTCTCCATCGACACCGCTGCCATCTCCACCGCCATCTTCATCATCGCTGCTGCTCCCATGAGGAGGGAGTAGTTCTCCATCGAGGCTCGGGGCTGTACCGGTAGCTATGTGGTTCATCTCTCTCCTATGTACTTCAATACAATAATCTCATGAGCTGCCTTACATGATTGAGATTCATATGAGTTTTGTATCACTATTCATCTATGTGCTACTCTAGTGATGTTATTAAAGTACTCTATTCCTCCTCCATGTGTGTAAAGGTGACAGTGTGTGCACCATGTGAGTACTTGGCGTAGGCTATGATCATGATCTCTTGTAGATTGCGAAGTTAACTATTGCTATGATAGTATTGATGTGTATTATTCCTCCTACATAAGCATGAAGGTGACAGTGTGCATGCTATGCTAGTACTTGGTTTAGTCGTATCGATCTTTCTTACACTCTAAGGTTATTTAAATATGAACATCTAATTGTGGAGCTTGTTAACTCCGGCATTGAGGGTTCGTGTAATCCTACGCAATGTGTTCATCATCCAACAAAAGTGTAGAGTATGCATTTATCTATTCTGTTATGTGATCAATGTTGAGAGTGTCCACTAGTGAAAGTCTAATCCCTAGGCCTTGTTCCTAAATACTGCTATCGCTGCTTGTTTACTGTTTTACTGTGTTACTACTGCTGCAATACTACCACCATCAACTACACGCCATCAAGCTATTTTCTGGCACCGTTGCTACTGCTCATATATATTCATACCACCTGTATTTCACTATCTCTTCGCCGAACTAGTGCACCTATTTGGTGTGTTGGGGACACAAGAGACTTCTTGCTTTGTGGTTGCAGGGTTGCATGAGAGGGATATCTTTGACCTCTTCCTCCCTGAGTTCGATAAACCTTGGGTAATCCACTTAAGGGAAACTTGCTGCTGTTCTACAAACCTCTGCTCTTGGAGGCCCAACACTGTCTACAAGAATAGAAGCACCCGTAGACATCAAGCACTTTTCTGGCGCCGTTGCCGGGGAGGGAAGGTAAACGGCACTCACACATTGGCAAGCCCGGCAACTAAGCACTTTTCCTCCCTCGTCAACTACGCGCCAAGCACTTTTCTGGCGCCGTTGCCGGGGAGGAAAGGTAAAAGGCACTCATACTTCGGTTCCAGGTAACAGTACTTTTCTGGCGCCATTGTGTGTGTGCTCGAAGCTATTTCCTTTAGACTCTGCAATTGCGACATTTGGTTTCTTGTTTACACTAGTTAGGCATAATGGACAACAAAGAGCTTTTTATTCTATTTCCTGATTTAAGACATGGATGGTTTGATGCGAAAATTAAAAAAACCATGGAACATATTAATATGAATGCTTTGAACACCATTGTTGTTAATGATATGGAAAATTCTAAGCTTGGGGAAGCTGGTTTTGATGAGCATGATATTTTTAGTCCCCCAAGCATTGAGGAGAAAATTTACTTTGATGATACTTTGCCTCCTATTTATGATGATTATAATGATAGTAGTCTTTTGTTACCACCTGTTATGGAGGATAAATTTGATTATGATTACAATATACCTCCTATATTTGATAGCTACTTTGTTGAATTTGCTCCCACTACAATTAATAAGAATGACTATGCTTATGTTGGGAGTAGTAATTATTTTATGCATGAGACTCATGATAAGAATGCTTTATGTGATAGTTATATTGTTGAGTTTGCTCATGTTGCTACTGAAAGTTATTATGAGAGAGGAAAATATGGTTGTAAAATTTTTCATGTTACTAAAACACCTCTCTATGTGCTGAAATTTTTGAAGCTACACTTGTTTTATCTTCCTATGCTTGTTACTTTGCTCTTCATGAACTTGTTTATTTACAAGATTCCTATGCATAGGAAGCATGTTAGACTTAAATGTGTTTTGAATTTGCCTTTTGATGCTCTCTTTTGCTTCAACTTCTATTTCTTGCGAGTGCATCATTAAAACTGCTGAGCCCATCTTAATGGCTATAAAGAAAGAACTTCTTGGGAGATAACCCATGTGTTTTTTACTACAGTACTTTGTTTTATATTTGTGTCTTGGAAGTTGTTTACTACTGTAGCAACCTCTCCTTATCATGTTTTTGTGCCAAGTAAAGTTTCTATGTCAAAGTTGATGTTATATTTGGGATCGCTGCGCAGAAACAGCATTGCTGTCTGTCACGAATCTGGGCACAGGCCTCTGTAGAAAATTCGAAAAAATCTGCCAATTTACGAGCGTGATCCTCAGATATGTACGCAACTTTCATTAGTTTTGAGTTTTTCCATTTGAGCAAGTCTGGTGCCATCTTAAAATTCGTCTTTACGGACTGTTCTGTTTTTGACAGATTCTGCCTTTTATTTCGCATTGCCGCTTTTGTTAAGTTGAATGAGTTTCTTTGTTCCATTAACTTTCAGAAGTTTTGTGCAATGTCTAGAAGTGTTAAGAATGATTGTTTCACCTCTGAACATGTGAATTTTTGATTATGCACTAACCCTCTAATGAGTTTGCTCGAAGTTTGGTGTGAAGGAAGTTTTCAAGGGTCAAGAGAGGAGTATGATATACTATGATCAAGAGGAGTGAAAGCTCTAAGCTTGGGGATGCCCCGTGGTTCATCCCTGCATATTTTAAGAAGACTCAAGCGTCTAAGCTTGGGGATGCCCAAGGCATACCCTTCTTCATCGACAAAGTATCAGGTTCCTTTTCTTGAAACTATATTTTTATTCGGTCACATCTTATGTATTTTACTTGGAGCGTCTGTGTGCTTTTATTTTTGTTTTTTTTTGTTATTTTCATTCTCTGAATAAGTTCATCCTTGTGTGGGAGAGAGACACGCTCCGCTGGTTCATATGAACACATGTGTTCTTAGCTCATAATATTCATGGCGAAGTTTCCTCTTCGTTAAATTGTTATATGGTTGGAATTGAAAAATGCTACATGTAGTAATTCTAAAATGTCTTGGATAATGTGATACTTGGCAATTGTTGTGCTCATGTTTAAGCTCTTGCATCATATACTTTGCACCCATTAATGAAGAAATACATAGAGCTTGCTAAAATTTGGTTTGCATAATTGGTCTCTCTAAGGTCTAGATAATTTCTAGTATTGAGTTTTGAACAACAAGGAAGACGGTGTAAAGTCTTATAATGTTTACAATATGTCTTTTATGTGAGTTTTGCTGCACCGGTTCATCCTTGTGTTTGTTTCAAATAACCTTGCTATCCTAAACCTTGTATCGAGAGGGAATACTTCTCATGCATCCAAAATCCTTGAGCCAACCACTATGCCATTTGTGTCCACCATACCTACCTACTACATGGTATTTCTCCGCCATTCCAAAGTAAATTGCTTGAGTGCTACCTTTAAATAATTCAAAATTTATTACCTCTTATTTGTGTCAATGTTTTATAGCTCATGAGGAAGTATGTGGTGTTTATCTTTCAATCTTGTTGGGCAACTTTCACCAATGGACTAGTGGCTTCATCCGCTTATCCAATAATTTTGCAAAAAGAGCTGGCAATGGGATTCCCAGTCCCAAATTAATTAACAAAAATAGACACTCCTCCATGGTATGTGATTGTTGGACGGCACCCGAAGGATTCGGTTAGCCATGGCTTGAGAAAGCAAAGGTGGGGAGGAGTGTCATCATAATAAAACTAAAATAAAAAGGCACTCCTTCATGGTATGAGATTGTTGGCAGGCACCCGAGGATTCGGTTAGCCATGGTTTGTGAAAGAAAGGTTGGAAGGAGTGCCACACAAAAATAAAAATAAAATGGGAGCCGCTCTTTGAAGGTTTGTCTGGCAAGGGGGTTAGAGTACCCGCTACCATTCGTTGACAACAACAAACACCTCTCAAAACTTTACTTTTATGCTCTCTATATGTTTTCAAAATCAAAGCTCTAGCACAAATATAGCAATCGATGCTTTCCTCTTTGAAGGACCATTCTTTTACTTTATGTTGAGTCAGTTCACCTATCTTTCTCTCCACCTTAAGAAGCAAACACTTGTGTGAACCGTGCATTGATTCCTACATACTTGCATATTGCACTTATTATATTACTTTGCATTGACAACTATCCATGAGATATACATGTTACAAGTTGAAAGCAACCGCTGAAACTTAATCTTCTTTTGTGTTGCTTCAATACCTCTACTTTGAATTATTGCTTTACGAGTTAACTCTTATGCAAGACTTATTGATGCTTGTCTTGAAAGTACTATTCATGAAAAGTCTTTGCTTTATGATTCATTTGTTTACTCATGTCATTACCATTGTTTTGATCGCTGCATTCATTACATATGCTTACAATAGTATGATCAAGGTTATGATGGCATGTCACTTAAGAAATTATCTTTGTTATCGTTTTACCTGCTCGGGACGAGCAGAACTAAGCTTGGGGATGCTGATACGTCTCCAACGTATCGATAATTTCTTATGTTCCATGCTACTTTATTGATGATATCTACATGTTTTATGCACATTATATGTCGTATTTACGCATTTTCTAGAACTAACCTATTAACAAGATGCCGAAGTGCCAGTTCCTGTTTTCTGCTGTTTTTGGTTTCAGAAATCCTAGTAACAAAATATTCTCGGAATTGGACGAAATCAACGCCTGGTTCCTATTTTGCCCGGAAGCATCCAGAACACCCGAGACGCCAGAGGGGCCCTGTGGGCCCCAGATGATAGGGTGGCGCGCCAGGGCTGGGCCCGCGCCACCCTATGGTGTGGTCGCCCCTTTGACCCTCCTGCGCCGCCTCTTCGCCTATATAAAGCCCCTGCATCGAAAACCCTTACGGAGGAAGCCACGGTACGCGAAACCTTCCAGAGCCGCCGCCATCGCGAAGCCAAGATCTGGGGACAGGAGTCTCTGTTCCGGCACCGCTGGGACGGGGAAGTGCCCCGGAAGGCTTCTCCATCGACACCGCTGCCATCTCCACCGCCATCTTCATCACCGCTGCTGCTCCCATGAGGAGGGAGTAGTTCTCCATCGAGGCTCGGGGCTGTACCGGTAGCTATGTGGTGTTGGAGATATGCCCAAGAGGCAATAATAAAAGTGGTTATTATATATCTTTATGTTTATGATAAAAGTTTATATACCATGCTATAATTGTATTAACTGAAACATTGATACATGTGTGATATGTAAACAAACAAAGAGTCCCTAGTAAGCCTCTTAACTAGCTTGTTGATTAATAGATGATTAGTTTCATAATCATGAACATTGGATGTTATTAATAACAAGGTTATATCATTGTATGAATGATGTAATGGACACACCCAATTAAGCGTAGCATAAGATCACGTCATTAAGTTATTTGCTATAAGCTTTCAATACATAGTTACCTAGTCCTTATGACCATGAGATCATGTAAATCACTTATACCGGAAAGGTACTTTGATTACATCAAACGCCACTGCGTAAATGGGTGGTTATAAAGGTGGGATTAAGTATCCGGAAAGTATGAGTTGAGGCATATGGATCAATAGTGGGATTTGTCCATCCCGATGACGGATAGATATACTCTGGGCCCTCTCGGTGGAATGTCGTCTAATGTCTTGCAAGCATATGAATAAGTTCATAAGAGACCACATACCACGGTACGAGTAAAGAGTACTTGTCAGGAGACGAGGTTGAACAAGGTATAGTGTGATACCGATGATCAAACCTCGGACAAGTAAAATATCGCGTGACAAAGGGAATTGGTATCGTATGTGAATGGTTCATTCGATCACTAAAGTCATCGTTGAATATGTGGGAGCCATTATGGATCTCCAGATCCCGCTATTGGTTATTGGTCGGAGTGAGTACTCAACCATGTCCGCATAGTTCACGAACCGTAGGGTGACACACTTAAAGTTGGATGTTGAAATGGTAGAACTTGAATATGGAATGGAGTTCGAATATTTGTTCGGAGTCCCGGATGTGATCCCGGACATCACGAGGAGTTCCGGAATGGTCCGGAGAATAAGATTCATATATAGGATGTCATTTTATGTGAATAAAATGATGCGGAAGGTTCTATGGAAGGTTCTAGAAGGTTCTAGAAAAGTCCGGAAGAAACCACCAAGGAAGGTGGAGTCCACATGGGACTCCACCTCCATGGCCGGCCAACCCTAGTGGGGGAGGAGTCCCAAGTGGACTCCCCCTTAGGGGGCCGGCCACCCCCCCTATGGAAGGTGGAATTCCCACCTCTAGTGGGAGGGAAGGTTTCCCACCATATGGAAGGTTTTGGGTTCGGGTCTTATTCGAAGACTTGTAGTCCAACACTTGGGGCTTCCACCTATATATAGAGGGCCAAGGGGAGGGGGCCGGCCACACCAAAGCCTCAAGCTTGGCCGCCCCCATAGTGGCCGGCCACCCCCTCTCCCCAAACCCTAGCGCCCCGCTCCTCCACCATATCCCGCACGCTTAGCGAAGCTCCGCCGGATTTCTCCACCGCCACCGACACCACGCCGTTGTGCTGTCGGATTCAAGAGGAGCTACTACTTCCGCTGCCCGCTGGAACGGGGAGGTGGACGTCGTCTTCATCAACAACCGAACGTGTGACCGAGTACGGAGGTGCTGCCCGTTCGTGGCGCCGGAACCGATCGTGATCAAGATCTTCTACGCGCTTTTGCAAGCGGCAAGTGAACGTCTACCGCAGCAACAAGAGCCTCCTCTTGTAGGCTTTGGAATCTCTTCAAGGGTGAGTCTCGACAATCCCCTCGTTGCTACCGTCTTCTAGATTGCATCTTGGCTTGGATTGCGTGTTCGCCGTAGGAAAATTTTTGTTTTCTATGCTACGTTATCCTACAGTGGTATCAGAGCCGTGTCTATGCATAGATGGTTGCACGAGTAGAACACAATGGTTTGTGGGCGTTGATGCTCTTGTTATCTTTAGTTGAGTACTTTGCATCTTTGTGGCATAGTGGGATGAAGCGGCTCGGGCTAACTTTACATGACCGCGTTCATGAGATTTGCTCCACGCTTGACATGCAACTTGTATTGCATAAGTGGCTTTGCGGGTGTCTGTCTCTCCTACTATAGTGAAGATTCAATTTACTCTTCTATTGACAACACTAGTATCACCGTTGTGGTTCATGTTCGTAGGTAGATTGGATCTTGCTCGAAAACCCTAAACCACGTAAAATATGCAAACCAAATTAGAGAACGTCTAACTTGTTTTTGCAGGGTTTGGTGATGTGATATGGCCATAATGTGATGATGAATATGTATGAGATGATCATTATTGTATTGTGGCAACCGGCAGGAGCCTTATGGTTGTCTTTAAATTTCATGTTGAGTAGTATTTCAAAGTAGTTGTAATAGTTGCTACATGGAGGACGATCATGAAGACGGCGCCATTGACCTTGGTGCTTCGCCGACGATGATGGAGATCATGCCCGTTGATGATGGAGATCATGTCCGTGCTTTGGAGATGAAGATCAAAGGCGCAAAGACAAAAGGGCCATATCATATCACATATGAACTGCATGTGATGTTAATCCTTTTATGCATCTTATTTTGCTTAGATCGCGACGGTAGCATTATAAGATGATCCCTCTCACTAAAATCTCAAGATAATAAAGTGTTCATCCTTAGTAGCACCGTTATCAAGTCTTATCGTTTCGAAGCATCTCGTGATGATCGGGTGTGATAGATTCGATAAGTACATATAACGGGTGCAAGACAGTTTTGCACATGCGGATACTAAGGTGGCCTTGACGAGCCTAGCATGTAAAGACATGGTCTCGGAACACGTGATACCGAAAGGTAGAGCATGAATCATATGATTGATATGATGAACACTTTGAGTGTTCGCCATTGAAATTACATCTTGTCTCGTGATGATCGGGCATAGGTGTGATGGATTTGGTTCGTGTGATCACTAAGACAATGCGAGGGATATTGTTTTGAGTGGGAGTTCACCTAGATTTTTAATTATGTAGAATTAAAATTTGAACTCAATTTGTCATAAACTTAGTCTAAAACTATTGCAAATATGTTGTAGATATGGCGTCCTCAATCAATTTTAACCAGTTCCTAGAGAAAGAAAAGCTTAAGAGCAACGGTAGCAACTTCACCGACTGGTTCCGTCATGTGAGGATCTTCCTCAATGGCGGAAATCTGCAATATGTGCTTGATGCACCGCTAGGTGACCCTCCTGCAGAAACTGAAACCGATGAAGTAAAGAATGTTTACGTGACTCGGAAAACTCGGTACTCTCAAGTTCAGTGTGCCATCTTATGCAGTCTGGAATCCGATCTTCAAAAACGTTTTGAGCACCACGATCCTCATGAGTTGATAAAAGAGTTGAAGACTATTTTTGAGACTCATGCGGCCGTGGAATGCTATGAAGCATCGAAACACTTTTTCAGCTGTATGATGGAAGAAGGCAGCTCCATTAGTGAGCACATGCTCGTTATGACCGGGCATGCGAAGAAACTCAGTGACTTGGGAATAGTGATTCCTAACAGACTGGGGATTAATCGTGTCCTTCAATCACTGCCACCAAGTTACAAGAACTTTGTGATGAACTACAATATGCAGAACATGAACAAGGAGTTTCCTGAACTCTTTGGCATGCTAAAAGCTGCTGAGATTGAGATCAAGAAAGAGCACCAAGTGTTGATGGTCAACAAGACCACCAGTTCAAGAAACAGGGCAAGTCTAAAGGCAAGAACAAGAAGAGTGGCAAGAAAGCTGCCACGCCTCCTGTGAAACCTAAGTCTGGCCCTAAGCCTGATGCTGAGTGCTATTACTGCAAGGAGAAGGGACACTGGAAGTGTAATTGCTCCAAGTATTTGGCGGATCTGAAGAGCGGCCTTATCAAGAAGAAGAAAGAAGGTATATCTGATATACATGTTATAGATGTTTATCTCACTAGTTCTCGTTCTAGTACCTGGGTATTTGATACTGGTTCGGTTGCTCATATTTGTAACTCGAAACAGGAACTAAAGAATAAACGACAACTGCTGAAAGATGAAGTGACGATGCGCGTTGGAAACGGATCCAAGGTCAATGTGATCGCAGTCGGGACACTTCCTCTACATCTACCTTCGGGATTAGTTTTAAGCCTAAATAATTGTTATTATGTACCCGCGTTGAGCATGAACATTATATCAGGATCTTGTTTAATGCAAGACGGTTATTCATTCAAGTCTGAGAATAATGGTTGTTCTATTTTTATGAATAATATCTTTTATGGTCAAGCACCACAAAAGAATGGCTTATTTCTGTTAGATCTCGATAGTAGTAATACGCATATACATAACATTGATGCTAAGCGAATTAAATTGAATGATAATTCTACTTATATGTGGCACTGTCGTCTTGGTCATATTGGAGTGAAACGCATGAAGAAACTCCATACTGATGGATTACTTGAATCACTTGACTTTGAGTCACTTGATAGATGCGAAGCATGTCTGATGGGAAAAATGACTAAGACTCCATTCTCGGGTATGATGGAGCGAGCTACTGACTTATTGGAAATCATACACACAGATGTATGTGGACCAATGAGTGTAGCATCGCGCGGTGGTTATCGTTATGTTCTAACCTTCACAGATGATTTGAGTAGATATGGGTATATCTATTTAATGAAACATAAATCCGAAACTTTCGAGAAGTTTAAGGAATTCCAAAGTGAAGTAGAAAATCAACGTAACAAGAAGATTAAATTTCTACGATCTGATCGCGGAGGTGAATATCTGAGTTATGAGTTTGGCATGCATTTAAAGAAATGCGGAATACTTTCACAATTGACACCGCCGGGAACACCACAACGAAACGGTGTGTCCGAACGTCGTAATCGAACTCTCTTAGATATGGTTCGTTCTATGATGTCTCTTACTGATTTGCCGTTATCATTTTGGAGTTATGCATTAGAGACAGCCGCATTCACTTTAAATAGAGCACCATCAAAATCCGTTGAAACGACGCCGTATGAATTATGGTTTAATATGAAACCTAAGCTGTCGTTCCTAAAAGTTTGGGGTTGCGAAGCATATGTAAAAAAGTTACAACCGGACAAGCTAGAACCCAAAGCGGAGAAATGCGTCTTCATAGGATACCCTAAGGAAACTATAGGGTACACTTTCTATCACAGATCCGAAGGCAAGATCTTTGTTGCTAAGAACGGAACCTTTCTTGAGAAAGAATTTCTCACTAAAGAAGTGACTGGAAGAAAAGTAGAACTCGATGAGATTGAAGAATCTCTACTCGTTGATCAGAGTAGCGCAGTACCGGAAAATGTTCCTGTACCACCTACACCGGCAACAGAGGAAGCTAATGATAATGATCATGAAACTTCAAATGAGACAGCTACTGAACCTCGCAGATCGACAAGGGATCGTGCCACTCCAGATTGGTATGATCCTTGTCTAAATGTCATGATTGTGGATAACAATGATGAAGACCCTGCGACGTATGAAGAAGCGATGATGAGCCCAGATTCCAACAAATGGCAAGAAGCCATGAAATCCGAAATGGGATCCATGTATGATAACAAAGTATGGACTTTGGTAGAATTACCTGATAGCCGCAAGGCTGTCGAGAATAAATGGATCTTCAAAAGAAAAACAGATGCCGATGGTAATATTACTGTCTATAAAGCTCGACTTGTCGCAAAGGGTTTCCGACAAATTCAAGGTGTTGACTACGATGAGACTTTCTCACCTGTAGCGAAGCTAAAATCTGTGAGGATTTTGTTAGCAATAGCTGCATTTTTCGATTATGAGATTTGGCAGATGGATGTCAAAACGGCGTTCCTTAATGGAGACATTGAGGAAGAGTTGTATATGGTACAACCCAAAGGTTTTGTCGATCCTAAAAATGCTGACAAAGTATGCAAACTTCAGCGTTCAATCTATGGACTGAAGCAAGCATCAAGAAGTTGGAACCGACGCTTTGATAAGGTGATCAAAGACTTCGGGTTTATACAGTGTCATGGAGAGGCCTGTATTTACAAGAAAGTGAGTGGGAGCTCTGTAGCATTCCTGATATTATATGTAGATGACATATTATTGATTGGGAATGATATAGAACTATTAAGCAGTGTAAAGGGTTATTTGAATAATAGTTTTTCAATGAAAGACCTTGGTGAAGCATCATATATATTAGGCATCAAGATTTATAGAGATAGATCAAGACGTCTAATAGGGCTATCACAGAGTACATACCTGGACAAGATTCTAAAGAAGTTTAGAATGGACGAAAGTAAGAAAGGATTCTTACCTATGTTACCAGGCAAGGTCTTGAGTAAGACTCAAGGACCGGCTACGGCAGAAGAAAGAGAAAGGATGAGTCAGATCCCCTATGCCTCGGCAGTAGGCTCTATCATGTATGCCATGCTATGTACAAGACCGGATATAGCACATGCTGTTAGTTTGACTAGCAGATATCAAAGTGATCCAGGGATAGAACACTGGACAGCGGTCAAGAATATCCTGAAGTACTTGAAAAGAACTAAGGATATGTTTCTTTGTTATGGAGGTGACCAAGAGCTCGTTGTAACAAGTTACACCGATGCAAGTTGGAACACTGATCCTGATGACTCTAAGTCACAATCTGGGTACGTGTTTATATTGAATGGTGCTGCAGTAAGCTGGGCAAGCTCGAAGCAGTGCACGGTGGCGAAATCCTCAACAGAATCGGAGTACATAGCGGCTTCAGAGGCTTCATCAGAAGCGGTATGGATGAAGAGGTTCATTGTAGAGCTCGGTGTGGTTCCTAGTGCATTGGACCCACTAGTCATCTACTGTGACAACATGGGTGCCATTGCCAATGCACAAGAACCAAGGTCACACAAGAGGCTGAAGCATATCAAGCTGCGTTACCACTCGATTCGCGAGTACATCGAAGATGGAGAAGTAAAGATTTGCAAAGTACACACTGATCTGAATGTAGCAGATCCGTTGACTAAAGCTCTCCCTAGGGCAAAGCATGACCAACACCAGAATGCCATGGGTGTTAGGTACCTTACAATGTAATCTAGATTATTGACTCTAGTGCAAGTGGGAGACTGTTGGAGATATGCCCAAGAGGCAATAATAAAAGTGGTTATTATATATCTTTATGTTTATGATAAAAGTTTATATACCATGCTATAATTGTATTAACTGAAACATTGATACATGTGTGATATGTAAACAAACAAAGAGTCCCTAGTAAGCCTCTTAACTAGCTTGTTGATTAATAGATGATTAGTTTCATAATCATGAACATTGGATGTTATTAATAACAAGGTTATATCATTGTATGAATGATGTAATGGACACACCCAATTAAGCGTAGCATAAGATCACGTCATTAAGTTATTTGCTATAAGCTTTCAATACATAGTTACCTAGTCCTTATGACCATGAGATCATGTAAATCACTTATACCGGAAAGGTACTTTGATTACATCAAACGCCACTGCGTAAATGGGTGGTTATAAAGGTGGGATTAAGTATCCGGAAAGTATGAGTTGAGGCATATGGATCAATAGTGGGATTTGTCCATCCCGATGACGGATAGATATACTCTGGGCCCTCTCGGTGGAATGTCGTCTAATGTCTTGCAAGCATATGAATAAGTTCATAAGAGACCACATACCACGGTACGAGTAAAGAGTACTTGTCAGAGACGAGGTTGAACAAGGTATAGTGTGATACCGATGATCAAACCTCGGACAAGTAAAATATCGCGTGACAAAGGGAATTGGTATCGTATGTGAATGGTTCATTCGATCACTAAAGTCATCGTTGAATATGTGGGAGCCATTATGGATCTCCAGATCCCGCTATTGGTTATTGGTCGGAGTGAGTACTCAACCATGTCCGCATAGTTCACGAACCGTAGGGTGACACACTTAAAGTTGGATGTTGAAATGGTAGAACTTGAATATGGAATGGAGTTCGAATATTTGTTCGGAGTCCCGGATGTGATCCCGGACATCACGAGGAGTTCCGGAATGGTCCGGAGAATAAGATTCATATATAGGATGTCATTTTATGTGAATAAAATGATGCGGAAGGTTCTATGGAAGGTTCTAGAAGGTTCTAGAAAAGTCCGGAAGAAACCACCAAGGAAGGTGGAGTCCACATGGGACTCCACCTCCATGGCCGGCCAACCCTAGTGGGGAGGAGTCCCAAGTGGACTCCCCCTTAGGGGGCCGGCCACCCCCCTATGGAAGGTGGAATTCCCACCTCTAGTGGGAGGGAAGGTTTCCCACCATATGGAAGGTTTTGGGTTCGGGTCTTATTCGAAGACTTGTAGTCCAACACTTGGGGCTTCCACCTATATATAGAGGGCCAAGGGGGCCGGCCACACCAAAGCCTCAAGCTTGGCCGCCCCCCATAGTGGCCGGCCACCCCCTCTCCCCAAACCCTAGCGCCCCGCTCCTCCACCATATCCCGCACGCTTAGCGAAGCTCCGCCGGATTTCTCCACCGCCACCGACACCACGCCGTTGTGCTGTCGGATTCAAGAGGAGCTACTACTTCCGCTGCCCGCTGGAACGGGGAGGTGGACGTCGTCTTCATCAACAACCGAACGTGTGACCGAGCACGGAGGTGCTGCCCGTTCGTGGCGCCCGAACCGATCGTGATCAAGATCTTCTACGCGCTTTTGCAAGCGGCAAGTGAACGTCTACCGCAGCAACAAGAGCCTCCTCTTGTAGGCTTTGGAATCTCTTCAAGGGTGAGTCTCGACAATCCCCTCGTTGCTACCGTCTTCTAGATTGCATCTTGGCTTGGATTGCGTGTTCGCCGTAGGAAAATTTTTGTTTTCTATGCTACGTTATCCTACATGTGGTTCATCTCTCTCCTATGTACTTCAATACAATAATCTCATGAGCTGCCTCACATGATTGAGATTCATATGAGTTTTGTATCACTATTCATCTATGTGCTACTCTAGTGATGTTATTAAAGTACTCTATTCCTCCTCCATGTGTGTAAAGGTGACAGTGTGTGCACCATGTGAGTACTTGGCGTAGGCTATGATCATGATCTCTTGTAGATTGCGAAGTTAACTATTGCTATGATAGTATTGATGTGTATTATTCCTCCTACATAAGCATGAAGGTGACAGTGTGCATGCTATGCTAGTACTTGGTTTAGTCGTATCGATCTTTCTTACACTCTAAGGTTATTTAAATATGAACATCTAATTGTGGAGCTTGTTAACTCCGGCATTGAGGGTTCGTGTAATCCTACGCAATGTGTTCATCATCCAACAAAAGTGTAGAGTATGCATTTATCTATTCTGTTATGTGATCAATGTTGAGAGTGTCCACTAGTGAAAGTCTAATCCCTAGGCCTTGTTCCTAAATATGCTATCGCTGCTTGTTTACTGTTTTACTGTACTGCTGCAATACTACCACCATCAACTACACGCCATAAAGCTATTTTCTGGCACCGTTGCTACTGCTCATATATATTCATACCACCGTATTTCACTATCTCTTCGCCGAACTAGTGCACCTATTTGGTGTGTTGGGGACACAAGAGACTTCTTGCTTTGTGGTTGCAGGGTTGCATGAGAGGGATATCTTTGACCTCTTCCTCCCCGAGTTCGATAAACCTTGGGTAATCCACTTAAGGGAAACTTGCCGCTGTTCTACAAACCTCTGCTCTTGGAGGCCCAACACCGTACAAGAATAGAAGCACCCGTAGACATCAATGATCGCCTCCGGAGTGATGAGTGAGTAGTTCACCCCTGGACCATGGGTCCATAGCAGTAGCTAGATGGTCGTCTTCTCCTTGTTGTGCTTCATTGTTGGATCTTGTGAGCTGCCTAACATGATCAAGATCATCTATCTGTAATACTATATGTTGTGTTTGTCGGGATCCGATGCATAGAGAATACTATGTTATGGTGATTATCAATCTATTGTTTATGTGTTGTTTATGATCTTGCATGCTCTCCGTTATTAGTAGAGGCTCTGGCCAAGTTTTTGCTCTTAACTCCAAGAGGGAGTATTTATGCTCGATAGTGGGTTCATGCCTTCATTGATACTGGGATCGTGACAGTAGGTTCTAAGGTTGTGATGTGTCGTTGCCACTAGGGATAAAACATTGATGCTATGTCTAAGGATGTAGTTGTCGATTACATTACGCACCATACTTAATGCAATTGTTGTTTAGCAACTTAATACGAATGGGGTTCGGATGATAACCTGAAGGTGGACTTTTTAGGCATAGATGCAGTTGGCGGTCTATGTACTTTGTCGTAATGCCCAATTAAATCTCACTATATTTATCATATCATGTATATGCATTGTTATGCCCTTCTCTATTTGTCAATTGCCCGACTGTAATTTGTTCACCCAACATGCTTTCATCTTATGGGAGAGACACCTCTAGTGAACTGTCGACCCGGTCCTATTCTTTACATAGCATACAATCTACAATTGTGTTTTACTGTTTTCTTGCAAACAATCATCTTCCACTCGATACGTTTAATCCTTTGTTACAAGCCGGTGAGATTGACAACCCACGGGGCAAAGTACTTTGGTTTTGTTGTGCAGATTGGCGCCGGAATCCCTGTTGTTGCGCCGCATCACATTTCGCCACCATCAACCTTCAACGTGCTTCTTGGCTCCTCCTGGTTCGATTCAACCTTGGTTTCTTTCTGAGGGAAAACTTGCCGCTGTGCGCATCATACCTTCCTCTTGGTGTCCCCAACGGACGTGTACATCTACGCGCATCACCCCCCTCCTTTTTCTCTTTTTATTCTTTTCTCATCTTTCTTTTTTCTTTAATAACTATTGCTCCCGAACCCGAATGACATGAAACCAATTTTGTTGGAAAGATAACGACGAATAGAACCCCAACAAAAACTTGAAATATGGAGACTCCTCACAAGATATTTTTAGAGAGGGAGTCTCCCACCGTCAAGAAACGGTGAAGACGTCCAAACTCGAAAACGCAATAGAAGATGCATGCGGATTCCGTTTTCGATGAACTTGGGCTTGTTGTAAAGCTAGCAACAAGCTCAAGAACCTCACACAGAGAAACACCAAGAAGCAATAAGGATATGCAAAGTATGCAAAGGGTTGAGCTCCCTAAGACGATGTGATCAAGTTACCCAACCGAAAGCCCCTCTTAATAGTGCGGCTATCTATCCTATAATCCGGTCTCCCATCAACCACCTTGAGACCGGTAAAAGGAAAACCTATCAAGGTCATACCTGTGCCTTGCGCATCCCGCTTGATCTTGATGATAACTCTTCAAGCTCTACACAAGCCGGAATGCCTTACTTGATCATCGTTGCTTCGTGAAGACTCGCAAATGCTCCCCCATACACCATGATGGGAAAGCTCCATTGATGCACATCTTCACATGTCCAATGTCACCAAATGGACGGCAAGCTTCAAGCATGTGATCCACTTGAGATGATCATCTTGAACTTGCACGACTCAACCTTGTATCTTCTAACCGATGATCTTGATGCCAATACACAAGGTATATCTTTATCTTCATGGCATCCATACTTGAATCCAACATATGGAGTACAAGTAGTACCTATGGAATATTCCTTCATATAAACTCAATGAAAATATTAGTCCATAGGGGTTGTCATTAATTACCAAAACCACACATAGGGGCAATATACCCTTACAATCTCCCCCATTTTGGTAATTGATGACAACCACAATAAGAGGGTTTATATAATGAATATTAGAGACAAGTACGCAACTTATCCGAGAATAAGTTGTATACAAGAGGTTGTATTTGATATGGTCAAGTAACACAAAGCTACTATCCCATATCAAAACCAACTCTACTCACACAACTACAACTAATGCAAGGGATGTGAGTAGAACCAATATATATAGAGCAAACTCCCCCACAATGTATGCACGTGTGATGAACATGAATTCATTGCATACATTGTCAAGATTAACCTTTGGGACAATTTCCACTATATATATACAACCATGCAAGACATATAAATATGGAATGCATGAGAGGCAAAACACTTAAGCACAAACCAAACTTAAGTATAAAACCATTCCCTTAAACCCTCTAAACTTCTCCCCCATTGGCATCGATTGTCAAAATGGGTGAAAAATTTAGAAAGCCAATATAATGTGAGTTCCTCCCCAAGGTGTGCACTTCTCATAATTTGAGTGGAATCAAATGCACATATCCAATGATGAATACTTGAAGGAAGTCAAACTATATTGAGGATCAAAGATTGCATAAAGATAACATGATGAAGTAAGCTTCAACAAATAAAGCAAGCAATCAAAGAACCAATTGGACAAACAAAGATATCATGATAAGAGAGATATAGTGCTCTAAAAATAAAAGCTCCCCAAGGTTCGTGCATAATTTATAATGTTTGCATTTGAATACAATATGCATAAACATGGAATCCTCACTCCCTCTATATCATTTAGAACACAACCAAGATAAAGATAATATGCTTATCAAGAATAACTTGAGTCCAACAATTACGAGATATGAGTGCATGAAGAAAAACAAGTAAACCAAGCACTCATAAATCTTCTTTACCAACACCACTAAAAACAAAGGGGTAAAAGATGGTCGGCAAAGAACAAGGATATCAAGGTGATGGATTAACGCTCACATGTATATAAGTTTCTAAAGTGGACATAGTGATCCATAAAGAAACATGCACACACAAGAGGTTAACAAAATAAATAAACAAGATATCCAAGATGAAGTCATAAAATATACCAAAGGATGTTTGCTTAAAAAGCAAATATAGCCTATGGCTCCAATATTCACTTGTGGCATATGAATGAGCTTCAACCAAGAAAATCTCAAAAACATCAAAGCTAACAATAAGGGAAGTAGGGATAGTTGGAATGTTTTGAGAAAGGCAACAAGTATCACAAATACGGATTTATTTCACAATTTCATCAATATTGCACATAAGAGCTTTTGAGGAATTGATATGCAATAAATTGCTAGAAGGCATATTTAGGATAGGTGAATCATAAGTATGATTTATATATATATTCCTATCATATGCATCTTCTCAAATTGCTCAAATGTTCAATAAGAAGTTTTCTTTACAAAGGATATTTCAAGAACCGCAATATTTTCGAAATAAATAATTTCATGCCAAGATGCAACCTACAAGAGGTTGGATGCTATAGGAGTATGCATGAATAAGATACTTGTTACCGAGATAGCAATGGCATGATGTAGTAGATAAGAGTTCATCGATCATCCTAGCTTGACTCCAATTCTCATATGGTGACAACACCTTCCTTATAGATGAGACAAGCCTCCATTGCATCTCCAATGTACCTAAAACATTATTCAAGTACATCTTGGTCCCCAAACTTATTGGGTCCAACATGGTTAGACAAACCACAATATATAGGATACACTCCATATCAATATGTGCATATTTATAAATGAAGTTGGAATTTCATGCACATCTTAGCCATTTAGGATTTGATGGAGTATACCCTATATAATGGATCAAAGAAAGCAATCATGCTACACATATAAACAAATTACATATAAGCATGCATAAAGACTTTAAAGATCCAAGAAAGATATACTTTGGACAAAACACCAAATGAATTTGAAGAAAGCATAAAGATGTGACCAAACAAATTTGTTGTCCAACATATATCAAAGACACAAATCACAAAAGATTTGTTCAACAAAGTTCAATCAAATGAACTAAGAAGAGACCATTGAGCATAAAGTATGAAATAAAGCAAACATGCTCAAAGATTTATCTCATTCAACAAATAGAACATGTAAGAAGGAATGAGATAGCAAACTCCCAAAAGAGCAAGGTTCCAACAAATAAACCAAACCCTCTACACTTTTCACAATGGCACAATGTACCGTAAGGAAAAGGTTTGTCTTCCAAAACAAACACTTGATATGAATCAAGAGAGTTTATCAAAAGATTTTTCAAAGGGACAAAGAAGACACGTGGGAGCAACAAAGATTTCTTGGAAATAAAATAAGTAAATAAGAAGCAATCCAAGGTGAAGATGATCCATGAATTCAACCACATACAAGGTTATCAATTGTCAAAGACAATGAGTATATTGAAAATAATTTCCGGTGGTGAATTGACAATGATAGTAAGGATCAACTTCACAATAAAAGGCATAGGGTAAGTATATAGAATTAAGAACTATGCACGGATGAAGATTCTTGATAGCTTCAACTAGTCAAACAATCACGCACGGCAATGATTAGAATAACATGAAGCAAACGGTGTCCCAAATAAGATATAGAGATATGTATTTGAGGAAAAACCGTACCAAGAATTTCTTACTCAAACAAGAATCCATAAGATGAGCCAATAAAAGTTTTTCAATAGAAATGGAGCTTGTTTGAGCAAACATGCCACCTAGAAACAAGATAATTAAGAGCATCAACTCTAAGTGGCATAACCTCATATGTTCACATTTTCTAGGCTTGTGATATGTACAAAACATATTACTCCCCCATAATGTGATAAAACATTTCTTCTAAACAAGAGGCAACTAAAATTCAACTAGAGATGATTAATGGACATTTAGAATTTGAATTTCTCATGAGTATGACACACCACATAGTGACTAGATAATCTTGCAATATCAATACTAAGTGGTGGTACCCCCATACACACATTTTAAAGAAAGAGAGATGCACAATGCATATCACTCCCCCAAAATGGGATGTTCCATTAATCACTCAAAGAGAGCCAAGTAAGATGTCATCAAGATGCATTAGGCTCACAACAATACAAAAGTATATGATGAGTCAAACAAACATACTTGAATACACAAGATAGGCAAGTAAGACTCAACACATACAAACACATATTTGATACAAAACCAAACATGCAAAGGGGCAAGTAACTTACAATGAATATGAAGAGTTGAAGTATAAGTTACCGCAAGGAGGAACATTGGATATAAGATATAGATGATGATCCATACGACTTGGCTTGGTCAAAATATAATATATGAAGATCCCTTAATTCTTCATGAATTAGCCAAGTCTCCAATGACCTCCACATGCACCTATTGATCACGTTTGAGCTTGTTGGTCCCCAACCAAGTTGGGTCCTAAGAGGTTAGTCACAATAGGCTTGGCAACCCAAATGGTTCTTTTCTTGAAGCCACTTTGAGTTCCAACAAACTTGGCAAACACATTGCCATCCTTATCCTTACCAAGAGAATAATCATTATCAACAATGATAGGGTTGGATAAGGTACCACTTAAACATGAAGAAGCAAAGTGCCCCTTCACACGGCATAAGTAGCAAGTGTTCTCCTTTCTCTTCTTTATTGATTTCTTCTCTTGGGGAACAATATGTTGATTCTTCTTGGGAAGTGGCCTATCTTCAACTTGAGGTCGAGCATGAGCTTGACCTTGACCTTGTGGCCGTTTCCCTTGTTGTTTCTCACTCAAGTGCTTCTTCTTCTTTAATGGGCATGATCTAACATGATGCCCTTCAACCTTGCACTTGAAGCACACCAACTTGGCCGGATCCTTGACTTTGTCTTGGCCCTTCTTCTTGTTGCTCTTGCTCTTGGACTTGTTCTTGTTATTGGAGTTGAATCCAAGTCCACTCTTGTCATTGGGGGATTGTTGCACACTTAGCATCTTGTCAAGTGCGGATTTCCCTTCATGACGCTTTTCCAAGTCTTTCTTTAAAGAAAGGACTTGGGCCTCGAGCTCTTTGATTTCCTCTACATGGTTAGTAGAAATACAAGTACTAGAGGAAGTAGAAGCTTCATTGTTAGAGCAACAAGGCAAAGCAAGTAATCCAACACAAGGTGTATCACTAGTTTGACTAGATGGATTACAAGGACTAGCACATGGCAATTTAGCATTTGTAGTAGAGATTGTGCTAATGTCCACATGAGGCTCACAAGATGTTACCTTAGTGATACTAGCCTCATGAGCTAACTTTAGCCCATCATAGGAAATTAGAAGGTCATCATGAGAGCCCGAGAGCTTTTTATGACTTTCTTCCAATTTCCTATAATTGCTAGTTAGCAACTCAAGTTGAGCTCTTAACTCAACATTCTCCTTTAAGATAGATGCTTCACAAGAAGTAGAGTTAGTAGCACAAGCATCAACAATAGTTTTCTCATTTTCATGCTTATAGGATTCAAATTTTTGTGTGAGCATAAAATTAGTATGCTTCTCATCTTTTAGCTCATGCTTGAGGAGAGTGAATCTCATTTCCCCATTTTCAACATGGGACTCCAACTCCACTATGGTTTCCCTATATTTACTCAAGGTATCCATAGAGTGTTCGAGATTAGCACGAGCTTCTTTATTACCATGAAGGGAAGCATATACCATTGCCATATTATGCACCAAGATATTATATTATTCATCATTGTCATCATCATCACTTTCATCATTAGAGGAAGTGTTAGGAGTCAAAGTAGGAGATACCTTTGATCCATTTGCCATAAGGCACATGTGCATACCGGAGGATAAAGATGAAGAAATTCTTGAATCCTCATTTGAAAACATGTCTTGATCCATAGAGTGTTCGGTTTCCTCTACATTGTTAGTCAACAAGCAACTAGAGGAAATAGAAGCATTTTGATTATGGGAGCAAGACAAGGCAAGCATAAAATCATGAGATCTATGTAAGCAATTTACACATGATATGCAAGGACTATCAACACAAGCATGTAGGCTATTTTCAATGCTCGATGTGTTTAAGTCCAAAGAGGAAACATTGCAATGAGATAGAGATGACGAGTCATCAATATTGAGCACAATATCAACATTGCAATTTCCCTCACCACTCACCATATCATTACCTTGTGTCTTGCAACACGTTGGTGAAGTGGAAGTAGATGATATATCATCACGGCCGGAGGTGGAAGCAACTTGGAGCTCTTCATGATGTGAAGGGGAAGAGAGCTCCTCGGAGACACCATCGACCAAATGAGAAATGGATCCACCAAACATTTCTTTAAGCTTGATCCACATCTCATGAGACGACTTTCGCTTTATATATATCAAGAACCTACGAAAATCGGGTCTCAAAGAGAATAAAAGCTCATTAGATACTAGAGCTTCAAGATGTCATTTTTCTCATCCTCTAAAGATAGATTTTGAGGATCCATCGGAGGAGAAAAACCTACATCTAGAAATTTCTCAATGTTTGGACACAAGGTCCAAAGTTTGCAAAGCAAGCAATTTCTCCACAAAAGATAATTTGTGCCAACAAAGATAATTGTGTCATTGTGCACTAAATTACTAGCCGACATCTTTACTCTCAAGGAGATGAAGCCTTAAACAAGGAGAGACCTTGCTCTGATACCAATTGAAAGATCGAGATGTCGCCTAGAGGGGGGGTGAATAGGCAATTACAAACTCTTTCGGATTTGTCTTGTAAGAATGCGGAATTAAACTATCGTTTAGTTTGCAAGCACAAATCCTAGATATGCTAAGCTCAACTAAGTATAACAATGGCAACTAGAGCTAAGGAAGATAGGCACAAGATATATGTAGCACAAGTGATAGCAAGATATATGTACTTCAAGCACGATGGCTATCACAAGGAAAGAGAGCTCGGTATAGAAATAACCGAGGCACGCGGAGACGAGGATGTATTCCCGTGTTCCCTTGCTTTGCAACAAGGTACGTCACGTTTGGAGGAGTGGAGGTCCCACGAAGGATTCCCCGCGCCACGAAGGCTCACCCTATTCTCCGAACCACACTACGAAGGATAATGGCCCTTTTCTTATGGTTAGCTTTTCCTCCGCTCCGGAGATGGCAAGCTCCACAACCACTTCAGAAGCTCCACGAAGGAGAAGGCCGGACCTCTTCACAATCTTCTTGAAGAGATCACCGGAGCACCAACCGCCAAGCCAACTAGGAGGTTTCCCTCAAAGAGTAACAAGCTCACGGTCTCTCACTCGAACTAATCGTGGTGGAGAGCTCAACACTATGCAATGATGCAAAGCAAGAACACTAGAGGTGTTCAAATCCTTCACTCTCAAATTCCACCCGAACAACAAATGCTAGGATGATATTGGAGAGGAAGAACAATGGGGAAAGTCAACAAAAGACTCCAAGATCTAGATCCCAAGAGTTCCCCTCACTTAGAGAAGAAATGGTTTGGTGGAAGTGTAGATCTAGATCTCCTCTCTTAGATCCCTCAAGAATGGAGGTGAGAGAAAGGGAAGAAGTAACTTCTCAAGGTGGAAGAAAGGGCTATTTATAGCTAGGGAGCAAGTATACCCGTTGGGGGAAAATCCAGAGAAAAAGACAAGAAAACGGGCAGGGGCGCCAGCCGGCTGACCGGAGTCGGCCTGGCCGGCCCGCCGGTCGGGAGCCCAGCCGACCAGAGCCGGGGGGCGCGCCGCCATGGCGGATAGCCCTGTGGTGCGAGCGGCTGCGCAGGCCGCTGGCCGCGCGGCGAGGCGGCCCAGCGAGATTCCGCCGGACTGGGGCTCCGGCAAGGTCACGGACCGGGCCTGCGGCCGGTCTTGGGCCAAAGGCCCCCGGAGCCGGTCCGGATGGCACCAGCGCCGGACCCGGTCGCGGACGGGTGGGCCGGGCCGGCCGGCCGGCTCCCTCCCCTTTTTCTCTTTTTATTCTTTTCTCATCTTTCTTTTTTCTTTAATAACTATTGCTCCCGAACCCCGAATGACATGAAACCAATTTTGTTGGAAAGATAACGACGAATAGAACCCCAACAAAAACTTGAAATATGGAGACTCCTCACAGGATATTTTTAGAGAGGGAGTCTCCCACCGTCAAGAAACGGTGAAGACGTCCAAACTCGAAACGCAATAGAAGATGCATGCGGATTCCGTTTTGAACTTGGGCTTGTTGTAAAGCTAGCAACAAGCTCAAGAACCTCACACAGAGAAACACCAAGAAGCAATAAGGATATGCAAAGTATGCAAAGGGTTGAGCTCCCTAAGACGATGTGATCAAGTTACCCAACCGAAAGCCCCTCTTAATAGTGCGGCTATCTATCCTATAATCCGGTCTCCCATCAACCACCTTGAGACCGGTAAAAGGAAAACCTATCAAGGTCATACCTTTGCCTTGCGCATCCCGCTTGATCTTGATGATAACTCTTCAAGCTCTACACAAGCCGGAATGCCTTACTTGATCATCGTTGCTTCGTGAAGACTCGCAAATGCTCCCCCATACACCATGATGGGAAAACTCCATTGATGCACATCTTCACATGTCCAATGTCACCAAATGGACGGCAAGCTTCAAGCATGTGATCCACTTGAGATGCTCATCTTGAACTTGCACGACTCAACCTTGTATCTTCTAACCGATGATCTTGATGCCAATACACAAGGTATATCTTTATCTTCATGGCATCCATACTTGAATCCAACATATGGAGTACAAGTAGTACCTATGGAATATTCCTTCATATAAACTCAATGAAAACATTAGTCCATAGGGGTTGTCATTAATTACCAAAACCACACATAGGGGCAATATACCCTTACATGAAGGTTCAGCCAAAAAAGGTGCTCAACTATGAAAAACTAGGGTGTATGTTGACAATTGATTCGATGATTCTTCACCCCTCGGCTCCCCTTTATATAGGAGGGAGAGCCGAGGGATCTCTTGTCGTACAAGTTACAAACTCCGGGAGACTATCTGAGTCTTTCTCGTACAATTACATGATTCTCAATTCCTAATATAACTCTATCTTCCATATTGAGGTCTGCTGGGCTTTTGAGCCTTGAAAGCTTCGGGTCGTGGGACTCCAAATATCTTTGGGTACCTTATTCGGCAGGCCCATCCGGGATGCCTATGTCACCAATGCTAAGGACCCGATGTGGCATACCCATGTCAGTAGCCCTCTCGGGTCGTATAATCGGGTCGAGTCTCAAAACCTTCGACTTCTTTTTTCCTTTTGAACATGAAAAGCCAATACTTCATTATTTTCTGTGCAGGTGAATATTTTAATCATAGGGATATTTGGGAACAAGCATGATGCATTCGAAAGATCGTGAATCAGTTAATTGCATGAGCAAATACATGTAAATCTACTTCAAACTCGAGTCCCCTGACACGAATCTGGAAAACTGGTGTAATTCAGCCCCGATTCACGGAGGACTTATCGAGTTCTGAATTCTAGCACATGTTAATTAAAGGTACCTGACGCGTCTGTCAGGATTTTTCATCACATCGACTACGATGTGGATATTTCTAGCAGAGCGCAGTCTGTGGCGGTGCTAGGTCTCACGGGACGTATCCTAATGGTCTTACCTTCATGCTTAAGCATGGCATCTAGATGCTCAGTACGACGCGGCCCAGGGATTATTTATTTATCGGATGCCATGTTTGGCTATTAGATTACCCAAAATTGTTGGGTCGAACTCATTTTGAATGCATACACTCCCGATGGGAATAGAGGACAGAGTAATGTTCCTTAAGTGTTTACCACTTGAACATGTATTCGAAGCTTTACGCCATCTCCTTCATTTGATTCTTGTATTTGCCACATCATTCTTTTCTATCAAGTATGCGTTCAACGCTCTCAATGGGAGTAGCCCCCGAGGCTATACTCGAGTACGTGTAGTCGAGTATAGGCTCAAAGTATGTCTGTTCACTTCATGTAGAATCTTAATATTTTAATCGGGTGCGTATTCAACGCTCCCGATGAGAGTAGCCCCCGAGGCTATGCTTGAGTAATTGTATCGAGGATAAGCTAAAAAATCCTACACGAGAAACAATTCAAATATATACGAAACACTTACTTGTGCTCCTGAACGCTGTTGATTCTATCGGGTGCACGATCAGCGCTCCCGATGGGAGTAGCCCCTGAGGCTATGCTCGAGTATGCGTACTCGAGCATAGGCTAAAAAAAGTTTCTTCGAAAAATCCTCGCTTCCTCCAAGTACACGTTCAACACTTTCGATGGGAGTAGGCTTATGAAATGTTCACCCAATGATTTTTCTTGTTTCCCTTGAAATTTGAACAAACCATGACATCATTGCTGACGAAGATGGCGTGCTCGACTGCACCCTGTCGAGATGCTTGATATGACTAGTCATTTTGTGGGCCCGTCTCATGATGACGAGCGGTGGCATGTACCACATTGTTTGATTTGACTCCCACAACCGCGCGAGAAACGAAACCATCGGCGCGGTGCAGTAACTTCCTCGTTTTCCGTGGCTTGTGGAGTTACTGCAGTAACTTCCGCTATTTCTGGTCACGTGGTGCCCTAGATCTGCTCCGTGTGAACCGTTGCTTGAAATCGGACGGTGCTCTGATGCATGTAAAATGCATACATGAACTTTATCCTTTATCTTTACTATTAAATGGGAGTTGGTCGTTTGACACTCAACGCAATTTGATGGTCGTCATTGGAAGCATCATGTCCGTCCAATCTAATCGCACAGTCTTCGCTTCGCCCAATCTAATTAGGAAACAATCAAGCGCGGTATCAATCAATTCGGCAGACATTAAAATACTTGGCATATATCTTTACTATTATATGCTCTTGACCATCCAATCGCTAAACAATCAACACCGTACCACAGGTCTGACATATAAGGAAGTAAACCACCGGACCTGACAGATAAGGAAGTAAACAGAATAGGAAATTTAATTACGGGTTGCCATAATCAAGGAAAGCAATCGTCACAATCACGCAGATGCCACACTACATGGACGAACCTGTCTCGATCAGGACGAAATTAACCCACGGTTCAAGACATATATGTGCATCGACATCTTCTCTCCCAGCTCCTCGTCGCCAGCCACACCGCGCTATGCCATCGGCGATCCCCTGCGCTGCCGCTACGGGCCATGAGCTGTCCTTCCACTGTGTCGCCTCCGGCATCCTGCTCGTCGGCCACAACCCGGACAAACTCGCTGCCGTCTCCGAGAAGAGATCAGGGCCAAGGATCCTAGACCGACGTCCGCACTTCCGTGCTTGACTTCCCAATGAGGGGCTTGCCGTCGGGCTGGAGGCGCTTAGGAGAGCATCCGAGGACTCGATGGCGGCTTGCTCGTCAGCACGACGAGGTGGCCGATGTGCCTGATCCGGGTCACACACGCGCCGGGCATAGTCGACAGGAAGTGCAGCGCCATCGTCAGCGTCGTCTCAGGTGCATGCATACCATCATTTGAAGAATATAATCCATGATGATACAAGTATATATATCATATGTGTGGAGCGGAATGTATTGCTCTGAATGTGTACGCAACCCTGGAGGATTTGGCCTCACGATATAAGTATATGGAACCGATGGATCTTCTGAAATTAGTGTGCGTTTTTTCTGGAAACCAAATGTGTATATGAAGCAATTGTTTGGTTCCTACAAACCTGGACTTCAGCTGTAGAAAATGTCAAAAGATGTCTAATCTAAATAACGGCATGGATGGAGAATTTATCTACTCAAGTATAGTGCAATATGTTCTTTTTTTGCGAAGATACTGCAATACGTTCCTATCGTTTTTTATCTGTCAAAGATAAATGTATTTTAAATTTAGTTGTGTGCTTCAACCCTTACAAATGCGAGTATCAATAGTTGATTTCTATGCTTATGTAGGATGCGGAAGCACAAATATAATCAAATGAAGCTAACCAGTAACATGTTGAAGTCCCTGAAGGTTTGGTACATGAATATTAAGGATTAGATTAATTAGATGCTGAAACCTTGTTTTTTTTTTTGAACACTGAAACCTTGTAGAATAACCTCCAAATTACATAATATCTACTGCCTTTACACCCATTCAAACATATGTTTCTATGGCCTAACACCATCATATTTGTTTTTTAATCTTTTTATATATACTTCATTAGTATTAATATTCATGTGTATATTCTCTTGCTAAACATGTAATTTATATCGTCTTAGACAACTCAAATATCATACTCTCAGAATATTCTTGCGTAAATACATCAAGTTTTCCATCACTTGTTTTTACCAGTAAGCTTTCAGTTGGACATTAATCAGTTTTTTTTTGGGTAAGCAGCCTCCTCGACAAGGAACCGACAGACTCATGGTAGTCGCTCCAGGGGTGTTTAAAATAGCTCGAGGTTGGGCGTCGACAATTCTACGTCTCTAAGAGTGGTGTTTAAAGCTTTTTTCTAGGCCTCGCTTTTTACCTTCACCATTAGCATCTCTCTGGAAGGGATCCTATGGCTATGTCCTGCAAGAAGGTGGGGTCTGGTGGTTTTTGGCACTCTTCCTAGGCATAGCTAACTTGAATAGGACTGGATCTTGAATTTGTGTCATTCTAGAAGTTAGCTTGATATGTGTTGGGAAGGTTACTAACAGGGTTTTGTGATAGAAAACTGCAAGTTGTGGTCCTTGTAGAACATCCATGGCCAAGATACCGTGTTGAGAAAAATTGGTGGGATGTTCAGCATTTTTTCATCTTTCTTTTGTGCTAATGTATTTCGTGGAGGACACAACTTCCAAAATATTTTAGGAATTTCTTTATACTTTGTTCTTCTATTGTTATTTATCTTTCTCCTCAATGATCTATTCTGTTGTGTTGTAATCCTTCCATTTCTCAATAAATTGATCTTTAATTCAGTTGTTGTATTTTCATGTTGCATGTGTATCTGTGCTATAGTGGGGGAGGAGCTAAATATATTACTTCTGGAGTTTGATTACAAATATTCAGGTGTGCGTGTTTCATTATTCAAAAATCAATGTTTTAATTTGTTGAAAAGTGCTAGCTTGCATATAGATTATTGTTTTAAAATTATTTTGACACCATAGGAGGGGTGCACATCACCATCTATCCTAAGACACTTTATCAATAAAGATCTAGCTGAATGTTTCTGATGGAGTAAAATGAATTTGTGTTGTTAGCTTTGGTAGATCATTGAGTGTTCCTTGGTCAGCGACGTCTTATTTGGAAACCCACTCATGCTTCTTTTGGTTAAGAATAATTTTCAGTATAAAATGCTTAGTTGTTAGTGTGGTTTTTTACATACTAATGAGATCTCAGTATCGCGTTGATGAAAAAAGGAAGAAAAAAGGGGAAGTGTTTTTTTCATTGCTTGGATGTGTAATCACACATAAATAATTAGAGACCATTGGTATCTGGTTGGACGGAACACCCGCTTGAAATGTTCCGATGTAAAGAAGCATATGTTATTCCTCATCTTTTGTTTTGCAGAAGTATAATTAGTGTCTGGGAGTACGTGATGGTCTCGTCTCGCCAGGATGTAGTCAATTGCAGTTGCCAGTCGAAGACCCTAGATCTTTGCTTCTTCGTTTTGACCGCCAAATTTAGGTAAACTTTTACACCTGTTCCATGATCTCCATCCTTCTTCATCCATGTGTGGACTCAATTGGTGGGAAGGCTGGTCTTAAAATTTTGTCTGGCACAATTGGACGAGATGACGAATGGTAATTAAGTGGCAACCAAGCTCTGCTGCCCGGGCAACAAAAGCAATACCGAAATGGCCGGATACTGTATAAAGAGTGAAAATGTAGAAAATGACTCTTTTTTTAAACTTCAACACAAAATAGATTCAATTTGAAAAGGATTCCAGAAATAGCCTCTTTGCATAACACCCCAAAGCTAAGGCACCATGCTACATAGCATGACACCCCGAGCAGGACGCCATGATATATAGCATGACTAATAGGATGAGGTCACGGTCGTGCCATACATCATGGCGCCCTAGGCCATCACTGGCATGTTAACTAGCATGACACCTCTGCTGTTGGCTTCATGAAAAGAGGCCATTTTTAGAAATATTTTTAGATCCAGTTCACTTTGGGATGAAGTTTTCACGTACAAAGATATGTTAACATAAGGAGAGGAATTGGAGTATGTGCAATGGTTATATAAGAGGAAGGGAGCAAACCATTTGATTTATGTTGACCCTGAGGAAGGGTGCACGGTGATTGTAAGAGGGGTGGAAGTCGAAAATAATTCACACAATTTCTATTATAATTTTGCTTATCTTTCTAAAAAGATTATACTCCGTAGCAACGCACGGGCATTCAACTAGTCATATTAAATTTTCACATATTTACAACATATTACTACAACAAGTAAGCCTGTTGATGACCCATCATGCTGAGAGCTCCCGCGCAACCCAATATGGGCCGTCGGATCATGGTTGAAAAGGTTCCTTAGCCGTCTATTTGGGTTGACCTGATCCTTCTCTTTTACTTTAGTTACTTTCATTCTTTGGCTGCCAGTGGTGCCGGCCTGGCACTTGGGCGTGTAAAACCTGAAGTGTAGATATGGACCCGGTGAAAAATTATCTTAATGTTCTCTCCGTTGTCCAATCCCATCATCCTCATCCTCTTCTGATTTGGAGTCTCTCCCGAGCTCCCTGCTCTCCGGTAAGGGTTTGTGGCCGCGGCAATCGCCAGCATCGCCTCCCCCCTTTAATATTTTCTCCTTCGGCGGCGCCCACCCTAGGAACAAGCTCGCCAGATAGACTCGCCCGGCCCTTTTCCCCTACGCAGGGGAGGCGCACATCGCGGGTGGCTCGCCGGCGGTGTCATCGACCAGCGAACAGAGGGAGGCAACATCCGGCGCGCGGCCACGAGGCAGGAGCGCTCACGCGCGGACGACCTGAATATCGAGTCCGCGGCGGCGGTGGCGGCGCTTGCCAGCGGTAGCCAGTCGGAGGAGACGGGCGCGGTGGGTAGCGGGGGACGCAGAGCCGGTAGCTGCTTGCGGCCGCATGTGGTCGGCGCGGCGACGGTGAGTTAAACGCAGCACAGTTGGCGTGTCGCGGCTCTGCATGAGGTGGTCGGGGCCAGCACCCAGCAGAGCTTGCGGCTGCTCGGGTGCGACGGCGCACGCGAGGCTGCACAGCGTATCGATGCCCAGACGCGGATAACTGGTGTGGCATGCATCTCACGTGGCGGCCTGCTTGGTGCAGCAAAGAGAAGCGACGGAGGTAAGAAGTTGAGCAGGCATGCTGTGTTTAATACTACAGCAAGGAGATCAGCATGTCCAGCAGCCGGGTGCACATGGTGTGGCGAACGGCAGCATCACCTGATGGTGAGCAGAAGCTATCGAGTTCTAATCGTTAGGTACGAATTTGTTGATGTCTAGGCCCGAAAATCAGGCTGACTGTAACTCTGCTTCCCCCATGTCCATTGATGTTTCATCTGCATTGTTTTATATTGGTATCTTGGGAGTGCACTCTGAATTCAAAGTATGCTATGCTAGCTATCTACATATGCGACAACAATGAAATGCGTATTGCCAGAAGTATTATTGATGCATAGTGTTATTTTGCAGGCTTTGCTATCAGCTCTGTTCTTGCCAAGGGATCTCTGGTCATGATTCATTGGACCATAGGTAATACTGAGATGAAGGACCATATAAATTTTCAACATGGGCAAACGTTATTCGAGTATAACTTTTTTCTGCTTTGTTTTATGCTTATGTTTTATGATTTATGCTCCTGTGATGTATGATATATATGTGTAGTTGTGGGACTAGATTTGCAAATATCCGCAAAACAATTATGACCTAATAAAAGTATCCTCTATTTATTTAGTTTTCACTATGATGATTTTCCATGTTCATTATTTCATTTTACAATGCACGGATGCTGTTCATTATTTTACTTCGTCTGTTATTTTCATAGGCACACTTAACATCTTCTAAGTTTAGAAATTTATACTGTAATAATAATATCTCAGATTTCCCTCCTTGAATTTCTTTGTGTATTATATCTCGCTAGATCGATCCTCTTCGAATTTCTTAGTGTAATTTTTGTCCTCCGATTTACTGAATGTAATCAAGGATTTTTTTTAACACCAAGAAGCAATAATTATGTTTCGTACACATCAATGATTTATTTTGCACATATGTTGTATGTCATCCGGATAAAAAAATTATGTTGGCATTTACATTAAAATTAACAAACACAAAAGTTTCTCCCATTGAAACTATAATAAGCATCTGCTCTGTTTTCATCTCGCCTTGTCAAATTTCACAAACTAATATACATCTGGAGACTGAGAGGCTCATATCTGAGAAAACAGTGCCATTCATGTAGTAAGAGCGCAAAATTATAAGTACTGTAATCAAGAGCAAATTGAAATAATATATACATTTTTTGTCCCTATGAAATACAGTGCATACTGTCAAATGTTTTGATATTCAAATATATTTTGAAAGGGATTTTGTGCTATTCGAAAATTTTGAAAAATAATTTTCACATGAGAAATTTATTGATTTCCTTAAATACCCACGCGTTCCTGAGCACGGTGCAACGCTCGGCGCCCCACACGGTGCTACGTGAGTGTGGAAGCGTGCGCAGCCATCTGGGCACTAGCGCAGCAAAATCTACATGTCACCTAGCTTGCCGGAGCGCCACGGCGTGCGTGGCCAGCAGGGCACTAGCGCACACAACGAGCACCTGACCATCAGGTGTATCGACTAGAAGCATATGGACATTTGCAAAGGTGTTGGTTTGGTAGATTTTCGCAAGATTAGTTCTATTAGTAGAATCGTCATGCAACAACTGAATTTAAACTTGAACATGGATTCAATGGGGGCAGGGCCTGTATGTACTAAAACATTATTCCATTTAGTCATAGTCAATGGATCGTTATTTGGCAGTAGCATATGAGGTTTGAGAGAGCGTAATTTTCTGAAAAATAAGCAAAAATTGAAATTATCACCGGAACGGAGTGAACATTTATCATGGGAGTTAACTTTCCTTTGATGCAATGTTGAGGGTTACCACTTCAATCATATAATTGCTCTATGCAGAAGGTTCATGTGCAATAACAAAATTTGGTGATACACTTTATTAGTAAACCACTTCCATTATAATGGTATGATTCATTTGATAGTTTGTATCGCCTCAAGAAAAAGTTCAGTAGTGTACTCCTAGCATACAATTGGAGAAATTTAAATCTGAAAGCTTCAGGAAATAATATAACGATGTACTTCTTTTAGTGAATTTGCATACCGGTCCAATCATCACACAAGCATTACTAGGATAAATGCTTAATTTATTTTGAATTTTTCTATTTGCCGAGAAACAAGGGAAGTGAGAAAAAGGTACTTTCATAGTAGATTGATTTTTTATATAGTTTTAGCTAAAGAGAAAAGCATTGCAGCATGTAGTATCTACAATAAGCTGTGCTATTTTTCTGATTATATCAAGGGAGAATACAAGTGCACTATTATCATTGCTAATTGATTGATTTAATGTTTTGATACACTTCTCTGTTTTTGGTGCAAATAACTACTAACTTAGCACATAGTTCTCTTTCCTCGATACATGTTCTTTATGTATTTCTCTCTTCACTCTATCAAAGAATCTGTTGCTCCGGCTGTGCAATGATCAACCAAATGTTCCCACATCTTAAGATCAGCCCAGTGTTCTGACATCTTAAGAAAGCATTACCAGTAGAGATATTGCAATAGGGAGGGTGGATGGCACGTTTGTCCCTTCAAACAAGGGTCTGGTTGCATCGAGTACCATGGGAAGTATTGATAGGGGGTCATACGGGATGTTGCACTGCAGGCCTCTGGTTTTCCATCTACGTCAAGTATATGGGAGATCATATCGTGGCAAGTATCGTGTATATCCTTATTAGACATGAATTGCAATGAGAATTTACATATCATGGAAGTATTCATGCTTCGTGGAGTTTGGGTTTCATAGATTTATAGGATATATCATAGATACTTCTACGGTGCTACCTTTATTGTGTTTCTTCACCCTTCCTTTCCCTGCAATGCTTAGTTTCTCTTGTGGCCATGATTTTTTTTTGCTTTTAGTGCTATTTTAGTTCAAAGCTTTCTTTAAAGCATTTTTATGAGTTTGAAAGGGTGTTGAACTCACAGTACCATATAGAATCAGTCAATCGATGCCTTGGTTGGTGCTTCATGAGTGTTGTACTTTTCATGTACATCGGCGGGTTTGTTAACTAGAACTCATTTATATGTATCGCAGTGAAACATGATGATTTAAATCAACTTATTTTTATCTTTAAATGTTGAATGGAGTTCTTAGTATGCATCTCCCATTGAGTACACAAAAGGAAGCCATGTACTCCCTCCGGTCCCTTTTAATTGACTCGAATTTTGTACAACTTTATGCTAAATCAGAGTCAATGAAATAGGACCTGAGGGAGTAGTAGGTTTAGCTAGAAACTAAACACATCTAACTGTTTGTGTTTTTGTTCTACCGTGTTCTAAAAATAATTCCTGATAGTTTTCGAAGGACATGGCTGATAAGATTCCTTACAAGCAACCAGAGGGTTTGAATATTACTGTAGCAAGTGATCCATCTCTTAGTATTCGTTGTTTGTCTCGAACTGATTATTTTCTTTTGTTTTCACAAATTAGTGATATGCAAGAGAAGTATAATCCCGAGCTTCAACATTTTCTCAGTTGGCAAAAAGATGAAGCCGCAGAGGTAAATGTAAATTTCATGTTTAGTCATCATCATTTCGAGATCTTATTTATGTTCTAAGATCAGTTTCCTATACTATGATAAAAAATAGCTAGACCTTAGAAGTAAGTGAGTAATACTGGACAAAAGAGAAATTAAGTTGGTCGTATTATGACTTGAAGGAGAGAAAAAATTAGCTTGAGCAGAAAACATGAGTTCAGTCTTATGGCCCATTTTCCATTCATGCAAAAGCATTTTATGTTAGTTTGAATAGTATTTTAACACGTTGTTGTGCATAAGAGAATAATTTTTAGCACTTCAAGGTTGTTTCAAGATCGGAAGTGGAAAATATAGACGTGATAATGATGCATGTTGGTCAGTGATTAACTTGCTTTAGTGTTCAATATCCTCTCCAGTACCTGCTATGCATCCATTGACCTATGTGAATCTTGAGTTGATCTCCGTTATATATGTAATAATATGTAATTCTGCAATATACTTGAACAATAAGCCTATGCTCGGTGGATTCATGTGTGTTATGTACTCTCTTTGTGTAGTATTTCAAAGATATACTAGAGATAAAGAAGATTTTGGCTTTGAAGTTAAAGATGTCGCACATTGGAGCTTTTCAAAATGTTGTGCTCCTACTAAAAAGAGAGCACATATTCCGTATTAGGTTTGGGTCATGTATCATATCACTCTGTATAGCAAACTGCCGCAGTGTTGAATATGCATGATCTACCTGTGGTTTCTACACTCACTGAATAACTTTAATCTGATTGGATTTCTCTAACTAATGATGATCTTGGATATGTACAAATGAAGATGGATTGTCATGTGACTGAAGAGGGTCCTCTTAGGTCTGCTGCAGAAGCCTTCCCTCTGAGGATACAGAGATGGGATGAATGATTTTGGCCAACGTCGACCCTTTTGTGTCGAGTTGTTTATTTCCTGTATGAAAGCAATTAAAACTTGAGTATCCAGGTTTGGAAAATACATATTGATGTGATATGACGATCTTTGTGCACCATGGCATTTTTAAAACTATGTATATTGTATTGTAGTTTTCAGAGGAAAGTAAATGAAACTATTGTAGTTCAACATCACAAGATCTTGATCAAGATCATCTTTTGTTATAATGCCTTGCTCCTATGCAGTATGAAGAACCTTCTTAGGAAATCAAATATTTCTATTCTGTACTGGTTTCTTTTTTCCTAGACATAAGTGCTTCATATCTTACTTTACCTGATATGACCCACATCTTTACACTGCGGTGTATATTGTTTCTCTCAAAACAGATGGCATAATTTTCTTTAGTGATTTTATTCTACATGCAATATTTGTGCCCCCCAGAAAAGACATTATAAGCCTGACAGAGGGGGAAATTTCACGAAAAATAACTCATCATTTGCAGTGTCGCATGTTCTACCGTAGGTCCATGTGTTGTGTTAACACCTATAGACGTGTGTACTGATTTTTGGAGTATTTAATGTGCCCCTGGTCTACAAGTATGCATTATGCACATAAAGAGATAAAGAGATGAACTGACAATCTAAACGGGTGCTACCACATTGGTCAAGCTATGATAGAACGAATTTTGCTACCACAGCGGCCATGCTATGATAGAACGAATTGCAGGCGGCGCGGCGAAGCGCGCTTCTTCATCTAGTATAATGATAATACCATATTTTACATTGATTTATGGGGATTCCCATCACGAGTGCCACACAGGCGAGCCAGTTAGCCGTATGGCAGACAAATACAACTTGATAAGAGGGGAAACCAACCATCACCCAAGGTCATGGTTCAGGTAGGAGGAGGCACACGCGGCCCGGGTTTGCCTGGCTCCGTTTGCCGCCTGATACACATGAGTCGCAACATTGTCACGACTCCACGCGCCAGAGGCGACCCGGCACATGAGCAGACCAAACGCGAGCCAAACACATAGTAGGGTGCAGAGGATCCGGGTCGTCAAAATCTTACATGCCGCGCCCACAGAAAATGACTTTGGGCTTAAAATTGGAGAAAAATCGAGTGCTAGATAGCATAGCATATAGTATCTGCGTGTAACTTAACCTAGTCCATGTATGAATTTGCTAAGCAGGGGCAAGACATACTCTACGCAAATAAGTGAGTACATATAGTGCCTAATCGTCCTAAGAATGTGGGAATGTACACACATCTAATGTGTCCATGATCTAACCCATGTGATTCCGCCTAGTTCACACTAAGCGTACTATTTGTGGAAGGTTAAAGTACCTTTGAAGATTCGGATATTTATGTGGTTTCTTAGTAATAAGGTTTTGTTAACTAAAGACAATTTAGCTAAACGGAATTGGCATGGTTGCATGAAATGTGTTTTTTGTGGTGCACAAGAAACCGTTGAACATCTATTCATTGACTGTCCTTTAGCTAAATTGCTTTGGCGTACGGTTAATTTCACTTTTGATCTTCCACCTCCAACCAATATTACAAATATGTTTGGTAATTGGTTAAATGGAGTAGATAGACAATCTAAAGCTTTTATCAGTGTTGGGGTTTCCGCTTTATGTTGGTCTATTTGGAGGGCAAGAAATGATATTATCTTTAACAAAAAACAATCTTTTCATTATTTGCAGGTTATTCACATGATGGCTCACTGGGTTCAACTATGGGCTCTCCTTTCGCCGGAGGGTTTACGGGATGCCATGGCTACTGGATGCACACGGCTCCTGACGGTCGCTCAGGATATCTTGTGCCAGGCTGGTTAGCGTCATATTAGTAGGCTACAATGATGTGTAGTTTTACTATGCTTTTTTTATTCCGATGGTTGATTTTTGTATCAACTATAGGCGATGTTTGAGATACGTGTGATGTAAAACTTATTTACACTGGTTTCAATAAAAGGCCGTGTGCATCATCATGATGCAGAAGCCGGGGTTAAACTCCCCATTTCGAAAAAAAAAACTAAGCGTACTATGCACACACAAAACCAAGATGTAAGAAACCACACAAAACCAACGAATAAATCTATTGTAGAAAAGGAATCAACTCTAAAATTCATACATGAATAGCGTGTATTCGTGCTCATATTGTATAGATTTCGCAAAAAAGATCGTATCTACGAAATTTTAGAACAGGGCATTTACGCCTGGGAACCAAAGATTTAGAAGTCACCAACAGCGAACTCCCGCCTTCGAGTTCCCCTAACCACCCCATGGCTCTTCGTCCTTGAACTCGATGCCCTCTAACTCTCCATGTCTGTGTACTAGCAAGATACAAAGGGGTAAGAATGGGGAACGAGAACGGAGAGAGGGGGTGCATGTACCGAGATTCAAAATCACGTGCCAAGTGGACCTTCTATGTGAAAATCCGACGTGACATGATCACAAAACGCACACACTTGACCAATGGCCAGAAAACAAGGGCTAGCTGGAGCAAACTGGTTGCAATTTTTAGCATTTGGGTTATTTGGAAACAAATTTTCTTTGGTATGAAAAAATTATGATTCTTAGCATGGAATAAATTATGTTAAGAAACAAATCGTATTACCACTGGAAACAATTTCTTGTATGGAAACAGATTGCAAACAAATGGTTTGGCTCGTCAATTTAACTTGATATAATTTGGATTTGGAAGCGAGAAGTTTAAAGAGGAAGGATAACGGAGAAATACTTCTTCTCTCCATCAAATAAAATATTCATCCCCTGGCGTTGCTGAAACCAGCAGGCCCCTACTTTCCCCTCCTGTGAACGGCCGCCGCCACCGAACCCTGACCAGCCATGGCGCCGCCGCGGAAGAAGAGCTCCCATCAGTCGACTCCTACCACCATACTCGCCCTCAGCGACGACCTCCTGCGCGAGGTGCTCCTCCGCCTCCCCTCCCTCCCGACCCTCGTCCGCGCCGCTCTCGCCTGCCCCGCTTTCCTCCGCGCCGTCCGTTCGTCCCCCGCCTTCCGCCGCCGCTTCTGCGACCTCCACTCGCCCACCATCCTCGGCGCATTCCTCGTCGACGACGAGCTCACCACGCCCACCTTCGCGCCCGTGCGCCTCCGCGGCCGCCGCTCCGACCCGGACCACGCCGCCGCCCTTCGCGGCCTTGATGTCTTCCTTACCCGTCTCCCCGATGCTATCGGTGTCAAAAAGGACGACGTCGAGGACGCCGAAGACGAAGACGAAGATGTCCAAGATGAGGAAGATGACGACGAAGACGAAGGGTGGTCAATGTTGGGGTGCCGCGATGGGTATGTCCTTCTCGTCACGCCGCGATGGAACACCAAGAAGGTGGCCGTCTACGATCCCCTCACAGGGGCCCTGCATCTCTTCCCCGGCCCGCCCCATGAGGTGTTCAGCGCAGACCCCGAATACACTGAAGCTGAGTTCCATGTGATCCCCTCCGAAGCCGAAGAACGGTCGTTCCGCGTGCTCTGCGTCCCCAAGGAACACGGGGGGAAGCAGATCGCCGTCTTGTCACCGGACACCATGGAGTGGCAGATTGCCCCAACTCTGTGGAGCCTCCAGGATGTTGCTGGCAATGTAGAGCTAGTGAGGAACGGGCTTGTTTACTGGGCATCTTCAGGCCAAGACAACGACCACTATATTCCTGTGCTGGACACTGCAACAATGCAGTTCTCTCAAACTGGCATGCCGCCGACTGGGCCTTCCGGTGTCTTAGGTGAGACCAAGGATGGGAAGCTCTGTTTGGCTCATGCACATAACCGTAACCTTGAGCTTAAGGTTTGGGTCCTAAGGGCTGGTCGTGACGGCGTCGATGAATGGAGGAAGAACAGGACATTGCAGATGGTGGATGCGATGGATAAGCTCGCTCTCAACATTATAGACGAGTGTCCTTCGCTGAATGTCGTGGCTATTGTGGGTGGCATTGTGTATCTGACTATTCACCAGAACGAGCCTCCTAACTGGCTCCTATCCTTCTGCATTGAAACAAGGGAGTGGCAGAAGCTCTGCCAGATAACTAGCTCCCAGTTCTGCTATCCCTACATCATGGCGTGGCCTCCCTCTTTGGTGCGCAGTAAGGTGACCTCTTTGGCTCCAACTCTCATAAGTTGTTAATGTGTTCTCTGTATATTATCTTTCGTTAATTCATGATAACATCTTGTCATGGCTCTATAGATTGAGTCTTGGTTAGATTTATTAACTATTGAATAAATCATTGCAAGTTACTCATGTATGTTATATATCATTGAATGGCGTCTACCAGGCTCGAGCAGATTAGTAGTCCATATACTCTCACAATAAATAAATGACTGGCACCAAAGTTTGGCAGGAAATACCAGATGCTGTCCAATGTCCTATGACACCCAAAATGTATTCTGCCAACATGGATTAGCTGAGGCTTCTTCCTTTTGCGTTTTGACTCATGGATTCCATTTTTTTTTTATTTCAAACGACTCCTGTGATATTATAGTTTATGATGGATCCAGATATTTTTTTTAATGAAACTCAATTCGATAGTTTTATTAGTTGATTGTTGAGAATAGTACGCAATGCGGTTCAATGTATGACACCTAAAATGTCAGCCAGCGTGGCTTTTGAGTTCCTTCCTTATGCATTTTGTCTTATGGATTCGTTTCTATTTCAGACCGCTAGTGATATTATATTATAGTTTGTGACAGACCAAAAATATAGTTTTTTTAATGAAATGATGTGGCTTAAGGGGAAGAAACCCTCAACAATGTTATATTGCTAGCAGATCGTATATGACGCCGCATTTGGGAACATGGAGGCTCGAGCGTGGGCAGGCGAGGACGCGTCATCCCGTCCTAGCCACCCAGGCTAAGTCTCATTTACTTTTTATTTTCTTGTAATGAAATAAAATGCATGCACTATTTGTATTTGTTGAGTGTTAGTCCGTGGAGTTGTTCTAAGACGATTTTCAGTTAGAAAGTTATTCTCTGCACCGAAATTATACGATAGTGGCAACTCTGTCAAAGGTGGTGATATAACCTGTAGACTGTGGTTCGAATGCTGAATGGTGAAAGCACTCCCAAACCTAAAAAGACAAAATGGGTAAAAAAACTAGGTTCGATTCCTAATCAAGCAAGCAGATGCAGGATCCAAAGTATTCGCCTTCGGTCCGGCTCAGACGAACCAGGGATCATCTACTGCCTATCGCTAGTCACAACGAAAGATTTCTACTTGATAGCTATATCTCGGCCCATAAAAAAGTACTTCTTTATCTAAAAAATATCAACCACCCACTATCGATGGACTTTTTGCTCTGTTTCTTGGTCAGATGATCAACATTCTGAGTAGAAATCAGCTATATATTTTTCTTTCCATCACTTATCTCAAGTATTTGTAGTTAACAAGTAAAAGGTTGCCCACCAATCTGGAGCAGTTCCGGATTTCGAAATGTATTTATGTAGTAGTCACAGTGTGAAACTGAGAACTAATACTCTTGTATGGATGCCTCAAGAAATTTGATGGCCGTGTTAATCTTTTCTTTCTTGCACAAGCAGCTTATTTAGGGTGACTGATTGCTCAACACATTTGTTTTGCAGACAACCGCCTTATCCAGTTAAAGTCTGACTGAGCCGCCCGAAGCTACGTAGCTTGAATGGTTAGAAACTGGAATGCAAGTTTACTGTAGGTGCTACAGCATGCTGGTCTTGTTGATCCACAAGGAGAATCGAACTATCTTCAGCTATAACTTGTATTTGTTTGTGGAACTTCCTTAGAACTGTCAAGCGGCAAGCAAATATGTAATGATACCATGATGTAATGGAACTACGGAGATGATGCTGAAGCTCCATACTTCCATCTATAACCGCTTAAGTGCTACCTTTTTTTTGAGCTAGCAAATTATCTCCATCAGATATTACACTAGTGCTTCTACTTTGTTTGGGATGGGTGGTTTTTGACAGGTTTGTGTGAAACTGTTGATGAACACCCCTACTTGAGTGTCATTGGAACAAGATGAGTTATCTTTGTTTTGAAGAACCGAATACCTGTACCCAAAATTGGGCAAGTATGCTGGGATATGTATCCGCAGCAAGATTCTAGCAGTAACCTGGGTAGAAATTTAGCATGGTTGAAGTTCGAGAGTTTAAGTTTGAAATGCCACTGCAAAATACGAAATGCATTGTTCTGGAGACTGACTCGCAGGCATAATGACAACTTTCACCGCTCTGAACTCGCTTCTAGCATAGGTGAGACCAAGGAGATTAGCGGGAGTTTTATTAGCTTTCCTTTTCATTTTGTTCATAGATCTACTTGCAAAGATGCTTCACATAGTAGGCAAGGGAACTCGTGGCTGAGTATCCCTCCAAACTTTATCTGCAATAACTTGCCTGTATCAGGATTGTACTAATTCTATCAGTAAATGAGTTCTTCATTGAATCGCAAAAAAAAAAATGCGAACAGTAATACAATACTTTTGGACGGGCTCGCTTGGGGTCCATTGTTGCATATTGGGCCGATTGCTTGCTTTCTTATGGGCTGATTGAAACGAAATAAAGCCGCCTCCTTTCCTCATTCCCAGTGTCGCGACATCCGACATGGCCTCTCAACAACTTCCGTCGCCGCCGCCGCCGCCGCCGCTGAAGAAGAAATCCCCGCCAGCCGCTCCCACCACCATAAGCCACCTCGGCGACGACCTCCTGCGCGAGGTATTTCTTCACCTCCCCTCCCTCCCGAGCCTCGTCCGCGCGGCTCTCGCCTGCCCCGCCTTCCTCCGCGCCGTCCGCTCGTCCCCAGCCTTCCGCCGCCGCTTCCGCGAGCTCCACCCACCACCGCTCCTCGGCGTATTCCTCGACATACACGATCCATCATCCATACCCGTATTCGTCCCCACCCGCCGCCACTCCGACCGGGACCACGCCGCCGCCATCCGCGGCGCAGACGTCTTCTTTACCCTGCTCCCCGAAGACGATAATGACGTCGACCCCCAATGGTCAATGGAGTACCTCTCAAATCGAGCCGCCGCTGCATACCGAAGGGCAAGATGAATTTATGCCTGGCGAGACTAAAGATGGGAAGCTCTGTCTGGTTTGCGCAGTTAAACTCATGCTTGTTGTCTGGGCCTGGAGACCTGACAACAGTGGTGAGGACAAATGGGTGCTGGATAAGACATTTTCGCTGCAGGATGATATGGATAACATCTCCCGGTATTGTCTGGATGATGATGTTTCGCTCAATGTTGTGGCGATTATTGGTGGCTTTGTTTATTTCTACACCTTCTGTGAGTGGCGTCCAAATTCTTGTCACTTCATGTGCCTCTGCCTGAAACAGAGGAGCTGAGTAAGCTCTGCACTGTCAGCCACTCCGATATTTCCTATCCCTATATCATGGCGTTCCCTCTTTCATTGGTATGCAATAAGGTGATCCCTCAACTCGAAGGGGCTTGACTAGGCAGAAGAAGAAATCTTGAACCAGAGAATGTTATTTCTACTATGTATGTTGTCTTCTCACTTTAGAATTAATAAACCAAGATGTCCCATTGATGTTGGGAGTGTTTAGTCATTTTTGTAAGCTCTCCATCTATCATTAATAGCTGACATGATAGTGCTTTTGTAGCTAGAAAATGGCTGAAGTTTTCTTCTATGCTTGGAAAAAGTGTTCTCTGATTGAACATATTTCCTGAATGCCAAACAGAACGGTCCCCATTTACTCTTTTAGCAAGATTTCTTAATTCTCTTGACTCCTTGTACAAATCTGTTTGATGTAGCTCTCAGTCCTTAATGTTAAGCAATGTGTTGACCCAACTATGTATTTGTAACCTTTAACTTGTGAATCAAGTTAGGCAAATATACACTTTGCAAGGTCAGTTTAGAATTGACATAAATTAAATTAAGTAGATATCATTTTGCATTACTTTTCTCAAGTATACATACTTGGTATTGCTCTATGAGGAATGCTATCGCAGCTTGAAACACACATTCTGAAATATGCTCGAGCTACTGCTGCCCCCATCAGGTTATCAGCCTGAAGGACTCCACTGCTGCCCTTGAATCACTTGGTGTATGATTGTGTTATGTTGTGTAGATTGAATTCATGTAGAATGTGTTACCGTGGGATTTCTAATTGCAGCACTAATGCCCCATTCTTTTTCAATTGCATTTTTGCAACGGTTTTCTCACCAAGCGCACTGCCTGCTCTACTAAGGGGAATTGTTTTGTACTATACCAGTTTTATCTTGGCCTAATTTCGAGAACTTGCAAAACTCATCGAATGGTCGACCATAGCGAAATGTTCTTTCAGGTCAATAGTACACATCTTACAGAAATATTTTCCGAGCGATGTAGATTATTAATAGATGGGAGTGACTATGGCTCTGCAATATGTCTGTGCTGAACACCACGACACTGCAGTTCTCTGAAATCGAGCCGTGCCTCGAAGAGCAAAGGGGAATTTATCGCTGGTGAGAGAAAGAATGGGAAGCTCTGTAAGTTTTGTGTTGTTCAACCCATGCTTGTTATCTGGGTTTGGAGAGCTGACGATGACAAGCTTAATTATGTGATTATTCAGTGTTCAGTAGTGGTAGTGGATCGTTTTGCACTGAAGATTGTGGCAATTCATTGATGGATTTGTGTACTTGTCTACTTACTGTGAGATGGATCATAGTTTACCTTGCTGGTTCCTATCTTTGTGCCTAGAATCAGCGGAGCTGAATCAACTGTCCTACCCTTCATGCTGACGGTGGCGCGTCATATCCCTACTTGATGCCATGGCCTCCTTTGTTGCTATGCAACCAGGTGAACCCTGGGCTCTTCTAAGTTACATTACTAGGACGAAGAAACTAGAACTGCATTTCTTTAACATTATCCTTACGTTTGTACTGATGTCTTGCTATGATTTTGTCGATGCATTCCTAGTTAGTAAATCCAAATATCATGTTTCAACCTTCTTGCTTCTCTTGATCATATTGCTGCATAATAAACAATGTAAAAGATAGTCTATTGTTTCTTTAGACTAAAAAAAATAAAAGGACTTGGGAATTGCATGCTATTTGTGTACTTTGTGGATACTAATGACCAGACTTGTACTGTAATGGAAGTATGATATTTGTAACCTCTGATTAGAAATTAAAAGGAGTAACTGACATTTTTTTCAGACCAAACATCACTATTGACTAGGCTCCTGATTCATATTGCAATGGAAGAAAATGAATATTATCAGGCAAGATTCCCAGATCATGTAATAATTAGAACAATTTCATCTTGCCTGCAGGTTTCTTTGATCATTGACAAAAGTATTCTCTGTGATTGACAATGTTTCCTGAATGCCAGCCAGGACGGTCCCCATTTACTCTATTACCAAGATTTTTTAAGTTCTCTTGAGTCATTGTAGTTGGAAATAAAATCAATCCTGTGGTCACCATATTCTAGCACTTCGCGTAAATCTACCATGTAGTTGCAAATCCAAATATCATGTTTCAACCTTCTTGCTTCTCTCGACCGTGTTCTGCATAAACAATGTAAAAGATAGTCGGTTGTTTCTTTAGCACTACAAAATTTGCGCTGTTCCTCTATAGGACATTTTCTTCTTTTCACACTAAATACAGATAAAGCAAACCTTAGTTGTGTGCGGTAATTAAGTACATTCACTTCCACATACCCTATATTTGGTGATACTGGGAACAGATTATACATATACTTTTTAGCTACATTCCCTAGATATTTCTCTGTGCCTCACATGGATCCAAAGTTCCACCAAACTCAAGAAGCACCTGCTCTCCTGCACAATTATGTTGATTCATATTGGTCATGACAGTGCATATGAAAAACTAGAGAAAAGCTACTTTGCTTCCATGCCCCTAAAGAAATATTCCTGACGAGATATCTAAATCGTCGAGTGAGAACTCTCCTTTTCTCATTTGCTTTTATTAGCAAGGTTTTGTAAATTATCCTGTTTTTCATGCATATATATAAAGCAATTTATAATTGAATAGCTTTCTGTTATCTGCACACAATGGTTGTGCTGTAAATGTAAAGAAACATGTTGATACTAGTACTATATCTGTACTATCCACTGTATTAGTAAATTAGGAAAAATGTACAAATCACATGATTACTAGACAATTGAGGTAGCTATTATATATATGTGATTGTAGTTTACATTGTAATATGTTGGCCAACAATTTAGACCGATTTCAGATTTGGATGTTAGGCACTTGTGAAGCCGAGAACTAATGCTCCTATATGCATGTATGCGAGAAGAAGAAAGATAAATCCCATGCTATGATTATTTTTTTCCCTAAAATCTAGATTCACCTTATTCATGTTTTCTGATTGCATTAGTATATGTTTTGCAGCCAACCAACCAGCTTCTCCAGTTAAAGTTCTTGTGAGCTGCCCGAAATTGTTGAGGTGATGTCTGCTCAGTACAGTATACTATATCGTAGGTCTCCTGATGCCCTGTAAGAAAATCATCTGTTCCATTAAATACAAGTCGAAAACGTTCTTTCAAATTATGAAGCTACACCAGCTAGAAACTGGAGCAAAATCTGCAGGCTGGTGCAGCATACTAACCAGCTTATCCGGTTAAAAGTTCTCGTGAGCTGCCCAAAACTGTTGAGGTGATATATATGTGCTCAGTGAACTATATCATATCATAGGCCTCCTGATGCCCTGAAGGAAAATCATATGTTTCATTCAATACAAGTAGCAAGCGTCCTTTCAAACTTTGAATCTACACAGGGTAGAAAGCAGGAGTTGCAGGTTTGCGGCTGTATCATGTATAGTTGATCCATATGTAGAATCTCTGTCAGTGGAACTTCCTTATGAAGTGTCAGGTGGCAAGCAAATATATGTAGTTGAGGGAAGGAAATGATGGACGATCTCACTGAAGCTCCATGCTTGCATCTATTGACATCCTATCATCGTCGAACATGTTGTATAGCTGTCTAAGAAGTGTGAGAATCATTGCTCAATGTTTCACTAGTGGCATGTCGTACTGGAAGGTCATGGAAAACAACTGGGGTGATATATTAGCATTACTGGGCGCCGGCCCATATTGGCCCGTGAGATTTTTTGGGCTTCTTGCTTCTAGTAGTACTCCTAGACAGCCTTCACTCATTCCGTGTGTGTCGCCATGGCATATGAGCCGCCGCCGCCGCTGGCGAAATCCCCAGCAGCAGCTCCGACCACCATATGCGCCCTCGGCGACGACCTCCTTCGAGAGATATTCCTCCGCCTCCTCTCCCTCCCGACCCTCGCCCGCGCCACTCTCGCCTGTCCCGCCTTCCTCCGCGCCGTCCGTTCATCCCCTGCCTTTCGCCGTCGCTTCTGCGACCTCCACTCGCCCCCACTCCTCGGCCTATTCCTCGACATCTTCGACTCCGACACCCCTGCCTTCCGCCCCATCCGCCTGCGCTCCGACCCGGACCTCACCGCGGCCGTCTGTGGCGCCGATTTCCTCCTCACCCGCCTTCTCGACGACGAAGGCTCAGCCCCTGAGTGGGGAATCAAGAACTGCCATGATGGGTACGCCGTTCTCATCAGCTATAACAAAACCGATGGCTTGGCCGTCTACAACCCCCTGACGCGTGCCCTACATCTCTTCCCCACGCCGCCTGACAAGATCTGCGAAGACATGTGCATCGAGTACCATGTCCTCTCCCCGGAAGAAGACCAAGGCCCGTTTCGCGTTATCTGCGTCTGCAACGAAGACTACGGGGCACAAGCCACCGTCCTCTCATCAGAAACTAGAGAGTGGCAGATTTTCCCGTTGGTGTTCACTGCAAATATGCGGCCCGTGTTGCAGCCTTTGGATGAGAAGTACACCCCTGACAACGGAAAGCTGGTGAATGGGTCCATCTACTGGGTAGCAGAGAGTCTAGCCACGGCGTGAGTGCTCAACACGGCTACGATGCAGTTCTCTCGGGTCGATCTGCCTCACGTAGAAGGGAAAGAAGCACTTGTTGCCGGTGAGACCAGGGATGGGAAGATCTGTGTCATATGCATTGTTAAACTCAACCTTGTTGTTTGGCTCTGGGGAACGATGATGATGGTTTGGAGAGGTGGATGCTGGACAAGACGTTTCCGTTGGATGTAACAGCCCCGCATATACCGATAATAGATTTTGCTTGTTCTTTTTCGTTTATGCATCATCATGCATCATATCATTCACAAGATTTTATCAAATAAAAACTATTTCAAATAAAAACTATTTTGTTTCTTCCTCTCATATGGTTTATTTATAAACCACCTGTCGAGGGTGCTCCTCGGCAATGCCCTCCGATAGGGGCTTGGTTGATGGAATCTTGTAAGCTGACACGAGACATTGGTTTACAGACAAGCGGGGAGAGCGATTTACCCAGGTTCGGGGCCCTCGATGAGGTAAAACCTTACGTCCTGCCTGTCTGATCTTGATTATGAAAATATTGAGTTACAATGGGGTGCCGAAGGGTTCGGCTGAAATCTCGTCGAGAGGCTAAGTGCTGCGGCGACCTAGCTCTAGACTTTTGGTGGCTAAGATTGCTAAGATTATACTTGTCCCTCGGCAGCCCCTCTCCTGGCCTTTATAGAGGAGGCCAGGTCTCAAGAGATCTAACCGAGTACGACTAGATTTACAGTAATTTTATCTCTAAACTTTCCTTGTTCGGCTCCTCCCTTGTCTTGTCCGCCAAGGAATCTTCCGCTGCGCCATCCAAGTGGCCTATCTTGTCATCGAATACCTTCATGGGCCTCCAGCTAGATCGTGTAGGGTAGGGCAATGTCGGTTACCCGAAGGGTAATGCCCACGTCACCACCTCTATGTCTTCTCCTTGAACAAAACCTTAACACCAAAACTATCTAACAAATAAAGTTATTTTAAATGCTTTCAAAATAAAACTTTGTTTGTTTTGCTCTGTTTTCAAAAGATGTATCAAACCAGTTTTTAAAAACAAAATGGGAAAAAAAAATTTAAAACAAAACCCTAACACTCTCCCTGGCCCGCTCTTTTCCTCTCCAGCCCAGCCCACCTCCCTCTTTTCTTCCCTCCACCGCACCAGGCCACTTTGGCCTTTTTCTTCTGCGACCCCACTTAGCCCAGCTCGCTGAATAGGTACCACCTCCTCGTTGTCGTCTTTCCCCTCACGCAGGAGGCGTGACCCCCCTGTGCACGTCACCATCGACATGGCCTAGACAACGCAGCGCACCCACCGCGCCACCTGCTCCCCCTCTTTCCCTTTTAATCCCCTCCAAACCCTAGCCTCTCCTCCATCCTCCCCTCGCGCCGCCACCTCTATTGCCCCATTCTTCTTCCTCCGCAAGAAAAACGGGAGAGGGTATTTCCCCATAGCACCGTCACTTCTTCTCCGGCGCCCCACCATCTTCGGCATCACCTCGACAAGCCACCGCCACCAAAATCTCCGCCTTGTTCTCCTCTGCAACCTCGTCGAAGGAATCGACTCAAAGCGCCCTAAATCGTCGCCTCCGACCTCGTTACTTTCTCTGACCCGGTGGATCAATTCAAAAATTCCGGTGAACCTCTTCCTCCTCCGGCCTCGACGTTTACACGTTGAGCTTCAGGGTGAGAACACGCACCCCTAGACATCCTCGCCTCCTCCCTAGCTTCCTGTTTTGTTTTTGTCACCTTGGTGACCGTCGCCGCCTCCACAGATCTTTGCTGCCGGTGATGCTCCGGCGAGGCTCCTGCCACAACACCACCTATCTCTGGTCTGCACCGTCGAGACGCGCCGAACGCCCCCACCCGTGCATCCTAGAAACCACCGAGTAGCTCGCTAGTATCCTCGCCGTCCCGCCAGTGATAACCGCCGCTTGCACATGGTGGCCACATCGTTCACCACGTCGTCTGCCACGTTGACTCCTTGGCCCCACATGTCATCCGCTGCGGCTCAGATCCATCTCGGTGAGAAAAGTCTACCAAACCAGATCCAAACGTTTTGCAAAAGGGCCCCTGCATCCTTTAATTCATGAACCTGCAGTCCATGTAGCTTCGGCTTTACATGATAACCCCCTGGATGTTATGCAAACTAACCCGCAGTCCCTTCTCCGGCTAGACTTTTCGTTCAAGTCCTTTTCTATTTAAAAATGAAATTTGTTTATCTATTTTATATAATAAAAACTATTCTGCTAATAACTTTTATTTGGCAACTCGAAATAAAATGTGTTATATATGAAAGTTGATAAGAAAAGTGCACTGAACATGAATATGCCATCCATACACATGTTTGCATCTCGCATCATGTCTTGCGTTGATAGTTACACATATCCACCTCACATATATGCGGAGTATTTCGGAATACCGACGTGGTTTTCCCCACTCTGTTTAACTTTGAAGTAGCGCACCCTTGCCATGTTATGCCATGCTAATCAACACTTAAATTTGTCGATAGAAAATGCAACTCCAACCTAATTTGTTTGTCCGGGGTTCCGACTCCGATTAATATGGATAAGTTGCATCACATCATCTTTGTCATGTCATGCATACCATCTTGATCATGCCGATTCTTCTTCCGTAGTAGTAAGTGTTGCATCTGTTGTTTGTTGTAGCACTTTGCTTCTTCATGGATAGGACGATGAGTTGATGCGAGCTACGACAAGTTCTCCGGATTTTCTTTGACAACCTTTAACATGCAAGCATTTCCTAAACTCATGTCTCTGCAGGAGTCGCTCACCTATTTTATTTTGACTTCTCTCTTATGCTATCCTTGAGTTGTGTTTTTGTCACGTGTCCTACCCACTTGTTACCTGAAGTAGCCCATATTGCCTCCACCACCCTCCTACAGCTGTTGTTTGTTTATCGGTTCTGCCTTGCGAGTCGTAGTGCATGCTAGTGCCGTTATATCTCGTTTCGCTATCGTTATCTTGTCGGGTTATCTATTGGGGAATCATGACACATGGTTTATGGATATATTTGTTGGAGATACTCATGCTTTTCTTAATGTTAACAACTAAAATTGTAAGCAGAGGCATCTGTGAGCCCCTTTGCGAGAGCATCGAAATTTTGACTCGCTAATGTCCCCTAGGACCCGAGTTCTTGTTATCTGTTCGAGATTGAGCGCTCTACCCGTACGTGGGGGAGTGGGACCCCCATAACCCACTACCTTTCCTCGAGTCTATTTATTGGGATCCACAACGTTGGTTTTATTTGCTCATATGCACGATATGCACGATTTACTTTCTGTTGCTTTCGGGTGTTTATATTCTGTATTGTACATCATCTCGCGGCAGGTTTAGCGAAAGCAGGTTGTTCATGCAAGCATAGCCCTCCTCGCAAACCTCTGGGTCCGTATCGGAGTACGGCCGAACTTCGTCACGGGTAGCTTAGTTGGGTGGCTTCCATTAAACTTTCTCTTGCATTGGGAACTGTGGGCTATTTTATGGTTCTAGTCAATATCTACCTACCAGCTGTGGCTACTATCATAATTTTAGATAAGATATACCTCAATTCACATACTTTCTCTTCATGATTATCCTATATCAGCTGCGGTCTTATTATACCAATGCGACTTCACTTGTCTATTTTCCTTCTTCTAGGGTTTGTTTTGCAAGATAACCACTTGTTGACACTATGAAAATAGTATTGTAAGTGACTTCACTTGTATTCCCTTCTTCCATAATGAATACGGCTCTACTTCTTCTGCTCCATATTCACTATTTTCTCACTTTCATGATACTTCCATATTGAAGTACTCCTTGATTAAGGATAAAAGTGAGTTTGATTGGGTCCTTCCTTTAGAGTATTGTGGTTGCTTCCCACAATTTGACTTCTTTCTTCCAGTGAACCTTCATCTTGTCTTCCAAAATCTTCATAATTCGTCACTTCCTCACACGAATACCTTTGCTCTCTAGACCTATAACATCAAGTAAGAGCTTGATATTGCAACATGCATTTGCATATCAAAGTCAAACTTCATGTATGGATCTAGTCAATCAATGAAAATCCAATAAAGTCCAAGAAAATCCAGCTTTGTGCTTATAATACACATCCTTATATGCCTGAATATAATAGTTGGGTAAGACATCCCTAAACATCAGGATCAGATGTGTAGTATATGACACCACATAAGATACATTTAGGTTGTGATACTTAGCATGAATACGTGAATTTCTACTATTTGTCTCAACATTTATCTTAATTGCAGATTTGCAATGAGACAATTTGAAACAAAATGGCCTGGGATAGTTGAAGTTAACCTAGTTTTCTTTGGAAGTACTAACAAAGTAGTATACCATATATATGTGCTATTGAGGACTACTTCCTATAATACAATTAGTTCTAACATGTCTACTCTAAACACATGATTGTTTAGAATATACCACCTATAACTCTAGGATTTCTCTATGTGATATGCTCTAAATAAGCCTTCTTTAAACTAAGGACTATGGTTATAGCATACTTGACATAGTTTCCAGGATTTTAAGGCCTAATCTTTCGAACTATTCCTTAAATCCTACTCCTCATCGTACTTCTGTTCACTCACTTATGATGTTCTACTCCATCACATCATGATTCTCAAGTGAATCATATATGATTACCTAGTTTATTATTGAAAGCAGACTCATGTAATTCCTATCACTCTTCCTTACCTCCCATGATTGACTCATCATAGGTATAAATACTACCTCATATTACTTATCTACATTACTTAACATCAGTCATTTGACATTTTAAACGACTCTTACTTAACCATAACTTGCGTTGGTATACTTCTTCCAATAGGATATCTTCCTTGTGGTTGTATCCTCTCTTTGGACTACCATGCATTGTATACCAACTGTGGTCTACTACCACAAATTATCTTAAGCTCCAAGGGTGTTCTAGTTATTTGGAATGCAGCAAGATAACTAATCAACTGTACTCAAGATAACTAGATAAGAAAGATTGACTCAAGTGTGTCAGGATTATTCTCAAGTGAATACCCATCTCAAGTCATAAGAATAAATGATTTAGCTAAGACCACTTCCTATAGACACTACCAAACCTATAGGTCTCCTTTAAAGGGTTTTAATCCTATGGTCAAAGCATTTGCTCTGATACCAGCTGTGGTGACCCAGCGTACCACGCATGGTGTAGTACACAATTCGTTGACATAACACAAGTGAAACACCGTTCCACTCATATTACATCCCTCAGAGTGGTACAACAAACATATGCGAGTCCAAGGTATGTCTATAGAAGGATACATAAGCTGTTTACAGAAGATCAACACAGCCTCCTACTTTACAGTGAGGTAAAACTTCAAATAAAGCTCCAGAAGAACGACTCATAGTCTAACTTATTGCTAACACTAGCTTAAAAGCTACTTGGCTTGCTATAGAAATCTAGCTACTTAGGTGCTAGGATTAGGGAAAGGTTACCTTCTATTACTAGTCTAAGTTTCCACTCTAGCTGATGCAGAAGTTGACTCCATTGACTTCTTTGATTGTATTCTTCATCTTGTAGCAGTTGACATCTTTGTCTTCGAGTTCCACTGCAGTTCCTCCTCCGGTGACTCCATAGCTAAGCAGGGGATTTAAGAGTGGGATGAGTACGAGCGTACTCAACAAGTTCATATTAGGAAATAGATGTATCATGCACAAGCTACAGCCATAGACCAGAAAGTCGTAGGCGAATGCAAGTTTTCATAAACATTTCTTCAAAAGGTTTATTTTATTCTGAAAACTATGCCCGTCAGTCTTCACAGGTTGACTAGAACTTCATGGAGTTCCTTTCCTGCCGCGTTCGCAGTTCCCTTCCCGGAACAGGAGTGACAGCCACAATTTTGATACCCTCTGCAGAGGTGCGTTACTTTTCCCATAAGAGATATTATCCTTGTTGCCAACCGGGCACGTGATTCCGTCCACACTTCCTTGGTGTGGGGCCCAATATAAGATCCAAGCCAATCACTGCCTTCTCCGCGACCCTGCAAACCCACCATTTTGTCCATCCGTACACCCCGGTAGACATCTCCCGATCATACGGCTTTACCCCCGGTGTACTATGGACAATCCTTCATAGACGATAGAGCCTCTCATCCACACGTCCGTATGGGGATTTTAAAGGATTTCCCAACCTACGGCAGTGTTCTCCCAACACCCCGCCAGGCTCTATCAAGTCCGTTGGCGTGGAGGAGGGAAAAGATACATCTGACTTCCCCAGAGCCATTATAGATCTTATGGTTAACACGATATGTACGGCGCTAGAATCACTGGACGGCATTGGTACTTAGTCCTAGATGAATAATACCCGTGCAATGGAACCTCCACCATATCAACACATACCATGGTTCCATTGCCCACCACATAGTCATATTCATAATTGTAAAATAATACTTTGCTTTGCAATGCAATAGTGATAAGTATAGTACTTTGCATATAGTTTGATAAAAATAATAAAATAACATAAGCAAGCGATGAACTTGCCTTTCTTGACTGCAAGATTATGCAGGCAAAAGCTTCGATACGTGAGAACTCCAACTGCTGAAATACCATCATCGTCTGGTAAGGACAATGTTTAAAGAACTGGCAAAGATGCTATAATGCATAGTATGAGATGCAATCGTCCCGAGCGTAACCTAACTTCGATGATTTAGGAGGTATGAGTTGTAAAGATTTCTTTAGGGTTTGTTGCACTTTTAGAATGGTTCTCAAACAAGGTTCTTATTAAGGTTTGGTTATATTAGCATCATAATCAAGTGATATAAGACATCATAATAGTCATACATATAAAGAATAGTGGTGGAACAATATATAAGGAACAATTGTCAATTTTTAAGTTCTATGATGCATGGTTGAGGATTATATGTATTATACTTCAAAAGAATAACTTTTGAAGAACATGTTGATGAAGAAGTAATAGTATTTCAAATAAGAACTATGGCTTCTATGGTTTGATTGATATTTGTACTTCAAAAGAATAACTTTTGAAGAATAGGTTAAATAAGAATATGAACTACTATATATAGGAGCTATGTAACTCTAGGGTTTACTATTGGGTTCATTTAGTTTCACTAATAGGAACTAGTTGGTTCTTAACTTGGAATGGGTTTCTATATAGCAAGTATTGGTAGGGTTATTACTAGGGTTTATTCTAAGCTTCATATCAAAGGATGGTTATCAAGATGGTTCTATAAATTAGCTATTAGGGTTTACTATGGTTTCACAATTGCTTCACTAAGTAATCTCTAATTGATTCTAAACTAGATGGTTTATTATTTCTTAAATAGGGTTTAGTTGAATAGGAGCATGTGATGTGAATTGCTACACAAGGTTGGTACTAGGGTTTAGCATTATGGTTCTACTAAATTATGATGGTTAAGGTTGATCTCAATGGTGCTAACATATTAACAAGCTAGGGTTTGCTCCTAAGTGGCACTAATTGGTTATACAAGTTTTATTTAAAGATAAAGACATGGAATGATGACTCATGTGAATTGGTTCTATGTTGGTGGATCATGAATTGTATTTGTTGGTCACATAATAAGGTTCTCTATGTAAGGTGAAATTCACATGATCACATGTGATAAGCAACTAGGGTTTTAGGGTTAAAGCATTTTCAAATGATCACATAAAATAATGGGATCCAGATTCTAACTTGTAATAAAACTAGGGTTTCTAAATTATGATCCAATTCTTAAAGTAATACTTGGTACTAGAATTAATGTTATTAAGTACTTGAAATAAAGTTATTAATAATTTTAACATGCTATTAACTTTTAGAGGTTTATGATGGGGTTCGTAGCATAGAAAACAAAAAAATTCCTACCGCAAGACGAATAAATCCAAGATCTAATCTATGGAACACCCAAGATCTAATCTACAAGATCGAAGCAACGAGATTGACAAGATACTAACCCTTGATGATTTCCAAAACCTACGAGATCAGATCTCGTTGTTGATGTAGACGATCATCCCTGCTGCAATCCGGCAGCACTTCCGTACTCGGCCGCGCGTACGGTGTCGATGAAGCCCGTCCTCTCCCCTTCCAGCGGGCAGCGGAGGTGTGGTAGATCCCCGGAATCCCAGCAGCACGACGGCGTGGTGGTGGTGGTGGAGGAGAAGCTGCAGGGCTTCGCCAAGCCGGAGCAGACTAGCGGTGGAGGAGAGAGGGGGCGGCAGACTTTGGTGTGTCACGGGGGCAATGGTGGGCTGCCCCTCTCCTCTATTTATAGAGGGAGGGGCGGCCAAGGCAGCCCCTTGGGCCCCACCAGTGCACAGAAGGAAAGGGGGATCCTGAATCATCCCCTTCCAAGTTTGCTTCCCCTTCCAAAGTTGCTCCCTCGATTTTAGGGATTTGATCTTATCCTCCGGGATTTGATCTTATCCCTAGGGGGCTGGCCGGCTGGGCCTTGAGGGCTTGGTGCCCCTGGCCCATTAGGCTAGGCTGCACTCCCTTGGCCCATGTGGTCCCTCCGGGGTGGTGGGCCCCGGTGGCCCTCTAGAACCTTCTAGAAGCTCGGTCAAACACCGAAACTTTTTCCAAACCCCGGAAAATAACTTCCCTTATATGAATCTTATTCTCCGGACCTTCCGGACCTCCTCGTGATGTCCTGGATCCCATCCGAGACTCCGAACAAATTTCGGTCTCCATCTCATATTCTGAATCTACTTATGCGACATCGAACCTTAAGCGCGTCACCCTACGGTTCGCGAACTATGCGACATGGTCGAGACTCCTCTCCGAGCAATAACCAATAGCGGGATCTGGAGATCCATAATGGCTCCCACATATTCAACGATGACTTAGTGATCGATTGAACCATTTACATACGATGCCGATTCCCTTTGTCACGCGATATTTTACTTGTCCGAGGTTCGATCATCGGTATCTCCATACCTTGTTCAACCTCGTTACCGACAAGTACTCTTTACTCGTATCGTGGTATGTGATCTCTTATGAACCATTCATATGCTTGCAAGCTAATCGATGACATCCCACCGAGAGGGCCCAGAGTATATCTATCCGTCATCAGGATGGACAAATCCCACTATTGATCCATATGCCTCAACTCACACTTTCCGAATACTTAATCCCACCTTTATTGTCACCCATTTACGCAATGACGTTTGATGTAATCAAAGTACCCTTCCGGTGTAAGTGATTTACATGATCTCATGGTCGAAGGACTAAGGCAACTATGTATCGAAAGCTTATAGCAAATTGAACTTAATGACTTGATCTTATGCTACGCTCATTTGGGTGTGTGTCCATTATATCATTCACCTAATGACATAACCTTGTTATTAATAACATCCAATGTTCATGATCACGAAACCATGATCATCCATTAATCAACAAGCTAGTTATACAAGAGGCTTACTAGGGACTCCTTGTTGTTTACATAACACACATGTATCAATGTTTCGGTTAAAACAATTATAGCATGGTATGCAAACATTATCATAAACACAAAGATATATTATAATAACCATTTTATTATTGCCTCTTGGGCATATCTCCAACAGTCTCCCACTTGCACTAGAGTCAATAATCTAGTTTACATATGTAAAGATATAACACCTTGGCCTTCTGGTGCTAATCATGTTTTGCTCACGGGAGAGGTTTTAGTCAACGGATCTGACACGCTCAGAAACGTATGTATTTTGCAATTCATTTGCGTCTCAACGCATCACTCATTTTCCAAATGAGACGGCATTAATTGTATATGCTTAGTCCTCTGGTGGAATCTTAATTCCGCGGTCTGACATAAGTCACTAATATTGTCACACACAATATAGCTTCAAAGTTCTGACACTATCGGAACTACACCAAGTTCTCAAAGAACTCTTCGACTTAACATCCTCAGTCATTGTCAAAACAATGACATACTTTGCCTTTGTTTGTAGAATCCGTCACAATATTTAGAACTCATCCAAATCTAGCATAGACTTGTTCTAGCTCATTGTGCTACCTTTTAAATAACTCTTAGCCTAATTGAGATTGAAATTTTATTTTTATATGTGACCAAACTAATATCGGTGCAACACCTTACAGCGATTTGTTTGTCATTACCCCATATAAAAACTATATTTATATATCCTTGGTTCTTCTAAAGCACTCGGGGATATTCTTACTGTTGCCCAATGATCATTACATGAATCATTCTGGTACATGCTCGTAACACTTTAGAGCACATGACTTCTGACTTTGTACATATTATTCGTGATCTAAAATCACTCATGTGTATTTACTCATCGAGTGTCAAATACACTCAAGTCTTGTTAAACCTTCACATGAAAAGAACACCTTCTTAATTGAACTACTTCAATATCTATTCTATGTACTTAAACTTAAACTTATTATGTGTTTCTATCTATCTTCATAGATCTTGACACTAAATATGTTTCAATTCATATCCTTTCATTGATGTTAATTCTCAATGAAACCTTTTAAGTCAATTATATAATTACACTATTTATAATCAACGATATGTCATCTACATAAAGTATTATAAATATGTCTCAGCGCTCCCACTTAATTTCTTGCAAATGCAAGCATCTTCATCGTTTCTGATGGAATCAAAACTCTTTGATTATTTCATCCGGTGAAGATTCCAACTCCGCGATACTCACTTCATCCAATTGAAGTTTGTATACCTATCTAGTATTCCACGGACCAGCAAAACTCTTGGTTGTATCTAGTATACATCCTTCATACACACTTCTGGTAAGGAATGTATTTCTGCCATCCTACTATCATATCTCATAAAAGAAATATGTAGCGATTACTAGAATAATCCACATAGACTATAAGCATTGCCACGGAAGATCTAATCTTATCGTAGTCAACTCTTTGAACTTTTTCGTAAACTGCTTTTCGATAAGTCGAGCTTCTTTAAGGATATTCCATCCAAGTGCATCTACTTTATAGATCCATTTACTTTCAAAAAGTATTCACCTATCTTGGATTTCATGGCGCATAGCCAATTTAACGGAGTCAGGGCCCATCATAACTTCTTTGTATGTAGTTGGTTTATCATTGTTCAAAAACAATCCTTTGTCCACAAATCATTTATTTGATTACAAAATAAACCACATCTACAAGGTTCAATAAGTACTTTGATCTCCATGACTATAACACTTTGTAGACATGGGAGCCATGATCTTCGTAGCTGCTTCCGGAACCATTTCCGATGTTGTGCTACTCTGATCATCATGCTCAGGTTCATAAACCTTATCAAGTTCTATTGTCCTCCCACTCAAATAGTTCACTAGAAACAATTTCTTTGAAATAAGTAAGAAACATTGACAAACACTTTTGTCTTTGACTTCATAGTGGAAAGAATTCCCAATCAATTTCATGGGATAATCAACAAAGACATTTATCCGATTTTGGTGTAAACTCATTTACTTATGCTATGCATACCAAAATTTATGAAAGGACCATTTAGGGTTTATACCCATGCCATAACTCGTATGGTGTCATTTCAATGGATCATGATGATGCTCTATTCTGTAAAAGCGATAGTCTCTAAAGCATAATCCACAAAAAATATAATGGCATCATTTTATATTATCTCATCATTAATCCAACAAGGTTTGGATATGTCTCTTGGATACTCTATCATCACTATGATACTCCAAGAAACGTGAGTAGTAGAACAATTTCATAATTCTCTTAGATGTTCGCTAAAACTCGTAATTCAAATATTTCCACCATGATCAAATCATAGATATTTGACTTTTCTATTACGATGATTTCCACTTCATGCTGAAATTTATTTGAATCCTTTCAAATGTTTCAAACTTCTTCCTTATCGAATATATCCACATATATACTCAATTCATTGTTAGAAGTTTTCATGAAGTAGAAGAATCTCCCACACACAACTATGCCTAGTGAACCATATACATCACCATGTATGTTTCCACTAAGTTAATTGCCCGTTCAACTCTTGGCCTATGAACGGGATTTAAGTCATTCTCTTTAGAAGAGATTTGCAAGCGCCAAATGATTCAGAAATCAAATGACTCCAAAAGTCCATTTGCATGGAGTTCCTTCATGCGTTCCTTTCTAACATGACCTAAATGGCGGTTCCACTAATAAGTGGAATTCATATCATTTGCCTTATGGCATTTTAGCGTCAGTGTTATGTATGTGTGCTTCACCATAAAGATTTATAATAACTTATCCATCGTACATGGAATCCTGTTACAATTTGAACAACTCGTTGTTTTCATTTAACCAGAACAATACAACAGTTATAAAGTTCTTTATTATAAATCTGAATGGCTAGACAGAATGCCAACGACGAACATAATAACACTTTATTTTTGTTCCAGACGTGCATTCCTGTCACATTCCTTTTCAGTCACTTAGGACATTGTATTCTTGTATTGCGTTGTTTTGTATGACACCTCATACCAACCAATATGGTACTAATACCCAAGAATTTCATTGTGTGACCAAAACAAGGAATACATTCATAACATGTATATCATCTATATACACTGAGCTAGACTTTCTAGTATTTTCTTTCTTTCTGCCAAAATATCTTTTGTAGTTTCTCTTTTAGCTTTCCTCATTCTCAGAAAACACTTCACATTCAATAACTTCTAGGTCCATTGGTCAAATACCAATAACCTTGAGGTTCTTACCTTGAAGTTGATCATCACATGACAAGCGTTCTAGATTTTACTATTAGTAACCTTTAATGTAATGAACAATTTCACTCATAATTTTATCCATCAAATCATGACGACTTTCCGAGACCATGTCTGTACATGCTAGGCTCGTAAAGTTTTAACCTTAGTATTCGCATGTGCAAATCTGTCTTGCCCGTTGTATGCACACGTAGAATCTATAACACCCGATCATCACGAGATGCTTCGACGAGTCTTAGCAACGGTGCATTCTAAGGACGATCACCTCATGGATATGCGAATATCGTTAGTGCCCAACTAGTTGGAGGATTGGGACGCCTGGCGTCTTCAACCTTCGTACATTCCCATAAAACTTATGAGTTTATGTAGTCTCACTAGATTATATTCTATCATCTTGCAATAAGGTCTTAGATATCATATATATCTCATACCTTGCTTATTTCTGAAAACAAAAATTCCAGCTCCTTACTTTTCAAACAGATTTGAACTTCAAGTTTCACGGAGACAAGATGATTTAAGGTACTAATTGAAACCATTGCTCTTTGAATCATTAATGTGAGGTTTACTAAAAGTTTGCATTAGGACTTAATCATATCTTGATTCTTTAAAAATACGGTACCAGTCCGTAAAGTTACTTGTCAGACTTAACAGTATTTCTATCTCAATTACAAGACTAGCGCATGGTAGAAAACGGATGCCAATTCTACAAATTTAATTCAAAATACTATTCAGACTATGTTCATGATAATTTGAGTTCATTTTTAATTCTTCAATTAACTAGGTGAACTCCCACTCAAAACAACATCTCTCGCATTGTCTTAGTGATTACACGAACCAAATCCACTACACCAAGTCCGATCATCACGAGAAAAGATGTAGCTTCAAAGGCGAACACTCAAAGTGTTCATCATATCATTCATATGACTCATGCTCTACCTTTCGGTATCCCGTGTTCCGAGACCATGTGTACATGCTAGGCTCGTCAAGGCAACCTTAGTATCCGCGTGTGCAAATGGCTTGCACCCGTTGTATGCACATGTAGAGTCTATCACACCCGATCATCACGAGATGCTTCGAAACGACAAGTCTTAGCAACGGTGCATACTAAGGATGAACACTTTATTATCTTGATATTTAGTGAGGGGGATCATCTTATAATGCTACCGTCGCGATCTAAGCAAGATAAGATGCATAAAGGATTAACATCACATGCAATTCATAATATGTGATATGATATGGCCTTTCTTCTTGTGCTTTTGATCTCCATCTCCAAAGCACATGATCATGATCTCCATCATCACCAGCATTGCACCAAGGTCCGTGGCGCCGCTTCATGGTTGTCCATCACTTATAGCTACTATAACAACTACTTGAAATAAAGCTATTACATGATGAATAGACACGCAGGTCTTTAACAAAAATTAAAGACAACCATTAGGCTCCTGCCGGTTGCCATAATACAACAATGAACATCTCATACATCAAATATAATCATCATCACATCATGGCCATATCACATCACCAAACCTGCAAAAACAAGTTAGACGCCTCTAATTTGGTTTGCATATTTTACGTGGTTTAGGGTTTTCGAGTAAGATCCAATCTACCTACGAACATGAACCACAACGGTGATACTAGTGTTGACAATAGAAAGTGCAAATTGGAATCTTCACTATGGTGGATGAGACAGACACCCGCAAAGCCACTTATGCAATACAAGTTGCATGTCAAGCGTGGAGCAAGTCTCATGAGACGCGGTCATGTAAAGTTAGCCCGGCCGCTTCATCCCACCATCCCGCAAGATGCAAAGTACACAAACTAAAGCAACAAAAGCATCAACGCCCACAAAACCATTGTGTTCTACTGCGTGCATCTATGCATAGACATGGCTCTGATACCACCGATGGGGTTCGTAGCATAGAAAACAAAAATTTCCTACCGCAAGACGAATAAATCCAAGATCTAATCTATGGAACACCCAAGATCTAATCTACAAGATCGAAGCAACGAGATTGACAAGATACTAACCCTTGATGATTTCCAAAACCTACGAGATCAGATCTCGTTGTTGATGTAGACGATCATCCCAGTGCAATCCGGCACTTCCGTACTCGGTCGCGCGTACGGTGTCGATGAAGCCCGTCCTCTCCCCGTTCCAGCGGGCAGCGGAGGTGTGGTAGATCCCCGGAATCCCAGCAGCACGACGGCGTGGTGGTGGTGGAGGAGAAAAGCTGCAGGGCTTCGCCAAGCCGGAGCTAGCGGTGGAGGAGAGAGGGGCGGCTTTGGTGTGTCACGGGGGCAATGGTGGGCTGCCCCTCTCCTCTATTTATAGAGGGAGGGGCGGCCAAGGCAGCCCCTTGGGCCCCACCAGTGCACAGAAGGAAAGGGGGATCCTGAATCATCCCCTTCCAAGTTTGCTTCCCCTTCCAAAGTTGCTCCCTCGATTTTAGGGATTTGATCTTATCCTCCGGGATTTGATCTTATCCCTAGGGGGCTGGCCGGCTGGGCCTTGAGGGCTTGGTGCCCCTGGCCCATTAGGCTAGGCTACACTCCCTTGGCCCATGTGGTCCCTCCCGGGGTGGTGGGCCCACCGTGGCCCTCTAGAACCTTCTAGAAGCTCCGGTCAAACACCGAAACTTTTTCCGAACCCCGGAAAATAACTTCCCTTATATGAATCTTATTCTCCGGACCATTCGGACCTCCTCGTGATGTCCTGGATCCCATCCGAGACTCCGAACAAATTTCGGTCTCCATCTCATATTCTGAATCTACTTATGCGACATCGAACCTTAAGCGCGTCACCCTACGGTTCGCGAACTATGCAGACATGGTCGAGACTCCTCTCCGAGAAATAACCAATAGCGGGATCTGGAGATCCATAATGGCTCCCACATATTCAACGATGACTTAGTGATCGATTGAACCATTTACATACGATGCCGATTCCCTTTGTCACGCGATATTTTACTTGTCCGAGGTTCGATCATCGGTATCTCCATACCTTGTTCAACCTCGTTACCGACAAGTACTCTTTACTCGTATCGTGGTATGTGATCTCTTATGAACCATTCATATGCTTGCAAGCTAATCGATGACATCCCACCGAGAGGGCCCAGAGTATATCTATCCGTCATCGGATGGACAAATCCCACTATTGATCCATATGCCTCAACTCACACTTTCCGAATACTTAATCCCACCTTTATTGTCACCCATTTACGCAATGACGTTTGATGTAATCAAAGTACCCCGGTGTAAGTGATTTACATGATCTCATGGTCGAAGGACTAAGGCAACTATGTATCGAAAGCTTATAGCAAATTGAACTTAATGACTTGATCTTATGCTACGCTCATTTGGGTGTGTGTCCATTATATCATTCACCTAATGACATAACCTTGTTATTAATAACATCCAATGTTCATGATCACGAAACCATGATCATCCATTAATCAACAAGCTAGTTATACAAGAGGCTTACTAGGGACTCCTTGTTGTTTACATAACACACATGTATCAATGTTTCGGTTAATACAATTATAGCATGGTATGCAAACATTATCATAAACACAAAGATATATTATAATAACCATTTTATTATTGCCTCTTGGGCATATCTCCAACAGTTTAAGGATTAAACTAATTACTAGTTAGGGTTTAATTAGAAACTAGGATTTTATAAGTGTTATTAAGATTTAACTAATTAACTTGAGAATTAAATATGTTTAAATATACAAGTTTTGAATTACCAAAATAACATTATCTATTAGTATTTTCTTGCTTTATTTTATTTAAAGAAAATGGTAATTTGCAAATTAGGGTTTAGGAATTACCACTAATATTTTAATTGATGAGAATATGATAAAGAAAATTAATCTTAACATTTTAATTAGTTACTGAATAGTTAAAATTTAAATTTGAAACTTCACTAATTATTGAATTCAAATTGTATTTTAAATAAATGAAATGGCATAATTAATAAGGTTAAAAAAAAGTGAATTTTGATTTTGACACACATTTTTGTTTTATATTTTATTTGAATAGAGTTTATTTTTGTGAGCATTTTGATATATTATTCATATTTTTCTGAGTTGAAATGAATTTTCTATGATTTTGCAAAGTTTTAGCTATTTACTGGAATTTGAAATAAATCTAAATACTAAGCATACCCGTTCACTTATACACGCAGAGACTGGCTGGTGGGACCAAATTTCACGTTTACTGCCCCGCTGGCGAAGACCGACTCAAAGATGTAGCGAGGGCCCACGACCACGTCACACTCGCCGGCGGCTTGACGCCGGCGGTCAGTCGGTGACGGCGCCACCGCTACAGGGCACCCCCGGATGCGCGGTTGCTATAAATAGAACGAGAATAAGACGAGGAACACTATGGTGGTGGTGGAATCGGCTAGTAGTCACCGGAACTTCGCCGGAAATCATGACCCGCGGCGGTGCTCTCCGGCGAGGTGGCTAAACGGAGCTACAGACGTCTATAGGATGCGAGAGTAGGTCCTACAGATGCGCAGGCTTACCCTGAGAATGACGGTGTGGTCGATGGCGTCGATGGCCGCCGGAGTTGAGCTCAATTTCGCCATTACCGACGATGTACTGAGAAAGGGAACCTTCGAATTCGCGATGCCTCGACCTCCCCTTGATGCTGGGCTCCCCCGAGATGATCTACACGCCAAGGCGCACCTCCTCGACCATGCGCCGGAGGCTGAGGTGGCATGTACCGTCGTGTTCATCATCGACGCCGGCGATAGTGCGTGGAAGAACACGAGAGATAGAGGGAGTCCGAGGGGAAATGAATGGATGGAGATGAATCAGGGTTCCATTGCAGTGCTACACGACTATTTATAGAGCTCGAGGTGGTCTGGTTCGTCGGCTCGCCGGCGACAGAGGTGGAGATGTACTGGCGACGGTGAAGTGCATTTGGGCATGAATCTTGATGTCTTCGGATAGGCTCGGACGCGAGGATGATAATGTGGAACTCTAGAACCTTCTGCGACGTCCGGCGGCGTCCTTATCCTCGTCGAGGACGTGGCCGAGCTCCTCCTCTGCACTGTCGTCTCCGGAGAAGAAGACGACGATGCCCTCCTTCTTTCTTTAACGCGAAGCGTTACGGCGGGTTGGGCTGGCTTCCTACGTGGGCTGGGCTGGCGACATGGGTTGCTACTGGGCTGCGATGGCCTGCCAGGTAAGCTCCTCTCTCTCTTTTTCTGTTTTCTTTTCTATTTTCTGTTTTTATATTCTGGTTTGAATTTGATATTTGAATTCAAATTGATTTCTGTTTGTTTTTGCAGGTCCTAAATTATTTGAGTATCAAGATAACTTGATAATCATGCTTACTGCATGGTTTTGTTGTTTAAACAAATATTGTATTTTGATTAGAGTGACACTTTGTGAGGTTTAATTAAAATGGAAATGGTTAAGATATTGATCTCCATTCTTTTATAATTTAGGAACCATTTCTGTTTAAATGATTTGAAAATTTACCACATGTGCATGGTGAACATATCATTTAATTGTTGCTAGGGTGCTTAACAATAGTGAGGTTCACACACATTTTAATTAAGGTTAGAGTTTCATATAATTGGTAATGAGGTTGGAATTGTGTTATGATTGTATGTGAAGAATTATTCCTATGGTTTTAAGAAGATGGCTAAGAAATTCCTATAATCACTAATCTGGTTTTAGTAAACTTTAGCTTGAACTAATTAAGATGGATCCTATGTTTATAATTAGCAATGCATTTGCTAATGATGGTTTAATTTATAGAACACTACTTCATTTGGTCTACTAGGATGGAAAGGTAGGGTTCAATATGTTATGTGAAGTGATTCCTAGGTGAAAGGTTTAGGGTTTTGGTGATGCTTCACCAATTGAAGTATAAAATAGGCATGAGGCAGGGCAAGGTTTTACTTATGATCCAAAGTGATGCTTAGATTGGAATTCAAATATGGTTTAGGGTTTAAGTAGTGATCACCAATGTGATACACAACTAGGATTAGGTATGAGCATAAACTTGGTTATGTTTAATTAGCTAGGGTTCCTTCTCCCCACTTAGGTGGAATTATGGTATCAAGGAAATGCTAGGTTTGTCTCAAGGTTTGGATAAGCAAGGTTTGGGTACAATATCATTACTACTCTATACATCGACGTGGTTTTCCCCGCTCCGTTTAACTTTGAAGTAGCGCACCCCTGCCATGTTATGCCATGATTCACTTAGTATCTTTTGTTTTGAATGATATTGTGGGAGTGATGATTCCATGTTTGTGCACTTTATACTCCAATACAAATTGTCTAGTTTTGTGCACAAACCTTGGGGAGCTTCCTCATATTATTTAGAGCAATCTTCTTGATCTTATCATAATATCTATCTTTCTTTTGGTATCTTCTTTGTGGTTCATTTGGTTGCTTGCTTCATTTGTTGAAGCTTATTGACTTTGTTATCTTTTTGCAATCTTTGATCCTATCTATAGTGTGATTCCTTCCGAATATTCTTCATTGGATACGTGCATTTGATTCCACTCAAATTATGAGAAATGCACACACTATGGAGGAACTCTCACTATATTGGCCTTCTAAATTTTTCAACCATTTCGGCAATTGGTGCCAATGGGGGAGAAGTTTGGAGGGTTTAAGGGAATTTGGTTATGTCTTTGCTTTGTGCTTAAGCATGTGCCTTTATTGCATTGCATCTTGTTGCTTTGCATAGTTGAATATTTAGAGGAAACTCCACTAGGCTTTGAATGCCAATATATGCAATGAAAGTCAAGATCATTCACACATGCATATATTATGGGGGAGTTTGCTCTATATATTCAACTTGTTTGTTACTTAAATTCCTTATATAAACCCTCTCAAAGAGATTGTCATCAATTACCAAAATGGGGGAGATTGAAAGTGCATGGAGCCCCCATGTGTGGTTTTGGTAATTAATGACAATCTCTATGGACTAATATTTGCATTGAGTTATATTTGTAGGAGTTGTTCATAGGCAATGCTTGAACCATATGTTGGCTTCAATATTGCAATAAGAAGCAAATGAAGAAGATCAAGTGTCAAGTATGTCTTGAAGATGAAGTGAGATCTCAAGGTTAACTTCAAGACATCAACGAAATGAAGGCAAGTTCAAGATGAGCCAACTCGAAGAGATCATATGCTTGAAGCTTGCCATGAAGAAATTAAGTGCAAGTTCAAGATGAGCCAACTCGAAGAGATCATATGCTTGAAGCTTGCCATGAAGAAATGGAGTGCAAGTTCAAGATGAGCCAACTCGAAGAGATCATAAGCTTGAAGCTTGCCATGAAGAAATGAAGTGCAAGTTCAAGATGAGCCATCTCGAAGAGATCCTTTGTTTTACTCTTTCCATCCATATGGTGTTCATGGATATGTGAAGTTGCACCGAAGAAGAAGCTCTCCCATGGTGGATTATGGGGGAGCAATCCACAAGACTTCGTCAAGCAAGCACAATCAAGAAAGGCGTTCCATCTTGTTGCGATCAAGATCATCATCATCAAGCTCAAGTGGAATGCGCAAGTATAAGGTTTGCTCTTGATAGGGTTTCTTTCTCACCGGTCTCATAGTGTAGTTGGAGACCGGTTTATAGTTTAGTTGCCGTACTATCAAGAGGGCTCTCGAGTGAGTAACTCGATCGTATCGTTCGGAGAGAGCTCAAACCTTTGCATCCTTGCATCATCTTTCTTGGTTGTTATTTGGATCTTATCGATGTGATGTTTTAGATCTTGTGCTTATTCTCATGACAAGCTCTAGTTCATCGAAAACGGATTTTGCATTGATCACTTGTTGCATTTTCAAGGTTGGAGGTTTTACCGGTATGTACTTTTTAGATAGGTCAAACCTTTCATCATTTATTTCTATCCTCCCTTGTTGGACTATGATGGTTCCCTGCATGATCTTGTAGAGCTTGTTCCTAGCTTCAAAACAAGCCCAAGATCATCAAAATCGGAGTCCGGATGCAAAAGTTATGCCCGTTTCTGTTTGGTGTCTCTGCGAGTTTTCAGGGGGGCGGAAAATCCGGGCCGGATTTTTTGCAAATATCCGGCCCCCCAAAATCGGCTAAGGACTTTCTGGCGAGTGGCTCAGTGACACCCTGGATAGGGGCCGGATTTTTGCCCGGATTTTCCCAGGGCCGGATATTTCAGGGGGGCCGGATTATCCGGCCCTAACTTACACCGGATAATCCGGCCCTCGATTTGTCCCAACGGCTCGATTTTCTTGGGGGGGGGGGGGTATTTTTCCTCCTTGGGCTGCAGCTCCTCACACTCTCTCTCTCCTCCATTGTTGTTCTTGAGAAGCTTGTCCTATCTCTCTATCCCTCCATGATTCTTGCCCCATTTTGAGGGAAGAGAGAGGAGATCTAGATCCACACTTTGACCAAACCATATCATCTCTTTGTGAGTGAATCTTTGGGATCTAGATCTTGGAGAATTTTGTGTTCTCCTCTTTGTTCTTCCTCTCTTATTCCCCCAATAGCTTTTGTAGCTTTGTTATAATTTGAGAGAGAAGGACTTGAGCATCTTTGTGGTGTTCTTGCCATTGCATTTGGTGCATCGGTTTGAGTTCTCCACGGTGATTCGTGGTTGTGAAAGCAAGAAGGTTGTTACTCTTGGGTTCTTGGAACCCTAGACGGATTCAAGGCCTTTGTGGCGATTTGTTGGGAGCCTCCAATTAAGTTGTGGAAGTGTGCCCCAACCTTTGTGTAAGGCCCGGTTTCCGCCTCGAAGGAAATCCCTTAGTGGAACCGTGACCTAGGCCTTTGTGGCGAGGGTCACCGGAGATTTAGGTGAGACGCCTTCGTGGCGTTCGGGTGTGGTGTGAGTACCGCATCTTGGGGTGAGGGCTTTGTGGCGTTGGTGTGCACTGAGCAACCACACCTCAAGGTGAGCCTCTTGTGGCGTTCGGGAGCACTAAGCCACCGCACCTCTCCACCGGAGATTAGCACTCACAAGAGTGTGAACTTCGGTATAAATCATCGTCTCCCGTGCCTCGGTTATCTCTATACCCGAGCTCTTTACTTATGCACTTTATCTTGTGATAGCCATCGTGCTTGAAGTTATATATATCTTGCTATCACATAAGTTGCTTGTCTTGTTTAGCATAAGTTGTTGGTGCACATAGGTGAACCATTGCTTAGAATAAGTTATTGGTGCACATAGGTGAACCATAGTATATAGGCTTTGGGCTTGACAAAGTAAACGCTAGTTTTATTCCGCATTTGGTAAGCCCATCTCGTAAAAGTTTTAAATCGCCTATTCACCCCCCCTCTAGGCGACATCTGTGTCCTTTCACCCCTGCAGGGTGTACATCTTATCGATAAGCCGTGTCCGCGGTTATGGACGACTTGAAGCTGTTCAGCTCAATCATAGAACAACTTACACATTTATGTTGATGCTAATAATTTGCGAATTACTTGCGTAGTAACATAGCATTACTACAACGGCTACCTAATAAAACTTGTCAACCGTGTGAGTGCCCTTGTTAGTACTTCTTCCTTTGTGAAGGGGGGATGCATCGGTTGTGTTATGTTTACAGAGTATAGAACTGTTAGTTTATGCGCTCTCTCACCTTCTCTGATAGACGAATGTTGTAGATTGTCTCTATAGGTTTTTAGTGCTTGCCGCTGCCGCTTAACCCTACCATATTGCCTATTACGTTCTCTTGCGTCCTCTAAGTTTCCTGCATGCCTCAAGTACAAAGGACTACTGGTTGACGAATACTTATATGTCTTGAAGTCTTGTTAAGTACGAACACGTACTTATTGCTGCTTTGGGACATAACCAGGCAGGTATGAAGACATGTTCGATGAAGAAGACGTTAGGAAGGTTACCCTTCCGGCTTGGCCTGGGCAGGGTTATGGACGTCACTTCAGAACTCTTAATACAATTTGTATCTTATTCGTACTCAGACGTATTTGATCTTCCGTATGATTTGGATCTTTGTATTGTATATCTGTCATTGTTGTAATATATGTTTCTTGTGTGCTCTATTGTAATTTTGTTGTAATGTTACCGTTCGTGTTAATTCAATCTTGTATCACGTGTGTGCTTCGTCGTGCACGTCATGTTGGAGGGCGTCTCAGAATTGATATCGTGCAGATTTCGGAGGGATCACTGGAATCCTCATGGTACGGTTCCAGAGCGTCACATTGAAGCAGGGAATTGATGGGCCCAGACATTGTTTCACGGATGATCATGTTATACTCAAGGTTATGGCGATTGAAAACGGCTCCGTGTACTTGTCTGCTTACTGTGAGGTGGATACCAAGTTACCTGGCTGGTTCCTATCCTTCTACCTTGAAACAGCCAGAGCTTAATAAGCTATGTCCCATCATTCACGCCGACGATATGTATCCTTACATCATGAGGTGGCCTCCTTCTTTGGTGCTCGACAAGGTGAACCCTCGACTCGAAGCTTTGTTCATCGATTGTCTTGTGTAGATATATATACAAATGTCCCTACTTTTATTGCTGCGTTATATCTTAATTATAAAAATCTTCTTACATGATAGTAGTACATGTTCGGTGGGAATCAGCTCAATGTTGGAATTTACTTGTTTCTCGTGTAGTTTCAACAAATACCATTGATTACCTTTCTCTCCTATATATGCAGAATATGGATTCAAGTATTGCACATTAACCCTGACAACATATCTGTAATCTCCACATTGTACCAGTAAAATAGACCGTGTACAAGATTGGTTGACAATTGATGTTGATTTTTTCTCTAGAAGAAAACGTAAAGCTTGATGCACTTATGTACAATTTACATCTTCTATGCAATGGGGCTTCTGAGATCTTTGGACTGATAAGTACATTGTAAGATGTTGCCAAGTTGGCGCAGAATCTACAGAGCTCATACAGATTTTCACTTGCGATGATGAAGCGAGCAGGACAGGAAAACTGAGAACTAATGATCGTATATGGATTGTCAAAAGAAAGTTCAATTACATGTTAATATACTCCATCTGTTCCATAATTCTTGTTGTGATTGTAGTTTGAATTTTAAAATCTGAACAAGAACTCTTTTTTTGAGATAGCCGAGTGTTCCGAGCTTCTCTGGTTAAGCTGCACGTCACTCTCGTTGGGCCCACCTAGATGTAGCCGGTTCATCTGTTTTGCCGAAGCTAGGTCGGTATGTTTGGTCGGCTTTTGTTTCGTGTTGACTTTCATCTTCTTTTCGTCCCCCTCCTCAGCTCCAGGCTACCAGCTCTCGCCGCCACCGCTCCAGTGCCGCCCCTACGAGCGCTGCCCACAGTCGAAACCTAGAGATGAGTAGGAGAGGCGACCGTGACCATCATCTTTGGCATCCATAATCATGGGGCGTCATCACAACTAGTAGAAGTGATGCCCCAGCAGAAGTAGCCGCCTCTAGCTCCTGCTCGCTCGCCTTAACTCCCCGGCCGCCGGCCTCCGTGTGCAACGCGCCGTCGAGGTCCCACTGCACGAATCGCATGTGCGCGAGACAGGGCGGGCGGGAGGTGCTCGCAGCACTGGGGGGGCCTCGCACCGTCCCAGCCGCGCGTCGAGGTGGCCTCCTGCGGGTGCCTTGGCCGCTTCGGCGTGGGTACCAATGTCGCCGCCTCCGTTCTTGGACGCGGCACGGCCGCGCTCGCCGCGCTGCTCCTGGAGCACCTCCTCGGCGCGGCCGAGTTCGACGCGGACGCGGGGCTTGCCGCGCTCACGGTGCGGGAGAAGGCGGTGGCCGCCCTCGCGGAGGGGAACGCCGCCGAAGCTGAAGCCCTCTTCACCGAGGTGCGTGCGGGCGCGCGAGGATGCCGTCTCTGACGAGCCTGCTTGCTCTGTCTCTGTTATTCATTGCTCTTCAGAATGCCATGAACAAAACTGGAGTTTCCCTCTGTTGTACTCTGATTATGAGGTTGATGTACTGTAGAGTATTGGACTGAATGCTCTAGGTGGATTGCATCTGGTGTACGGGAGCAGGTTGGTTCTGGTGAAATTGTGATTTGTAATCCACTTTCCATCCCCAACTTTAGCACCTATTCCATCTTCATTTCTTTTCCCCACAAAATCTGTTTTGATGTTGATATTTTCTCATACTTCCTGACCGTGTCCTCTACTTGACCGTGTCCTCTACTTTTGGTAGATCTGATTGAAACAACCGCAAGGTCCCATATGTGCTTACGATTTGGGGCCTATGGATATCGTCGTGAGTTCAGATACATATAGGAGCATGTTTTGATGCGTCTGAAAATTTATTGCCCTTTTTAGTGTTGCAGCAGGATGCATAACTCCTGCTAGATGAATTATGTAGCTGCTGTGAGAAGAGACGATCGGCGCCCTGTTTCATTAGCATCAACTAGCATAGCATCCGTTTTTAGTTTCACAAAGTATGGTTCTGACTGTTCAGGTGGTGTGCTGGATATTTCATTGGCGCAAGTGTTCCTGCTAAGATGGTGTTCAACATGGTTCCCGCGTGGTGTGGTCATGGACCACGGAGGGATACATGCTCGGTTGCCAGATCTCATAGGTAAAAGAACTTCATTCGTTTTATCCTAAGATGTTGGTATATGCATCGCCAAGTGGCAATTGAATTTGGTGATTGATCATGTTGCAGGTCTGCTGGAGCCTACTGCTGCACGCGCCATGAAGGGCCTACACCAGGAGGAGGCGGGAAGCAACTTGTCCGTGTTGTACATGCGCCTGGATGGACCAGGTTAGACATGCTTATTTGGTTGACCTTCTTCTTCCAGGGGCTTTACTTTAAGATTTGAATTTTGTGTGCCATGACAAGTTCGTCCATTAATGGATTAGATATATTTCGGTTGCTTGTTTCCATTTGCAAATAACGTAAATTAACACGCAATTCTCTCTATCAGACATTCCATGTCGATCTATAACATTTCAGCTCACAAAGCAGTTCAGTAGTTCACTTACCTTCTTTCCTGCACTACTCACCTCATGTCGTTTGACACACACATGAACGTGCTACTGTTATTAATAGTTGGGGTGGAATCATTTTATCTCAGATTGAGATGTGCTTCGTGTTCTACACCTTATTTTGGTTCATATGGTGCAGAACATATGCACATAAATCATAGAGGTGTAGAAAATGTCGCTGTCTCATCTTGGCATGTACTCTCATTCCCCATGAAGCTATGGTAATTGGAACTTCCTATTTCTTATCATAGAAATGGCGCGACACTAAAACATATTTTTTTGACAATATGTGGGATATTTGCTGAATAAAAGGTATTCAGGTGCAAAATCAAAGTAGATGATATAGCGCCCGATCAGAATTGTTGGTTTCGCTCATGTGACTAGTGCATCTAGAACCTAACATATTGAAGATGGTGACAAAGTATTAACTCGTCAATGCCTACGGATTGTAGACTTAGAGTTTCGTAGAAAGTAGAGGGGTAAGTAGATCTCGAAGATTTCAGCCGAACAAAGTTGTTCATCTTTGAGTTTCATTAACGGGCAGCAACTTTCTTAGTGCAATTTGATGCCACTGATTAGTAATGAAAGCTGCTGCATTTTTTATGATTAGCAATGGAAGTTGCTGCATTTTCATGATTAGCAACTAAACTTGCTGAATTTTTAGGTTTCCGCAAGTGTTCTTGTTAACAGTCAGTACTATATGGTCTCTGATATACTTGTTTATTTTACAATGAGGGGGTAAATCCTACATTTTTATTTTGAAAATGGGATGTTATAAAAGCGACAATCAAATAACGAAGAACGATAAAGGAAAACGCAGCGGAGACACGAGAGTTAACGTGGAAAACCCCTTTCAACACAGAAGGGGAAAAAATCACGGGCGCCAGCCAGCAAAACTTCACTATATCGAGGAGTGTTTACAAATGCCGTGGGGTATCTTATAATCTGATAAACTCTAACCGGCGGCTTACAAGATGTATATACATACGGTGACAACGATCCGTACCGTACCACAGGGGGCTGCCGCCCCCCCGCACCCCCCTTTGCAGGCGTCCCCTCACTCCGCTCGTCAGAAGTTAGCCTCCCTTTAGTATAAGAATTTGATCACAATACAATATGGGAGATACTCAAGTCCCTCGCAGATGCTAACATGTTAATGTATACTACTTGCTTTGAGTTATAGTGGTTTGCGCTGATGGTGCATATTTAGTTGCTAGGTTTTAACTTAATAAGAATTTGATACCTGCTCCATCAGGGCTATAGTACTATAGTAGTCAATGTAATTAATGATTTTTCTATCAGAGCAAGAACAATAGTATCACCCCTTGCTGGCTCTATAGCCAGGCCACGTCACCTACAGCCCATCATAAAGCCAGATCATACAATGGAATAGCTATTAGGCTGGCTCTTAAGTGCTTTAGTCATTTAATGACTGCATGTGTATGTTGAGATCTGTTGTGAGTAGTATATCTGTAGCCATTCAAGCAATATGCATACATACCATACATGCCATCCAGATATACCAAGGAAATCTGATTAATAAGCAAGCAACAAACAAATGCTACATAACACCGTACTGACTAGAAATTAATTTTGATCTTGATGACAATGAGCAAGAGACTAATGGCACACCGCACCATGACATCAACAATTCAACATTACATGACTCTCTAGAAAAAAGCATTAGCCAACAAAATACTAAATATGGTCTCCAGCAAATAGTAGTAGTTTTATCTTGATGATGATAAAGGCACAAAGCCACGGTTGGAACTTTGGTACAAAGGAGCACCTAACCATTTGCATCAACAACCTTCAACCACTGTATGAAAAAAAGAGGAAACAGAGACAGGGGTAAATATTGAGAAAGAAAGTAGAGTAGATTACCATCTCATGACAAGTAAGATACATGTGCTCAATCGGATCAAAACGTGGTCGTTCATCTCGAGCATCATCTAGAGTGAAATGCTGCCCCACTTCATCATCAACGCTAAACTTTCTCTTTTCTGGCTCCAGATCTTCTAAGCGTTCCAAATATGCGTCCCATTTTGGTTGCTTTTTGAGAAACTCCCAACAATGCTCAAACATAAACTGACCATCTTCTTTGTGATCTTCCTCATAAGTTTGCATTGCCCTCTTCTTTAAATCTACATCAGATTCTCCACTAGCATACAAAGCACTAGCCTCCTTCCAACTCGCACAAAACCATGCAACCTTTTTCTTAATTCTCCCAAAGCGATCCTTCACTTGCTTGACTAGCCTTGCCCTATTTTTGGGGGTGGTACTATTGTAGACAGCAGCAACCTCTTTCCAATAATGCTCGTTCTTCTTGTAATTTGATTGGATTGGGTCGTTTGAATTATTCAACCAAGCGCTGACCTACAGTTGTGCTAGTAATGTAATACATGGAGCCAACATGAAAAAAAAAAGCTTACCAATCTAAGATCCTCCTCTTTTGTCCATGTCAAGCGTTTTTCAGTCCTTGCACAACCGTCACCATTGGTGTCATTGCTAACATTGATCGGCTGCGATGAAGTCCCATTCCCCATACCTTGTGTGTGGGTTGATGTGTTCGTAAAGAAACTGAGAAAACCACCAGGTGGATGAGAATTCAATCCCCTGTTCAAGCAATTTTTAGTGCCATTAACATCGTATCATTTATTTTACTTGCTACTGCATATGATTTGTAAGACACTATGCCACATGCAATTTTTACCAGAAGCCATAGAGATTACCAAGAGCACCAACGTGCTACAGATTTTAAGTTACAACAGTGCTATTGTTGTTACCAGCACTAACACTATTACCACTCGAATGGCAAGCATACCCTCACCCAACCATTGCAATTAGCATGCATCCAAATCCAAAAATTAATCTGCCGATAGGTACATGTATATCTCCACCAGCAAGAAATATATCTAGTGTGGAGCTAGCTGATATGGACACTGCTATCATATGGATACGAACAACTTGAATATGTCCAGAACTAAAAATAAAGTAGTTTGAAACTAGAACTGAACATTTTGTGTCAGGTCTGTAGGGATTTCCGTGAGTTTCAGTAAGCTAGAACCAAATTAACAAATCATGTAGATAAATATTAAGCAATCAAGATGGAGGCCAACTGCACATACCATGCTTGTGGATCATACGCATCAAGATTTTCGGCTGGAAGTGTAGGTTGTATTGAGCATCCACTTTCAGCGGGCGGTCTCCACCAATGGCCTTGAGCTGACGAACGGGCCATACCTTGTTGATGTACTCCGGCGACCCAACATGGTGGGGAGGAGGTGGCCATGGACTGCTGCGGGCGCGGTGCTAACCAGACGCCGGGCGCAAACATGGAAGGGATGGCCGGAACAGGTTGAGCCGTCGGCGGCGGGACGGACGCAGCCATCGGCGACGTAGCTGTTGGCTGCCGGACGGGCTGTCCGGACGACCATGGGAACTCCAGAGGCGTCGGCGCCGTTGTCCTCTTGGACTTTCCAGCCATCTCGCAGCGGGCGCCGCCGGGCTTGGCTTCTAGGGTTCTTTCTGTCCTGGGATAGTCTTTGGTGCAGGAGCTCCGATTTGAGGGGAGGAAGTGGGGATTAGCGCGGGAGAGGTCGATTTAGCGCGGGAAGAAGGAGATTTGGCACGAGAAGTACTCGATTTGCTGCGGAACGCACGGGATCAAGAGGGAAAGAAGAAGCGCCCACGTATGATTTTTGTGACGTGGCAACTCTTATAGTCTGCTGAGTCAGCTCTATTGTACTTGCTCTCAAAGGCCTCTTCTTGCTAATACCCATGTTACTAAATGTGGTACTACTTTCTCTGTTGATCATGTTGCTAATACCCATGTTACTCTGTCGAGCGGTTAATTACCGGCTGATCAAGTGGGCCCATTGCAAGTAGATTTGACTGCGCGCGGAGGCTAGCGATCGATAGATGGATCCTTTTGTTTTTATTCTTTCGTGACTTAATTGATCCACATGGCTGAAATGGCGGGCATGAAAGGAAATGGATAAAGGAACGACTACGCCAAGTCGCGGGACAAGAAAAACAAGGAAACAAAGTTGAAAACGCGCGCATATATAGCTAACGTTGCTCGAAAAAGGAAAAAAAAATAAAAACGGATTGGGGTGGGGTTTGATCCATACACTAGCGAAGGTTAATAACCGAAGAGTGACGTACGCATGCATCTATTGAACTGAAGGAGTTTAATTTGTTGGTCCCTCGATTGATGGATTGATGGTTAGCTGGAGAACGTTCCTCCTCGAGCGACCGCGTGCGGGGGAGCGTGCGTTGACAGCATGCGTGATGCGTCCCTCCAGCAGTCCAGCCTAGCTTCCAGGTGCGGGTCATTCGCGCATGCATGCGGTGCCTCCAGGCAGTCTGGACCGTGAGCTGGCTACTCCCTTTTTCCACGGGCTTTCTTGGGCTCACGGTCCTTTGGGCTCACGGTCCTTTGCTTCTTTCTTCTTTTGTTCTTGGTTAAACCTAGACAACCTTCACTCCCCATTCCCTGTGCCGCCAGCTCGCCATGGCATGTGAGCCGCCGCCGCCACCGCTGAAATTCCCACCAGCCGCTCCGACCACCATATCTTCCCTCGGCGACGACCTCCTTCGGGAGATATTCCTCCGCCTCCCCTCCCTCCCGACCCTCGTTCGCGCCGCCCTCGCATGCCCCGCCTTCCTCCGCGCCGTCCGTTCATCCCCCGCCTTCCGCCGCCGCTTCCGCGACCTCCACTCGCCCCCACTCTTCGGCCTATTCCTCGACATCTTCGACTCCGACACCCCAGCCTTCCGCCCCATCCGTCTGCGCTCCGACCCGGACCTCACTGCGGCTGTCCGTGGCGCCGATTTGCTCCTCACCCGCCTTCCTGACGACGAAGGCCACAACCCCGAGTGGTCAATCAAGGACTGCCACGACGGGTACGTTGTTCTCATCAGCTATAACAGAACCGATGGCTTGGCCGTCTACAACCCCCTGACGCGTGCCCTACATCTCTTCCCCACGCCGCCCAACGAGATCTGCGCAAAAATGTGCACCGAGTACCATGTCCTCTCCCCGGAAGAGGCCCAAGGCCCGTTCCGCGTTGTCTGCGTCGGCAACGAAGACTACGGGGCGCAAGCCGCCATCCTCTCGTCAGAAACCAGAGAGTGGCAGGTTTTCCCGTTGGTGTTCGCTCCAAACATGCGGCCCGTGTTGCAGCCTTTGGACGAGAAGTACACCCCCGACAACGGAAAGCTGGTGAATGGCTCCATCTACTGGGTAGCAGAGAGTCTAGCCACGGCGCGCGTGCTCAACACCGCTACGATGCAGTTCTCTCGGATCAATCTACCTCACGTGGAAGGGCAAGAAGCACTTGTTGCCGGTGAGACTAGGGATGGGAAGCTCTGTGTCATCTGCACTGTGAAACTCACCCTTGTTGTTTGGCTCTGGGGAACCGATAATGATGGTTTGGAGAGGTGGACGCTGGACAAGACATTTCCGCTGGAGGAGGGCATTGGTGGGCTCAGGGGCAGTTTCATGGATGATCATGTTATACTCAAGGTTATCGCGATTGAAAACGGCTTTGTGTACTTGTCTGCTTACTGTGAGGTGGATCTCAAGTTACCTGGCTGGTTCCTATCCTTCTGCCTGGAAACGGAGGAGCTCAATAAGCTCTGTCCCATCATTCACGACGATATGTATCCCTACATCATGGCGTGGCCTCCTTCTTTGGTGCTCGACAAGGTGAACCCTCGACTCGAAACTTTGTTCATTGGTTGTCTTTTGTAGATATATACAAATCTCTCTACTTTTATTGCCGCGTTATATCTGATAAAAATCTTCTTACATGATAGTGGTACATGTTCGGTCGGAGTCAGCTCCATGTTGGAATTTACTTGTTTCTCGTGTAGCTTCAACAAATACCATTGATTACCTTTCTCTTCTATGCAAAAAATGGATTCAAGTATAACGTTAAGCTGCACATTAACCATGTAATCTCCGCACTGTATCAGTAAAATAGACCGTGTACAAGATTGGTTGACAATTGATGTTGATTTTTTTCTGTAGAAGAAAACGTAAAGCTTGATGCACTTATGTACAATTTTTATCTTCCGCGCAATGGGGCTGCTGTGATCTTTGTACTGATAAGTATATTGTAAGATGTTGCCAAGTTGGCACGGAATCTACAGAGCTTATTCAGATTTTTACTTGAGATGATGAAGCGAGCAGGACATGAAAACTGAGAACTAATGTTCTTATATGGATTGGTAAAAGAAAGTTCAATTCCATGTTAATATACTCCATCTGTTTCATAATTCTTGTTGTGATTGTAGTTCAAATTTTAAAACCAGAACAAGAATTATGGAAAGGAGGAACTAGTTGTTTTTTGCAACACCAGCTTATCTAAGGTGGCTGATTGCATCAGTATCTGTTTTTGCAGCCCTGCAGCTCCAGTTAAAGTCTGAGCGAGCTACCAGAAACTACTGAAGTGAAGTGATATGTGTTCAATGTGCTGCATCATTCATATGCCTCCTGAGGAGCGGTAGAAGAAACATATTTTCAAGTTCTTTCAGGCTGCAATACTTGATAAAACTAGTGAAGTGATATTCTCACTGGGCTACATCATTCATATGCCTCCAGAGTCTCATGTGAAGAAGATTTGTTTGAGTTCTTCCATGCTACCGAGCTTGACTGCGGCAGACTGGGTTGATTCGTAGGAATAATATTAATTATTTAAAGAAATTTTAATGTACCTTGAAAATTTCCATATATCTGTAATGAAGTAATGAATGATCGCAAGCACTCGGGTTTATACAATTGCTCAGTTTACCTGTCGGAGAAGTAGAAATCTGTTGTGTTTGGAGGTCATGCAAACAGAAAAGAGTGATTTCTGTACTGAAAGTAGAAGTCTTAATGTAATCTGAAACCGAAAGTGGAAGCACCAGACATATTTCTTTCCTCCAGAGCCAACCAATTTTCTTGTTTGTGACATGACTTATTAGTTTCTCGACTTTGTACATATCACATGATTACTAGACAACGGAGGTAGCTGAAAGTATCTAAGTAATTGTAATTTACATTGTAATATGTTAACCAACAATCTGGAGCAGTTTCAGATTTGGGTGTTGGGCACATTTGATTACTAATGCATATATGATCATTCCAGCAGAAAGCTAAATCTCATGCTAAAATTCCTTCCCCCTAAATAACTACTATATTATAGGGCAACCAACATCTTTTTTTCCATAATTTTGAGCTTCTTTCTGAATTAACCTCATGGTGACACGTACTTTATTTGATAGTCTGCTTTTCGATGGTTTTTTCTGGTGTGTGATTCCGGTGCACCCTGCGATTTCTATCTTGCTGCTCCCCTTTCATTCCTTCTGTTTTCTGGGATGTATTTGTTTTTTAGCTGGGTGACTTTAGCTAAAACAGTGCACCGCTTTGACCAGCGTCGTGTATTCCTGGAAGAGTCTCCTTCGGTCTTTTCTCTGCCCCAACGTGCTATTCTCCACCTAAATCTCTCTCTCACATTCCATCAGCGTCCGGCGGCGAGGATACAGAGGTGCACACACGGAGCAGCAGCGGCGGCCGGCGCATCCTCGGCTCCACGGCGGCCTGCGCCCTCTCCGCTCCCCGACGGCTGGCGCCTCCTCGGCTCCCCCGCCGCCGGCGCGTCCTCCGAGGTGCGGCGGCCAGCGCGTCCGCGGCGGCCGGCGCCTCCTCGGCTCCCCTGCCGCCGGCGCGTCCTCCGATGTGCGGCGTCCGGCGCCTCCTCGGCTCTGCGACGGCCGGTGCCTCCTCGGCCCTCCAGCGAGATGCGCCCCCTTGGCTCCCTGGAGGCCGGCGCGTCCGCGGCGGTTGGCGCCTTCTCGGCTCCCCGGCCGTCGGGCGTCCGTGCGGCGGCCAGCGCGTCCGCGACACCAGGCGTTTCCTCTGATGCGCGGCGTCTGGCGCGTCCTCGGCTCCCCAATGGCCAGAGCTTCCTCTGATGCCCGGGGGCCGACGTCTCCTTGGCTTTCCGGCGGCTCCGACGCGAGAACTCCACGGCTTCCAGGTGACTTATTCAACTATTCTTTTCTTCGATTTTCCTCCTGTGTCTTATATATGTGTTCATCTCTCATTAATTTTTCCGGTTCTATTTAGTTACGCAATCACCCACCACATTGCAACGTTGGCGACCAGGTGCGCGGTGGCAGACTTTCTGGGTTTGGATGGTTGACCTGCCGAGCTTCCCATGGCGAGAGATGCCACTGCTTCAGATCGTAGCCTCCATGCCCAGGAGCCTCCGCTAATGAGCTCTTATGTCACTATGTCAGTGGTTTTCAGAAAGATGCTAAAACAAGAGAGTTTCAGGGGTTGGCATTTGAGTTCAATCTCTGCGAAGCTTTGCCCTCAAGGGAGCAGGTAGGTATTTTTTTCTACTCTGCTGACTTATCTTTCTGATTCAGTTGATACAACTTCAGGTCCAGGGGCTGCCTTATTTACAGATATGAGATTAACTCATGCAAGGATGAAGTACCAGAGTACATTACAAAGCATGGACTTCGCATCTGTCGGGGGTCATGGCATGTTGTTGTGGCTGGGAGGGGCAGTGTTGAGCGGCGGCGGTAGTGGCACTGGGGGATGGGCGTGGTTGTATGGACCAAGAGCGGGCACAATGAGCTGCTGCTCTGCGGTTCCTCCACCTTCTGCTGAATTATTTGCTCTTAAAAAGGAAGGTAAGCTTGACGGAAAATTATGTTTTGAATCTGACACTCCTCTGTTCCAATTTTTGTTTGCCCTGCTCTATATTTTCTTCCCTTTCGATCTCGATTCTCTTCCCTATACCAGTTAATTCTGAATTGGTGACAAGTCTTGACAATTGCTATTCGGTGAAGGTAATTTTACTACCAAGTTAATGGCACTGTATAGTTTGGAAAGTGGTTCAAATTCAGGACAGAAAAGAACTAAACTGGTTCATGTCCAGACTCCAGAGAAAAGAATGATTTAAACAAATACAAACAAGCACAAATTAAGAGAATGTTTTTTGAGAATTGTTTCATTTTCGTGATGAGTAATTCAATTCCATATACTGCAGTCCATGAGACAAAATTCAGTTCACCCAGTTAAGCAATATGTATATCCTTGAGTGATGTTCCCTGATTTATTAAAAAAAAAATCCTTGATGAGCTACCAGCTACACTGGTAATGGTGTTTCAGAGAATTGGTCCAGTTACTCACTAGAGTGTGAAATGTAGTAGAACTACTCCACAAAAGGTACTCTGATTTCTTTGGAAACCTGTATTGATTGGAGCATATGCATGTCAAAACTTAACCAGAAGTGTACCCCCTACTACGTGGAATATTTAATCACCCTTGATATGTATTGGTATGTTTACAAAAAAAGGAATCGATCTCTCAAAAAGAATGCACAATGATTTGGCATATTATACTTCATGTGCCTTTGTTCTGCTATAGTACACTGGAACCATGGAAACATGAGCTTCAGTTTTTGCATGATTCAGATTTTTACAGGTACATATGTGTGCTACTTCTCAAGTGAGGCAGGCATCAGCTGTGTGTTTGCTTAAGGAGAAGACAACCCAACAGCTTCTTCGTATCGATTATTTTGATCAATAGGTCATATTGTATTTTATTCAGTCTTTAGTAGTTTAATTACTTGCACAACAATATTACCTAACTGAATGTTCCTCCCATTTAGATTTTTAACTCTGCAGTAGTAAGAAATTCAGTGGTTCATCTGACTTACCAGGGGAATTACTACTGAATTTCTTCACCAACATTTTAGAGTGTGTTTGACTGGTGTAATGGTGTTCTCGATGAACATTTTCATCTGAGTGAGCTTACTACAATATCAGATTGACTACTTCAAGTACATTTAAACTCGCCTTCCACAGTTGTGTGCTCTGTGTCAAGCCAATGGAATCATAGGCGAGGGGATCAGAATGTGTCAATGAAGAACGGAAAAATATTTGATCATATATTCAGGTTAGGTGCCATGTTCATCTGTACTTTCTAGCTATTCCATTGTCTTTAATTGCTTCGACCATTTCAGTTTTCCTAGAATTGATGGCATCACAAGTTTCAGTTAAGCACACAGAATTCTTATGCGGTACAGGTTAAGTTTCACGTTCTTCTCTACTTTCTAGCTATTCCATTGTTTTTAATTGCTTTGAGAAGTCTAGATTTCCTAGAATTGATGGCATCACAGGGTTAGGATTGATGGCTGTGCTAAGTTAAGACCACAGTTTATTCATTGCTTTAATTTCCTAGAAGAAAAACTGGGACAGGACACTGGGACTGAGATGGGAGCAACCAACAATTTTCTGTACTTAAAGATGTCAGCTCTGCAACTGAAAAGAAGATAAGGAAGGCCAAAGCATGGCTACTGCACCAGCCAAGAAACCACTACTCGGTAAGCAGCAGGTTTAGACACAAGTTAAACACATACAATGAACTGACTTTTACCTTATTTCTTCTTCTCGCACCAAAACAAAGATTCACCTAGAAGAATGGCTCAGGTCAGCCTAAGAACCGATGAAGCAAATATTTAATACACTACTACCAATCAGTTATGTATAGTATTATGGACCTACCAACTATCTAGACGATAAGTAATTTCAACGTATTGTAATATTAAGTATTCATCACCCAGCTATGTATAATTGTCCTAATCGTACTCTCATGTTTCTGCAATATTCTACTATTTGGTACAGTTGATCGCTCTAGGTACTATGTATAATACTCTGTTCGGTACTGAATCTGTTGTCGGTATATATTTGTCTTGCCAAGGAAAATTAATAATACCTCTTTGCTCAATGCCCGACATTACATTGCTCCATTATTCTCTGTCTCCACCTGCCCCTTTCAAGGCGATAGACTCAGCTTCACAGCTTGAAGTGGGCTCAACATGTAAATTCTCATATTAGAAATAAATTGTCAAACAAAGAGGATGAAACAAGAATGTATAACATTCTTTAAACATATTAAGAAAAAGGGTAACGGAGATAAATTCTCAAATTGTATATTAACCTTGTAATAAATTTATTTTGGATACCTAATAAAGTTAATAAAGGGCCGAATGCATCAACGGATGCAGAGGCTGAGATTTTATCCCCTTGTCGAAAAAAAAACCTAGAAAATCAGCCTAGATTGTGGCCATTGAAGATGCAACAATGAGGAATCATTCATGAATTTGTGAGATTTGAGCGGGTTCATCCTCTGTTTTGCATTTCCTTGCAGAGCTTCTGGAATATGACTGTTTCGTCCTGTATTCTTCATTATCTTGCTGTATAAATTAGGGCATTTTCTTTACATGGTATCTATTGTGTTCCTTGCAAATTTTGTTTACATTTGTCTCTTCGATGAAGAGAGTATTAGTTTCAAAACAAAATGCACGTAATAATAAATTTGCAGTTTATTGTAAAGATGTTGATCCTGCTTCACCTTAATTATTATTTTAGCAAAATGATCACACTATCTTTTATGGAAATCTTGTCTTTGTCACAGTGGGCTACGTACTCCATAAATTATGGACTTTATGCATGGTTAGCGTGGGTGGAGTTACAACTTTGTTTACTATGATTTGCGAAAACTAGCAAGCCTGTTATTGTAGTGTGTGTTCATCTTTCTGTATGCCCTCCCGATATCAATGTATCATGTGTCCAACTTAATTATCAGTTATTTTTATGCCTTATTTAATGTGGGTAAAATTCTATATATAGTTCAATCTGAAACATAAAAGCATCCCTCCCGGGACCCTGCTGGTATAAATAGAAGGACACGATTTATTCACTTGATCTTCAAGATTCAATTTTTATACACCTAATTTCTTTCACTGTATGTTGTATCCAACTTCATTGCCAAGCATCTGAAAACCTAATGTTTAAACACGAAAATCTTATTTGTTTCCATCAATTCAAATATGTTCTTAAAAATATTATAACCATCATATAACACATTTGCGCGGCGTGCCGCCGCGCCCATCCATTGCTAGTAGTAAATTAAGATCCAACTTATCCACGTTTCCTGGTTGCATCAACATTTGTTTTGCAGCCAACCAATAAAATTAAAGTTCCAATACTATTGAGGTGGTCTATGTGCTAAGTGAACTATATCATAGGCCTCCTGAGGCCTGGAGGAGAATCATGTGTTCCATTTAATTCAAGTTGCAAAAGTTCTTGCAATCTATGGAGCTACACTACGACCAGAGATGCAAATCTGCAGGCTGGTGCAACGTGCTGTATAGTTTATCCACAAGCAGAATAATCTCTCCCATTTCCTCTTTTTAAAAAAAAATGGGAGCATCGCCCTGTGAGGTGGAAACAAAATGTATAATTGAGGGAAGGAAATGATTGTCGATCACACTGAACCTGCATACTTGCATCTATTGACGTACCCCAAAAATGTTGTATAACTTTCTAATAAGAAGTTTGAGAATCATTGCTCATTTTTCCGGAAAGTCTCGTCACCATGGAAGTGCATGTAAAACAACATGAGTTATTTTTGTTTTGATAAAGATTTTGAGTACATGTCAAGGTCTGCTAGTACACCTGTCGCTCATCGCCTCAAGTTATCAGCATTGCAATGTCCTAGTACTGATGAAGATTTTAAATATATGTCACGAGTTTCATGTTAGTGTTGTTGGTTTTTTGTTGTTCAGAAGATTATTGAAATTCATGCTACAAAAAGGAATTTATCTCAAGGTGGAGTCTGTCATATTGTGATTCGAATTTATAAGAAGACTAATTTCTGATGAGCAAAGCGATGCCTATCATCGGATAGGCTTGGACCGAAGCATGGAGGAGTCTAAAGTTATCCCACAACGTACCCAACAGATACGTCCGGCGGTGCAGGAAGAGAGGGTGGGCGAAGCCTTCCACGGTACAGACCGTCATCGCCACATATTTATATACCTCTTGCAAGCTATCAATTAGGATTAATAGCTTTATAAAATAACCCGTGGATTTTGTAAACACGGCGTGATATATCCGCTCCGCATTGATTCAGCGCATCCAACAACTATATATGTCATTCCCACGTTTAAAGCTCGAGTCGGCATGTTCAGTCATTCATTTGGTGAGTCGGAACAGATAATCAACTATAGTACTACAAACTAATTCGAGAAAAAATAACAAACTTGGGGATGTAGCTCAGATGGTAGAGCGCTCGCTTAGCATGCGAGAGGCACGGGGATCGATACCCCGCTTCTCCACTTTTTTTTATATCTATAATATACCTCGCATCCGTTTCTATTCTTTTTTTTAGCGAGGAACCATTCCATTTTAAAACTGCATGTACCATCGTGGCTCCATATTTGGCCATAAACCCACACGCATGTCTATCTACTGACTGCTCTGTGCTTGCTCGGTGCTGACCAAGTGACCAGCCGAGAGCGAGGTAGGAACAGCAGCCTGCTATCATGTCTAACATGTTTCGTATATTTTCGTCCCTTAAAACGCCAGTGGAGAACCCTGTATTCACTTTTCGCCGGTCGAAAACTCGAACGAGCTAGCAGACCCCGTATGTCTAAACTGTAAAAAAGAATATTCCCAAAATATGCCAAATTAGATTTTTTTTCCTCTTCTTGCCCCTCCTTCTTCCTCCTCTAGCTCCAGCCTTGCCCGGCCGGCGCGCTGCCGCCGCCGCGCGCCCACGGCCGCCCGCACCCGCCGCCAAGGCCACCCGCCCCCCCCCACGCGTGAGCCACGGCCGGCCGCCGCCACGGCCGCGCGAGCCATGGCTGGCCGCGCCTCCCGCTCCGCCGCCGACCGGCCGCGCCGCTCCCGCTCCGAATGCCCGCCATGGCCACACCTGGTCGCCCGCTCCGGCCCACGCGCTGCCGCCGCCCCAGTCTCGGGCGCCGCCGTTCCTAGCCCCCGTGCCGCCACCCTCGACCGCAGCTCGCTAGAATTTGGCCGGATTCCGGCGAGGTCATGCGCAGGAGCAGTTGCTATCTGCTGAAATTTCAGCCCGCCACGGGTGAGGGGTTGGCCCTGTATTCCCCCTCCCACCCCGCACAAGTAAGGGGCAAAAAGTCACCCTGTAGCCAAAACTGTAAAAATTCGAGATGGGGGCCTGATTTACGGGGTCTGCTCGACGGCCGGGTAAAGCTCTACCCCGTATATCGACGGTTATTTTACGGGTAAGGGATCTGTTAGACATGCTCTAGGGTGAGCACAGATCAACGCATGGATTGTTCCTGCCGCTGCCTCCCGACTGATGCAGCACAATCGATCCTCACGTGGGGCATCCAAATTGAGATTTCCGGCCAACCGTTGTGTTCCGGATTAAATATGCATAATCGAGAGGACAAACCCCTCTTACATGGGCTCACAATGTACCTACTTGTACGACAAAACAAAGTGCATATGAACTTCAACAGAGGACACGTTTAGGGCATCTCCAGCGGTTCGCTATATTCCGGTCACAAAAAGTAACCATCTATATCTTTTTTTTTTTGAGATACCATCTATATCTCTTTAAGTTGGGTCGTGGACACGAAATCGGTCTTCCATCCACAATTGACTTTTTGTGTCGGATAACCCATCGGCCCGACGCATTTTATGTTCGCAATTTTTTTTATTGATAGATAGAAACATTTACCATATGTTTTGGGACATAATTTGAAACAACGCAAAATGAGAAAACCTAACTACTGGGTTGTGTTGGCCCCTATCTTTTCGCTGTGAAGAAAGAACACCCAATTACCCAAGCTAGATAAACTGGAGGGTTATATATGGTCCTTGTCTCTTTGTTGCGATATAACCCTACACTAGTCGCTTCAACTGACACTGACACTCGATATCTTAGCTGCAAAGAAAGAACGCCCTAGAATTCCGTCGACGTCATCACTGTTGTCGTTGTCTTCGTCGGAGTCGTCCCTATGGTAGTGACTATGACATGATGACTCTTCGAACACTCTGACGCTCATGTTGCCTTCGTAGAGGAAGTGCAACAGGCATTCCAACCTCTAGGTGTTGGGCGAGGGCAAACTTCTCAAAGCCATTGTCGAGGTACATGTTACCTTGCTCGTCGAACAGGACCTCGACGGGCCACCGGCAAAAGCCGCAGTTGGCTTCCCATAGGTTCATATGCCGGCTGGCTCCTGGCCATTGAGAAATTCCACAAACTTGTCTGCAAGTCTCTTTCTACCGAAAGGATCCTAGGTGATGTGGACGACGAACTCGAAGTAATTGTCGTGTTTGCACTCCGACTCCACAGGCGAGGGCGCAGGCGACGACGAACGTGCAGATCCAGCACGACTGCACCTAACCCGGCCGCGACGGCTATGACATCGGCCCATAGGATCCATCATGGAGCGCGTGGGGAGAAGGTGGATGGCAAGATAGTGTAGGGGATTGGGGAGGTAGCTACGGTTGTGTGAGGGGGTGAATGTGCCAATGCCCCATTTTATACACCGGAGCCAGACGAGGGGGCGGTGGCGCGCATTAAAGCTGGCACGCATGGCTAGGCCTAGGGAACCTGCATCACTGCGTAGCCATTGATTTTACTTGGAACGATGAGGAAACGACGCCGCCCTGCCACTATTGTCGCCTGCGTAGAAGACGAAGCGAACGAGGTCGGCCTTAGTACATCTCAGCGGACCACCCGATCACTATGCGAATTTTGTCCGCGCGAACATGAATGGTTACTTTTGGTTTGTTTGCGTTGAGCCGCTGGAGATGCGCTTATAAGCAAGAACGAGTTCAAGAGAAGGACAACCGAATGAACACGTGCCATTCTTTCAGGCCAACAACATCTATGTGTTGCTAATCACACGGATCCCAGCCGTTTGCTGTCGCCCAAAGCTCGCATGCGCCTCCAAAGAGGTTTCTAAGCAGGCATCTCAAGTTTCGCCAACGTGTTCAATATGCAAGAAATATAACATTATCTATGATCACCTAGTCTTATACCCTGGAAGTATGATTTGTTCCTCGCTTTATAGATAGCCTAGCATAGAGCATCACCACCAATATGACTATAGATTATGTCCTCAGCCCAAAGCAGATCGGAAACAAGATTTTTTGTGTTTGTGACAATAAAAGTAGAAAAGCATTGTTGGTATAGGTCACAAAAAACAAGGCACTGTGTTCATAACATATTTGTGCCTATGGGAGCACCCACAACCTTCCAAACATATTTCACTAGAGGACACGAAAACAATGGATGTTTTGGCCTTTTGTTGGGTTTCATGAGCATCACAAAAAAGACGGATATCATTTTCTTTATGCCCCTTTTAATTAAGTTGTTTCTAGGCTTTGATTTCTAACAACTAACAAGAGAAATTCTATACGGAAATTATCCCTCCTCGATCAAAGATAAATATAGAAAGACTTCGTTCAAGACTTACCAGACATTGGTAAAAAAAATGCCGTTTTGCTTTCCACATTGCTAGAGTTTCTCGAGATCTCCAAATCTTTAGACAACTTAAGCCTCTAGTAAAAAAAAATTGGGTTGACACTTGTATTTTGACTAAAATTTGGATGATGTAAACATGAAAATATTTACATAGGGTTTTAGTCAAAATCATATTGATTTTGACTAAAAGTTGGATAATATAAGTTGGATCGGCCAGATGGGGGGCGTCTAGCTAGTTGGCTAGCTGATGTGAGGATGTCAAGTGGTGCCTCAGATGATGATGGAGAGATGTTAGTCTGTTCGAGTTTTCTCATGGTACATATGTTCTTCAACATGTCGTTTGTTGCATAGACATGAGTTCTATAATATGATGATTTTGTGCATTTATAGCAAATGATTTGATTCATAATGTTCTAGACTCGAGTGTTTTTGCACTGCTACATGTATTGCTTTACCATCGATGTTGCCAACGCTCCACATCTTTTTTAATGTTTTTTTTTTGCAAATACATGTGGGTTAATTGCCTATGTGGAAGCTTTCATCACCCGAGCTCTACATTTTTATAGATAGTACATAGTATAACTCATACTAGCTTATAAGCCAAGTGTCCTAATTAAAAGGTGTGACATGCCACACATATACAAAGAAATGGCCTAATCATAAGTGTGATAGTCCACACATAAAACCACTACACAGCCTATTTAAATAAAATATAAATATGACACACGTCACATCACACACTCGGAAGCTTATGCGCCGCACATTTTCCAAACTAGGACATGAAGTCCCTAGTAAGCCATTTCAGCCGTTGGGGGCCAATTTCCACCCTCTCCTAGTATCACGTACATTGTAGTACAGCCTATGATCGCAACCAGCTAATACAGTACATAAGAATAGGGCTCACATGTAAAAATCATACTTCTCTACTTTTGTCAAAAACAAGATCATTACAACATAACTACGGCCCAGTTCTTTTCGACTATAGCTTGTGCATAAGCCACTCTAGCTTGAGCTGCCCAGAGAAACCATGGTGAAATTAAACTCATGAGAAACTGCACTCGAGTTCTTTTCGGCTTCCACTGTCCTAGCTTATTGTCTGAGCTATATAATGAAAAGTCTATAATATCCCTGCAATGATTTGTGTTTTGACTACCTAATGTTGAGTCATTTCTTATTCTTTCTGCCGAAATTTGAGGAGAAAACAATTGCATAGCATTAGCATCACTTAACAGTGACGTTGTTCAGCTACAAAAACAGTTACTTTGTTTCGCCACAAGCAAGAGTATACTGCCTTCAACATCTTTGAACGGTGCATGTTAATTTCTCACACATTTGTGTAGCAAAAGTCATATATAATCACTTAATCAGCTAGTGCAGCATAAATCAACACAATACAATTTATAAAATTGGAGCACTAGCGTTTGTGCATCTGGAGAGCTAGCTATGTCTGAATGTCATCCATGCGTCAATTGAGACCAGAGGAAATACATAGCACTGGTTTTTTTAAGACTACCCACAATAAGAGTATCATAGCTAGTATCATTTATCACACGCATGCGAAAAAGCTGATGTGTCACATCAATAAATGAAGAAAGAGACGGTAGTAGTATCATAGGTAGATATTGTATCATAGCACGTAAAACTAGAAAAATTAATGTCAAACCAATCTTGTACACTCTTTTGCATTAAGATTCTACAAATCACTAAATATAATTAACCTATGATACTACTATGCATTGTGAAGATAGTATCACACACTAGTACCATATGCATGGCAGCTTGGAGAAGTCAAACAGAGCCCCGCTCCCCCGCTCCCGTCGCCCCCCCGAGGGCGGCCGGAGCGCCGCCACCCACGCCCGCGCGGCCCCTCCTCCTCCTCCCTCCCTCGTCGCCGCCGCCGGCGGGAGCCGCCGGGCAAAGCCCCGGGCGGTGCTGGCGGCGGCGGCCTCCCTCTCCCTCGCGCGCACAGAAGACCCGTCGGGGCGGGCTCGATCTGGCGGCGGTGGAAGGCGCCGGCTCCGGCCACGGCCGTCGCGGCTCCGGCCGCGGCTGGCCGCGCGGTGGTGGGACGCGGGGTGGCTCCTCCGCCCCTGCTCGCCGGTGCTGCTTGGCACGTTGCTGTGGGCAGCCAGATCTGGGACGGCGGGCCTAGGTCTGGGCCGGGCGGGCCTAGCTGCTCCCACACAGGTGTCTTCCCCATCGGGACCTCCGGCGCGTTCCGGTGTGCTCGCACGGCGGTTGTCGATGGTGGTGTCGGCGCGGCTAGATCCGGTCTCCCGGGGTGGCCGGAGGCCGATCTGGGCCTGGTAGGGTCCGGCCGGATCCTCTCGATCCGAGGGTGGCCTGTGTGCTCTGCGCCACCTCCACCGCCTCTTGCCGGCTGTCTTTCGTCGCTGGCGACGTTCTGGAGTCGGGGCGACGTCCTAGCTATCCGGGACGAGGTCCTTGGGCCGCATCGCAGCTACTCCGGCGGCTGCGGTCTCTCCTCCGACCAATTTGGTCGTGCTGGTGCAGGTGTGCTCGTTGGGGATGGTGCATCGTGGTGCCGCCAATCTAGGGTCTTGGACGTCTAGATCTGGGTTTGGCCGGATTCTGCCAGCCAGCACGTGTTTCCTGCGGATGAATCTAGCTGGGGCTAGCTCATAGCGCGACTCAGGTTGGAGGCGCGGTAGTGATCTCCGCCTTGTTCATTCTACATCCTCGCGACGACGTCCGGAATTTCTATCTAGGTTTGGACCTCGGCGAAAGTTGCGCATGGCTCTGGCCTGCGCCGGTGACGGCGTCACCTGCGGGTGTCATTCCCTTGTTGAAGGCGTCCCGACGATGGCCCCCCTGATTGAAATGATGGTTTTCGTCCCTCCGCCTCAGTCTGCCCCTTGGAGGCCTCGCTTCGTGTAAGCTTCTCTAGCAGTGTCCTGTGGAGCACCGTGTGTCCTCTCGCTGGTGTCGCAGCCCTCTTGCAACGTCGGCTTGGCTACTTTTACACGGTTCGCTGCGGTAGCTGACTTCCTTCCTAGCGCCTTGGGGGGCTTGGCTAGGTCGGCGTCTGGTCGTAGCTGTTGCCGGTATGTCTATCCCAACGCCAGGGGATGATGTTGTATGTTTGGTCTGGACCTAGCCCGAGCTCCATGGGTGGTGGTTCTCGGGTCTGGGTGAAAACTTTGCAGGTCTTCTGTCTCTGCCGACGACGATGACGCATTCTTGCGCCATTCACCTTCTTGGAGGCGTCGCCGCAAGACCCCCCCTCCTTTGGTTCCTCAAGCTCTGCTAGATGGCCGGCTCGTCGTTGAGTTCCCCTTGTGTGCATTTCTTGGTGCGGTGGAGGTGCGTTGGCGTGGACACGGTCGCGATCGCTCCGGTGCAACAAACGACAAGGCTCCCTCTTCATGGATCATAGGGTGCTTCGGCTTTCCTCTCTGTGTTGTTGTGATATGTGGTGTGCGCTCGGCGCGTGTGTGTTGTAACTCTCGGTGTAACTCCTAGCCGGTTGATGGCTTTGTTAATTCAAAGCCGGGCTCATTTCGAGCCTTCCGTCTAAAAAAGTAACATGTGCATGATACTACTCTATGATACTTTCCATTGTGACTAGTCTAAGCCCTTTTTCTGGGTGCGGCTAGCCACGGCCTACATGTTATCCGACACGTGTGCCCACGGCGCGAAGGATCCGGTCTCCTCAACACGTGTGCTCGGGCACGGCTATGTGCAGCGGTTAACCTTGGGTACTAGTGTAGTCCGTATCCACCAAGGATCTGCTCTCCGCTCTGTGTCTCCTCTTCTCCCCGCAGCCGCAGTCTCGTGCTCGTGCTCGCCCGCCGTTCACCACGAACAGCAATCGCACCACTTCGCCCCGACCACGGCGCCATGCGCCGCCCCACCGCGCGCCACGGCGCCGCCGAGCTCTGCCTCCGCGAGGTCGGCGACCTCCTCCCCCGCCGCTTCGCCCGCCGCGCCGCCGCCGCCGAGGTTCCCCTCCATCCCCATCCCTGTCCCCATCCACTCCGCTTATCTGCCCCGCGATTGTGCTTCTACCGATCCATCACCGCCGGAGCGGATCGGCGTAGCCGCTAGCCAGCGATCGGGCCCGCCGGTTTGTTCCATCCGCGTTTTTTTTCTTCCCTTGCGGGTGTTCCAACCGAGGCCGTGGACTTCTGTCGGTTTAGCTGGGATTTAGTGTGGGATTGGTTCGGACCACTGCTCATGTTAGGGGCTGCAATTTTCTTCTCGAGTTGGTGCGCGTGGATCACCGTCATTTACTGGCTCATTGCTTGCTCGTCACATCGAACTCGGTGGGCTGCAGGGTTACATCTAATGGGTTGTCATGATCGGGTAGTGAGCAGCAACAGTCTTATTAGTTTGTGACTGAACCACAGAATCTTCAGTACAGAACGGTTGATCTTGGCCTCTTGATCTGGCAATCCCAGTAGAGCCCCTGAATTGAATATGCCTTGATCTGAACTCTGAACTGCTTATTATATTCCTCCTTATCAAGTAGTGAGTAGACACAGACTGATTCATTAGTGTGTGCCTTTGCTGTGCTCTGCTACTTGCTAATGCAACCGCTGTCATACAGGACCTCGTAATGCGCCTCCAGATCCACAGGAAGCTCGACAGGCACACGGGGTGCGTGAACACGGTGGGCTTCAACGCGGACGGTGACACCCTCATATCCGGCTCCGATGATCAGAAGGTGATGCTGTGGGACTGGGACACCGGCGCACTCAAAATGCAGTTCCATTCAGGCCATGGTGATAACGTGTTCCAAGCGCGGTTCATGCCTTACACGGACGATCGCACCATCGTCACTTGTGCTGCTGATGGCCAGGTACATGTGTTCTGTTCCCGTTTGATACGCATTTCATTTTTTAATGGTGATAGTAGGTTCAGAGGTTACAATCTGGGAAAAAGATACGAAGAAGCGCCGCACGGTTCGCTGCGCGTGCGGCGGTACCTTAGGATTCGCGAAAAGCATCGGGATGGCTCCAGCTTCCTCCTTAATCCTTATCCCCTCGCTAGCTTCTCTAGTCCACTTATTTTTTCCTCTCTGTCAAAGCCCCACAGGATAGTAGCATCCCGTCATGGACGAACTAGAGATGGAGGAGGTGCGACGCATCGAGGACTCCGCCAAGCGCCGCCGCCGCCGCTGAGAGCGTGGAGTGGGCTTCTGTCCCGAGCACAGGGAGGGGAGAGCTCCGTCAAGCCGTCGCCGGCAAGCGCGTGGAGTGGGCTTCTGTCCCTAGCGCGGGGTCATCGCCGCCGACAAGCATGCGGCGGGGAGAGCTCTGCCGATCCGCCGCCGACCAGCGCGTGGAGTGGGCTTCTGTCCCTAGCACGAGGCCGTCGCCGCTGAAGAGCACGCTACGGGGAGAGCACCACCGCCATCAAGCTCGAGAGGGGCGCGACACATGGAGGTCTCCACCGCCGACGAGCGCCAGAAGAGGGCTTCCGTCCTAAGCGCGGGTCCGCCGCCGCCAACGAGCACGCCACAGGGACAGCAGCACCGGCGTCCAGATCGAGCACGCGCGATGCAGAGAGGGTTCCGTGTGGCTGCTGCCGACGAGTGCGTCGAGAGGGCTTCCGTCCCTAGCACGGGGACGACGCCGGGGAGCCTCGTCTTCTCACGGCTGCGGCCCCTTCACCCTTGCTCTTGGCCGCCACGGTGCGGCCCTTCCTCGACGTTGTGCGCTCCAAGGAGGCCGACAGGGTCGTCACCGCGCTCCACAAGGTCATGGCGCTCACGGGGCACTCCTCCCAAGACTCCAGGCTAAGGGAGGTCGTCGACGCCGTCGCCATCTGCCGATTTGAGGCCGAGCAGAGGCCAATGCCGAGGAGGCCGTGCTGATGCAGGTTGTAGGCGCTGCTCGCCTCGGCTGCCCCCGCGCTGGGAGACCTGCACGTATCCTGTATCCATCGCACCAGTTCATGAGTCTGGCCACCGGCATGATTTTTTCCCGAGTGTTTCCTCTCTATCCCTTACAGCTGGATCTGCTGTTTTATTATTGAAGATTTTAGTCGATTTTTTCATGTGAACTATCTGACGAGCATCCCCTGAATTGCATGTGTCTCCAACTTTTTGGAGGACAAAGGATTCATCGCATCTTTCAGTAGAAAATCTGCTGGCAATCATGGATTGGATTCCTGGCAGCTAGAAATTTTGAATTAGGCATTTAGAGCTGGAATTTAGGGATGAACCAACACGTATAGTTGCTGTCAGTTAATTTGGTAGTTATTGCTAATTAATCTTGTAGGTATTGCAAAATAACCTGGTACTAGATAATACTACTAGTACAGTAATTTTTGGCATTTAGAGCTGGCATTTTTTGGATCTTGTCACAACCAACACCTTATAGTTGGTGTCAATTAATCAGGTAATTATTGCTAATTATTCTTGCAGTCATTGCGAAATAACTGGTAGTAGCTATACTGTAGAATAATTTTGGTAGTTGTTAAATAACGTGGTAGTAGTATTATTTAACCTGGTAGTTATTGCTATTTAATCTTGTAGTTATTGCACAATAATCTGGTAGCTAGTAATAGTGAGTAGTATAATTTACTGGAGTAGTTGTTAAATATTGTGGTACTTTTGCTAACCTGGTAGTTATTGAAATTAATCCGGTAGCTAGTATTAAATAATTTGAAAACCTTAGAGAGTGTGGAATTTGTTTCAAAATCTGGTAGTTTCTCCCAAAATAATCTGAAAACTGTCATATAAAATGGTAGCGGCCTTTAAAGTAAAAGCCTAGATTTTGTTTTGAATTTCTTGTGAAAATTGCTCCTAAAATCTTAGCCTGTGAAAAGAAATCTGCAAGAAAAAGGGGTCGTGCTAATTTTGTAGTGCTAACAATAACTTGCAAGATTTATGTTTGATATTTAATGTGAATCCTCGCATGGCTGATACGTTAACTAGCGAGACAGGAGATGCATGTGCTAGCTGACACTGCATGCGCTTGCAGTCCAAGCGGGACCGGGTAGGGGTAGCTAGTAGGAAAGCAACTTTTCGCTTTCATTCTGCATGGTGGGGCTGCGGAATCCGCCGCACGGATCATGCGCTCGTGCGGCGCCGCCGGGTAGCACGGTCCTACAATCTGTTTGATGCAATCAGGTGAGAGTTGCAAAGGTCCAGGATGACGGGGATGCACTTACTACATTGCTTGGTGAACATGATGGAAGGGCTCACAAGTTGGCTATAGAGCCTGGAAGCCCTTATATTTTCTATAGCTGTGGTGAAGATGGCCTTGTTCAACATGTAAGGACGGCAGCCCCCAAAATGCGCCCTCTCTCACTCTCCTGTGCGCACATGCAACATTTTATCTATACCTTGTGCGCACACACACTATATTTATCTTTGTATCTGACCCCTTTTAATTAGCCATTTCCGTTCTTGTGCAGTTTGATTTGAGGACAAATACAGCAACAGAATTGTTTGTTTGCAGAAACTCTTTGACTAAATCAGGATACTCATCTCATGTCCACCTTAATGCAATCACAATTGATCCAAGGAACCCAAATCTTCTTGCAGTTGGAGGAAGCAATCCGTTTGCCCGTGTCTACGACATCCGTAAATGCAAGTGGGATGCGTCATCTGATTACGCTCAACCATCTGACTGTTACTGTCCACCACATCTCATTGGCGATAGGGGTGTTGGAATAACAGGATTAGCATTCTCTCACCAGAGTGAGTTGCTCGTATCTTACAATAACGAGAATATTTACCTCTTCCCTAAAAATGGAGGGCTAGGAACCGACCCAAAGCCGTCTGCCAAGGTTGAAGGCAGTAAAGGGTCCAAATCAACAATGTTTGCATCTGGTGAAGCTGTTTATCATCCTGTACCTCAGAGATATGTTGGGCACCGCAATTGTGAGACTGTGAAGGGTGTGACTTTTATTGGCCCAAATCATGAATATGTTGCTAGTGGGTCAGATTGTGGTCGGTTATTTATTTGGATGAAGAGAGACGGGAAATTCTTACGAGCAATGGAGGGTGATGAATGCATTGTCAATTGTATTGAGCCCCATCCTCACACTATGACGATTGCAAGCAGTGGAATTGATAATGATGTGAAGTTATGGACTCCATCTGCCATTGAGCAAGCACGGGTGTTAAATGTTGAGGAGGTAAACCTCCTGGCCATCTATATGTGTCCTTATCATCTCAATTTCCAGTTATCATTTTGAAGAGCTGACTCATAGTAATTTGTTTATTAAAAAAGAAATCATTTTGCTTCATCTATATGAACCATTTCCATTAGTATATTCATCTCTATCAACAATTCAGCATCCTTTGCCCTTGAAATGCAAATTCTATCCATTTACCAGCATTCTTATTTGTCTTAATTTTGGAGAGAACTTAAATGTTCTTGTGTAGATCTTAAGTTGGAAACTTCGCTCTTTATATCATGCCTGTATGTTTTAGCTCAATGTTCTTACAAAAACCAAAATCTATTGGGTTTTGTTTCACATTGTTTTCACTCTTCTCTTCCAGTTGAAGCCCCGAAAGAGAAAAGCAAAGCTCTGGCACTTTGCCTTACCGGAGGAATTGGTCATGCATGTGCTAGCACGACGTAGGCAACCAGCAGCTGGAGAAGATTCATCGGAGGATCTTGAGGACAGCTCAGAATTGCTTAGTCTTGTACTGCAAGCTGCAGACAGGGATAACTCGTCTGATGACAGTGATGAGGATGAAGAAATCTCTGATGGCTCCGGATCTAGAGCCAAATGATCTGCTGTCCTCTGGGAATATTGCAAAATTGTACATATACAATAATAATAATTTTAGCCTGTTGAATGGGTGATAATAGTATAAGTGTGCCTATGTACCTTGCGACTCTCTTCTGTGTTATAGATATGTGTTCTTAAAGGATATTTTGTTGAGAAGGTTGAAATGTTGATATGGTGTGCAGCGTGTGCCAGTATCTCCTGAAAAATTTCCATTGGAGCTCCTTCTGTAGGACTTGTTAATTTTTTATTTTTTTATACAAAACAGAAGTAAATACTATACTTTCAAAAAAACCTTCATCGTGGTCTCACATGTCTTCACAGTCCCATGCTTGTGTGAGGAAGCTTGTTTGGTTTATTTTCACTTTGTCAGTTAGGCTATATCTTCTTGATTCATTTCCTTTGCTGGTTAAGTTATAATGGTCTACCACAAATGTTTGCATTCCCCAGATTTTGCAAATGAGAAGGTGAGCAATGAGCTTTTGCCAGGCAGTGATGAACTGGAAGGTGCAGCACTGCAGCATATGAAGTTAATTTTCTGTTCTTGCTCTTGTCATTTATGAACCATAATTACTTCATGTCTTGCTTCTGAATTTGGTTGATACATTCACCACTAGACAGCGCATGGTGTGAAACGTTGTTTTTGGTTTTCTCTGTTTCCGACCTAGTAGTTTTTGTATGGTAGTGAAAAACATTTCTGTATGAGACTTAATCAAATGCTGAGCACATTCTATTCTTTGCATGGATTTCCCTGCTGGGATTGCTGATGGAGAGGATGCTGAGGAATGGTGTTCATAAGTAGTGTTATTTTGTCATTTTAGAAATGAAGGCGGCACTGGCTACCCTGTGACCTGCATAGTCCCCGTGGGCGCTGTGGTCGGGAGTCTCGTGCACCACCGGCCGCAAGGACCCAACTGGAGTTGATCATCCTCGATAGTGGCGAGGACTAGATTTCTATGGTATCTAAGTTTTAGTTTAATTTTATCTTCATGTACCAGTTTCAGCCAATTTATAATTAATTTCTTGCGAAATTGTCAAAAAAATAAAAATGAAAACCAGTGTCCGCACAAGCAAAATGCGTCGCGGTGCACCGTGTGGACATGGTCCGGTTATTATCCAAGTCGCAACCCAAACCCAAACGGACCAAAACGGACAGAAATAATGTCCAATTTGGGTCGTCGTGTTGGAGTTACCCTAATCTCTAGATGTATGCTTCAAAACTGCTTATTTTATAACTAATTTAATATTATCAATGTGCAGCGGAGCATGGACCGGCAGCCTGGCACAATGAACATGAATTTACAGAAGCGGCCCTGGATGTAGTTGGGGAAAAGAGAAAAAGAAAACCCCAGATCTAACAGGTCAGTGGCCCGCATAATTTCATTCATATTCCTCTCATTTGAATATCATGCTTGTTAGAAGATTACCATCAATATGTAGTATAGAAGATTCTTACACTGTGTAATCTTGGCTACTGTTATCACATCATTACTGATTATTCTACATGTGATACATGTTTTTTTTGGGTGCAAAAGGGCCCCCTTTTTCTTGCACAGAGATAGTGTTAACTATGCATATTAAATGTTGCATAGTGGTTTACTCCAAGCTTTACATTCCCAACTAATTAGCTATGTCCAAGTGTCAACTATCAAATACATTTTACAGACAAACTGGAACCTGCTTCTACTATTGATTCTTTAGACCACATTTTCTGTCGTAATCCATTGGCAAGGATAGAACAGCTACCTAAGTTGATCATGGCTATTGATGGTAAGTAAGAAAGAGGATATTATTAGCATTCTAGATTTCTGTCATCTGTACATGGACACGTATTCACTTGTTCTTCTATTTGTTATCTGGCTGAACTTCTGCTGGCCTCATATTAATGCTCATTATAAGTGCTACCAACTGCAAGGAGTACAATAGAAAATAGAAGTCAGTATGAAGTTCATAGAGGTTCATATATATATATATATATCAAGAAGTATCTGAAAAACAACAAGGGAAGACAAGGTTCGAATTCTGCAGCAAAATAGTTGGACCATGGTGATGGCATATTCAGTAGGGATCCTACCGTTGCAAATCCAGCACAGGCAAGACTAAAACCTTTGAAATTGAAAGGTGCAGTTTCCGATAGGAACCAGGCTGTCAAACCAATGGGAGAAAATTTATCGTTAGTAACATCTTTGGCTAAGCGTGTGGGCAGTACATGCGAATGGAAGAAGTAAGAATGTCATGAAGGACAACTTGTTCTGATCAGTAGCTGCGGAAGTAAATATAATGACAATGCTTACCCGTGAGGGGAGTAAATACTAGAGGAGATATAACACTTGCAGTTGAGCTGATTCCTGTGATACAACCTTGAACCATTCCCTTGAATAAACATTGCAAAAAAATGTTGAAAAGAGAGTATCTAATATCTTAGGGGAAATAAGCAACTTCATTTTGTTTCTGAACAAAATATATGATTTAGTACCTGCTCAGAAGGTCCTACTTTTTTTGATACAATGCTCCTTATCTGTAACAATACATTCAGTTTAAAAAGTATTGACATGGCTCCATTAACCGAAAACAGAAAGTGGAGATCGGGCACTGATAGGATATATTACTACTTACACAAGGGCCAACCAAAATGCTTAGAATGACACAGCTTGCAGCAAGATAAGGTACCTTCAACAAAACATCAAATTTAGCATGACTAGTACCAAACAATTGCGCATCATTTACTCTACTGTCATTTGATCTGTTGCATACCCAGAATGACCATGCAATGCTGTATAGGAATCCCTGCAGCATCCACGCCAGATCAGACCAAATTGGCAAATTATTCTTGCAAGATAGTTATATTCAAAAACACTAAGCAGGACTATGCAATAATAATCCCCTTACGTGCACGCAGCTCCCTAGAAGTGCGACGACGAGTAGCTTCTGCTCACCAAGCTTTGGTGCTAGTAGAGGCATCATGGTCAGCTGCATAGATCATAAATCATAAACTGATTTTGGTGTGCCCAAGTAAAATCTGAGCGCAGAAATGGTCATAAAGTGACGTCGTAGGGAAACATTGCTAAATGAGCTTGTACCTGTGAGAAACTTCCCATGATGCTAAAAATAAGCAGCAAATTTGCATACTGGTTCTTGGTATAGTGGAACTGCGCCTTCAGGAAATACTGCATTTGTAATTGTACCACAAAAGACAACAGCAGAAGCATATTCAGATATCCATCCAGTATAGTTGAAAAACATGCAAGGCATAGATTGTTCGTGGTTTCAGATTACTGAGTTCTATATAAGAGGAATTTTAGCGTAGAATTACAACATACAGATCTGTTTTACAAGTTTTACTGGAAGAAAGGGAGTACCAGTAATGCAGTTTGCAGGCCTGTTTCACCAAGGCTATGGAAAAATGTGATGACCGCTGCTCTCGTGAAAGTCGAGCTGCAAGTGATTTGCGGGAATTCAGTTGGTAATCTGAGGTAAATATCATGGTACATTCCCTGGAGAATAGATGGCAGGAACTGTCTATTATTTTTTTCATAGAAGAGTGTAGCATGGTTCAGATAATTTTATCATCGACTTGTTTGTGGTCAGGTGAACTATCTGAAGCTAAAAGTAGATCTACTCAGTGCTAACTGCTACGCACCTAATGCAAGGAGTTGGTAGGACTGAACTGAATCAACTGATGGAGTTGGCAAAGTCTTAGTAGCCTATTGTTTGTGATCGTGGTGAGCTAGTGAACATAAATACAACCTGTCCGCTTACTTGAAAGTTCAGAAAAGCATGTAGTACCTGCTGGTAAGAAGGGCCACCATCTCCGACAGAGAGGGCGCCTTCCGGAGAGGCGGGAGCCTCGGCGACAACTCCTCGGTACTGGAGGAAGGAGCGAAGAGCAGAAGGGAGGCCTCCTCGTCGCGCATCAGCGAAGCCCCACGGTCCGTCTCCTGGACGAAGGCCCTCATGTACACCGCCGCAGCAACCGCCGACATCGTCGCCACCTGCAGAGCACAAGGAATCAAGATACAAACGCAGCTGCCAGGTGTGACCCACGAGCTAACCAGTACGAGGTGCCACCTTCATCTGCAGAGCACAAGGTATGTACCTGGAACGTAGAGGATACGGAGAGGAAGCGGGCCGCGATGGTGCCCGCGACGAAGCCGGCAGTGCAGACGCCGGAGAACACCCCGAAGGCCACCGCCCGCTGCGCCTCCGGCACCTTGTCAGCCTTCACATTGCAGGAAGAACGTTTCAGCCCATGATCATCCACGCACGAGTCCAGGTGAGCTCGACTGGTTGACAAGAGAGGCGAGCTACTTACCACATAAGCGAGCGAGAGGCACATCATGGCGCCCTCGGAGACCATCGCCGTCAGCGTCTTGGCGACGTAGTAGGCGTAGAAGTATGGCTTCGTCTGGTTAAACGCCAGAATGGCTAGCGGAAGGGAAAGAAAAATGTTAGCTAGTATACCACCTGTGGGAGATGTGAATGATTCAAGAGTTTACCCAATGGGACGATGGACAAGGTTGCCGGGAGAGCGAGCAACGCCTTGCGACCATATCTGTCGGACAGGTTCCCGACGACCGGCGTCACCACGAGTGCCCCGAGGCCTGTGATCTGCAGCGATTTTAAGGTACCCCTACGGATGAGAACCAGATGGGCGTGGTGCCTAAGAATAGCTGAAGATAAACCCTGGACTGTGCACTGGAAACCAGATGGGCGTGGTGCCTAAGAACAGCTGAAGATTAACCCTGGAGCAACCTGGCATCCCCTTCCGATGAGATCATCAGGAAGATTTTCAATGCAGCTAAGGTCGTGAATACTGGAAATGGAAAGAGCTGCTACTTCTGGACAGATATATGGGGTAGAATAGTTGATGGGATTGCCCCGGATGTTTATCAGCTTATTATTCATCCTCTCTCGCGTGCAAGAAGAACGGTAAGCATGTGCTGAAAGTAACTGGATAAATGATGTTAAAGAGCCCATGTCGATTCAAGCTTTCATGCAAGTCCTTGATTTTTGGGATCAACTTGGCAATTTTCAGATATCCCCGAATAGTTTTTTTTTTGAAAGAGGGCAAAAGCTTTGCCCCATTCATTGAATAAGAAATCCCCGAATAGTGAGGATACTTGGATTTGGAAGTGGGAAACCGATCGGTTCTTTCTCGGACAAATCGGGACATCTTGCTCACTTTGCTACTAACACGTGCTTATGCCAACGTGTTTTGGGGTAGAATCTGGATAGCAGATCGCTTGGCAAGAAGAGTTTTACCGCATAATGATTGTTCTGTTTTATGCAACTCTGCAAGAAGTCGTTCAACACCTCTTCATGCAATGTGCGGCCGTTAATATAATCTGGAGCAGTGTGCTGCTGGGCTGGTCTCTCACAAGCCATGCCCAATACCAGTTCAACCCTGAAACTGAAAGGCTGGTGGATGCAGGCTAGATCAAGAGTACAAAGGAGAACATAGGAAGCACCTTACCACTTTGACGATCTTGACCGTTTGGACGATTTGGTGTGAGAGGAACAGGAGAGTCTTTGATAATTCTTACAAACCGATCCAGCTAGGCAGCTAGTACTTGACCAATTGAAATCTGACGCTGCATCTTGGGTCTCAGTTAGTCATGGTCGTTTCATTCCCCTTCTGTAATTTTTCATTTTCTTTCCCTGATGGTCGTAGGTGCTGTTTAAGTTCAGGCCGTTACTGTGCTTTCGGAGTTGTGTGTTTGTAATTTTGACCTCTATGGCATTTTCTTCTTTCTAATACTCCTAATACTCCCTTGTGACATTCTTTTCGCGATGGAGGGAGTACTATATTGCATACATTTCTCCTGCGTGGTTTGAAAAAAAGTTTGAAAATGAAGTGTCACCGACTCACGCTGTCACGGCTAATTATGGCCTTGTGATGATTTTCACGCTAGCTTCTACTTGTCATGTGGTGCTCACATTCACATATTCTGCTAGGTCCGCCCATGCGCCAAAAGGAGTGTTGGACTCACGCTGGAGCGTCCCATCATCAGTGCACATGAACATCCAAACCAAAAGTTGACGACACGTCTCGTTGACGGGAACCTCCACACTTCCAAAGCACATATACAGTACATGGTAACTAGAGATCAGATCGTGGTAGTACCAATTTCAGTTTTTTAAACCGCTTTGCTAATTTCCAGTCGATTGATAATTAAGTTAGTGCTCAGTTAGATTCTCTTGGATTTGATACGAGTGGAGCATTTTTGCTCCTTTTACCTGCAAGAGGCGACAAAGTCTATATACCGTCCACCGCCAACAACGATCCACGGTGCCCCTTGCCTCTGCTAGGGTTTCCTACCAACGGTGTTTTGATGGCAGCGATGCCGCTGTTTAAGGTGTTCCCAGCTCCCACTCCGTGTTGTGGTGGTCGATCCACTGGAGGTATCAAGGAGTGTGGAGTTTGTTTTTATCATCAGCACCATCTGAAGCTAGGGTTTATGGGCTTTGTCTGCGCATGAGGTGACGCTAGCGACGTAGGATATCATTCGTCGGATGTGACGACATCTTTCTTCAGCTCGCGAAGTTTCGTTGCGATGGTGCGACAACCAGGGACAAAGATAAGGGATCGAAGGGGACCCGTCCTCCCTCTGTCTCATGAAAGATGTCTTAGGTTTGTCTAATATCTAGACAATATGCAAATTTAGTTTGTACACAAGGTGTTTTCTTGGGATATTTTTCATTCGTGTGCTCAAACAGTCACTCTGGTGTCTTGTGGTGTGTTGTGCGTGCGTTGTAAGCTCGCTTATCGAATGGATGGCACGTGGCAAGCTTTTCAAAGGAAAAAATAGTAGGCTGCTTTTTGCAAGTGCTGGTTGTGTTGCGCCCTGTCTCATTCCTCCCCTCTCGGGGCAAACCTCACCGAGAAGAATAGAGAAAGGACACAGGGTGAGCTAAGCATAGAGAAAGGCTGAAGAGTGAGCTCTGCTTTTGGTTGGTTTTCCTGAGAGTTACTACTACTCTTTGTTAATGAGATGACGCTGTTACTGGGTACCAAGGACTTTTTCTTGTGTTTCCAGCCATCCCAACCTGGGAAGTAATGCTCCTAGCTTTTGACACCTGAGAGAGTTGTAAAACGTTGAAAATTGTGTGGTCGGTGCGACATTTACAAGGGGTGGTCGGCCTGCTTGTTTGCTTGCGATGGAGGTCGTCCCCAAAAGCGAGATCTCGGGCGTGCGTGGTCGTATCAGTATCGCCCTGTGATGCAACGGCCACACCGAACACACCGAAGGCACTGACTCTGCTAGCTCAAAGTGAGCGATGTGACGACGAGAGAGTTAGTCACCGCTCGCCGGGAAGACGGGTATTTGTGCCGTGTCTTGGCTCTCGAGAGACGAAAGTGAAATTGAGAAAAATAATATACGGGAACCCTAGGAATCAGGAGGATTTCTCTTGTTCCAGACGGTGGCTAGCTAGACGCAACCATCTTGGTTCTTGGACGCATGTCCATGTGGAGGGTTAGCTGGTCTGATGACTGATGGAGGAAGACGTCCGTAGTGGGGCTTCCACTCTCCCCATGTCACTTCATGCCATCCCCGTGTTCCTACGAAATGCTCAAGCGGAAGCAACAGGAAGTTAAGCAACCTACAGCCACACTGACCCGATTTCTGCAAGGACAAGGGATTAGCAGGGATGCAAGCAGGAGCTAAAACTTAGTTGGATCGCCTGAACTTAACTGAAGCCTAGCTAAAACCGCATGCCCATAAGAACCCAGAAACGGATACAGTCAGAGAGTGCGTGGGAGGGAGGAAAAACGTACGGCTTGCTGGAGGCCGGTGAGGTAGATGGCGAGGGAGCACTGGTCTTGGCCGGGGCAGAGCGCCGCCATCGTCACGTCGACGATCACCGGCACCACCATGAAGGCGCCGACGCAGAAGAGAAAAGCGAACACCAGCAGGTGCCCCAGCCCCGCCACGGCCTCCTTCATCTTCCCGACTTTACCACTCGATCGCACTCTCCCCTCTCTCTCTCTCTCCTCTGTTATGCTACGTGACGTGCCTTTCTCCCCACTCACCGGCCTCTCCCCTCTTTATATGTTTCTCCAAGCTACTAACATGTGTATGTATGACACGGACATGCACAGAGCCTAGTTAATTAGTTGATTGTAATTTAAGCACTACTGGCATTTACCAAATCTTTAAAGAGATTCACCGACAAAACAGGAAAAGAAGCAGAGTAAGTAAGGGTAGACCATATTGGAACACAATTTCCTTGAAGAAATAGTGACCAAGTGGAGAGACCAATAAAGCATGTCACAGAAGACAAGAAAAGCGGTGCTTGGTTGCCTCTCAAGTAAAGAATATGTCTGATCCATCGGCTTTCGCTCTCACAGAAGACACAACGTTCATCGAGACTTAACAAGGTGCACAGGAACCACTCTTTTCCGTTTACAGGACCTCCAAACCCAACATATATCTACTTCTCTACTAGCGAAAACATTGAGCAATTACGTCATGTACAGTACTACTTGCGATCCATTCATTACTTCATCCCACATATGTGGATGTTTCACAAAATATATTAGTTGATTGCAGCTTAAGCACTAGTGGCATACCAAATCTACGAGAGATCGATCGATGCAATTGGACTGACAAAGCAGGAAAAGAAGCAGAGTAAATAACACGGTATAAGCACATTGGAACATAATTTCCATGAAGGCTAGAGCAAAGAGATAGTGACGGAGCGGAGGAAACTAATAAAGCATGTCACAAAAAAGCGGTGCTTGGTTTAGCTCTCGAGGAAAGAAATATGTCTGCTGCCTCACCTTTCGATTTCACACAACATTCATCGAGATTTAACAAGGGTGTACAGCAGGAACCACTCTTTTCCGTTTATAGGATCTCCAAACGTACTTTTCTCTAGCAAAAACATTAAGCAATTACGTCAAACTCCAGTACTTGGATCCACTCATTACTTCATCCCAGATATGTTTTACATAATATATCATAATAAGTTCTAAGAGAAGATAATTAGTATCATCACAACGTCATAGTACTACAGTACTTGCGATGCATTCATTACTTCATCCCAGATAGGTGCAAGTTTTACATAATATATTATAAGAAGTTCTAAGAGAAGATAATTAATATTATCCCTACGAATCAACCAAGTGGTGTAGCCGTGGTTGCAAACTTGTAACCACACTTGTACCCTAGTCAAGCTCTGTATAGCATGAAAGAACTCAAACAGGATATTTCTTCGTCGACTCCCCAGGAGGATATGATGATGCAGCACATTGAGCACATACCAGTTCAGTAGCTGCTGGCAGCTAGCTCAGGCTTTAACTGGAGTTGCTGGGCTGCAAAACAGATACTGATGCAATCAGCCACCCTGGATAAGCTCGTTTTGCAAAATTCTGAAAACCAGATCAACATGAAATTTAGCTTTCTTCAGGCAAACAATAAAAGAGCATTAGTTCGCAATTTTCCATCTTCTCTGCTTCTCACAGGTCAAAATCTGGATTGGCTCCAGATATTGCTGCGCCAACATGACAACATGTTACAATATACTTACTTCTCAGTCTGAAGAGCCCAGAAGCTCAATTGCACGGAAGATGGATTAACTGCAAGTACTTGGGAGAAGTGGCGCAAAACAGAATCAAGTTAATTAATTCCATCCACGCCAATATTATACATGAGAGCATCAAACCTTTACATTTCTAGATAGAAAAATCTACATCAATTGTCAACTGAACATGTACATAGTATTTTACTGACACTAGGAACCATTTTCTACATAGGAGATAAAGGTAATTAATTGTATTTGTTCAAGCTACACTTGAGCAGATTCCAAATGAATATTCTTGAACACATGGAATTAAGCTAAATTTATTTCTAAAAAACATCATGTCAGATTTCTATGAGCTAATACAGGGAAATAAAAGTGGAAAAAAAAATTTCAAGTCGAGGTTCGGCTTTGAGTACCAAAGAAGAAGGCCACGGCATGATGTAGGGGGGCATAGTTTCAGCGTGCACGATGGAACAGAGCTTATTAAGCTTTGATATTTCTAGGCAGAAAGATAGCAGCCACGGCTAAGTAGACAAGTACAGAAATCTATTTTCAATCGCCAAAAATCTGAAGTGCCATAACATCGATAGAAAATTGCACGACCTCATAAACTGCCTGCTCTAACGGAAATGTCTTTTCCAGGATCCATCTTTGGGAACCATCATCATCACTACCCCAAAACCAAACAACAAGTGCGAGTTCAACAGCGCAGACAATACAGAACGTCCCATCCTTAGTCTCACCAAAGAAAATTTAGCTAAATATTTAATTTCCTCCGCAATTGATTGTATATAAAGGCATCAAGCTGTCACATTTTCTAGAGGCAATAGTCTAAATCAGTCGTCAACTAATTCTGTACACTGACTATGTACTGACAAGGTGTGGAGATTAAGGTCAGGGCCAACGTACTGCTTACTCGATACCATTTTTTCTTTTCTACATAGGGAGAAAGTTAACTAATGACAGTTGTTCAAAATACACTAGAAAGAAAGTAGCCAATGGCTTTCAAGTCAAGGGTTCACCTTGTCAAGTACTACCAAAGAAGGAGGCCATGCCATGATGTAGGGATACAAACTGTCCGGGTGAAGCACATGACAGAGCTTATTCAGCTTCCCTGTTTCTAAGCAGAATGATAAGAACCAGCCTGATAAACTGGGTTCCAGCTCATAGAACATAGACAAGTATACAACGCCATTGACGATGGCTAAAATCTTCAGCTCATGACCATCCACTGGACTGTCAGCAGCGAGCGCATGAATCGTCGGCAACAACTGAAATTTCTTGTCCAGCATCCATCGCTCGATGCCGTCATCGTCGGCTATCCAGGACCAGACAACAAGCGTGAGTCTGATAGCGCAGATGACACACAGCTTACCATCCCTGGTCTCGCCAGCAGTAAGTGCTCCTTGCCCTCTAATGTGCGGAGGCAGATCGATTCGGGAGAACTGCAATGTAGCGGTGTTCAGCACGCGCGCACTGGCTCGGCTAGCTTGTGTCCAATAGATGTGCCCATTCACCAGCACTCCATTGTGGGCAGTATAGTCCTTGTGCTCAGGCTGCAAGTCAGGCTCAATGTTTGCAGCCTCCACCCACGGGAAAATCTGCCACTCCCTGGTTTCTGATGAGATGACGGCGGCTTGCGCTCCGTAAACTTCGTGACAGACACAGATGACGCGGAACAGACCCGGGTCTTCTTCGGAGGAGAGGACGTGGAACTCGACGTACATCTCCTTGCAGATCTTGCGGGGCGGCTTGGGGAGGAGATGCAGGGCGCGTGTGAGGGGGTTGTAGACGGCCATGTGGTTGGTGTTCTGGCTGATGAGAACGACGTACCCATCGCGACAGTCCCTGATTAACCACTTGAGGGCGGAGCCCTCGTCGCTGTTGGGGAGGCGGGTGAGGAAGAAATCGGCGCGGCGGACGACCGCGGCGATGTCCGGGTCGGGGCGCAGGCGGAGCGGGCGGAAAGCAGGGGTTTTGAAGTCGAGGATGTTGATGAATAGGCCGAGGAGTGGGGGAGAACGGAGCTCGCGGAAGCGGCGGCGGAAGGTGGGGCATGATCGGACGGCGCGGAGGGAGGAGCGGCAGGTGAGGGCGGCGCGGACGAGAGCCGGGAGGGAGGGGAGGCGGAGGAATATCTCTCGCAGGAGGTCGTCGCCGAGGGCGGATATGGTGGTCGGAGCGGCTGCTGGGGATTTTCGCTTCTTCGGCAGCGGCGGCAGGTCACATGCCATGGCGCAACATGGCAAACGAGTAAAGTAGGCTACCTGGTTTTAATCAACCTGAAATCTTACGGGCGGGCGTGTGCCGGATGGACGTCCCGCGCACACGCACCAGGCAGTCTAGTTGTCAGTGAAATGGTAGGCTAGCTGGTATCATGTGTCATTTTTTAAAAAACTATAACTTTTAAACCGTGCGACCAAATTATAATTCGTTTTCACTACTAAAATCCCCATGAGAGCTTCAAACTAGACCATATTTTCATATGTTTCGACGAATTTTTTAACAAGCAACTTTGATGCGCGGTTGAGCAACTTTATTATGCAGCAAACCAACTTTGATATGCGACAAAGCAACTTTGGTGTGCAACGAACATGTACATTTTTGTACAGAAGGCACAACTTTGGTGCCCGACAATAATTTTGGTGTCCATGGGAGCAATTTCAATGTGAAGCAACTTAAGTGCCATAGCAACTTTGGTGCCCGCGACGCAGTTTTTGAACCCTGCAGAGCAACTTTGGCGCCCGACCGAGCAATTTTTAGTGTCCTGCGAGCAACTTTGGTACTCGGCCGAGCAATTTTAGTGTCCTGTAGAGTAACATTAGGAGTTGTTGCTGCAGCTGTTGTGAAGCCTACCATCGTTGTGAATCAAAGTGTTTTTGTTGGACACCAAAGTTGCTTTGCCGCATACCAAAATTGTTTTCCCGCACAATAAAGTTGCTCTGTCGTGCATCAAAGTTGCTTGTTAAAAAATTGTGCCGAAACATATGAAAATGTGGTCTAGTTTCGAAGCTCTCGTCGTTTGGATTCTAAAAGTGAAAACGGATTGTAATTTCGCCGCACGGTTTAAAAATTACAGCTTTTTTAAAACAACAAAGTGATATCAACTAGCCTACTTTTTTGACAGCTGTACACATCTTTTCGTGTGAGCACTTTCCATTTTGGTTGACCGCTCAGAATAACTAACAGGCATGCGGCCGCTCGCTAGACGTGTCCCTATTTCTTGTTTGTTAGGTCGGGTCTATGCCCACCTCATACGGAAAGAGCCTCTCAGCCATGCCCACTTGTGAAGCTGAAATCGAGCTTCACAACTGAACCGTGCTGAGTCCATCCGAAAACGCTCCCGCACGCACATCGGCCCGCTAGGGGTCACCGGCCCCAGCGCCTCATTTCCCGCCGCAGCCTCCATCTCACCATCTCTCTCGCTCCCATCAACTGCCAATCCACCGCCCCGTTCGACCTCCCCCGAAGCTCTACACCGGCAGTCGATCAGGCAGCAGGCCGCGCCGCCTCTCCCGGCCTCGTCCGGCATCGAGCTTCGCCTTTCTCGGCCAAGTCCTGCAGCGAGCAGCAAGGAGGAGGCCGGCCTTCGTCCTGCATCGAGCAGCAGGAGGAGCTCGTCCTAGTCCAGAGCAGCAGGAGCTCTCCACCGCGCGTAGAGCATGATGGCCTCGGCCAGTCCGCCTGCTCATCTCGCCGGAGCTCTCCACCGGCGGTGGCCCTCCACCGGCGGCGGTTCATCTCGCCGGAGCCCGAGGCCCAACGCTGCAGGACCCGATTGCTTTTTTTGTTTTCCATCAGGGGACCCGATTGCTTTTTTGTTTTGTATTCAGGGACCTGATTGCTTTTTATTTTGGTATGGCATGGCTCAAGTCATACAACACACCAAACAGGATCTCAACTGAGCTCAGCTCAGCTCATACAACCTACCAAACACAACACAATAAAGCACACTTGTATGTAGTTGGCATAGCTGGACTCAGCTTATATGAGGTAAGATAGTCCAACCGAGCTACCAAACACACCGTAAGAGAAGCAAAGGAACAAGGGGCTGTCAGGTTTCGGCAAAATCCCCGGGTTTTCTACTCCGGTTTTCTAGGTTGTTTCCCTGTTTCGTCTTTCTTTTCTCACAGATTTTTATGTGAAGGCGAAGTTATTCTCACTGTCTTATTAACTTATACTCCGTATATAAGTTCTTCGGCCGTGAGAATATCAAACATCCCCATATGGAAGGATGAGCTCTGGTGACGCTACTTTTTTTTATAAAGAGGATTATATTAATATTGTGAATATACCGGTTATAGCTAGCCTATGCTAAAACATAAAAGCATCTCCAGCCTCCAGCCACGACTTTCAAACAACGCCGGATTTATCCATTGGGGACGTGTTTCGTTCGTGACGTGTTTGGAGAACGTCGCTCTCCAGCCGCCCCACCTAAATAGATTTTCTGATTTTTAAAATTTAACCCAAAACAACTGAATTCATTCAAACTTCTATATATTACATAGATCTGAACGAAATTCGATGAAATTTAAACTAAACCCTAATCTAGTAGTACTTGCTACAGCCAGAGGAGTCGTACTACTGGCGGAAGCTGTACATGTCGTCGACGACAACGTCCTGCCGCGCTCGCCCGGCTCGTCCTTCACCGCGCCGTTTGGTCCAGCCACGCCGTCGTCGGTGAGGTCGACGAGTGGCTTCCCGGAGTCGCGGATGGACATTGCGATCGCCAAGTCGAGGTCGCCCCTCCAGGCGTCCTTGTCGTTCAGTGACGCCGCGAACGCCACGTGCAACCCTGGACAGTCGTCGGGGTCGTCGCTGCTGGCGGTGAGGCGTTGCTGGCGCTCATACTCAGCCAGCTGCGCCGCCTTCACGGCTTCCTCGTCGTCCTGCTCCTCCTTCACCTCCGGCTTTGGGATGAGGAGGGTGCCGCCGGCGCGCTTGTGCTGCTGCCGGCTGACGCTGTTGCCGCCACACTTCGGATTAACAGGCGGCGTCGCGAACTCCGGCTCGTCGTTCACCTCGCGCTTAGGCACGGTGTAGGGCGCGACGCGGTGTGATGAAGGCGCCGATCGCGCCGGCCCTGACGAAGAAGAGTTCGAGGAAGACGAGTACATCCTCCTCGGCTGTCAGCGTGCTGTAGGAGATGGTGATGGCGACGACGGCATCTCCAGCATGGGCGCGCCGTTCTGGATGCCTTCGACGACGTGGTCCAGGGTGCGCCCGGGAACGCCCCCGAAGCGGAGGCGCCCTCCCTGTTCCGGTATTCTGTCGGCCGATGAGGCTGGTGGTGCTGTTCATCTCGGCGTCGTGTTGCGCCTTGAAGTAGTCCGCCCACCAGTCGTCGTTATCGGTGGGCGCCCAGGACGGATCGGCTCGCTCCTCGGCGGTGAGGCGAGCTCGCCGGGTCCTGATCGCGTCCCACCAGCGCTCCGTGCCCTGCGGCGGCGGCGCGACGCCGACCCCGTTGACGGCCATCCTCCACCCGCCGCTGCTTGGCAGCGCATGTCCGGCCGGACATGATATCCCGCGCGGTACAACGCCCACGCCTCCGCCATGGTGAGGCTGCCGCGGCCAAAGCCGTTCGCCGCGACGCTCTTGCGGGAGGACGACATTGGGACCGGCGAGGGAGGATGAGATTGGGAGCGGCGAGAGATTGGTGTGGCGAGATTGGAATAGGGAAGGAAAGGAGGGGCACTCTTATTGTACAGATAGACCCCTGACGACGCTTATTTGAGAAAAGCAAGGCAAAACAAAATCTAGCTAAACATTTAATTTGTATCCATGTTGATTGCATATAAAGGCATCGAGCTTTTACATTTTCTACGGAAAAGAATCTACATCAATTGTCAACTAATCTTGTACATTGGCTACTTACTGAGACAGTGTAGAGATTAAGATATATAGTCAGGGCCAATGTGCCGCTCAAAATTTATACTAGATACTATTTTCTTTTCTACATAGGTAGAAAGTTAATTAATGATAGTTGTTCAAACTCCACTAGAAACAAATCAGTTCCCACTTGAGCTGATTCCCAATGAATTTTTTGACACATGGACGTAAGCTCAATTTCATTTCCAGATTTGAAAAATACTATCATGTCAGATTTCCATGAGGTATAACATAACGAGTCAAAGACATCGGAGTCAAAGGTTCACCTTGTTAAGTACCAAAGAAGGAGGCCATGCCATGATGTAGGGATACAAACTGTTAAAGTGAAGCATAGGAGAGAGCTTATTCAGCTCCGCTGTTTCCAGGCAGAAGGACAGGAACCAGCCAGATACATTGGGCTCCGGCTCAAAGTAAACAGACAAGTACACAACGCCATTGATGATCGCCAAAATCTTCAGGTCATGGTTATCCACTGAACGGCTAATGAGCGCCTCAACCGCCGGCAACAACGGATATGTCTTGTCCAGCATCCATCGCTCGACACCGTCATCATCAGCTCTTCGGGACCAGACAACAAGCGTGAGTTTGACAGGGCATACGATACATAGCTGCCCCTCCTTGGTCTCACCGGGCGTAAGATCTCCTTGCCCTTCGATGTGCGGGGGCAGATCGATCTGAGAGAACTGCAATGTAGCGGTGTTGAGCACACGCGCATTGGCTCGGCTCGCCTGTGTCCAGTAGATGAACCCATTCACTAGGATTCCATTGTGAGAACTGTAGTCCTCGTCGTCCTCAGGCTGCAAGCTTGCAGCCTCCACCCATGGAAAGATCTGCCACTCCCTGGTTTCTGACGAGAGGACGGCGGCTTGCGCTCCCCATGCTTCGTGACAGACGCAGATAACGCGGAACGGACCGGGGTTTTCTTCAGAGTGGAGGACATGGAACTCAACGTACATCTCTTTGCAGATCTTGCCTGGCGGGTTGGGGAAAAGATCCAGGGCGCCTGTGATGGTGTTGTAAACGGCCATGTGCTCTGTGTTTTGGCTGATGAGAACGGGGTACCTATCGTGGCAGTGCCTGATCAACCACTGGGGTGCGGAGCCCTCGTCGTCGTCGGGGAGGTGGGTGAGGAAGAAATCGGCGCCCCGGACGACTGCTGCGATGTCCGGGTCGGAACGCGAGCGGAGCGGGCGGAAGGCGGGGGTGTCATAGTCGAAGATGTCGATGAATACGCCGAGGAGTGGGGGCGAGTGAAGCTCGCGGAAGCGGCGGCGGAAGGCGGGGGATGAGCGGACGGCGCGGAGGGAGGAGCGGCAGGTGAGGGCGGCGCGGACGAGGATCGGGAGGGAGGGGAGGCGGAGGAATATCTCTCGAAGGAGGTCGTCGCCGAGGGCGGATATGGTGGTCGGAGCGGCTGCTGGGGATTTCGGCTTCTTCGTCAGCGGCGGCGCGACGAGCCGACGACACAGGGAATGAGGAGAAGAAAGAAGCAAAGGGAGCCCAGGAAAGCCTGTGGAAAAGGTAGTAGCCAGTTCACGGGCCAATATGGGCCGGGGCCCACTATGCTGGTAGATGTGATATCCGCAATGCTAAAATAAAAAAAGATGTGAGACTGTAGTTCCGCTATAATAACTAAAAAAAGGTGAGATACATGTGAAGAACACTGAGATGAGATTGACGGAGCTAGTGATGGCGACGTTTTGACGCAATGTTAAAGGCAGTAATGCTACACCTACGGAAATCACTTACGGAAATTATCTACGGACTGACGCGGTGCACAGTAGCTAGGAAAGTCTGATCCGATTTTCACGCACTGAATCCAAACCGAACTAATAGGTTTGCTCCACGTCAGTCCGTACGCGTTTTGGCAGTGTCCTGTCAGTCTCTTGCTTACTCAATAAAATCGTTGATCTGAAAAGAAAAATGCTTTTCCTCGTAAGGCACTAAGGAAGTATTCTGCTGTGACAATTCAGACTCAAACAAGGCTACTTGGTTTGATGAAAAAATATGCTACTCTACCAAATTATCCTCACAACATCCAAAGTTGTTGCCAGTTTTTCGAATTTCAAAATATTGGACATTGTTTAGCCAACTTTTAGCTACATGCAAACCAAGCATATACCCTAAACTTCCGTTACACTTTGAAAGCCAGGTTTAAATTCAATACAACTAACCGGTAGAATCTGCCGACTAGCAAAGTATGCAACATATACAAAGATATAGCTCGGGGTATTTGCATGTAATTTCGTCAGCATGTTCTCCCTTCTTCAATACAAAGATCGCCCTGTTGTTTTACATAGACTTCTAATACGGCAGGCCATTACTGCAACACTAAGATATGATTATCACACTTTTTAGTCTGCTACACAACATTTTGGACGACGATTGAGTAGGTCAATAGTTGCAAGTACTTAGCTAGTTAGCTTCACTGTGATCGTCCATCATTTCCTTCCCTAAGTACATTTGCTTGCCATCTAACAGTTAAAATGAAGTATAAAGTATGCTGCACCAGCCTGGAGATTTGCAACTCCGGTTTCTACCCAGTGTAGCTTCATATTGAAAGAACGTTTCTTGTATTGAATGGAACACAGGATTTTCCTTCAAGGCATCAGGAGACCTATGATATAGTTCATTGACTGAGCAGACATCACCTCAACAGTTTTGAGCAGTTCACAGGAACTTAAACTGGAGAAGCTGGTTTGTTGGCTGCAAAACAGATACTGATGCAGTTAGAAAACATGAATAAGCTGAATCTAGATTTAAGGAAAAAACATCGTAGATGGGATTTATGTTTCTTCTTCTCGCATTACATGCATATAGGAGCATTAGTTCCCGGCTTCACACGTGCCTGACATCTGCTGGAATTTGTGGGCATTTGGCCTTTGGCCCATGGCCCATTATCAAATTCTGAAACTCACATGGCCCATTCCAATAATCGCAGCACTAGCTAAGTTTTTTCACACATGGGAGAGAGTTGGAGTGGTATATAAGGGGCTGTTCTAGTCCTAGTAAGTGAGTGAGAAGAGAGAGCCCTCGCGCACTCCTCCTCCGCCGCCCGTCCACGCTCACACGTCACGACGCGCCGCGGTTGCGGGAATCTCGCCGAGCCGAGCTTATCTTTTTGCTGTTTGGGAAATTAATTGTGTAATCAATTCTGAGTCATTAACGGACGCGTTACTCAGCCGTTTTGCCTTCCGGATTTTCTGGATCGTGGCTGTGCCGACTCGAACGTGGGCTGCGCCTCACGACCTTCCCGAACCGCACTATATAAGTGCGGACGAGAACCCTAGCCCAAGACGTGCCACATATGCGACTACCTGTTTCCAGTTCATTGCGCCGCCGCCTTCGTCTTCCTCATCCCGTCCGTCGGCGTGCACCGACTGCCGGGACAGAGGCCTCCACCTGCCTCTCTTGAACCTGTACGGGTGAGGGCAATCAGGTTTTTGGAGAGCGCTCCGGCGCGACTACTGGCAGCACGACGTCGTCTTCGGACGACGAGTTTCTCCACACCGACAACTTCCCGGACCTCAGCGACTTCTTCGACAACCTCAACATGGGCGACAACGACGCTGCTGTGAAGTATGTGATCTTGTCGTTTCTCTTTCAGTTTCTGTTAGAGTTTGTCTTGTTTAGATGTGATCTGTTCATCTACCTTACTAGTCTGCATGATTAGTTTACCTATTGTTTTCATAGTCATGATTTATCAATTACTCGTACGGATTATTTCATATGGATATTTGCTTATATTTCCAACAATCCAAAAACCTGATTATAGGCAAATCAATTCAAGCAGCATTGCTGCCGCTACTCGACCTCCCTCCTTTGATGGTATGCATTACAAGAGGTGGCGCACAAAGGCAGTTCTATGGTTTACAAACCTAGGCTGTTTTAGCGCCACAGATGCTAGACCTGAGGGGCCTCTCTCTGCAGAGGAGCAGGGAAAGTTTGAGAAGGTCGACGCCATGTTTAAGGCGGCCTTGTTCAGCATTCTTGGGGACAACATTGTTGACCCGTACATGGCTTTCGACCATGGTAAAGATGCGTGGGATGCGCTCGAGGCCAAATTTGGGGTCTCGGACGCTGGCACTGAATTGTATGTCATGGAGCAATACTATGACTACAGGATGACCGATGAGCGCTCCGTGGTTGAGCAGGCTCATGAGATTCAGTCCCTTGCCAAAGAACTTGAGCAGTTTAAGTGTACCTTACCGGACAAATTTGTGGCCGGTGGCATTATTGCCAAGCTTCCTCCTTCATGGAGGAACTTTGCTACTTCTCTGAAACATAAGAGACAAGAGTTTTTTGTTTCGGATCTCATTGGCTCGCTTCATGTGGAAGAGAAGGCGAGAGCAAAGGACACACGCGCTCGTAGTTTTGAGGGAGGTTCTAGTGCCAATGTGGTACAGAAGAAAAACTTCCAATCCCACAAGTCTAAGAATAAGAACAATGGAAAAGGCAAGTTTGACGAGAAGAACAAAGCCTCAAACTCAACCAACTTCAAGAGGAAGACTCCTTATAAGAAGAAAGGGAACTGCCATGTTTGTGGCGCTCCTGGACATTGGGCTTCTGATTCAGAACGCCATGATCGGCGTGGGAACAGCGGCAAGTCCGCAAATGTTGTTATTGGCGTTGATACTGAGATGAAGGACGTTGGGTACGGTATTTCCCTGTCCTTTCAGTATGTAATTCTCTGATTGGTGGATAGACACCGGAGCCAATACACATGTATGTTCTGATATGTCTATGTTTTCTTCTTATCAGGTTGCAAGGACTTCCTCCGTGCTGATGGGAAACGGCTCACGTGCTTCTGTTCGTGGTGTTGGTACGGTGGATCTGAAGTTTACTTCGGGAAAGACCATCCAACTGAAGAATGTGCAGCATGTTCCCTCCATTAATAAGAATCTCGTTAGCGGATTGCTTTTATGTCGAGATAGTTTTAAGTTGGTCTTTGAGTCCAATAAAGTTGTAATTTCCAAGTGTGGACAATTTATTGGAAAGGGTTATGTGTGCGGAGGCTTGTTCCGCTTATCTCTGTCAGACATATGTACTCAAATTATTAATCATGTTTGCAATGATAGTGAGTCCGATATTTGGCATTCACGACTTTGTCATATTAATTTTGGGTGCATGACGCGGCTAGCGAATATGAATATAATTCCGAAATTTTATATTGTCAAGAAATCCAAGTGCCAAGTATGTGTGCAAGCAAAGCAACCACGTAAGTCTCACAAGACTGCAGAGGCAAGAGACTTGGCACCCTGGAGCTTATACATTCGGATCTTTGTGAAATGAATGGTGAATTGACAAAAGGAGGGAAAAGATACTTCATGACTTTAATTGATGACTCTACTCGATATTGTTATGTGTATCTCCTAAAATCTAAAGATGAAGCTCTTAATCACTTCAAAATCTTTAAAGCTGAAGCAGAAAACCAACTTGATCGAAAGATCAAGCGGCTAAGGTCTGATCGTGGTGGAGAGTATTTTTCCAACGAGTTTGATTCTTTTTGTGCGGAACATGGTATTATCCATGAGAGGACGCCTCCCTACTCACCTCAGTCAAATGGGGTGGCCGAAAGAAAGAACCGTACTCTAACTGATTTGGTTAACGCCATGTTAGATACATCGGGTCTATCCAAGGCATGGTGGGGGGAGGCGATATTGACTGCATGTCATGTCCTAAACCGTGTCCCCACAAAGAACAAAACCATTACTCCTTTTGAGGAATGGGAAAGGAAAAGGTTGAAACTCTCTTACCTACGAACTTGGGGTTGTATGGCGAAAGTAAATGTGCCGATACCCAAGAAGCGCAAGCTTGGACCAAAAACCGTGGATTGTGTTCTTCTGGGATATGCATTTCATAGCATTGGCTACAGATTTTTGATAGTAAAATCTGAGGTATCCGACATGCATGTTGGTAAAATTATGGAGTCGAATGATGCGACTTTCTTTGAGGACATCTTTCCTATGAAAGAAACTTCTAGCTCATCAACTCAGGAGATGCCCAGTTCATCTACTCAGGAATTATTTCCTGAACCTACCATGGCTATAGAACACTTTGAAAATCCCGTGGAGGATGACAATGAAGCTCCCAAAAGAAGCAAGAGACAGAGGACTGCAAAGTCCTTTGGACATGATTTCATTGTGTACCTCGTGGACGACACTCCCACTTCTATTTCAGAAGCCTATGCATCTCAGGATGCTGACTACTGGAAGGAAGCTGTCCGTAGCGAGATGGATTCCATCTTAGCTAATGGAACTTGGGAGGTGACTGATCGTCCTTATGGGTGTAAACCTGTAGGATGCAAGTGGGTGTTCAAGAAAAAGCTTAGGCCTGATGGTACTATTGAAAAGTACAAGGCACGTCTTGTGGCCAAGGGTTATACCCAGAAAGAAGGTGAAGATTTCTTTGATACATACTCACCTGTTGCTAGATTGACCACCATTCGAGTGCTACTATCCTTGGCTGCCTCACATGGTCTTCTCGTTCATCAAATGGATGTTAAGACTGCTTTCCTAAATGGAGAGCTTGAAGAGGAAATTTATATGGAGCAGCCTGATGGATTTGTAGTAGATGGTCAAGAAGGAAAGGTGTGTAAATTACTGAAGTCTTTGTATGGGCTTAAGCAAGCGCCTAAGCAGTGGCATGAGAAGTTTGAAAGAACTTTAACCGCTGAAGGCTTTGTTGTAAACGAAGCTGACAAGTGTGTATACTATCGCCATGGTGGGGGCGAGGGAGTTATTCTCTGTCTCTATGTCGATGACATATTGATATTTGGGACCAGCCTTACTGTGATTAAGGAGGTCAAGGAGTTCCTATCTCGTTGCTTTGAGATGAAGGACTTGGGAGTAGCTGATGTGATCTTAAACATCAAGCTGCTGAAGGATGATGATGGTGGGATTACATTGCTTCAGTCCCACTATGTGGAAAAGATCCTGAGTCGCTTCGGGTATGCAAATCTTCTCCAACGCCTTATGATCCTAGTGTAATAATTCGTAAGAATAAAAGGATCGCTAGAGATCAATTGCGATATTCGCAGATCATTGGATCGCTTATGTATTTAGCAGCGCCACGAGGCCTGACATCTCCTTTCTGTAAGTAAACTCAGCCGTTTTGTGTCTAGACCTGGAGATGTTCATTGGCATGCTCTTGAGAGAGTTTTGCGCTATTTGAAAGGCACTGCGAGTTATGGCATTCACTATACTGGGTATCCAAGGGTACTTGAGGGTTATAGTGATGCAAATTGGATATCTGATGCTGATGAGACTAAGGCCACAAGTGGTTATTTGTTTACACTTGGAGGTGCCGCTGTTTCCTGGAAGTGCAAGCAGACCATCATTACGAGGTCAACTATGGAAGCACCACAAGATTAGACACACCATTTGAAGCAGAGTGGTTTCGTGAGCTCTGATGGACTTACCCGTGGTTGAAAAACCAATACCCGCTATTCCTATGAACTGTGATAATCAAACTGTGATCGTCAAAGTAAACAGTTCTAAGGATAATATGAAATCATCAAGGCATGTGAAGAGGAGACTGAAAACTGTCAGGAAAATGAGAAACTCCGGAGTTATAGCGTTGGATTATATCCATACGTCTAGAAACCTGGCAGACCCCTTCACAAAGGGACTATCACGAAATGTGATAGAAAATGCATCGAGGGAGATGGGTATGAGACCCACACTATGAGCTGTCCACGGTGGTAACCCACTCTATGTGATCGGAGATCCCGTGAATTAGAACTGGGAGACAAGCTGTTGGTCAGCTGGGAGGAGAGTATATATCCCTATAGCAATTTTACCACTCCGTAAGATGCAATACTCTCCTAATCTGCATGGCAGGTTGATAATTATCTTAATGTGTTCTAAGTGGCTTATTTTAGCAGAGATGTTGTCCTGCAGAACATTTTTTGAAGAACACACCTATATGAGTCCGATTGTTAAACGTCGCAATCTATGAGAGTTGGGTGCTCTCTAGTAAACTCATGAAAGGCCCTGGAGTATGACGTATAAGCTCCAAACCGCGAGGAAGCCTCGCGGCAGCCTAGTATCGGTCTAGGCTTTGTATGAAGCTAGTGCGCAGAAAACTTGTAGTTCAAGGCATAGTCCACTATCCAAGTTGCAATCTAGTGTAATATGAAGCTTTAAGTGGAAGTTCAACTTAACAGTCTCCACGACATACCGGTATATAAAACAATGTTCTGGAAACTTATTGATGAGATGTGCCAATGAGAGTTTGTGGGGGATTGCTGGAATTTGTGGGCATTTGGCCTTTGGCCCATGGCCCATTATCAAATTCTGAAACTCACATGGCCCATTCCAATAATCAGTGGCAGCACTAGTGGGGGCTAAAGTTTAGTCCCACATTGCTAGTTGGGAGAGAGTTGGAGTGGTATATAAGGTGGGCTGTTCTAGTCCTAGTAAGTGAGTGAGAAGAGAGAGCCCTCGCGCACTCCTCCTCCGCCGCCCGCCACGCCTCGCTCCTCGTCACGACACGTCACGCCACGCCGCGGGTTGCGGGAATCTCGCCGAGCCGAGCTTATCTTTTTGCTGTTTGGGAAATTAATTGTGTAATCAATTCTGAGTCATTAACGGACGCGTTACTCAGCCGTTTTGCCTTCCGGATTTTCTGGATCGTGGCTGTGCCGACTCGAACGTGGGCTGCGCCTCACGACCTTCCCGAACCGCACTATATAAACGCGGACGAGAACCCTAGCCCAAGACGTGCCACATATGCGACTACCTGTTTCCAGTTCATTGCGCCGCCGCCTTCGTCTTCCTCATCCCGTCCGTCGGCGTGCACCGACTGCCGGGACAGTAGGCCTCCGGAACCCTGCCTCTCTTGAACCTGTACGGGTGAGGGGCAATCAGGTTTTTGGGGAGCGCTCCGGCGCGACTACTCGCAGCACGACGTCGTCTTCGGACGACGAGTTTCTCCACACCGACAACTTCTTCCCGGACCTCAGCGACTTCTTCGACAACCTCAACATGGGCGACAACGACGCTGCTGTGAAGTATGTGATCTTGTCGTTTCTCTTTCAGTTTCTGTTAGAGCTTCTTGTTCTAGTTTCTGTGGTAGATGCGATCGGTTTGTCTTGTTTAGATGTGATCTGTTCATCTACCTTACTAGTCTGCATGATTAGTTTACCTATTGTTTTCATAGTCATGATTTATCAATTACTCGTACGGATTATTTCATATGGATATTTGCTTATATTTCCAACAACATCCAAATCTGAAATTGCTCCAAATTGTTGACCAACATATTACAATGTAAACTACAATCACGTATATATTAATAACTACCTCAATTGTCTAGTAATCATGTGATGTGTACATTTTTCCTAATTTACTAATACAGTGGAGAGTACATATATTACTAGGATCAACATGCTTCTTTACATTTAGGGTGTGTTTGTTAGACTGAGCGAACTGAGATATTCTCATCTCAACCGAGATGAACCAACAGTTTCTTGTTTGTTAGGCCGGGTCGGGCCATCTCAGCACTGCCGGCTTCGTGCGAAAACTGCCTCTCAGCTAGGCCGCGTTGGGAAGTCGAAATCGAGGTTCGCAACCCAGCCAAGCTCGCCTCATCCCGCAAACTACTGTAGCTTGGCCCCACGTCGCCCGCTCCCGCACCCGGTCTTCCACCCCGTGACTGCAACCCTTTCGTTCCCACCCCGCACGTATCTCCTCTCCCCATCGATTCCGCGCCACCAAAGCTCGCTCCGGACGTCCTCCCGCGCCCCCGGCCACCCAACGCCGCCGAGCAAGGGTCGCCGCCGCCCTCCTCATCCCCCAGCCACACGCGCCGGCCGCTCTCCCATCCACCCATGCCGGCCAGAGCAGCAATGCCCGCGCCACCGAGCAGGAGCAGGTCGTGCCCCTAGCCACCTGCCGCCGCCGAGCAGGGCCACCGCCGGCGCCATCCTCGTCCCCCAACCACATGCACCGGCCGCCTTCCCATCCACCCACGCCGGCCAGAGCAGAGGACGCCCAAGCAGGAGTAGGTCGCGCCCCCGGCCACCCGCCGCCGCCGAGCAACGGCCACCGCCGGTGCCCTCCTCATCCCCCAGCACGCGCCGGCCGCTGTCCCACCCATCCACGCCGGCCAGAGCAGAGGACGCCCGCGCTACCCACCGCCGGCGCAGGTCGCTCCACCGCCCACCGCTGCATCGTTCCAGAGACGAGGACCCGATTGCTTTTTTTGGTTTTTGTTTAGGATCCTTTGTGTAAGAGTATGGACCGCATTGTAATTTCATACTTTTTGGCCAATCTCAACTCAGATAGTAGTACCAAACAAAGTATCAGTTCAGATTATCTTGGCACATATAGGCTACCAAACACACCAAGAAATCTCAAGTCAGCTTATATGAGATCAGATATCTGAGGTGGGAGAGTGAATTCCAAATGACACAGGCTACCAAACACACCCTTACAGTACAACCATTTTGTACAGATAACAGAAAGCTATTCAATCATAATTGCTTTTTATATATGCATGACGAACAAGATAACTTACAAGACCTTGCTAGTAAAAGCAAATGAGAAAAGGAGAGTTCTCACTCGACAATTTAGAAATCTCGTCAGAAAATATTTCTTTAGGGCATTTTTCGATAAGTAGTATATATTAATATCAAGAAGATACCAATTACACCCAGCCTCTGCAACAAAGCAATACTCTAATAGCATTACGGATGCACACAGCCAAAAAAATAAAGAAAAAATACATAAAAGAACAGTCCCGCTACGGTATTCCAGCCCTAGCAACAACGGTACATCCACCACCAAGACAACACCTGAACTCCAGGCTCTCCAAAAGCGACGCCTCCAAGAAGGTAACAATGCACAAACACTATCGTCGCCCGATCAGAAGACCTTAGGTTTTCACCCAGAAGATAGTCCCCGCTTTCAAAACAATGCCTCCAACAAGGTCATTGCCAAGCACAACCAGTTAAGGCCAGACCTTGGACTTTCAGGGTAAGACTCTAAATTTCACATGTATTGTCGCCCCCTCTTGCGTACCGTTGTTGCGAAACCCAGAATACCAAGCAAGCCCCTTAACAAGGCTAAAAAACTTGAACCTCCATAGCAAGTCCTCCAATCCGGCCCTCATGCTATTCTCCGCCTCTAACTTCGCCATGGAGCATGTTTCCATATAGCAAGAAAGAACAGAGCTTCGCGATGCTCCCTCCAGAACCAATCGGCCAAAATAAAAGCATGGGTGCATCCGACCGAATACCACCAATCCAGCATACTCTAGGCAAAAAAAAAAGCGTTGTTACATCCGCCGGTGGAGCTTTTCGGAACACACCACTCCGTCCAGATCAAGAGGGACTGACTTCAGGAAGGTCTCCATCTTCGCACAAGAAAGGCCCTAGGACCACCACATTTATTCATGTCAGGCCAGCAGCCCCCACGCCACTAACCGGCTGCGGAGATATGATTTCTTTAGGTAGCCTTTCTTTGGATTCGTCTGAGGCTAGATACGATTGCAAAAGTAAAGTGATATTACTCCTAGAGATGGCACATAGAAAGATCTAGGCAATGTAGCTAAAAAATCTGTGTACAATTTGTTTCCAGTATCACCAAATGCAATGTATGTGGAAGTGATTTTACTTAATTAGCTCACACAACTGCGGTAATGTGAAAAGAAGAAAATAGCCACTAGAGGAACAACGCAATTTTTTTAGTGCTGAAGAAACCGACCGTATATTTTACATTGTTTATGCAGCAACACGATCAAGAGAAGCAAGAAGGTTGAAAACACGATATTTGGCTTCGCAACTACATGGTAGATTTATGCGAAGTCCTAGAATATGGTGACCCACAGGGTTGTCTCTGAGGCGAAGCTTTGGATTGTGGAGCAAGCTGGCAATGATCAAATAAATCTGCAGGCAAGATGAAATTATTCCAATTATTACATGATCTGGGAATCTTGCTAATATTCAGTTTCTTCCGTTGAAATATGAACCAGGGGCTAGTGATGTGTGGTCTGGAAAAATGTAAATTACTCCTTTTTTTTTCTGCTGAGAAGTTACAAATACCATACTTCCAATACACAGGGAGTAGAAGTCCGGTCATTAGTATCCATAAAGTACACAGATAACATGCAATTCTCGACAAGACCTGGCATGTTACAGGAAGGAAGGACCTCGGAATGTTGATTCATCCTATACATGAGTAAATCTAACTAGGAGTGCATCAACAAAATCATAGAAAGATAATACAGACGTAAGGATAAAGTGAAAGAAATGCGCTTCTAGTTTTCTTCGTCCAAGTCATGCACCTTAGAATAGTCAAAGAATTCTCCTAGTTGTGTAGGAAAGGAGGAGGCCATGGCAACAATTAGGAATAGGAAGCACCAACCTGAAGGATAGGACAGAGGCACAGAGCTGATTCGGGTCTGCTGTTTCCAGGCAAGGTAAACTATGACATGTCTCACACTAAGTAGATAAGTATACCGAGGGATTCAAAGGCTGGAGACAGTGGCTGGAGCAAATTTCAGAAGTTGTGTTTCAAGCTGCAAGGCCTGATGGGTGGCCGGTGATCTTCTTCAAGAAGTTCTGGGCTCTAACTAAACCCCACATCCTCGCCATCCTGAATGGCTTCGTCTTGGGGCGCGTTGACATTGCGAGGCTCAACTTTGGAGTCCTTTCGTTGATTCCTAAAGTCCAGGGTGCAGACGATATTCGGCAGTTCCGACCTATTGCTCTCATTAATGTGATCTTTAAGTTCGTCGCCAAAGCCTATGCGATCCGTGTTTCCCCTATTGCTCACCGCGTCATCAGTCGCGTGCAATCCGCCTTTATTAAGGGCCGGCACATCCTTGAGGGGATCGTATCCCTTCAGGAGATCATCCATGAGACCAAGTCTAGGAAACTCAGGGGAGTTTTCCTTAAACTTGACTTCGAGAAGGCATTTGATCGCGTCAACTGGCAGTTCCTTCGCGAAGTCCTTCACAGGAAAGGCTTTGACCCGGGGTGGGTCCATCGCGCCATGAGTCTGGTCTCGGGGGGCCAGACGGCGATCACGGTCAACGGGGAAGTTGGGAACTACTTCCGCAATGGCCGCGGCGTCCGCCAGGGGGACCCTCTCTCCCCTCGCCTCTTTGATTTTGCGGTTGAGGCCCTGGCTGCCATCCTCCAGGCAGCCTCGAGGGCTAGGCACATTGCAGGGCTGGTTCCGCACCTTGTGGGAGGGGGTATCACCCACCTGCAATATGCTGATGATACGATCATCATGCTCCAACCAGATGCGCTTGAACTTGCGAACCTCAAGTTCCTCCTCTGTTTTGAGAACATGTCCGGCCTTCGCATTAACTTCCACAAGAGTGAGGTCATGGTTTTGGGGTCCACTGACCTAGAGCAGGAAGCGATTGCCAACTTGCTTAACTGCAAGAAGGGCACATTCCCCTTCACCTACTTGGGGCTCCCCATTAGCGATCGCGCCGTAAAGGCTTCGGACTGGGGTCCTCTTACCACTCGGGTGGGTCGGAGAGCGGACCCATGGATGGGGAAATTCATGTCTTCCGCGGCACGCTTGACCCTCATCAACGCCTGCCTCTCCAACCTACCTCTTCACGCAATGGGGGTGTACCTCTTGGGAGAGGGCGTCCATGCTGTGTTTAGGAAACACCGGGCCAGATTCTTCTGGGAAGCCAATGGCCCGAGGCGCAAGTACCACTGGGTTAGATGGGAAGCGCTCTGCAAGCCCAAGTCCTTGGGGGGACTGGGTATCATCGACACCAGGCTCATGAACATCTGTCTCATGACCAAATGGATTTGGAAGCTCTATGATGGGGAGCAAGGGCTATGGGCTGAGATCCTCATGAATAAGTATCTCAGATCGCGGGATCTCCTGGTGGACTCCCACCAATCGGGCTCCCAATTTTGGAACGCAATACAAAAAATTAAATCGGTGTTTCGCCTGGGAGCGAGACACCAGGTGCGTAGTGGATCCTCCACCCTTTTCTGGAGTGACTCGTGGCAAGGGTCGGGACCCTTATGCTCCCGGTTCCCCGCACTCTTCTCCATCGCCGCGGACCCGCAAATCACGGTGTCCAGATGCTTTGGTGCGATGGGTGGGACCCCAGCCTTTCGCCAAAGCCTGGGTCCCACTGCCCGCATTGAGCTTGCGCTCCTTCTGACGGAGATTGCTGGGACGCAACTTTCCGATGGCCCGGACATCATCTCCTGGGCCCTGGAACCCTCGGGCAAGTTCTCTGTCAAATCCTTATATAAGAAACTCTGCCAGGGGATGTCGCGTAAGCATTTCAGTGACATCTGGAAGATCACGGTGCCCATGAAAATCCGCATCTTCATCTGGCAACTCCTTCGGAAACGCCTACCCTCAAATGATAACATCCGCCGAAGAAGGGGCCCATCGTCGGGGCGATGTGCCCTTTGCTCGGAATTGGAAGATATCGCCCACATCTTCTTCCTCTGCCCTCTGGCAAGATTCATGTGGAGTGCAGTTCGGGAACTGCTTGGTTGTGCCTGGAACCCTACCTGTTTTGCGGAGCTCTATAGGTTCCTGGATGATCTCGTAGGCCAAACGGAAAGGGGTTCTCTGGATTTGTTGTACGGCCCTCTGCTGGGGGCTTTGGAACATTAGAAACAAGTTTACTATTGAGGGGATTTTTCCTTCGCAACCTGCTGACGCCTTATACAAAATGTTGATGTACTTACAAGTGTGGAAGCCAGTGGCTAGGCGGCAGGACCGCGAGGCGTTGGAGTTGGCGATCGGGAGACTCCGCTCTCTCCACGCCAACATCCGGGACCGTCCGGCGTGAGGACCTACGTCGGCGGACCGTGTCGAGCTAGTTTTTCCTTTTTTCCACCTTGTATCCCTTGTGTCGGACTAGTTCGTTGTGCATGTCGAGAGGACTCGTTGGGGCGACTCCTCTCGTAGGTGTTGTGGATGCTTTGCTCGGATAGGAGCATGTATGGATTGTTCGTGTTGTCTGTCATGTGTACTCTGCCGTTGTGGCTTCATTAATTTAAAGCCGGGCTCATCTTGAGCCTTCCGTCTAAAAAAGCTGCAATAGCATTCCGCATAGAGCAATAACAAGTATATGTATACTTGAGAAAATTAATGCCAAATGATGTTTAGTTAATTTCATTTATGTCAATTCTGAACTGATCTTGCAAGTTGTATATTTTCCTAACTTTGTTCGCACATTAAAGGTTACAAATACATAGTTAGGTCAACATGTTGCTTAACATTAAGGAGAGAGAGCTAACTGAAGAGATTTTGTAAGGATTCAAGAGAACTTAAAAAATTGGTGAAAGAGTAAATGGGAACCTCCCCGAACACTTTTCCCAAGCATAGAAGTAAACTTCAGCCATTTTCTAGCTACAAAAAGCACCATCATTATGTACTGTAGATAGTTAGGTGCATGCATGAGTCCGGCAGATCGCTCAGCCGGTCGTCCATGCCGGAATAGGCGCCTCCGATCGATTGAGAGGGATGGCGACACACAGAGCCTCCGATACCAATCCCGGCGATTCCTCCGCCGTCACCCCACCATCTCCGCCCCCACCTCCGATCGACCGACCGAGGCCCGGGTGCGACAGGCCACGCTCATATCAATCGCCGACGGAATTCTATTGCGAGCTACAGGATTCCTTCAAATTGCCGATTCTAGGGTTTTGGTGCTCAAATCCGATCTGCAGCAGATTGGGCCTGAAGTGGTGCTGGATTCCATTAGTAGCGGAGCCTGGATCAATGGAGTTTGGGTAAAAATCGGTCCGGAGACGAAGGATGCTGCTCGATTTCGTCGAGATTTGCGTCGCGAGCCGTCCTATGCCCGTGCTTGCGAGGTGGTCCGACTGGGACAGAAACTCGGTGCGGCTCGATCCATGGACCAGCAGACCATAGTAGGACGATGGAGTTCCTGGGGGAACTGGAGGGAGAGGTGGCCTCCTGCCAGCTACCTATTGTCGTGGCGGGCGACTTCAATTTGGTCAGACGGACGGAGGATAAAAGCAACGGTAGTGTCAACTGGCCCAGGGTGCGGAGGTTCAATGACGCACTGGCTGGTCTGGCGCTAAGGGAAATCACCCGAGCAGGGGCTCGCTTCACCTGGACTAATAATCAGAGGAATCTGATACGTCTCCAACGTATCTATAATTTCTGATGTTCCATGCTTGTTTTATGACAATACCTACATGTTTTGTTTACACTTTATATCGTTTTGATGCGTTTCCGGAACTAACCTATTGACGAGATGCCGAAGTGCCCTTCTGTTTTCTGCTGTTTTTGGTTTCAGAAATCCTAGTAAGGAAATATTCTCGGAATCGGACGAAATCAACGCCAAAGCATCCTATTTTCCCACGAAGCTTCAACACCCGAGAGCCGCCGAGGGGAGTGGGCCCCACACACCAGGTGGCGCGCCAGGTGTGGGCCGTGCCCCTGTTGTGCCACCGTCGACCTTCCGACTCCGCCTCTTTGCCTATATAAAGGTCCCCGACCTAAAACATCGATACGAATAAGCCACGGTACGAGAAAAGTTCCGAGCCACCGCCATCGAAGCCAAGATCCGGGGACAGGAGTCTCTGCCCGGCACGCCGCCGGACGGGGAAGTGCCCCCGGAAGGCTCCTCCATCGACACCACCGCCATCTTCATCACCGCTGTCTCCCATGAGGAGGGAGTAGTTCTCCATCGAGGCTCGGGCTGTACCGGTAGCTATGTGGTTCTCTCTCTATGTACTTCAATACAATAATCTCATGAGCTGCCTTACATGATTGAGATTCATATGATGATGCTTGTAATCTAGATGTCATTATGCTAGTCAAGTGGATTTTACTTATGTGATCTCCGGAGACTCCTTGTCCCACGTGTGTAAAGGTGACAGTGTGTGCACCGTGTGGATCTCTTAGGCTATATTTCACAGAATACTTATTCACTGTTATGTATATCATATTGAAGTGCTTATTTATATCCCTTTATGATTGCAATGTGTTTTGTATCACTATTTATCTATGTGCTACTCATGTGATGTTATTAAAGTAGTCTATTCCTCCTGCATGGTGTAATGGTGACAGTGTGTGCATCGTGTGGTTCTTGTCGTAGATTATGATCATAATCTCTTGTAGGTTATGGAGTTGATTATCGCTATGATAGTATTGATGTGATCTATTCCCCCTTTCATAGTGTAATGGTGACAGTGTGTATGCTATGTTAGTACTCGGTTTATTTTGCAAAGATCTATTATGCTCTAAGGTTACTTAAATATGAATGCCGAAAGTTGTGGCGCTTGTTAACTCCGGCTTGAGGGAGCTCTTGTAGCCCTACGCAACGAATTGTGTTTGTCATCCAACAAAAGAGTGTATGTAGCACAAATGAGAGAAGTTATTATTTATTATGCGATCAATGTTGAGAGTGTCCACTAGTGAAAGTATGATCCCTAGGCCTTGTTTCCAATAATGCAAACACCGCTTATTTACTGTTCTGTTGCATGTTTACTCGCTGCCATATTTTATTCAGATTACTATTACCACTCATATACATACATACTACTTGTATTTCACTATCTCTTCGCTGAACTAGTGCACCTATACATCTGACAAGTGTATTAGGTGTGTTGGGGACACAAGAGACTTCTTGCATTGTGATCGCAGGGTTGCTTGAGAGGGATATCTTTGACCTCTTCCTCCCTGAGTTCGATAAACCTTGGGTGATTCACTTAAGGGAAACTTGCTGCTGTTCTACAAACCTCTGCTCTTGGAGGCCCAACACTGTCTACAGGAAAAGAAGCGTGAGTAGACATCAAGCTATTTTCTGGCGCCATTGCCGGGGAGGAAAGGTAAAAGGTACTCACACTCCTCGGCTACTAAGCTATTTTCCGGCGCCGTTGTAAGTACTCGAAGCTATTTCCTTTAGATCCCGCAATTGCATCTTTTGGTTTCTTGTTTACACTAGTTAGGCATAATGGAAAGTAACAATGAGCTTCTTATTCTATTTCCTGAGTTAAGACATGGATTGTTTGCTGCGAAAATTAAAAAACCTATGGAATCTTATTTGCATGCTAGTAGCAATGATATTAGTATGAACGCTTTGAACACCATTGTTGCTAATGATATGGAAAATTCTAAGCTTGGGGAAGCTGGTTTTGATGAGCATGATATTTTTAGTCCCCCAAGCATTGAGGAGAAAATTTTCTTTGATGATACTTTGCCTCCTATTTATGATGATTATAATGATAGTGGTCTTTTGGTGCCGCCTACTATGGAGAGTGAATTTTATTATGACTATACTATGCCTCCTACACTTGATGAGAATAATAATGATAGCTACTTTGTTGAATTTGCTCCCACTACAACTAATAAAATTGATTATGCTTATGTGGAGAGTAATAATTTTATGCATGTGGCTCATGACAAGAATGTTTTATGTGATAGTTATATTGTTGAGTTTGTTCATGATGCTACTGAAAGTTATTATGAGAGAGGGAAACATGGTTATATGCATCTTAATAATATTAAGTTTCCCCTCTTTATGTTGAGAATCTTGAAATTGCACTTGTGTTGCTTTTCTATGATTGCCACTTTGTTCTTCATGAATTTATTTGTGTACAAGATTCCTTTTCATAGGAAGTGGGTTAGGCTTAAATGTGTTTTGAATTTGCTTCTTGATGTTCTCTTTTGCTTCAACTCTTCTTTCTTGCGAGAGCATCATTAAAATTGCTGAGCCCATCTTAATGGCTATAAAGAAAGAACTTCTTGGGAGATAACCCATGTGTTTATTTTACTACAGCAATTTTTGTTTTGTTGAGTCTTGGAAGTTGTTTACTACTGTAGCAACCTCTCCTTATCATGTTTTTGTGCCAAGTAAAGTCTCTATGGTAAAGTTGATGCTAGATTTGGATTGCTGCGCAGAAACAGCATTGCTGTCTGTCACGAATTTGAGCAGAAGTCTCTGTAAAAAAATCAAAAAAATCTGCAAATTTACGTGTGTGATCCTCAGATATGTACGCAACTTTCATTAGTTTTGAGTTTCTCCGTTTGAGCAAGTTAAGTGCCCCTTCCAGGTTCGTCTTTACGGACTGTTCTGTTTTTGACAGATTCTGCCTTTTATTTCGCATTGCCGCTTTTGTTAAGTTGAATGAGTTTCTTTGTTCCATTAACTTTCAGAAGTTTTGTGCAATGTACAGAAGTGTTAAGAATGATTGTGTCACCTCTGAACATGTGAATTTTTGATTGTGCACTAACCCTCTAATGAGTTTGCTCGAAGTTTGGTGTGGCAGAAGTTTTCAAGGGTCAATAGAAGAGGGTGATATAATGTGATCGAGAAGAGTGAAAGGTCTAAGCTTGGGGATGCCCCGGGTTCATCCCTGCATATTTTAAGAAGACTCAAGCATCTAAGCTTGGGGATGCCCAAGGCATCCCTTCTTCATCAACTTATCAGGTTTCTTCTATTGAAACTATATTTTTATTCGGTCACATGTATTTTACTTGGAGCGTCGTGTGCTTTTATTTTCGTTATGTTATTTTCATTCTCTGAATAAGTTCATCCTTGTGTGGGAGAGAGACACGCTCCGCTTTTTCATATGAACACTAGTGTTCTTCATTCATGCTTTTAATGTTCAAGGGCGAAAGTTGATCGCTTCACTTGTTGCTATTTGGTTGGAATAAGAAAATGCTTCATATGGTTTTGAATCATTTGATACTTGGCAATTGTTTTGAGCTCTCATAGATCATGTTTAAGCTCTTGCATCATGTAGTTAAATCTAGTAGTGGAGAACTACTGTAGAGCTTGTTGAAATTTGGTTTGCATGATTGGTCTCTCTAAAGTCTAGATATTTTCTAAAGTGTTTGAGCAACAAGGAAGACAGTGTAGAGTCTTATAATGCTTGCAATATGTTCTTATGTAAGTTTTGCTGTACCGATTTATATTTGTGTTTGCTTCAAACAACCTTGCTAGCATAAGCCTTGTACTGAGAGGAAATGCTTCTCGTGCATCCAAACACCTTGAGCCAAAACCCATGCCATTTGTGTCCACCATATCTACCTACTATGTGGTATTTCCTGCCATTCCAAGTAAATACTTCATGTGCTACCTTTAAACAATTCAAAAGCTATTATCTCTTATTTGTGTCAATGTTTTATAGCTCATGAGGAAGTATGTGGTGTTTTATCTTTCGATCTTGTCATTTACTTGACAGACTTTCACAATGGACTAGTGGCTTCATCCGCTTATCCAATAATTTTGCAAAAAGAGCTGGCAACGGGGTTCCCAGCCCCAATTAATTAACTTGCATTAATAATTCTCTTCACATGTTTTGCTCTGATCTATCAGTAAGCAACTTAAATTTGCAAATAGACACTCCTCCATGGTATGTGAATGTTGGAAGGCACCCGAGGATTCGGTTAGCCATGGCTTGTGTAAGCAAAGGTTGGGGGAGTGTCATCTAATAAATAAAACTAAAGTACATGTGTAAACAAAAGAGAAGAGGGATGATCTACCTTGCTGGTAGAGATAACGTCCTTCATGGGAGCCGCTCTTGAAAGTCTGGTTGATAAGGTAGTTAGAGTACCCATTACCATTCGTTGACAACAACAAACACCTCTCAAAATTTTACTTTTATGCTCTCTATATGATTTCAAAACTTGAAAAGCTCTAGCACATGATTTAATCCCTGCTCTGCGAAGGGCCAATCTTTTACTTTATTGTTGAGTCAGTTTACCCATTTCCTTCCACCTTAGAAGCAAACACTTGTGTCAACTGTGCATTGATTCTTACATACTTGCTTATTTGCATTCATCATATTACTCTATGTTGACAATTATCCATGAGATATGCATGTTGAAAGTTGAAAGCAACTGCTGAAACTTATATCTTCCTTTGTGTTGCTTCGATGCCTTTACTTTGAATTTATTGCTTTATGAGTTAACTTTTATGCTAGACATTTTGATACTTGTCTTGAAAGTACTATTCATGAAAAGTTTTGCTATATGTTATCTATTTGTTAGCAAACTATAGATCATTGCTTTGAATCACTCCATTCATGTCATATGCTTTACAATAATGTTGATCAAGATTATGATGGTAGCATGTCACTTCAGAAATTATTTGTGTTATCGTTTACCTACTCGAGGACGAGTAGGAACTAAGCTTGGGGATGCTGATACGTCTCCAACGTATCTATAATTTCTGATGTTCCATGCTTGTTTTATGACAATACCTACATGTTTTGTTCACACTTTATATCGTTTTGATGCGTCGGAACTAACCTATTGACGAGATGCCGAAGTTTCCTTTTGTTTTTGGTTTCAGAAATCCTAGTAAGAAAATATTCTCGGAATCGGACGAAATCAACGCCCAAAGATCCTATTTTCCAAGCTTCCGAACACCCGAGAGCGAGGGGAGCCCGGGGGTGATGTCTACGGTGCTTCTATTCTTGTAGGTGTTGGGCCTCCAAGAGCAGAGGTTTGTAGAACAGCAGCAAGTTTCCCTTAAGTGGATTACCCAAGGTTTATCGAACTCGGGAGGAAGAGGTCAAAGATATCCCTCTCATGCAACCTGCAACCACAAAGCAAGAAGTCTCTTGTGTCCCCAACACACCTAATAGGTGTACTAGTTCGGCGAAGAGATAGTGAAATACAAGTGGTATGAATGAATATGAGCAGTAGTATGGCGCCAGAAAATAGCTTGCTGGCGTGCAGTTGATGGTAGTAATATTGCGGAAGTAAACATGCAGAGTAACGCAGCAGTAGTAATAAGAAACAAGAAACAAGCAGCGATAGCAGATTTAGGAACAAGGCCTAGGGAATAGACTTTCACTAGTGGACACTCTCAACATTGATCACATAACAGAATAGATAAATGCATACTCTACACTTTTGTTGGATGATGAACACATTGCGTAGGATTACACGAACCCTCAATGCCGGAGTTAACAAGCTCCACAATTAATGTTCATATTTTAGTAACCTTATAGTGTAAGAAAGATCGATACGACTAAACCAAGTACTAGCATAGCATGCACACTGTCACCTTCATGCTTATGTAGGAGGAATAATACACATCAATACTATCATAGCAATAGTTAACTTCGCAATCTACAAGAGATCATGATCATAGCCTACGCCAAGTACTCACACGGTGCACACACTGTCACCTTTACACACGTGGAGGAGGAATAGAGTACTTCAATAACATCACTAGAGTAGCACATAGATGAATAGTGATACAAAACTCATATGAATCTCAATCATGTAAGGCAGCTCATGAGATTATTGTATTGAAGTACATAGGAGAGAGATTAACCACATAGCTACCGGTACAGCCCCGAGCCTCAATGGAGAACTACTCCCTCTTCATGGGAGCATCAGCGGTGATGAAGATGGCGGTGGAGATGGCAGCGGTGTCGATGGAGAAGCCTTCCGGGGCACTTCCCCGTCCGGCGTGCCGGAACAGAGACTCCTGTCCCCCAGATCTTGGCTTCGCGATGGCGGCGCCTGGAAGGTTTCGCGTACCGTGGCTTCCTCCGTAAGGGTTTTTAGGTCAGGACCTTTAAATAGGCGAAAGGGGAGCCTCGGAGGGGCACCAGGGTGCCCTCACCACCAGGTGGCGCGGCCAGGCCCCGGCCCGCGCCCAAGTGGTGTGGGCCCCCCTGGCCCATCTCTGGCCCTCTTCGGTGATCCGCTTCCGGGAAAAATAGGAACCGGGCGGTGATTTCGTCCGATTCCGAGAATATTTCGTTACTAGGATTTCTGAAACCAAAAACAGCAGAAAACAGGAACTGGCACTTCGGCATCTTGTTAATAGGTTAGTTCCAAAATGCGTAAATACGACATATAATGTGCATAAAACATGTAGATATCATCAATAAAGTAGCATGGAACATAAGAAATTATCGATACGTTGGAGACGTATCAGCATCCCTGCTTAGTTCTGCTCGTCCCGAGCAGGTAAAACGATAACAAAGATAATTTCTGAAGTGACATGCCATCATAATCTTGATCATACTATTTGTAAACATATGTAATGAATGCAGCGATCAAAACAATGGTAATGACATGAGTAAACAACTGAATCATAAAGCAATGACTTTTCATGAATAGCACTTTCAAGACAAGCATCAATAAGTCTTGCATAAGGGTTAACTCATAAAGCAATAAATCAAAGTAAAGGTATTGAAGCAACACAAAGGAAGATTAAGTTTCAGCGGTTGCTTTCAACTTATAACATGTATATCTCATGGATATTGTCAACATAAAGTAATATAACAAGTGCAATATGCAAGTATGTAGGAATCAATGCACATTCACACAAGTGTTTGCTTCTTAAGGTGGAGGGAGATAGGTAAACTGACTCAACAATAAAAGTAAAAGAAAGGTCCTTCAAAGAGGAAAGCATCGATTGCTATATTTGTGCTAGAGCTTTGGTTTTGAAAACATAAAGAGAGCATAAAAGTAAAATTTTGAGAGGTGTTTGTTGTTGTCAACGAATGGTAGTGGGCACTCTAACTACCTCATCAACCAGACTTTCAAGAGCGGCTCCCATGAAGGACGTTATCTCTACCAGCAAGGTAGATCATCCCTCTTCTCTTTTGTTTACACATGTACTTTAGTTTAGTTTATTAGATGACACTCCCCCCAACCTTTGCTTACACAAGCCATGGCTAACCGAATCCTCGGGTGCCGTCCAACAATCACATACCATGGAGGAGTGTCTATTTTTGTTAATTAATTTGGGACTGGGAATCCCATTGCCAGCTCTTTTTGCAAAATTATTGGATAAGCGGATGAAGCCACTAGTCCATTGGTGAAAGTTGCCCAACAAGATTGAAAGATAAACACCACATACTTCCTCATGAGCTATAAAACATTGACACAAATAAGAGGTAATAACTTTTGAATTGTTTAAAGGTAGCACTCAAGCAATTTACTTTGGAATGGCGGAGAAATACCATGTAGTAGGTAGGTATGGTGGACACAAATGGCATGAATATTGGCTCAAGTATTTGGATGCATGAGAAGTAATCCCTCTCGATACAAGGTTTAGGCTAGCAAGGTTATTTGAAACAAACACAAGTATAAACGGTACAGCAAGACTCACATAAAAGACATATTGTAAACATTATAAGACTCTACACCGTCTTCCTTGTTGTTCAAAACTCAATACTAAAAATTATCTAGACTTTAGAGAGACCAAATATGCAAACCAAATTTTAGCAAGCTCTATGTATTTCTTCATTAATGGGTGCAAAGTATATGATGCAAGAGCTTAAACATGCGCACAACAATTGCCAAGTATCACATTATCCAAGACATTTTAGAAATTACTACATGTAGCATTTTTTAATTCCAACCATATAACAATTTAATGAAGAGGAAACTTCGCCATGAGTATTATGAGCTAAGAACACATGTGTTCATACGAACCAGCGGAGCGTGTCTCTCTCCCACACAAGGATGAACTTATTCAGAGAATGAAAATAACAAAACAAAAACAAAAACAAACCGACGCTCCAAGTAAAGAACACAAGATGTGATTGAATAAAAATATAGTTTCAGGGGAGGAACCTGATGATGTTGTCGATGAAGAAGGGATGCCTTGGGCATCCCAAGCTTAGACGCTTGAGTCTTCTTAAAATATGCAGGGATGAACCACGGGGCATCCCCAAGCTTAGAGCTTTCACTCCTCTTGATCATAGTATATCATACTCCTCTCTTGACCCTTGAAAACTTCCTTCACACCAAACTTCAAGCAAACTCATTAGAGGGTTAGTGCACAATTAATAATTCACACATTAAGAGGTGACACAATCATTCTTTACACTTCTGGACATTGCATAAAGCTACTGGACATTAATGGATCAAAGAAATGAATCCAACATAGCAAAAGAGGCAATGTGAAATAAAAGGCAGAATCTGTCAAAAACAGAACAGTCCGTAAAGATGAATTTTAAGATGGCACCAGACTTGCTCAAATGGAAAAACTCAAAACTAATGAAAGTTGCGTACATATCTGAGGATCACGCTCGTAAATTGGCAGATTTTTCGAATTTTCTACAGAGACCTGTGCCCAGATTCGTGACAGACAGCAATGCTGTTTCTGCGCAGCGATCCCAAATATAACATCAACTTTGACATAGAAACTTTACTTGGCACAAAAACATGATAAGGAGAGGTTGCTACAGTAGTAAACAACTTCCAAGACTCAACAAAACAAAAATTGCTGTAGTAAAATAAACACATGGGTTATCTCCCAAGAAGTTCTTTCTTTATAGCCATTAAGATGGGCTCAGTAATTTTAATGATGCACTCGCAAGAAATAGAAGTTGAAGCAAAAGAGAGCATCAAGAGGCAAATTCAAAACACATTTAAGTCTAACATGCTTCCTATGCATAGGAATCTTGTAAATAAACAAGTTCATGAAGAGCAAAGTAACAAGCATAGGAAGATAAAACAAGTGTAGCTTCAAAAATTTCAGCACATAGAGAGGTGTTTTAGTAACATGAAAATTTTTACAACCATATTTTCCTCTCTCATAATAACTTTCAGTAGAAACATGAGCAAACTCAACAATATAACTATCACATAAAGCATTCTTATCATGAGTCTCATGCATAAAATAATTACTACTCCCAACATAAGCATAGTCATTCTTATTAATTGTAGTGGGAGCAAATTCAACAAAGTAGCTATCAAATATAGGAGGTATATTGTAATCATAATCAAATTTATCCTCCATAACAGGTGGTAACAAAAGACTACTATCATTATAATCATCATAAATGGGAGGCAAAGTATCATCAAAGTAAATTTTCTCCTCAATGCTTGGGGGACTAAAAATATCATGCTCATCAAAGCCAGCTTCCCCAAGCTTAGAATTTTCCATAGCATTAGCAACAATAGTGTTCAAAGTATTCATATTAATATGTTCCATGGGTTTTTTAATTTTCGCATCAAACCATCCATGTCTTAAATCAGGAAATAGAATAAGAAGCTCTTTGTTGTCCATTATGCCTAACTAGTGTAAACAAGAAACCAAATGTCGCAATTGCAGAGTCTAAAGGAAATAGCTTCGAGCACACACACAATGGTGCCAGAAAAGTACTGTTACTGAACCGGAGATGAGTGTTTACCTTTCCTCCCGGCAACGGCGCCGAAAAGTGCTTGATGTCTACGGGTGCTTCTATTCTTGTAGACAGTGTTGGGCCTCCAGAGAGGTTTGTAGAACAGCAGCAAGTTTCCCTTAAGTGGATTACCCAAGGTTTATCGAACTCGGGAGGAAGAGGTCAAAGATATCCCTCTCATGCAACCCTGCAACCACAAAGCAAGAAGTCTCTTGTGTCCCCAACACACCTAATAGGTGTACTAGTTCGGCGAAGAGATAGTGAAATTAAAGTGGTATGAATGAATATGAGCAGTAGTATGGCGCCAGAAAATAGCTTGCTGGCGTGCAGTTGATGGTAGTAATATTGCAGAAGTAAACATGCAGTAGTAACGCAGCAGTAGTAACGCAAAACAGTAAACAAGCAGCGATAGCAGTATTTAGGAACAAGGCCTAGGGAATAGACTTTCACTAGTGGACACTCTCAACATTGATCACATAACAGAATAGATAAATGCATACTCTACACTTTTGTTGGATGATGAACACATTGCGTAGGATTACACGAACCCTCAATGCCGGAGTTAACAAGCTCCACAATTAATGTTCATATTTTAGTAACCTTATAGTGTAAGAAAGATCGATACGACTAAACCAAGTACTAGCATAGCATGCACACTGTCACCTTCATGCTTATGTAGGAGGAATAATACACATCAATACTATCATAGCAATAGTCAACTTCGCAATCTACAAGAGATCATGATCATAGCCTACGCCAAGTACTCACACGGTGCACACACTGTCACCTTTACACACGTGGAGGAGGAATAGAGTACTTTAATAACATCACTAGAGTAGCACATAGATGAATAGTGATACAAAACTCATATGAATCTCAATCATGTAAGGCAGCTCATGAGATTATTGTATTGAAGTACATAGGATAGAGATTAACCACATAGCTACCGGTACAGCCCCGAGCCTCAATGGAGAACTACTCCCTCTTCATGGGAGCAGCAGCGGTGATGAAGATGGCGGTGGAGATGGCAGCGGTGTCGATGGAGAAGCCTTCCGGGGCACTTCCCCGTCCCAGGGTGCCGGAACAGAGACTCCTGTCCCCCGATCTTGGCTTCGCGATGGCGGCGGCTCTGGAAGGTTTCGCGTACCGTGGCTTCCTCCGTAAGGGTTTTTAGGTCAGGACCTTTAAATAGGCGAAAGGGGAGCCTCGGAGGGGCACCAGGGTGCCCTCACCACCAGGTGGCGCGGCCAGGCCCTGGCCCGCGCCCAAGTGTGGTGTGGGGCCCCCCTGGCCCATCTCTGGCCCCTCTTCGGTGATCTGGAAGCTTCCGGGAAAAATAGGAACCTGGGCGGTGATTTCGTCCGATTCCGAGAATATTTCGTTACTAGGATTTCTGAAACCAAAAAGCAGAAAACAGGAACTGGCACTTCGGCATCTTGTTAATAGGTTAGTTCCAGAAAATGCGTAAATACGACATATAATGTGCATAAAACATGTAGATATCATCAATAAAGTAGCATGGAACATAAGAAATTATCGATACGTTGGAGACGTATCAGGGGGCCCACACACCAGGCTGGCGCGGCCAGGGTGTGGGCCGCGCCCCCTGTTGTGCCACCGCCTCGTCGACCTTCCGACTCCGCCTCTTCGCCTATATAAAGGTCCCTGACCTAAAACATCGGTACGAATAAGCCACGATACGAGAAAAGTTCTAGAGCCGCCGCCATCGCGAAGCCAAGATCTGGGGGACAGGAGTCTCTGTTCCGGCACGCCGCCGGGACGGGGAAGTGCCCCCGAAGGCTCCTCCATCGACACCACCGCCATCTTCATCACCGCTGCTGTCTCCCATGAGGAGGGAGTAGTTCTCCATCGAGGCTCGGGGCTGTACGGTAGCTATGTGGTTCATCTCTCTCTATGTACTTCAATACAATAATCTCATGAGCTGCCTTACATGATTGAGATTCATATGATGATGCTTGTAATCTAGATGTCATTATGCTAGTCAAGTGGATTTTACTTATGTGATCTCCGGAGACTCCTTGTCCCACGTGTGTAAAGGTGACAGTGTGTGCACCGTGTGGGTCTCTTAGGCTATATTTCACAGAATACTTATTCACTGTTATGGATAGCATATTGAAGTGCTTATTTATATCCCTTTATGATTGCAATGTGTTTTGTATCACTATTTATCTATGTGCTACTCATGTGATGTTATTAAAGTAGTCTATTCCTCCTGCATGGTGTAATGGTGACAGTGTGTGCATCGTGTGGTTCTTGTCGTAGATTATGATCATAATCTCTTGTAGGTTATGGAGTTGATTATCGCTATGATAGTATTGATGTGATCTATTCCCCCTTTCATAGTGTAATGGTGACAGTGTGTATGCTATGTTAGTACTCGGTTTATTTTGCAAAGATCTATTATGCTCTAAGGTTACTTAAATATGAATGCCGAATGTTGTGGCGCTTGTTAACTCCGGCTTGAGGGAGCTCTTGTAGCCCTACACAACGAATAGTGTTTGTCATCCAACAAAAGAGTGTATGTAGCACAAATGAGAGAAGTTATTATTTATTATGCGATCAATGTTGAGAGTGTCCACTAGTGAAAGTATGATCCCTAGGCCTTGTTTCCAATACTGCAAACACCGCTTATTTACTGTTTTACATGTTTACTCGCTGCCATATTTTATTCAGATTACTATTACCACTCATATACATACATTCTACTTGTATTTCACTATCTCTTCGCCGAACTAGTGCACCTATACATCTGACAAGTGTATTAGGTGTGTTGGGGACACAAGAGACTTCTTGCATTGTGATCGCAGGGTTGCTTGAGAGGGATATCTTTGACCTCTTCCTCCCGAGTTCGATAAACCTTGGGTGATTCACTTAAGGGAAACTTGCTGCTGTTCTACAAACCTCTGCTCTTGGAGGCCCAACACTGTCTACAGGAAAAGAAGCGTGCGTAGACATCAGAATCCGATTCAGTCAGTGTTGGACAGGGTGTTTGTATCGCCATCTTGGGAGACTCTCTTCCCCCTATGCTCGCTTACGGCCATCGGTAGGATTGGCTCAGATCACTGTCCTCTTATCTTAGATAATGGCGAGAAGGGGCTCAAGAGAACGCAGAGATTCTTCTTCCAAACATGGTGGTTTGGGGTGCCGGGCTTTGGGGAGCTTGTTAAAGGGAAGATCTGTGCGGGGTTGAACGGGTCAGTAACACAAAGGTGTAGCATTGACCGCTGGCAGGGAATTGCCAGAAATACCCGACAGTTCCTCAAGGGGTGGGGAGCGAACTTGGGTAAACAGCGGAGGGCTCTCAGATACCACTTGAAAGATCAGATTATCCAACTCGATAGCATGGAGGAGGACTATTGGAGACAACGTAGCAGGCTCAAGTGGACACTCCAGGGGGACGCTTGCACGGCCTATTTCCATGCCTTTGCCAACGGGAGGCGTCGGAAGTGCATGATTCTGCGCTTGATTACTGACACTGGGGAGGTATCGGAGCAGTAGGAGCTGGTTGAGCACATATATGCGTTCTACAAGGGTCTGATGGGCTCCGAAGGGGAGGACAAGGTGTTCTCGCTGGCCCAGGACCTCTGGCCGGCTGACAGAAGGGTCTCCGAGGAAGAGAACCTAGGGCTGGAGCTGACCTTCACTCCTGAGGAGCTGGACGAGGTCCTGGCAGGGATGAAACCGGACTCGGCCCCGGGACCTATCATTGCGTTCTTAATGATTTCGCCCTAGGGAGGGTGGATATCTCCAGGTTAAATTATGGCATTATTTCTCTTATACCCAAAGTTAGGGGGCGGACACAGTTAGACAGTTTAGACCGATCGCCCTCATTAACGTCATTTTTAAGTGTGTCGCTAGAGCGTACGCTACAAGGTTATCCCCGATTGCCCACATGACGGTGGATTGCAACCAGACTGCTTTCATTAAGGGGCGATACCTGCACGAGGGAGTGCTGGCATTGCATGAGATTGCGCATGAACTGCGGGTCAAGAATTTGAAGGGAGTCCTCCTAAAACTGGACTTCGAGAAGGCTTACGACAGGGTGGACTGGGAGTTCTTGAGAGAGGTCCTGTTGAGAAAAGGGTTCTCAGCGGGAGTGGTTCATCGCCTGATGCAACTGGTGGTTGGAGGGAAAACAGCCATCAATATCAATGGCGAAATTGGACCATACTTTAGGAACGCGAGGGGAGTGCAGCAAGGGGACCCACTCTCCCCGGTCCTCTTCGACTTCATGGTGGATGCCCTGGCAGCTATGCTGGCCAGGGCCAATGAAGCCGACAACATCAAGGGGCTGGTTTCTCACTTAATCCCCGGGGGGTGACTCATCTCCAATACGCGGATGACACTATGATTCTGGTTGAGCCGACACCACTGGGAGTGGCAAACCTCAAGGTGCTATTGCTCTGCTTTGAGAATATGTCAGGGCTCAAGATTAACTTCACTAAAAGTGAAGCGGTGGTGACAGGGGTCATGGAGGAGGAAAAGCTGAGGGTGGCTAATAGCCTTAACTGTAAGTTGGGCTCCCTCCCCATGCCGTACCTTGGGTTGCCGGTTTCCGACAAGTCCTTGTCGGTTGCAGACTGGAACTTTCTCATGGAAAAGGTGGGTCATAGGGTTGACCCGTGGCAAGGACTTTACCTTGCCTCGGCAGGCAGGCTGGAGCTGACAAATTCGTGCCTTTCGAGCCTCCCAATGTTTGCCATGGGGGTTTACCTACTCCATGATACTACTCATGGTTTGATGAACAAGGTTCGGTCCCGGTTTTTCTGGGAGGGAGTAGGTAATAAGCGGAAATACCACATGGTGGACTGGGCCACGGTGTGTAAATCGCGGGAGTGTGGGGTATTGAAAATCGTTAACACGAAACTTATGAACATCGCGCTGATGCTCAAATGGATCTGGAAGCTTTACCAGAATGCGGAGGGTCTGTGGGCAGATCTTCTTAGGGCCAAGTACCTGGGGGACGAGGACTTGTTCTCACCTTTGGTGCCAACGAAGGGCTCACAATTTTGGAATGCCATCCAGAAGGTCAAGTGGTACTTCAAGTTGGGAGCTAGGCACCAAGTACACGATGGGCGTGATACGTCTCAAACGTATCTATAATTTCTTATGTTCCATGCTACTTTTATGACAATACTTGAATGTTTTATACATACTTTACAACATTATTATACATTTTCCGGTACTAACCTATTAACAAGATGCCGAAGCGCCAGTTGTCATTGCTGTTTTTGGTTTCGAAATCCTAGTAAGGAAATATTCTCGGAATTGGACGAAATCAACGCCCAGGGTCCTATTTTTCCACGAAGCTTCCAGAAGACCGAAGAGATATGAAGTGGGGCCACGAGGTGGCCAGACCACAGGGCGGCGCGGCCTGGCCCCTGGCCGCGCGGCCCTATGGTGTGGGCCCCTCGTGAGCCCCCCTGACCTACCCTTCCGCCTACATATAGCCTTCATCGCGAATACCCCTGTACCGAGAGCCACGATACGGAAAACCTTCCAGAGACGCCGCCGCCGCCAATCCCATCTCGGGGATTCAGAGATCGCCTCCGGCACCCTGCCGGAGAGGGGAATCATCAAGGAGGGGCTCTACATCATCATGCCCGCCTCCGGATTGATGCGTGAGTAGTTCATCCTTGGACTATGGGTCCATAGCAGTAGCTAGATGGTTGTCTTCTCCGCATGTGCTATCATTGTTTAGATCTTGTGAGCTGCCTAACATGATCAAGATCATCTATTTGTAATGCTACATGTTGTGTTTGGTGGGATCCGATGAATATAGAATACTATGTTAAGTTGATTATCAATCTATCATATATGTGTTGTTGATACGTCCAATTTGCATCACTATTTTGTATCATAATTTGCTGTTATTCATTGATATATTTCATATTGGGACACAATACTTATGTTATTTCATCTATTTTGCATGTTTCATCATCATTGGAGGATCAAGCACCGGAGCCGGATTCTGCTGGAAAAAGCACCGTCAGAACGCAATATTTCGGAAGATCAATGGAAGGGAATTTCACGTAAATTCCTATTTTTCCAGATGACGGAGGGAGCCAAAAGGGGAAGAGGAGAAGGCCATGTGGGCCAGACCACGGCGGCGCGGCCCAAGGCCTGGCCGCGCCACCCTGTGCTGGAGGCCCCACAACCCCTTTTGCCTCCTTTTCTTCGCGTACTCCTTCGTCCCGAAAACCTAAGCCACAGAGGACCTCACGAGTTACAGCCGCGGGGCGGAGAACACCGAGAGAAAGAGCTCTCCGGCGGGCAGGAATCCGCCGGGGAAATTCCCTCCCGGAGGGGGAAATCGACGCCATCGCCATCGTCATCGAGCGGGACATCATCTCCATCATCATCATCATCATCTCCACCATCTACACCGCCATCACCACCGCTGCACCTCGTCATCGCTGTAGCAATTCGGGTTAAATCTTGATTGTTTGATAGGGGAAACTCTCCCGGTGTTATTCTATGCTTGTTGTAGATGCTATTGAGTGAAACCATTGAACCAAGGTTTATGTTCAGATTGTTATTCATCATCATATCACCTCTGATTGTATTCCATATGATGTCTCGTGAGTAGTTCGTTTAGTTCTTGAGGACATGGGTGAAGTCTAAATGCTAGTAGTGAATTATGGTTGAGTAATATTCAATGTTATGATATTTAAGTTGTGGTGTCATTCTTCTAGTGGTGTCGTGTGAACGTCGACTACACGACACTTCACCATTTATGGGCCTAGGGGAGTGCATCTTGTATTCGGTTGCTAATTGCGGGGTTGCCGGAGTGACAGAAACCTAAGCCCCGTTAGTATACCGATGCAGGAGGGATCGCAGGATCTCAGAGTTTAAGGCTGTGGTTAGATTTATCTTAATTACTTTCTTGTAGTTGCGGATGCTTGCAAGGGGTATAATCACAAGTATGTATTAGTCCTAGGAAGGGCGGTGCATTAGCATAGGTTCACCCACACAACACTTATCAAAACAATGAAGATTAATCAGCCGTATGTAGCGAAAGCACTAGACTAAAATCCCGTGTGTCCTCAGGAACGTTTGGTCATTATAAGTAATCAAACCGGCTTGTCCTTTGTGCTAAAAAGGATTGGGCCACTCGCTGCAATTATTTCTCTCGCATTTTACTTACTCGTACTTTATTTATCTGCAATATCAAAACCCTCTGAATACTTGTTTGTGAGAGAATCCTTCATCGAAACTGCTGCCAACACCTTCTGCTCCTCGTTGGGATCGACATTCTTACTTATCGAAGATACTACGATACACCCCCTATACTTGTGGGTCATCAAGACTATTTTCTGGCGCCGTTGCCGGGGAGTGAAGCGCTATTGGTAAGTGGAATTGGTAAGGAAATTTACTGTTTGTGCTGATTTTATTTCTGCCTGCTGCTATAAATCATTATGGAGAGATCTTCTCTTCAATTTCTATTTGGGAAATCTACTACTACTGCAACGGTAGTGGATGAAGCGCCAGGTGAGGAAGTAGTACCATATAAAATACCTATGAAAATTATTGAACGTGTTATGGATAACCGCTATGAAGGGGATGGAACTGTCCATCCTGGTGATCATTTACTGTTTTTGCATGAATTATGCGGGTTATTCAAATGTGCAGGTATTTCTATGAATGAAGTTAGAAAGAAACTATTCACTATATCGCTGTCTGGTAAAGCGGCGCACTGGTATAAATTGCTGAAGAATGGTGATTCTATTGATTGGGAGGACATTGTGCCTTTATTCTATTCCAAATTTTATCCTCCAAGTGAAATTCACAAAGATCGGAACCGCATATATAATTTTTGGCCTCATGATGGAGAGAGTATCGCCCAAGCTTGGGGGAGATTGAAGTCTTTAATGCTCAAATGCCCCATTCATGAGCTTCCTGGTAATGTTATTATTGATAATTTCTATGCAAGACTTTCTTTTCAAGACAAGACCTTGCTGGATACTTCTTGTTCTGGATCATTTACACGCAAGAATGAAGAGTTTAAAAGGGACCTTCTTGATCGGATCCAAGAAAATACTGAAGGATGGGAGAACGACAAAGATAGAGAATCAGGTATAATTTATGATTATAAATGCATTGAAGCTTTTATGGATACTGATAAATTTCGTAATATGAGTGCTACATATGGTCTTGATTCCCAAGTTGTTGCAAATCTTTATAGAGCTTTTGCCTCTCATTATGAACTGCCTAAGAAGAATTTTGATAAGTATCATGAACCGTATAAAGATAAAGTTGATTCATCTGTAAACAAATGTGTAGTGGTTGAAACTGTTGATAATGTTATTCCTGAAGCTTATATTGAAAAAACTCCTTTCCCTGCTAAAATGAAGGAGTACTCTGTCATATCTAGTGCGGTTAATAAAAGTGAAAAGAAACCTAAAGAACCTGAAGAACAAATTAAAATTGAACCTGCTGTTGCTATAGTTAAAGATCTTGTGACTGAAATGTGGAGGATGGTCATATTATTTTCTGTGAAGATGCTTCTAATATTGTTTCACATCCTAATAAATCCAAACAAGTTAGTGTTCCTATGCTATCTGTTAGAATTGGTGATCATTGCTATTATGGTTTATGTGATATTGGTGCAAGTGTTAGTGCTATTCCTTATGAACTTTACACGGAGATTATGCACGAAATTGGTTCTTGTGAACTTGAAGATATTGATGTGGTTATTCATCTGCCTAATAGAGAAACTATTTCTCCAATTGGTATTGTTCGAGATGTGGAAGTTCTATGTGGTAAGATTAAATATCCTGCTGACTTTTTGGTACTTGGTTCTGCTGCTAGTGATCATTGTCCTATCATTTTTGGTAGACCTTTTCTAAATACTTGTGGAGCTATTATAGATTGTAAGAAAGAGAAAATTTTGACTAGATTTGCTGGTGAACCTTATGAATTTAACTTTTCTAAATTTACCAAAACTCCTTATAAAGCTGACTTGCCTAGTAATGATTTTAAAATGGAGCAGTGTGCATCTATTGTTCTTGTTCCTAATAATCCTTTGCAGCAACATTTGGAGAATAGTGAAAGTGAAGCTTTTAGGAAAGAAAGAGATGAGCTTGAGGAAATTTTTCGTCGCCAACCTATTCTCAAGCATGATTTACCGGTGGAAGATTTGGGTACAACACCGCCACCAAAGGAAGATCCTGTTTTTGATTTAAAGCCTTTACCTGATAATCTTAAATATGCTCATATTGATGATAAGAAAATATATCCTGTTATTATTAGTTCTAAGCTTTCAGAGATTGAGGAAGAAAGGTTATTGGAAATATTGAAGAAACACCGAGGAGCTATTGGCTATACTCTTGATGATTTGAAAGGGATTTCTCCTTCTATTTGCCAACATGCTATTAATATGGAAGATGATGCAAAGCCTGTTGTTGAACATCAACGTCGTCTAATTCCGAAGATGAAGGAAGTGGTAAGGAATGAGGTATTAAAACTCCTTGAAGCTGGTATTATATATCCTATTGCTGATAGTAGATGGGTTAGTCCTGTTCATTGTGTTCCTAAGAAAGGAGGAATGACTGTTGTGCCTAATGATAATGATGAGCTTATTCCTCAAAGAATAGTTGTAGGTTATAGAATGTGCATTGATTTTCGAAAAGTTAATAAAGTTACTAAGAAAGATCATTACCCTTTACCCTTTATTGATCAAATGTTAGAGAGGTTGTCTAAAAATACTCATTTTTGTTTTCTTGATGGTTATTCTGGGTTTTCACAAATTGTTGTTAAAGCTAAAGATCAAGAGAAAACCACTTTTACTTGTCCTTATGGAACTTATGCTTATAGGCGTATGCCTTTTGGTTTATGTAATGCTCCTGCTACTTTTCAAAGATGCATGTCTGCTATTTTTCATGGTTTTTGCGAAAGTATTGTGGAGGTATTCATGGATGATTTTTCTGTCTATGGGAATTCTTTTGATAATTGCCTGCGAAACCTCGATAAAGTTTTGCAGAGATGTGAAGAAACTAACCTTGTTCTTAATTGGGAGAAATGCCACTTTATGGTTAATGAAGGAATTGTATTGGGACATAAAATTTCCGAGAGAGGTATTGAAGTTGATAGAGCTAAAGTTGAAGCAATTGAGAAGATGCCCTATCCGAGGGATGTTAAAGGTATTCGTAGTGTTCTTGGTCATGCTGGGTTTTATAGGAGATTTATTAAAGATTTCTCTAAAATTTCAAAGCCTCTTACTAATCTTCTTCAAAAAGATGTACCTTTTGTTTTTGATGATGATTGTAAGGAAGCTTTTGAAACTCTAAAGAAAGCCTTAACAACTGCTCCTGTAGTTGAACCTCCTGATTGGAATTTGCCTTTTGAAATTATGTGTGATGCTAGTGATTTTGCTGTAGGCGCTGTTCTTGGACAGCGGGTAGATAAAAAATTAAATGTTATTCATTATGCTAGTAAGACTCTTGATGCTGCTCAAAGAAATTATGCTACAACTGAAAAGGAATTGTTAGCTGTAGTCTTTGCTTGTGATAAGTTTAGACCCTATATTGTTGATTCGAAAGTTACAATTCATACTGATCATGCTGCAATTAGATACCTTATGACAAAGAAAGATGCTAAGCCAAGGCTTATTAGATGGGTACTTCTGTTGCAAGAATTTGATTTACATATTATAGATAGGAAAGGTGCTGATAATCCTGTTGCTGATAATTTGTCTAGATTGGAAAATATTGCTTATGATCCTGTTCCTGTTAATGATAGTTTTCCAAATGAACAATTGGCTGTAATAAAGGTGAGCTCGCGAGAGAGCCCTTGGTATGCAGATTATGCTAACTTTATTGTTTCGAAGTATTTGCCTCCAACCTTTTCAGCTCAGCAAAGGAGGAAATTCTTTTATGACTTGAGGCATTATTTTTGGGATGACCCACACTTATATAAAGAAGGAGTGGATGGTATTATGCGAAGATGTGTCCCCGAATATGAACAACAGGAGATATTGAATAAATGTCATGGAAGTGTTTATGGAGGACATCACGCTGGAGATAGAACCGCGCAAAAGGTTCTACAATCAGGTTTTTATTGGCCAACACTCTTCAAAGATGCAAGGAAATTTATTTTATCTTGTGATGAATGTCAAAGAGTTGGTAATATCTCCAGACGCAATGAAATGCCTATGAATTATACTCTTGTTATTGAACCATTCGATTGTTGGGGATTCGACTTCATGGGTCCTTTCCCTTCTTCAGACGGTAACACTCATATACTTGTCGCTGTTGATTATGTTACTAAATGGGTAGAAGCTATACCTACAAAAAGTGCTGATGGTGAGACCTCTATAAAAATGCTTGTAGATATTATATTTCCTAGATTTGGAGTACCTAGATATATTATGACTGATGGAGGTTCTCATTTCATTCATGGAGGTTTTAGAAAAACTCTTGCTAAGTATGGTATTAATCATAGAATTGCTTCTGCTTATCACCCTCAAACTAGCGGTCAAGTAGAATTATCAAATAGAGAGATTAAAGCTATCTTAGGTAAAACTGTTAATAAATCTAGAAAGAATTGGCCTAGCAAATTGAAAGAAGCGTTATGGGCTTATAGAACTGCTTATAAAAATCCTATGGGAATGTCACCTTATAAAATGGTTTATGGAAAAGCTTGTCATTTACCTCTAGAACTAGAGCACAAAGCTTATTGGGCTGTTAGAGAATTAAATAAAGATCCTAAATTAGCCGGTAATAAGAGGTTGTTGCAATTAAGTTCTCTAGATGAATGGAGAAGTGAAGCTTATGAAAATGCTAAACTCTTTAAAGAAAAAGTTAAGAAATGGCATGATAGAAGGATCATCAAAAGAGAATTTAATGTTGGAGATCAAGTTCTATTGTATCGGTCTCGTCTCAGATTCTTTGCAGGGAAATTACTCTCGAAGTGGGAAGGACCATATGTTTTGAGGAGGTGTATCGTTCAGGAGCAATTAAAATTAGCTCTCTCCAAGGCAATGCCACACAAGTGGTGAATGGACAAAGACTCAAGCATTATATCTCGGGTGATTCTTATAATGTTGATGTTGATATTATTCAAGTGGAAACACCGGAGGCTTTCATCAAAGGACAAATTGACAGTCCGCCAGAACTGGAGTTTGAATAGGTAACAGTATAGGTAATAAAAAGTCCGCGTTTACCCTTCCGAACATTATTTCTGCTGTTTTTGGAAAATATGAAAAATTACGGAATCGAAACGGAGTGGAAAAGACGCGCGAGGGCGTGCCACCATAGGCCGGCGCGGCCCCACCCTGGCCGCGCCGACCTATGGTCTGGCCGCCTCGTTGCCCCTTTTCGACTCGTTTTCGACCTGGAATCTTCCTTTTGTCGTAAAAATATTTGCTATATAATCTCCCGGACCCCTGGAGGTCCGAATATCGTTTTCTCGTCGTGTTTTGTTTCGAGCTGTTTTCTGCCAGATCTGCTTCGGATCTAGATCCATCATGTCTTCGTCGGGAACTCAGAAGGACAGCTTCTTTGAGGACGTCGTCAACCCGTACATGAACGAGCTGAAGATGCACCCCAAAGAGTTGCAGCTCGTGGATGGAGAGTTGCAGATCAAAGATGTCCAGGGTCCTAAGGGAGAAGGGAGCTTGGAAGACAGGATGGAGAAGCTGGAACAAGAGGTTTTCAACTACAAGAAGATGGCTGAGCGTGAAGTGGATATCTTTCACAAGATTGTGTCTGAACTCATTGATGGACACAAGAAGGAGACTGCAAAGTGGGACGATATCTTCTCACTTCACGACACCACCAACAAACTCCAAGCTCAACTCTATGATGTCCATAATCAGAACTGTGAGTATGAAAACAGGTTTAAGCGCATAAGTCATGCTGCTAGTTTCAGGTTTCCGGAGACCAAGATGTCTTTTGTTGATGGAGGGCCTCTTCCATGGAAGTCTGATGACGACAAAGATTCACCATCGCCGAAGGAGTAATTCATCATCGGTATTGGCATCCCCTTGGTTTGTTCCAAGCTTGGGGGAGTGCCGCGGTATCACATCACCACCACCTTTATCTTTTACTATCAAGTAGTGTCATATCATGAGTAGGGAAGTTATCATATGGAATAGTATGCAATGTGGAAGTATCTCTCTTAGTTAGTTATCTATGTATCCGTTGGTGTGAGTTATCGTTATGGAATATTAATGAGAAGTCTTATCATTTACTTTTTGCACACCTTATTTTAGTTTGCAATCTCCATTATATGATTACTCTTGACATGAGTATTGATATCACTTTGGGAGCATCAAGTAAATCTATTTGGTTTTGGCAAACTTAGCATTGGTCAATAGCAACAACATCTTGATGTTTAATGAAGGAGAGAAATACACTTAGATACATTATTCTATTATCTCTATGCTTAGTATTCTAGAGTTAAAATTGCTTGTGCTTATGAGAAAGATGCATGATTGTTTCTATCATATGTATATTTGTTTGTTTCCCTCAACCTTTATGCTTGCTATCAAACCTTGCTAGCCAAAGACCTGTATCGAGAGGGAATGCTTCTCATACATCCATAACCTTAGACCAAACCTATGCCATTTGTGTCCACCATACCTACCTACTACATGGTATTTTCTGCCATTCCAAGTAAATACTTCATGTGCTACCTTTAAATAATTCAAACTATACTACTCCTTATTTGTGTCAATGTTCTATAGCTCATGAGGAAGTATGTGGTGTTTCATCTTTCAATCTTGTTGGGCGGACTTTCACCAATGGACTAGCGGCACATCCGCTTATCCAATAATTTTGCAATAAGAGCTGGCAACGGGGTTCCCAGCCCCAATTAATAACTTTCATTAATAATTCTCTTCACATGTTTTGCTCTGATTTATCAGTAAGCAACTTAATTTTGCAATAGACACTCCTCCATGGTATGTGAATGTTGGAAGGCACCCGAGGATTCGGTTAGCCATGGATTGAGAAAGCCAAGGTTGGGGGGAGTGTCACCCATAATAAAACTAAAATACATGTGTAAACAAAAGAGAAGGGGGATGATCTACCTTGCTGGTAGAGATACCGTCCCTCATGGGAGCCGCTCTTTGAAGGTTCGTTTGGCGGGGTTAGAGTACCCGCTACCATTCGTTGACAACAACAAACACCGCTCAAAATCTTACTTTTATGCTCTTTATATGATTTCAAAACTTGAAAAGCTCTAGCACATGATTTAATCCCTGCTTCCCTCTGCGAAGGGCCTGTCTTTTACTTTTATGTTGAGTCAGTAAACCTATTTCTCTCTATCTCAAGCAAGCAATTGAGTTGTTGTGAACCAATCATTTATGCTATGATTCAGTTAATCATGTCTTTTATACTTTCTTGTTTAGTACCAATTTTATCTGAATGAATATGACTTTGAAGTTATCAATGATTATGAGGAGATTGTTATGCTTAAATATGAAGGCTCAGCTATAAATTCTAATATGAAAGATTTGCTTAGAAGTACAATCCGTTAGTAGTTCTCTGACCAAGAACAAAGTTTGCCATCACCAATTATGATTTCTTATGCACCTTTACTTGTGATTTCTCTTTACTATTTCGAGATGAGTTATATGAGGAAGTTGTTTACTAGAATGTCTTGTGTAAATGAATATGATGCTTCTTGTCCGTATTTTATTTATCGACTCTTCACTCCATAAACATGTGGTCTTGTTTATCGAGCTCAGTTTCGCTTGGGGACAAGCGAGGTCTAAGCTTGGGGGAGTTGATACGTCCAATTTGCATCACTATTTTGTATCATAATTTGCTGTTATTCATTGATATATTTCATATTGGGACACAATACTTATGTTATTTCATCTATTTTGCATGTTTCATCATCATTGGAGGATCAAGCACCGGAGCCAGGATTCTGCTGGAAAAAGCACCGTCAGAACGCAATATTTCGGAAGATCAACTGTGGAAGGGAATTTCACGTAAATTCCTATTTTTCCAGATGACGGAGGGAGCCAGAAGGGGAAGAAGAGAGGGGCCACTGTGGGCCCAGACCACAGGGCGGCGCGGCCCAAGGCCTGGCCGCGCCACCCTGTGCTCTGGAGGCCCCACAGCCCCTTTCGCCTCCTTTTCTTCGCGTACTCCTTCGTCCCGAAAACCTAAGCCACAGAGAGGACCTCACGAAGGGTTACAGCCGCCTCTGCGGGGCGGAGAACACCAGAGAGAAAAGAGCTCTCCGGCGGGCAGGAATCCGCCGGGGAAATTCCCTCCCGGAGGGGGAAATCGACGCCATCGCCATCGTCATCGAGCGGGACATCATCTCCATCATCATCATCATCATCTCCACCATCTACACCGCCATCACCACCGCTGCACCTCGTCATCGCTGTAGCAATTCGGGTTAAATCTTGATTGTTTGATAGGGGAAACTCTCCCGGTGTTATTCTATACTTGTTGTAGATGCTATTGAGTGAAACCATTGAACCAAGGTTTATGTTCAGATTGTTATTCATCATCATATCACCTCTGATTGTATTCCATATGATGTCTCGTGAGTAGTTCGTTTAGTTCTTGAGGACATGGGTGAAGTCTAAATGCTAGTAGTGAATTATGGTTGAGTAATATTCAATGTTATGATATTTAAGTTGTGGTGTCATTCTTCTAGTGGTGTCGTGTGAACGTCGACTACACGACACTTCACCATTTATGGGCCTAGGGGAGTGCATCTTGTATTCGGTTGCTAATTGCGGGGTTGCCGGAGTGACAGAAACCTAAGCCCCCGTTAGTATATCGATGCAGGAGGGATCGCAGGATCTCAGAGTTTAAGGCTGTGGTTAGATTTATCTTAATTACTTTCTTGTAGTTGCGGATGCTTGCAAGGGGTATAATCACAAGTATGTATTAGTCCTAGGAAGGGCGGTGCATTAGCATAGGTTCACCCACACAACACTTATCAAAACAATGAAGATTAATCAGCTGTATGTAGCGAAAGCACTAGACTAAAATCCCCGTGTGTCCTCAGGAACGTTTGGTCATTATAAGTAATCAAACCGGCTTGTCCTTTGTGCTAAAAAGGATTGGGCCACTCGCTGCAATTATTTCTCTCGCATTTTACTTACTCGTACTTTATTTATCTGCAATATCAAAACTGAATACTTGTTTGTGAGCATTTACAGTGAATCCTTCATCGAAACTGCCAACACCTTCTGCTCCTCGTTGGGATCGACATTCTTACTTATCGAAGATACTACGATACACCCCCTATACTTGTGGGTCATCATTGTTTATGTTCTTGCATGCTCTCCGTTGCTAGTAGAGGCTCTGGCCAAGTTGATACTTGTAACTCCAAGAGGGAGTAATTATGCTCGATAGTGGGTTCATGCCTCCATTGAATCTGGGATCGTGACAGTAGGTTCTAAGGTTGTGGATGTGCTGTTGCTACTAGGGATAAAACATCGATGCTTTGTCTAAGGATATTTGTGTTGATTACATTACGCACCATACTTAATGCAATTATCTGTTGTTTACAACTTAATACTGGAAGGGGTTCGGATGATAACCTGAAGGCATAGATGCATGCTGGATAGCGGTCTATGTACTTTGTCGTAACGCCCTGATTAAATCACATAGTAATCATCATTGACATGTATTGAATCTTTATTTGTCAATTGCCCACCTGTAATTTGTTCACCCAGCATGTTAGTTATCTTATTGGAGAGACACCACTAGTGAACTGTGGACCCCGGTCCATTCTTTTACATCTGAATACATTCTACTGCAATCATTGTTTTTACTGTTCTTTGCAAACAAACACCATCTTCCACTCGATACGCTTAATCCTTTGTTTTCAGCAAGCCGGTGAGATTGACAACCTCATTACGTTGGGGAAAAGTACTTTGATTGTGTTGTGCAGGTTCCACGTTGGCACCGGTTTCACTAGTGTTGCGCCGCACTACATTCCTCCACCAACAATCTTCACGTGCTTCTTGGCTCCTACTGGTTCGATAACCTTGGTTTCTTTCTGAGGGAAAACTTGCTGCTGTGCGCATCACACCTTCCTCTTGGGGTTCCCAACGGACGTGTACATCTACGCGGATCAGGGCGTCGCACCTACTTCTGCCTCGACTGGTGGACATGGAGGGGCCCATTACGTGAGAGCTTCCCGCTGCTGTTTAGCTGCTGTGACAACCAGTTTATCACGGTGGCGGGAGTGCGAAATGCCGAGGGATGGCACATTCGGTTTAGGAGAACCTTTGGGCTGGCAGAGAGGGTGGAGTGGCAGAATTTATGCAGGATTTTCGACCTACACCCTTTTGATCTCGAGAGAGACGAGGTGTTGTGGGCCCTGGAAGCCTCGGGCCAATTCACCACAAGATCAATCTATTTCCGGCAGTCGCAGGGGGCGGCGGTAACACATTTTATGGAGGTTTGGAGGGCTAGGGTGCCCCCAAGATCAAAGTCTTCCTTTGGCAGCTCATTAGGAGTAGGCTACCCTCCGGGGTTCAGTTGGCTAAGAGGAATGGTCCTTCTAATGGGGTTTGCCCCCTCTGTGGGGATACGGAGGACTGCAACCACATCTTCTTTGGTTGTCACTTGGCGAGGATGATGTGGGCGGGAATTAGGGAACTTCTACATTGCGACTGGAATCCAACAGGGGTTGGTCATTTCATCTCCATCGTTCAGGGTCTCTCGGGGTCTCTTCGTAGGCTAGCTTGGTTCACCTTCGCGGCTCAGTCGTGGGCGCTATGGAACATACGAAACAAGTTAGCGATAGAAGGGAAACTTATCAATAACCCCGCTGATGCTATATTCCATATGTCCATGTACATGCAGAGATGGAGGGTTTTGGTCAGACCGAGGGACCGACCGCTACTGGACGCCACGATGGCGAGCTAGGAGGCTACATGCGACAATTAGGACGGAGGCGGCTGGATGATCATGACCCAGCTCCCGGGCGTGCATTTACCTAGTCCTTGTTGTTGCGCTATGTACGCCTTTCATGTGCTGTTTGGACCTGTTAGAACTTGGTATCAGCTATCGTGATGTGCTGGAGTGCGTTGTATCTAATCTTTGTGGTCGTTGGCCTTACAGGGGCGGAGCTACACCCCAGGCAACCAGGGCCATGGCCCGGGGCGCAGCAAACATTCCGGCCTACTACTTATAAAGATTTAGGGATTTCTATTTTCGTGCCCCTGCTTCGTTAGTTGTACTCGTTTCCCCAGCCCTTAGTTTTTCTCAGTTTTACCCAAACGTTTCTCGAACCGCAGAAGGAGCTCGGACGGAAGGAATCCGTTAAGTTGACCGTTCCGTGCACGAGTGGGGTCGTGTCGTTTGTGGGGTCGCGTCGTGTGGGACCGCGTCGTGTGGGGCTGGTAGGAAGGGACCGCGTGGGACAGGACGAGGCCGTGTTTGTGGGGCCGTAGCGTGTAGGGCCGTAGCGTGTGGAGCCGTGTGGGTCCGGGACGGGGGCACGAGTGGTTTCTGTCTCTTTCGCCCAGATTAGCAGTTTTCAATGTACCTTTTTCCTCTCTATCGCTCGATCTCATTCATATTTGATAGCCCAAATTGGTAGCAAATCTAGAGAAGCTTCTCCTTCTGTTTTTAACGCCATTCATTTCTTTATGCCTTCGTTTTTACCCAATCAGGTAGGAAATCTAGGGCACAAATCCAGAGAGAAAATATAGGATAAGCTGCATACAGCAACCAACATAGCATAGATATATTCAGGACAGATCCAAATGTAGTACCGATAGATCCAACATAAGCTACATTTTACATGAATTTAAGCTGCTCTACAGATAGAGCAGTCACATACAGAGAGTGCAGTAGGCACGTTCAACGCCTCCAGGTGGCGCGTGTGACTCGCTTGGAGGTTGCGCAGGTGAATCCCAAGTGCTTTGTGTTTGGCCATGTACGCATGCACGTTCACGGTACTTCCAACTCTAGCGCCATATCTGCCAATGGATTCAGCATGGTTCAGCAGGGTGTTGAAGTTGGTGTCGAAGAGCCTCCTGTTGCAGAAGGGGCACTTGTAAATGCCTTGAGCAAAGGGGCGACCGTATTGGCCGGACTGCAGCCTCCTGAGGACGTGACGAGTCTTGGTGTGGAAGGACTCGTCGTCGCTGTCGACGTCGCTGCTCTCCACCTGTCACGTAGCACCAAAGATCGTGCAAAAAACACGGAGTCAATTGCAACGATGATTGAACAGAGAGTGAACAAAAAATCATGCATGATAATATGGGCTCGAAAAAAAGAGGTAGCCTCAGTTACATTGGACACACTTATATCCAGGATTTGAGTCAGTAAACCAAAGATCATGCACAACAAATTTGTACACACCAATTGTTTACTGACCAAACCCTGAATCAATTTAGGGATGCCCAAATATTCATCATCATCGGCACAAATCTGAAACAAAAGCAAATCACAAACACTAATAACGCAAGATCTAACACAAAAGGATCGAACTAGGAACAGACGAACAGTAATAACGCAAGATCTAACACAAAAGGATTGAACTAGGAACAGACGAACAGTAATAACGCAAGATCTAACAAAAAAGGATTGAACTAGGAAGAGACGAACAGTAATAACGCAAGATCTAACACAAAAGGATTGAACTAGGAACAGACGAACCGTAATAACGCTAGATCTAACACAAAATGATTGAAATGAGATAAGAACAAGGGAACAAAGGGTTACCTCCGGCTCGTTGTCGACGATGGTGGTGTCGTAGGGGTTCTCCGGCGCGTCGTACGTGGTCCCAATCGGGGGGATCGGACGGGGGCGGCGCCAATTTACGATACGCGTAGATGCACACGTCCGTTGGGAACCCCAAGTGGAAGGTATGATGCGTATAGAAGCAAGTTTCCCTCAGTATGAAACCAAGGTTTAATCGAACCAGTAGGAGCCAAGAAGCACGTTGAAGGTTGATGGTGGCGAAATGTGATGCGGCGCAACAACAGGGATTCGGCGCCAACGTGGAATCTGCACAACAAAACCAAAGTACTTTGCCCCAACGAAACAGTGAGGTTGTCAATCTCACCGGCTTGCTGTAACAAAGGATTAAACGTATCGAGTGGAAGATGATTGTTTGCAAGAAAACAGTAAAACACAATTGCAGTAGATTGTATGCTATGTAAAGAATAGGACCGGGGTCCACAGTTCACTAGAGGTGTCTCTCCCATAAGATAAAAGCATGTTGGGTGAACAAATTACAGTCGGGCAATTGACAAAATAGAGAAGGGCATAACAATGCATATACATGATATGATAAATATAGTGAGATTTAATTGGGCATTACGACAAAGTACATAGACAGCCATCCAACTGCATCTATGCCTAAAAAGTCCACCTTCAGGTTATCATCCGAACCCCATCCAGTATTAAGTTGCTAAGCAACAGACAATTGCATTAAGTATGGTGCGTAATGTAATCAACAACTACATCCTTAGACATAGAATCAATGTTTTATCCCTAGTGGCAACAGCACATCCACAACCTTAGAACTTTCTGTCACTGTCCCAGATTCAATGGAGGCATGAACCCACTATCGAGCATAAATACTCCCTCTTGGAGTTAAAAGTAAAAACTTGGCCAGAGCCTCTACTAGTAACGGAGAGCATGCAAGATCATAAACAACACATAAACAATAGATTGATAATCACCATAATCATAGTACTCTCTATCCATCGGATCCCGACAAACACAACATATAGTATTACAGATAGATGATCTTGATCATGTTAGGCAGCTCACAAGATCCAACAATGAAGCACAACAAGGAGAAGACGACCATCTAGCTACTGCTATGGACCCATGGTCCAGGGGTGAACTACTCACTCATCACTCCGGAGGCGACCATGGCGGTGTAGAGTCCTCCGGGAGATGAATCCTCTCCGGCAGGGTGCCGGAGGCGATCTCCTGAATCCCCCGAGATGGGATTCGCGGCGGCGTCTCTGGAAGGTTTTCCGTATCGTGGCTCTCGGGACTGGGGGTTTCGCGACGGAGGCTTTAAGTAGGCGGAGGGTCAACGCGGGGGGCCACACGAGGGGCCTAGGGGTAGGTCGGCGCGGCAGGGCCTGGGCCGCGCCGCGCCTAGCCCCTGGCTGCCTCGTGGCCCCACTTCGTTATCTCTTCGGTCTTCTGGAAGCGTGCAAAAATAGGACCCTGGGCGAAAGTTTCGTCCAATTCGAGAATATTTCCTTACTAGGATTTCTGAAACCAAAACAGCAAAAAAGCAACTGGCTCTTCGGCATCTTGTTAATAGGTTAGTTCCGAAAATGCATAAATATGACATATAATGTGCATAAAACATGTAGGTATCATCAATAAAGTAGCATGGAACATAAGAAATTATCGATACGTTGGAGACGTATCAGCATCCCCAAGCTTAGTTCTGCTCGTCCAGGTAAAACGATAACAAAGATAATTTCTGAAGTGACATGTCATCATAATCTTGATCATACTATTTGTAAACATATGTAATGAATGCAGCGATCAAAACAAAGGTAATGACATGAGTAAACAAGTGAATCATAAAGCAAAGACTTTTCATGAATAGTATTTCAAGACAAGCATCAATAAGTCTTGCATAAGAGTTAACTCATAAAGCAATAAATCAAGGTAAAGGTGTTGAAGCAACACATAGGAAGATTAAGTTTCAGCGGTTGCTTTCAACTTATAACATGTATATCTCATGGATATTGTCAACATAAAGTAATATAACAAGTGCAATATGCAAGTATGTAGGAATCAATGCACAAGTTCACAGTGTTTGCTTAAGGTGGAAGGAGATAGGTAAACCGACTCAACAATAAAAGTAAAAGAAAGGTCCTTCAAAGAGGAAAGCATCGATTGCTGTATTTGTGCTAGAGCTTTTATTTTGAAAACATGAAACAATTTTGTCAACGGTAGTAATAAAGCATATGAGTTATGAAAATTATATCTTACAAGTTGCAAGCCTCATGCATAGTATACTAATAGTGTCCGCACCTCGTCCTACTTAGCTTGGACTACCGGATCTTTGCATGCCATGTTTCAACCAAGTGTCACAGGGGTACCTCCATGCCGCCTGTACAAAGGTCTAAGGAGAAAGCTCGCATTTTGGATTTCTCGCTTTTGATTATTCTCAACTTAGACATCCATACCGGGACAACATGGACAACAGATAATGGACTCCTCTTTAATGCATAAGCATGTAGCAATGATTATTATTCTCATATGAGATTGAGGATATATGTCCAAAACTGAAACTTCAACCATGGTTCATGGCTTTAGTTGGCGGCCCAATGTTCTTCTCTAACAATTTTGCATGCTCCAACCACTAAAATGATAGATCCTTCAGACAAGACGGACATGCATAGCAACTCACATGATATTCAACAATAGTTGATGGCGTTCCCCAGAAGCATGGTTATCGCACAACAAGCAACTTAATAAAAGATAAAGTGCATAAGTACATATTCAATACTACGATAGTTTTTAAGGCTATTTTGTCCCATGAGCTATATATTGCAAAGGTGAATGATGGAATTTTAAAGGTAGCACTCAAGCAATTTACTTTGGAATGGCGGAGAAATACCATGTAGTAGGTAGGTATGGTGGACACAAATGGCATAGTAGTTGGCTCAAGGATTTTGGATGCATGAGAAGTATTCCCTCTCGATACAAGGTTTAGGCTAGCAAGGTTATTTGAAGCAAACTCAAGGATGAACAAGTGCAGCAAAACTCACATAGAAGACATATTGTAAACATTATAAGACTCTACACCGTCTTCCTTGTTGTTCAAAACTCAATACTAGATATTATCTAGACCTTAGAGAGACCAAATATGCAAATCAAATTTTAGCAAGCTCTATGTATTTCTTCATTAATGGGTGCAAAGCATATGATGCAAGAGCTTAAACATGAGCACAACAATTGCCAAGTATCACATTATCCAAGACATTTTAGAATTACTACATGTAGCATTTTCCAATTCCAACCATATAACAATTTAACGAAGAAGAAACTTCGCCATGAACATTATGAGTAAAGCCTAAGGACACATGTGTCCATATGCAACAGCGGAGCGTGTCTCTCTCCCACAAAGTGAATGCTAGGATCCATTTTATTCAAACAAAAACAAAAACAAAAACAAACCGACGCTCCAAGTAAAGAACACAAGATGTGATGAATAAAAATATAGTTTCAGGGGAGGAACCTGATGATGTTGTCGATGAAGAAGGGGATGCCTTGGGCATCCCCAAGCTTAGACGCTTGAGTCTTCTTAAAATATGCAGGGGTGAACCACGGGGGCATCCCCAAGCTTAGAGCTTTCACTCCTCTTGATCATAGTATATCATTCTCCTCTCTTGACCCTTGAAAACTTCCTTCACACCAAACTTCAAGCAAACTCATTAGAGGGTTAGTGCACAATTAATAATTCATACATTCAGAGGTGACACAATCATTATTTTCACTTCTGGACATTGCATAATGCTACTGGACATTAATGGATCAAAGAAATAAATCCAACATAGCAAAAGAGGCAATGCGAAATAAAAGGCAGAATCTGTCAAAAACAGAACAGTCCGTAAAGACGAATTTAAAGCTGGCACCAGACTTGCTCAAATGGAAAAACTCAAAACTAATGAAAGTTGCGTACATATCTGAGGATCACGCTCAAATTGGGAGATTTTTTCGAATTTTCTACAGAGAACTGTGCCCAGATTCGTGACAGACAGCAATGCTGTTTCTGCGCAGCGATCCCAAATATAACATCAACTTTGACATAGAAACTTTACTTGGCACAAAAACATGATAAGGAGAGGTTGCTACAGTAGTAAACAACTTCCAAGACTCAACAAAACAAAAATTGCTGTAGTAAAATAAACACATGGGTTATCTCCCAAGAAGTTCTTTCTTTATAGCCATTAAGATGGGCTCAGTAATTTTAATGATACTCTCGCAATAAAATAATAGTTGAGGCAAAAGAGAGCATCAAGAAGCAAATTCAAAACACATTTAAACCTAAACCACTTCCTATGAAAAGGAATCTTGTACACAAATAAATTCATGAAGAACAAAGTGACAAGCATAGAAAAGCAACACAAGTGCAATTTCAAGATTCTCAACATAAAGAGGGGAAACTTAATATTATTAAGATGCATATAACCATGTTTCCCTCTCTCATAATAATTTTCAGTAGCATCATGAACAAACTCAACAATATAACTATCACATAAAACATTCTTTTCATGAGCCACATGCATAAAATTATTACTCTCCACATAAGCATAATCAATTTTATTAGTTGTAGTGGGAGCAAATTCAACAAAATAGCTATCATTATTATTCTCATCACCATAATCATCATACATAGGAGGCATATTGTAATCATAATTAATTTTCTCCTCAATAGTAGGTGGACTGAAAATATCATATTCATCATTGCAAGCATCATATATAGGAGGTAAAGTATCATCCAAGTAAATTTTCTCCTCCATGCTTGGGGGACTAAAAATATCACAACCAGCTTCCCCAAGCTTAAATTCTTCCATAGCTTTAGCAATAATGGTGTTCAAAGAGTTCATGCCAATAACATTGCTACAACTATTTTGCAAACAAAGTTCCATGGGTTTTTTAATTTTCTCTTCAAACACATCATGTCCTAACTCAAGATAAATACTATAAAGATCTCTAATTTTTTTGTTGTTTTCCATTAAGCCTAACTAGTGAAAATAAAAACAAGTACAAGACTAGACATGATAACAAAATAAATTAAATGCAAGTAACTAATTTTTTGTGTTTTTGATATAGAGAGCAAGACAGTAAATAAAGTAAAACTAGCAACTAATTTTTGTGTGTTTTGTTTAAGTGCAGCAAACAAAGTAGTAAATAAAATAAAGCAAGACAAAAACAAAGTAAAGAGATTGAGAAGTGGAGACTCCCCTTGCAGCGTGTCTTGATCTCCCCGACAACGGCGCCAGAAATTTAGCTTGATACGCGTAGATGCACACGTCCGTTGGGAACCCCAAGTGGAAGGTATGATGCGTATAGAAGCAAGTTTCCCTCAGTATGAAACCAAGGTTTAATCGAACCAGTAGGAGCCAAGAAGCACGTTGAAGGTTGATGGTGGCGAAATGTGATGCGGCGCAACAACAGGGATTCCGGCGCCAACGTGGAATCTGCACAACAAAACCAAAGTACTTTGCCCCAACGAAACAGTGAGGTTGTCAATCTCACCGGCTTGCTGTAACAAAGGATTAAACGTATCGAGTGGAAGATGATTGTTTGCAAGAAAACAGTAACACAATTGCAGTAGATTGTATGCTATGTAAAGAATAGGACCGGGGTCCACAGTTCACTAGAGGTGTCTCTCCCATAAGATAAAAGCATGTTGGGTGAACAAATTACAGTCGGGCAATTGACAAAATAGAGAAGGGCATAACAATGCATATACATGATATGATAAATATAGTGAGATTTAATTGGGCATTACGACAAAGTACATAGACCGCCATCCAACTGCATCTATGCCTAAAAAGTCCACCTTCAGGTTATCATCCGAACCCCATTCAGTATTAAGTTGCTAAGCAACAGACAATTGCATTAAGTATGGTGCGTAATGTAATCAACAACTACATCCTTAGACATAGAATCAATGTTTTATCCCTAGTGGCAACAGCACATCCACAACCTTAGAACTTTCTGTCACTGTCCCAGATTCAATGGAGGCATGAACCCACTATCGAGCATAAATACTCCCTCTTGGAGTTAAAAGTAAAAACTTGGCTAGAGCCTCTACTAGTAACGGAGAGCATGCAAGATCATAAACAACACATAAACAATAGATTGATAATCACCATAATCATAGTACTCTCTATCCATCGGATCCCGACAAACACAACATATAGTATTACAGATAGATGATCTTGATCATGTTAGGCAGCTCACAAGATCCAACAATGAAGCACAACAAGGAGAAGACGACCATCTAGCTACTGCTATGGACCCATGGTCCAGGGGTGAACTACTCACTCATCACTCCGGAGGCGACCATGGCGGTGTAGAGTCCTCCGGGAGATGAATCCCCTCCCGGCAGGTGCCGGAGGCGATCTCCGAATCCCCCGAGATGGGATTCGCGGCGGCGGCGTCTCTGGAAGGTTTTCCGTATCGTGGCTCTCGGTGGGGGTTTCGCGACGGAGGCTTTAAGTAGGCGGAGGGTCAACGCGGGGGCCACACGAGGGCCTAGGGGTAGGTCGGCGCGGCCAGGCCTGGGCCGCGCCGCCCTAGCCCCGGCTGCCTCGTGGCCCCACTTCGTTATCTCTTCGGTCTTGGAAGCTTCGTGCAAAAATAGGACCCCGGGCGAAAGTTTCCAATTCCGAGAATATTTCCACTAGGATTTCTGAAACCAAAAACAGCAGAAACAACTGGCTCTTCGCATCTTGTTAATAGGTTAGTTCCGAAAATGCATAAATATGACATATAATGTGCATAAAACATGTAGGTATCATCAATAAAGTAGCATGGAACATAAGAAATTATCGATACGTTGGAGACGTATCAGCGCCGGCTGCTACGTTGGAAGCAGCGACTGGACGGGGGCGGCGGCCGATGCGCCGGCTGCTACGTTGGAAGCAGCGACAGGGGCCTGGACGGGGGCGGCGGCCGATGCGCCGGCTGCTACGTTGGAAGCAGCGACAGGGGCCTGGACGGGGGCGGCGGCCGATGCGCCGGCTGCTACGTTGGAAGCAGCGACAGGGGCCTGGACGGGGGCGGCGGCCGATGCGCCGGCTGCTACGTTGGAAGCAGCGACAGGGGCCTGGACGGGGGCGGCGGCCGATGCGCCGACAATGGGCATCTCATTCTTCTCCATCGCCGGCGGTTTTCTTCGGGGTTTTTTCTTCGGTTGTGGAGAAGATGATGGGACAGGAGAGGCGGTTGCAGTGAGCCAGTGAGAACGTGCGTCGAGGGAGAGAAAGAGGGGCTCTATAAAGACGAAGGTGGCGTGTACCGCAACACGCGTCCGCTATGCACGGCTGCAGCGTGCACCGCTACACGAGTCTAACCCTGGGACGTTTGGTGTACTCAGTTATAACCTCAGGCCTTATACAGAAATTTTATCTGTACTCAGTTTTCCCCTCGAGGACTTAGACCGGCAAGTGCAATATACTCAGTTTTACCCTCAAGTAGCTGGTCAACAGAGAGTCAACAAATGAGATTAACATAGCTAATTGAGTCATTTCATGCGCAAAAAAATCCAAAAAAATAAAAACATAGTGGCAACTACTCATGGAGTCTTCCTACGCAACCTGCCACCTAGAAAACCTTAACAAACATATATAAATCAAGTTTTACCACAAATTGCCACTTCTCAGAATCACTAGTGTAGCTATGAAGATGCATGGTTTTCCACCCAAACCCCTTTGCAAAACATCTTTCCCAAAACATAGTTTGTCTAAATGATGCCATAATTGTCACACTCATGTATATTTGAATTGCAAATAATTTGATGTAGCCCAATATGAATTATATTGTACAAAACACACATTTTTCATTTTGTAATTCTTTTGTTTGAATCCCTTAGTCTATTTACTATTTATGTGCCCTTGGATTCTTAGTACTACTCAGTTTTGCCCTCAAGTACTGTCACAAATGCTCTGAGAAGCCCAAACTTATCCTGATTGGTTGAGCCGTTGTCACACGGATCGACTCCACGAACCGTTGATCCACTGATCTAACGGGCAGTATACCCCTATCCGTCTCTTCGTGGCAACCTCTCTCTCTCTCTCTCTCTCTCTCTCTCTCTCTCTCTTCGTGGCCACCCCTCTCTCTCTCTCTCGTCGGTGGAGAATAAACATGAGGAATATAGTTTGGGATATAGTATTGGTATTTTGAAACGGCCTAAAAGTGGTATAATTTTGTTATAAACATGAGGCATACATTTTTGCTGATTTCGGCGATTGCATTATTTGTCACCCCTCTAACAATTATCAACTATCTTTAGCTGTCCTTTTCTTTTAGGGAATATAGTTTGGGATATAGTATTGGTATTTTGAAACGGCCTAAAAGTGGTATAATTTTGTTATAAACATGAGGCATACATATTTGCGGATTTCGGGGATTGCATTATTTGTCACCCCTCTAACAATTATCAACTATCTTTAGCTTTCCTTTTCTTTTAGGGAATATAGTTTGGGATATAGTATTGGTATTTTGAAACGGCCTAAAAGTGGTATAATTTTGTTATAAACATGAGGCATACATTTTTGCTGATTTCGGCGATTGCATTATTTGTCACCCCTCTAACAATTATCAACTATCTTTAGCTGTCCTTTTCTTTTAGGGAATATAGTTTGGGATATGGTATTGGTATTTTGGAAAGGCCTAAAAGTGGTATAATTTTGGTATAAACATGAGGCATACATATTTGCGGATTTCGGGGATTGCATTATTTGTCACCCCTCTAACAATTATCAACTATCTTTAGCTTTCCTTTTCTTTTAGGGAATATAGTTTGGGATATAGTATTGGTATTTTGAAACGGCCTAAAAGTGGTATAATTTTGGTATAAACATGAGGCATACATATTTGCGGATTTCGGGGATTGCATTATTTGTCACCCCTCTAACAATTATCAACTATCTTTAGCTTTCCTTTTCTTTTAGGGAATATAGTTTGGGATATAGTATTGGTATTTTGAAACGGCCTAAAAGTGGTATAATTTTGGTATAAACATGAGGCATACATATTTGCGGATTTCGGGGATTGCATTATTTGTCACCCCTCTAACAATTATCAACTATCTTTAGCTTTCCTTTTCTTTTAGGGAATATAGTTTGGGATATAGTATTGGTATTTTGAAACGGCCTAAAAGTGGTATAATTTTGGTATAAACATGAGGCATACATATTTGCGGATTTCGGGGATTGCATTATTTGTCACCCCTCTAACAATTATCAACTATCTTTAGCTTTCCTTTTCTTTTAGGGAATATAGTTTGGGATATAGTATTGGTATTTTGAAACGGCCTAAAAGTGGTATAATTTTGGTATAAACATGAGGCATACATATTTGCGGATTTCGGGGATTGCATTATTTGTCACCCCTCTAACAATTATCAACTATCTTTAGCTTTCCTTTTCTTTTAGGGAATATAGTTGGTAATTTCGGTGAATGCACACACTAACTTTGAAAACAACTACAAGTACATGTAACTGAATAATGGATTTGTAACAAGGTATCCCTTGTAACAACTTCTAGCGCCTGGTGAGCAATGATAAGAATCCGATCGTAATTATACAACAAAAAAAACAACCAGCCATCATATTAGCTTGCTTCTTCAACTCGATCAGCTGCCTTAACTGCTTGTTCATTTTCTTCAGTTCTCCCTTCACTTCCACCAGTTCTGCATTGGGAGCATTAGGCATAATCGGAAGGTCCCTAATCGGAACGGCTCCTCTCTCCGCCGCATTCTCTACAGCAAGTCCCCCTCCCAAATTGCGCCCCCAATAGCGCCAATTGATTCCTGCAACTGAAGCCTCTGAACGTACACATCGATCCACTCGAAATGCCTGCATTTCTTCAAGATCTGAAAACAACAACGTGAACCCTAAATCCCAAATTCGAGGGAATAACAAGAAAATCGAGAGAAAACAGAGAAATTGGAGCGAGATCTAACCTTATCCCCCTCTCTATATGGCAAGCTCTCGCATGCAACGAACTCACGTCCACGGTTGCCGTTCTCGTCCGTCTTACAGATCGACCGCTTCAGAGGCTCCTGGCGTGGGCAGTCAGGGCATCTTGTCAAAGGCACGGGTCCATACTGCGGCCATGAAGAACGGGAGGTCGAAGAGAAACTAGACATCACCCGCGTGCCGGAGAAGGGCTGCCGCTGGCGGAGAAGAAGAACAATGGGGCGCGGAGAAAGAAAGGGGAAGCAATGGCACGGGCACGGGCGCGGGGCTAGCTCGGGCTCCCATTTTGCAACGGTCACCTGGGTAAGCTGTGGGTCCGGCGCGCTAACGTGGACAAGTTGTGGGTCCCACGATGATCTGGATAAGTGGAGACGTGTCCACTGCGGGGCACCAACAGCGGCCCCACTTGCCAGCACCAACCAACGTCAACTAAACGGGATTCCTACCGTCCGAGCTCTTTCGCGGGTTATAGACAAGGGGTTGGGAAACTGGGAAAACTAAGGATCTAAAATCGAAGATAACTAAGGAGCCGAGGGCACGAAAATAGAAATCCCAAAGATTTATGCCTTGGCCCGGGTTGCAACGAAGTACTACTCAGTTGGCCCATCACGAGCGAGCGAACGCAACTGTCGAACCCTCGCGCTCCATCGCTAGCTGCGGCAACGCGCGCCGCCGCGTGCCAACGACACAACGCCTCGTCGGCAGGCCAGCTTTCCGCCCCTAGCCCGCACCTCGGAGGCTCGCTAGATGAGTTCCAGCCTAGCAGGTGGCCTTTTGTGTTGCCAAGTGCCGCTGCTGGCAAGACCTCCGTGCGATCGGTGTCCGGCGCTGGCCGGGTGCTGCAGTGTTGCGGGACTTGCGACCCTGCATCTCCTAGTTCAGGGCTCAAGGCTCCACTGCTAGGTAATACAGTATATTCCACAGCAATATTGTTACACCAATTCCACAGTTAATTGATTTTACAATTTCAGTAATCAATTATATGTAGAATATAATATGAATAGATTCTATCTATCTCAGCACCCTACCAATAGTTGAATTCCCAAACCAAGAAAGTACCCAATCGACTCCTCTAAAAAAACAATTGAGTTGAATTTATGTGTTCTTCCTTGTAATCGTACCAAATTTTATGTACTATTACATAAGATTTTTCAATAGCTTTTGCGCTTAGTTTTCTTTTTGGCCCGGGCCTTGCTCCAATCATGGCTCCGCCACTGGCCTTATATATAAAGCTGGGCCCTTGGCCTTCTGTTTAAAAAAAATTCAGGGGCTCTACTGATTGCCATCAAGAGGTCAAGATCAAGCGTTCTGTATTGAAGATTCCGTGATGCAGTCACATACTAATAAATACGACTGTTGCTGCTCCCTGCCCGATCATGACAACCCATTAGGCCGGTGCCAACGCGGGCGTAGCGGGAGAAGCGCTACCGCCGGGCAGGAGGCGAGGCGGGCGGGACTGGAGCGGCAGGCGTTGGCGGGCTCGCCAGGTAGCGCCCGCTACCGCCCGGCTACCGCCCGCATTGGCGGCGGGAGGAGGCGGGAGCGGGCGCGGAGGCGGGGCGGGCGGGCGGCCCGGGGCGGGAGGGGCGAGAGGGCGGAGCGGGCGAGGCGGCGGGATGGGCGGTAGCGGGCGGGATGGGGGAGAGGGAGGTAGTGGCTGAGGTGGCGCGATCTGATTCGTCCACCTCAGCTAGCCGTTGGGGTAGCCGTTGGTACTTCAAAAAACCCTAAAATTTCAGCCCCCCCTCTATAAATACCTCCATCAGATGGACAACGAAATGAGGGACTCACCGGTGTATACACAGCTCCAGCAAGATTTGATTGAGCATGTGTGGGCTCATAATGCCTAGATTATGTAATTTTTTCAAATTTTTATGTAATTTTTTCAAATTTTTATGTAATTTCTTTTTATGATGTAATCGGTAACAATTTTAGTTCAATAAAATAATTTCCTTGCATTATTTTTAATGTTGTAATCTGAAAAAGAAAAGCTAATGTTGAGGAGAGAGAAAAGCTGATGTGGAGGAGAGAGAAGTGAGAGGTCTCACTATAGCCCATGCATTGGCAAGGTGGGGTGAGAGTGGGGTGAGAGTGGGGAAAAAGCTGACGTGGCGAGGCTAGAGTGGGGCGGTGCATTGGCACCAGCCTTAGCTGCAAGCCTGCAGCCCACCGGGTTTGATGTGACGAGCAAGCAATGAGCAGAATAGTGCAGGACATGACGGTGATCCACGCGCACCAACTCGAGAAGAAAATTGCATCCCCTAACATGAGCAGTGGTCCGAACCAATGCTAAACCGACAGAAGTCCACGGCCTCGGTTCAGTTGGAACACCCGCAGAAAAAAAAACGCGGATGGAACAAACCGACGGACCCGATCGCTGGCTAGTGGCTACGCCGATCCGCTCCGGCGGCGATGGATCGGTCGAAGCACAATCGGGGGGAGATAAGCGGAGTTGATGGGGAGGGAGGGCAACCTCGGCGGAGGCGGCGCGGCGGGCGAAGCGGCGGGGGAGGAGGTCGCCGACCTCGCGGAGGCAGAGCTCGGCGGCGCCGTGGCGCGCGGTGGGGCGGCGCATGGCGCCGTGGCGAAGGGGCGCGATTGCGGTTCGTGGTGAACGCGAGCGAGCACGGGCCTGCTCCGCGGGGAGAAGAGGAGACACACAGCGGAGCGGAGAGCAGATCCTTAGTACTACCACATGGTGTGGCGGAGCTTCCTTAGGGCCAAACTGGGCCACGGCCCGCCCAGGAATTTTTCAAAGTAACAGTATATGTCTATGTATCATTGGTCCAGCCCATTTCCCTGACCCTTATGCTACCACTAGGCTATCGCTATCTCCTCTGTCTCCCACGATTCCTCCGTCGTCCTTCTCGCAGTGATTGAGCGCCGGTCGCGAGGTCACTAGATTTAGAATTTTAGACAGAAAAATTCAGGGAACTGGGAAGAAGTGGAGCAGCAGCTGAACAGCGACACAAGAGCCAAAAGAGCCGCCCACGGCTGGAGAGTCGCCCCAAGCACAGTAACAGCTAGCAGGGAACCGGCCAGAGGTCTAGTAGCCAGGTGCCGTTGCGCTAGGACATGCAACCAGCCACCGCATGGAGACACTACTTATTTCTAATTTTCTGTCCAGTTAGTTTTCTTTCTTTCCCTAGTTACTTAGTTGACAATTTGATCGGTTCATGTGTTTATCTGCTGATCCTACAAACAACAAGAGCAAATCCAGTAATGACTAATTCATAGTAAAGTGTTATGATTGAGGATATAAAAAAGTGATTTTTTAAGATTGGCCCGCCCACGGTTTTCTTTGAAGCTCCGCCACTGGTGGTGAGCAACCTAAACAAACAAATATCAACACTAGCACTAGTACCCAAGGTTAACCGCTGCATATATCCGTGCCCGCAAAAAAGAAAAGCTGCACATAGCCGTGCCCGAGCACACGTGTTGAGGAGACCGGATCCTTTGCACCGTGGGCACACGTGTCCGATGACATGTCGGCCATGTAGATAATGGCCAGCCGCACGCAGAAACGAGGCGTAAAAAGACCAGTGCTAGTATTTCCTCTGGTCTTAATTGACGATAGCCTATTTTGGTCTATATAGTTACTAGAACATGAAAGCACGCGTTGCCGCGCCCGTCTATCTCCAATAACAATAATAATAGAAATTTAGAAAATAATAATACATATTTAGAAGATAATTGTCTAGCAAATTAATTTATGGAAACCATAAATAACTGAGAAGCAACCTAGAAATTGAATGATCTAAATTATGATGTCTTGATGTGATGGAATGAAATTCAGGTAGGGGTTCTATTTCTCTCCCCCCGATGAACGTTTCAAAAAACAAATTCAAAAAAATTTATATACAAAATGAAGCTTTCAGGTGTATCTATACCATCAGTCTAAATATTTCCAAGATGTATTACTACAAGCACTACAAGTCGAAAGCATAATTCTCAAAGCGGTTCTCAATAGATCAACACAACCTCGCTGATGCATGGTTCCAACAAGCGGACATTTGTATGCAGCACTTCACAGATACTAAACTTGAAATGCAATTGCTTTAATGTTAGAATACATAATCCAGCTTTGAGGCAACTCTCGTGAGGCATCTAACCAGGTAAGTTTGTTTTGCTCAAGGCAACGACCAAACAACCTTGGCTAGTTAACGGTCTGATTAACAAGCTCCACAAACTGTCTGCCTGTAGAAAGCTAGGAAAGGTGAAGTTACAATCTTACAGGGAATAAGTGAAAAGATTTATACATTATTTTGGAGAGGCGCTACTTACCAATTTTTCTATCCGATAGCTAATTTTTTCCATGATTTTGGACTACGCTATGAAAAAGTGCACAAGGTCAAAGCAATTTAACTTGCACGAACAAATTGAAAAAGAACAAAAGTATGGAAATAGCATTGGGAAAATGAAGAAGAAAAAAATAATGCTTACAATGTCTGTCACACTGTCAGATCTGCTGACGTGTACAAGTAGATTGCCTAGCCCTTTCCATCAGTTTGGACTTTTGGTTCAAGTGGCTAGTGCATGAAGCTTAACATGGTATCAGAGCCCCAGGTCTCGAGTTCAAATCCTGGCTTTCACACTTTATTATAAAATTATCTCTTCTCCCCCCTCTTCTCGCAGCCTCCTGTTGCCTCTCTACACGTGTTGACTTGTCTTCTCGTCTCTCCGTCACATGTGAGAGGAGGTGCTGACGTGTACAAGTAGATTGCCTAGCCCTTTCCATCAGTTCGGACTTTTGTTTCAAGTGGCTAGTGCATGAAGCTTAACAAGATCTATGTCAGAAGTCCACACAGATCCCTTGTCGGCCTATGCTCACACACTCTCAATGTGATGGGTATACCACTACTGATAACATGTAGCCACTGGCCTCAGGTATACCCACTACTAACTAAGCTAAGTCTTTGTGTGTGACACACGAGCTCCGGTACTGGAGTCGTCTTGCCACTGAAACAATAGAGCGACACTTGTGGGCTTGTAGCTGCCATTGTCATGTCCGTCTACTATCCTTCATCATACCACCCTGCAGAAGACCAACGGCCTGAAATTGACATACACAACAAACCGATGAGAGGAATGAGGGACTGAGATCCGGTGCCTCGCTGAAAGCAAGGCACGGAGCGCCTTGAGGCACCGGATGTGCCGCTCAATCGGTATCCGACGGACAGCAGCGGAAATGGCTGGTCAGAAGAGTCAACAGCCCGCCTCCCTTCATCTTCTCACGCGAAAAGGAACGAGCCCGCGGCTCAGCACTGGCGCCGCTCGCCTCCGCCCGCCGCTGCCGTGGGAGATGACGGCCGACGCCCGACGGCCTCCACCTCCGGCTCGCTCCGTCCGACGCCGACGGCCGCCACCTCCGGGTCGCTCAGTCCGCCTCCCATCCGGCGCCTGCCCTCTGCCCGCCGCGACGGTTCCCTCCTCCCTCCTCCGCTGCGTCCCTCCGTCGGTCCGCTTCGACCATCACGGCCGTCCTAGAGCTCACAGGAACAAGGCAAGGAGGAGCAGCAACTTTTACACAGAAATAGCAGTTTCAGTTAGCTACAGGACAAGTGCAAATAGATGAGATCAGTAAACTGGAATAGCAGTTTCAGTTAGCAACAGGCAAATGATCGAACTACAGACAACTACACATAATACTGGATTTGAGGATGAAGGGATGGGAAGAGCCGCCGCGCTCGTTCTTTTCCCGCGGCTCTACTTTGCCTTGCGCGCGCGCGTGAGGATGAAGGGATTGCTGTTGACTCGTTTTTATTTTTATTTTTTGAGATCTGTTGAGTGTTGACTCGTTTCGGACCAGCCTTTTCCACTGTTGTCCGTTCGATGCCGGTTGAGTGGCAGATCCGGTGCCTCAAGGCGCTCCGTGCCTTGCTTTCAGCAAGGCACCGGATCTCAGTCCAGGAATGAGCATGGTGCAGAATGGGGCTGGACTGGCGGTGGGCGGAGTATTAACGAAAGAAACCAACAGTTAGAGGATTCAGAAATGCCTCACCCATCATGGGAAGAAATTGATGTCCGAAAACCTGCAATCTGATGCCGAAATGCCTCCCCATCCTAGATTCCTACGCATAATCTGATTCCTAAATATTGCAGTTGTATCGATTAGCATGAGTTATGAGTAAGTGTAAGTCCCTGGAAAATTCTATCTAAGTATCGTAAAAAGGTGTGCATGCATATCCCATTCTGATAAGAAATACATGTAAGCATTACCAGCTGACCAATGATCGGTATGGCATCCTCGCACATTCCTGATGTCATATTGACGTCATTCCTTCGGGTGAATATATCTGAATCTTAATTCTTAATAAGGAAAATATGTCGTATAATTAGTGTGTAGATGAGCTGAGGCACTGTGTTGACGGGGTGCTAGAGAGGTGATGTAAATGAGCTCACTGATGACCCACAAGTATAGGGGGTGTATCGTAGTACTTTCGATAAATAAGAGTGTCGAACCCAACGAGGAGCAGAAGGTGTTGACAAGAAGTTTCGATGAAGGATTCACTGTAAATGCTCGGACAAGTATTCAGGGGTTTTGATATAGCAGATAAATAAAGTACGAGTAAGTAAAATGCGAGAGAAATAATTGCAGCGAGTGGCCCATCCTTTTTAGCACAAAGGACAAGCCGGTTTGTTTACTTATAATGACCAAACGTTCTTGAGGACACACGGGGATTTTAGTCTAGTGCTTTCGCTTCATACTGATTAATCTTCATTGTTTTGATAAGTGTTGTGTGGGTGAACCTATGCTAATGCAACACCCTTCCTAGGACTAATACATACTTGTGATTATACCCCTTGCAAGCATCCGCAAATACAAGAAAGTAATTAAGATAAATCTAACCACAACCTTAAACTCTGAGATCCTGCTATCCCTCCTGCACCGATATACTAACGGGGGTTTAGGTTTCTGTCACTCCGGCAACCCCACAATTAGCAAACGAATACAAGATGTACTCCCCTAGGCCCATAAAGGTGAAGTATCATGTAGTCGACGTTCACATGACACCACTAGAAGAGTAACACCACAACTTAAATATCATAACATTGAATATTACTCAACCACAATTCACTACTAACATTTAGACTTCACCCATGTCCTCAAGAACTAAACGAACTACTCACGAGACATCATATGGAACATGATCAGAGGTGATATGATGATGAATAACAATCTGAACATAAACCTTGGTTCAATGGTTTCACTCAATAGCATCAATAACAAGTAGAAATCAATACCGGGAGAGTTTCCCCTATCAAACAATCAAGATCCAACCCTAATTGTTACAGCGGTGACGAGGTGCAGCGGTGGAGATGGCGGTGATGATGATGAAGATGATGGTGATGATGATGGAGATGATGTCCAGCTCGATGACGATGGCGATGGCGTCGATTTCTCCGGGAGGGAATTTCCCCGGCGGATTCCTGCCCGCCGGAGAGCTCTTTTCTCTCTGGTGTCTCTCCGCCCCGCAGAGGCGGCTCTGTCTATTCTCCGTAACTCCACTTGCCTTAGGTTTTCGGGGTGAAGAAGTACGCGAAGGAGAGGAGGCCGAGGGCTGTGGGCCCCCTCCCCACATGGCGGCGCGGCCAGGCCAGGCCCGCGCCGGCCTATGGGGGGGCCATGGTGGCTCCTCCCCCCTCCTTTTGGCTCCCTTCGTCTTCTGGAAAAATAGGATTTTTCGTATAATTTCCGTCAATTGTTGATCTTCAGAAATATGGTGTCCTGACGGTGCTTTTTCCAGCAGAATCCTGACTCCGGTGAATAATTCTCCAATGATCATGAAACATGCAAAATAGATGAAATAACATAAGTATCATCTCTAAATATGAAATATATCAATGAATAACATCAAATTATGATATAAAATAGTGATGCAAAATGGACGTATCAACCCCCCAAGCTTAGACCTCGCTTGTCCCCAAGCGAAACTGAGCTCAATAAACAAGACCACATGTTTATGGAGTGAAGAGTCGATAAATAAAATACGGACAAGAAGCATCATATTGATTCACACAAGACATTCTAGTAAACATTCTCTTCATATAACTCAACTTGAAATAAGTAAAGAGAAATCACAAATAGAGGTGCATAGGAAATCATAAGCGGTTATGGCAAACTTTGTTCTTGGTCAGAGAACTACTAACGGATTGCACTTATCTTCTAAGCAAAGCTTTCATATCAGATTTATATGGCAGGGCTTTCATCCTTAATCATAACAATCTCCTCATAATCATTGATAACTTTCAAAGTCATATTCATTCAGATAAAATTTGTACTAAACAAGAAAGCATAAAAGACATGATTAACTAGATCATAGTATAAATGGTTGGTTCACAACAACTCAATTGCCACTACAAGAAAAGTTCTGATAGACAACGTCCCAAAATCGTCAACTAAGGGGCATTTTTCGTCGCCTATGGGCCTAACCCGACGATATGGGTTCCGTTGTCGAAACTGCGTCAGGCAAAGTCCAACGACGATTTTTTCGGTCTGTCGCGCTTGGCGCCCTTCCGCTGGAAAATCGGACCGTTGCGGAAGTGTTTTCGGGAGCCCGTTGACCGACGTCGCAAACCGACACGTGGCGTACGCCGTTAACCGTTAAACCGTTAACCACGAAACCCCGTGGTAGATGGTAGGTCCACACGAGGCGCCACGTCTTAAGCGGGTCGCCGATGACATAGTTTGACCGGTCAACTATATAGCCGGGCTGGTCCATTAGTTACGTGGGCCGGCCTAACCTCTAAGGTTGATTGGTCAAAACTTAAATGGGCCCATTTAATGTGGGTCCACCTTACAAACCTGGCCCTGAGCTGCTGGGCCAAAACACAGTGGGTCCCACTTTCCCGTTAAAAGGCCGCCCATTTAGTTTGTAGGGTCCACCGTATAGCAAGTGGGGCCCAACAAGCTAGTGGGTCGGCCAAACACAGTGGGTCCCACTTTCCCGTTAAAAGGCGCCCATTTAGTTTGTGTGGTCCACCGTATAGCAAGTGGGCCGGCCCAACAAGCTAGTGGGTCGGCCAAAACACGGGGTCCCACTTTCCGGTTAAAGGATCGCCCATTTAGTTTGTGGGGTCCACCATATAGCAAGGGCCGGCCCAACAAGATAGTGGGCCGGCCAAAACACAGTGGGTCCCACTTTCTGTTAAAGCCGGCCCATTTAGTATGTGGGGCCCACCATAGCAAGTGGGCCGGCCCACAAGATAGTGGGCCGGGCCAAAAACACAGGTGGGTCCCACATTCCCTGGCCGGCCCATTTAGTATGTGGGCCCACCATATAGCAAGGGGCTACCACCAAGATAGTGGGCCGGCCAAAACACAGGGTCCCACATTTCGTTAATGGGCCGGCCCATTTGGTATGTGGGTCCACCATAAAAGTGGGCCGCCAACAAAATAGTGGGTCGCCAAAAACACCGGGCCCACCTTCCACTTAAAGGGCCGGCCCATTTACCATGTGGGACCACCATAGAGCAAGGGCCGGCCTAACAAGAGATAGCGGGTGCCCAATAAGAGTGGGCCCCACTTTCCCAAAGCCGGCCCAACTAGTATGTGGGTCCACCATATAGCAAGTGGGCCGGCCCAACAAGATAGCGGGTCGGCCAAAAACATGGTGGGTCCCACTTTCCTCTTAAAGGGCCGGCCCATTTATTATGTGGGGTCCCCCAAAGCAAATGGGCTGGCCCAATAATTAGTGGGCCGCCCAGTAGTTAGTGGGGTCCACCTTAAAGCAAGTGGGCCAGCCCAATTAGTGTGTGGGGTCCACTCAGAATCAAATGGGCTGGCCCAAGAAGTAAGTGGCCAGCCGTTTAGTTGTTGTTTATATGCCGGCATAATATGCGCTTTAGGATTTTGCGGCGCACATATGTGATTTCGCTTAATTGGGCCGTTTAAGGGATGGGAATTCGTGATTTAGATACTGAGAATATTTCGATTGATTTGTCTGATAGCCTCACTTACCACAAGCACCAAAGAAAAAATGCGCGAAAGAACTATAAAAACTAACTAAATATTACATCAGCTGCAAGGCATTGAAAAAATATTACAGAACCCAGAGAAATTGAATGGTAATTAAACCTAGCAATACAATGAAGGGATCCGGCAATCTTTTAAGTTGTCCATGCAGCACCTATATCTGAAACAAAGACATTACAAGTTAAGACAACAACAATGGAAAGGCAAAGACACTACAATATTGTTTGGCAAAGAATTTGGAACTCATCATTTCGTCGTTATAACAAGATCATTGTAATGCGCACAATAAGCAAACAAAGAGTGCATGCCGCATACCAACAGCCAATATAACAGAGCATGTTAGAATGAAACAACAGACTTACTACTGTCGAGTCCCATGCAAACCAACATGTTCAGGGAGTACAAAATTGGCATGAACAACATAGTAGCAGGCTATAAATTTTGTAACAACGACTGAGCAAGATGAAGTTATGATGGCTACATCTACAGAGCAGGGAATGTAAACCAAAAATAGAAGTTACGATGGCAAAAGCTAAAGAGGAGGGAATGTGAACCAACATGTGCCAAGTGCAATTACTTCATTTTGGCCGTGAACTAAATAATACTCCTGAACTTATAGTGAAGGGGATGCAAATCAAGATGTTTCGGGATATAAACTTGTAATGAGCAACACATGGAGGATAGTTAATGCTGGAGCTTAGGATGGACCAGATACAGAATATAGTGGGATCACCTGTGAACTTGTATAAGAGGGAATGCAAACCAATATGTTCAGCTTTCCATATGTGAGCGTCATGCCAAGTCAGAGAAACAAGTCAATAATGCAGCTTTTGAAGAACAAGATGGCACGCAAAATTATTATCTAGTAGTATGACAAGTTTATTTGTACTACATGCTAGATAGCAGAGTGATAGCATGCCAAACTAAGTCCTTACTTTGTTAGCTTACAATGAACTAGATACAAAACAATGGCATCACCTGTAGTACAGGGAATGCAAGCCAACATGTTCATGGAGTAAAAAATTGGCACAAACAACATAGTAGCAGGCCATAATTTTTGTAACAACGACTGAGCAAGATAAAGTTATGATGGCTAGATCTACAGAGCAGGGAATGTAAACCAAATATAGAAGTTACGATGCCAAAAGCTATAGAGCAGGGAATGCGAACCAACATGTGCAATTACTTAAAATTGGCCATGAACTAAATAATAGCAGGATGTTACTATAATACCTACAGTATAATTTTTGTAACAACGACTGAGCAAGATAGAAGTTATGATGGCTACATCTACAGAGCAGGGAATGCAAACCAAAATGTTCAATCGCTTAAAGTTAGCAATGAAGTAGAAAATAGCAACGTGTTACGGTCATAGCTAGGAATGAACTAAAAGAGCTTCAGACAAACAAGCATCTGAACCCAGAACATGGCGCTAAAACAAGGGACTTACATTAGGAGAAGCACTCTGTGGGAGTCACAACAGATCTTCCTGGGGTTGATAGATCCGGTGATGAAGTACGCTACATGTGCTACTTGGGGTTGGAGAGACGGCCATTACACTTCATGATTACTCATCTCATCTGCAAAAACGTAACGGCGCGTCGTTAGCACAAATAGGTTCCCCCAAGATTAAACAAGAACTTGCAGGCAAGCAATAGAAAAGCGACAGTAGAAGAGTTTAGATCATGCACGGCGCCGGTGAAGCAGATCCGGTTCATGCACAGCGGTGTCGGTGAGCAAGATCCGATGCGGTGGACGACGGATCCGGCGAAGCGGCTCCGGCGGGGTGGACGATGCCGCAGCTGAAGCGACTGCGGTAGACTGCTGGATGAGCATATGGTTTCGAGGTTCGGCGGGGATGATCCGGTCCGGTTGATGACGGCGTCGATGAAGCGGCTCCGGCAGGCAGCCGGATGACGAGGATCGCGAGGGCTCGGGTAGGCCAGGGAAGTCCGGCGGGGATGTTCCGGTGCGGTGGTCGTGGAGGTGGTAGAGAGAGGGACTTGAGAAGTTCCGGTGGGTGGTCTCAGATGAGAGACTGAGGGAAATGAATTTTTTTGGGAGGGTATCCGGGCTAGGGAGGTGGTGATCCAAAAAATGACGGCCAGACCCCCCCACCAACCGACTTTGCTGTCATCTCCACAGGGGTAGAATCGGAATTTGGAAGCGTGTGAAATTTTTGTATTTTGTGGGCGGGAAGTTTTGCCGCTATGAGATTTTGAATTTCGCTAAGGTACAAGTATAATGATAAAAAATTGTGAGACCGTACTAGTACCTCTGTTCAAGGCCGACTGTAAAATCAAATCATCATCAAGTTGAACATCGGTTACTACCATGATCATCATCGGACACAGATCTGGTGACATGCACCTGAAATTGGTGCATTCGTTGCAAAGTATAATGCTAAAAAAATTAGTGACCGTACTAGTACTTCTGTTCAAGCCCGAGTGCAACATCAAATCATCATCACGTTGAAAATTTGTTACCATGATCATGATCTATCTCTAAATTTGGCGCATCCGCTAAATCTGGCAAACTATAATGATAAAGAAATTGTGAGACAGTAGTAGTACTTCTGTTCATGGTCGAGTGCAACATCAAATCATCATCACGTTTAAAATTTGTTACCATGATCATGATCTACCTCTGAAAATGGGCGCATCCGCTAAAACTTGCAAAGTATAATGATACAAAATTGTGAGACCGTACTAGGACTTATGTTCAAGGTCGAGTGCAACATCAAATCATCATTACATTGAAAAGTGTGTTACCATGATCATGATCTATCTCTGAATTTGGCGCATCCGCTAAATCTCGCAAAGTATAATGATAAAGAATTTGTGAGACAGTAGTAGTACTTCTGTTCAAGCCCGAGTGCAACATCAAATCATCATCACGTTGAAAATTTGTTACCATGATCATGATCTATCTCTGAATTTGGCGCATCCGCGCTAAATGTTGCAAAGTATAATGATTAAAAAAATTGTGAGACCGTACTAGTACTTATGTTCAAGGTCGAGTGCAACATCAAATCATCATCACGGTGAAATTTGTTACAACGATCATGACATATCTCTTAAATTGGCGCATCCGCTAAATCTTGCATGTGGCGCATCTCAGTGCGGAGCAACAGGCCGGTGCTATCAAGGTTGAGGCGTCAGTAGCGTCATCGGGCTCTCCTCTTTTGATAGATCTTCTACATGGCGCGGCGCACCGCCCGTCGAGAAGCAGTCACATGTGATACCGAGGTGGAGACGTCGCCGGCATCCTCGAGGCGCGGCCGCCCTTCTATGAGCCAGCGTCGACTCAAGGTATATATGAATCCATGCGTTGTCGCGCCCCTTCTTCCGATGAAGTGGGGTGCCTTAGATTTATTGTTCTTCTCTTACGATTATTTCGAGCCGAACATGTGTGCTCTTTCTCTGAATATATTGCTTGAAAAGCTAACCAAGTTAATTAAATTCACTTCGTTCTTAATCTTGCGTGCTAATTCTGTTATTTTTGCTGGCAGTGGTGCGCGCAAGGAGATTTATTTGTGGGTGTGCTGAGCTGTTAGGCCTAAGTCGAAATCCTCAGCTTAACGAGGCCTCAGCTTAACACATAAAAAAGGTGTTCAATCTCGCCCACAATGTCCTTTTCTTTCCTCTTCCTTTATTGGAACTTGTTTTGCAGACAAGGAAAGTGGCACGTGTAATGTGAGTAAAACCCTCTTAGCCAAAATCAGCTACAAGCAAGATTTTCTGTATTGTAGATGCCCCAATTGACTCTAATCCCCAATGTAGTCTTTTTTTTATGTCAGTATAGACTTCTTTACATGGCATGCATTTGCCTAATGAGCAGCATTGTATTGCCATTCTAGCCAACCTGATCGATATGTCAAGCTTCATGCACGAGATGCCATGTTTAATTTACTCCCTCACTCCGATCCATATTTCTTGGTGTAAAATGAATGTGAATCGAAGGGAGTACTTTTCTTAGATACTAGTAGTACTATACCATTTCAAAAAAAAATACTAGTACTACTACATCACAAATGCATCAAAAGAGTACTACCATCACAAGACCACCACGGTTGTACTAGTAGAGTTTAATACTGAACTTCCAAAGGGAATAAGATTACACATATGAACTTTAAACAGGACCAGGAGCATGAGGGCCAGCAGCAGGGGCGTTGACTGGGAACAAGCCAGGCAAGACGTAATTCTGGAGGAAGAGGCCATATGCTGCGTGCTTGGCCTTGGTTGCAGGGCGGTGCTTCCCCGATGTACTTAGGCCTACACCCGTCGCATGCTGGATCAGGCTGCGGATGTCCTTCTGGAGGATTTTGCCACAGAATGGGCAAAATAGCTCCCCGCGCTTGCGGAAACGAATTTCACCACCCTTCAGCCGCTTCAGAACGTAGCGGCTCTTCTGGTCCCTGCGCTCCTTGTTGTCGTCCATGTCATCAGAATATTCCTGTGAATTATAAAGTACATAATAATCAGGTGCTTAATGACAGATCGAATAAATACTGCACTATCATAAGCAAACCTTAGAAACCCTAAAATTAAATGTGTAGAACAAGTAAATGGCAGAAGAAATCATACTAAATCACGAGAAAACCCTATGAACAGCAATGAACATAAGCCACAACAATTGCAAGTCCACTAAGTATGAACACATAAATTAATTATATGACAAATCAAGCCAACTACATGGCAGATTAGTCGAAATTAAACTAGAATCTGACCGTACGAACCGTAGAATCAAGTACGTCTACAAGAACAAGGTAGGAGATCAAATCAATCAAGAACCAGGTTCGTGCAAACCACGTGAACAGTAATATGACACAAAAAGGATCGGGACAGTTTCGGTAAAAGAGCAGTACCTCCTCGTCGTCACCCTCGACATCCTCCTGGAACTGAACGTTTGGGCCGAAATCGTCGAAGGGGTCGAGGTCCGCGTCCAGCACCGGGTCGAGGAAGACCTCGCCGTGGTGGCCTGCAACGCCTTGCAGATCTTCGGCGGGAGCAACGGCGTTGCTATCCACCTTCTCCTCGACGGCCAGGACGCCCGTTTCGACCGAGGTCGAAGAATCAGACAAGCAGAGGAGACGAGCGGCCTGGGTACCCGGTGAAGCCTCACCCGCCGCGACGGCCACTACCGCAGAGGCATCCTCTGCGCGAGCGGCCGCCGATTGCTCCGCCTCGTACGCAAGACCTGTCTTCATGCTGCTGCGGTTGGAAACGAGGAAGTCGATGCCTCGGAGGTGCGGTGAGTTGATGGGAGGGGAGAGGACGAGCTCGCGAGAGACGATGAGGCCGATTATTTTATAGCCTCTGACTCTCTGTATCAGAATGGCATTAGTTGTGGACGCGAGAGACGATGAGGCCGATTAGTTGTGGACGCGTGAAGTCGTGCATGTACTCGATTCTCACGTATACCAATACTTCCAAACGTCATAAGTAATTCACAATCATTCAGAATAATATGAGACCTTAACATTTTATTGTTTGTGTCAGATATTGTCCATGAAAAATAACATCCTTCAAAAAATAAATCCCCTATGCCAATCCGGTCATGCCCGTCTACTCCAACTAGCTTCCTCGAGTAATTTGTCACCTTACATTCTTAAAATGAACCAAAATTTGGCACAGGGGCATCACATGGAAAATGATGTTACCATTCTCTCTTCCCATTTTTGTTTGAATTTTTCAAAATTGTCATGCCCTAACGGAAAAAATGTATGTTCCTTCTATGAAGCATGTATCAGAATGGCATTACCAAAACCTGGGGGTGGCGGGGCACATGGTGGTGTGATGATACATCACATTTGGACCACACAACACAATTTGGACCAACCAAAAAAATTCAACCACCCTACACAAACCCTGGTCAAAACTAGTTTGACCAATATTACAAAAGTTGTACATAATTCAGAAACAGTCAGAAATATACGAAGCATTCAGGAGTCAATACTGAAGACAAAGCAATTATGCCAAAAGACGAAGGCAGAGGAGGAACAGGTCTTGCTATATTGCACAACAAAGCCAAATTCAACTTTTCATCGATTCCAAAATTCTGGCTGCAATTAGCACACCCTGGTCTCCTGATGTCGCAATAGTTGGCTGCTGGGAGCGGAGACACTCGACTTCCTTCTTCAACTTATCGCACTCTGTGCGAACTTTCAAGTACTTCGTCTCGAAATATTGCGCATGTTCAGCATGCAACTCCACTTCCTGTTGAAAACTTTCACAGTCACAGTTGCAATCACACTGACCAGCCTTGTCAGTGACCACACTCATCGGTGGCTGGGCGCGTAGTTCCTCGACTTCCTTCTTCAACTTCTCACACTCCGCGAGAACGTCTGAGTACCGTTTATCAAAAGAAGATTGCATGGAACGGGCATTCTCCTTCGATATGGCACGATTTAAAATGCACCTGCCCACGAGGTGGCGGATTTTCTTATGAAGGATGATGTTGTGGCCCTTGATCTGGTCCAGTTTCGCGGAGAATCGTGTTATCACATCCTGCATTGCAAATTCAACAGCAATGAAGTATGCAGAGTGCAGATGAGGGGGGAGAAATAAACAAATGGAGTGCCAACCTCTTCAATATGCCTGAGAGCTGCAAAGTCCTTGTCCATAGGAACCTCTTCAACGATGGAACCGCCATCCCTGGAAGAAAGACATTTAAGTAGTTGGATCTGGCAGCCAGCAAGGAGGCGATGAAACTGCGGCACGGCAATGGAAACATACACGGCCGAAGATGCACACACGCGCACTGGCTGCTCCTCTCCCGGAGACTGGGCATTCGTCTCTGATTCTGCATTCATGATACCAAACCTATGCAAGAGTTTGAGGTTTCTGTTCTGAAGGGTGGTGTTGTGGCCCTTTAATCTCATAATCCCTTCCTGCATGGAAAAATTCACCAGGAACGAATCAGGGATCCTTTTTCATTCACAGGATATGAAAATCATAAGATTAGGAAAAGCATAGGATTTTGTATACATTACAGAGGGTGTATGCGCTATTTTATGGGCTATTTGGAATGTACAAAATGAAGTCGAGTTTAATAAACCCAAATCTCATCCCTTCTTGCAGGTTATCCCTATGATTATTCACTAGATCCGTATGTTTCTTATCTCCAGCCCGAGGATCAGCAGGATATCATGGAGTCTGGGTGCAACTGACTAGAGACAGCCGCACGGGATTTTTACAGCCAGGGTGGCTGGCAGTTTCCTCATAGAATTACTTACTGATGTGTTTTTGCCTTTTTGGCACCCGCTGTTTTCTATGTTTCGTTGGTGGATCTTTGTGTCGACTCTAGCTGATCCGTGAGAAGTTGTCATAATTTGTGTATGAACTGAAGAAAGCAATAAAGCAGCCATATACATCATTTTGATGCAGAGGCTGTGATATGTCCCCCATTTCGAAAAAAGGAACAAACATAGGATATATTTCTATAAATCAAACAACTAATGTAGGAAAAAAAACCATAGGATCTAAATGCTACACAATTCTTATAGAAGTCCTACGAATTAAAGAAGCCCTCATGCAGTACGGAGATGAAGAGGAAGAAAAAAAAGCAATGGATATATATTATATAGTGCATACATTATTAATGCTCTTGAGAGCTAACAAGTGCTCATCAAACAACGGGTCCTCGATAGCTAAGTACGAAGTGGATCCTGCGGTAGAAAGCACGAGCCTGGAACCGTCGGCCCTGGAAGATGATAGCCGGTTTAGTTGGCACCGCCTGCCAGCAAGGACTCAACGAAAATCCGGCATGGCGATGGAAACATACCCAGGAGCTTCGTACCCACCAGGTTGGCGAGAAACGAGCGATTTCTCAACTTGGGTAGGAATGGCGCTGAAACCAGCCGCCATGGAAGAAAGACGGTTAAATTGTTTGATCCGCTAGCCAGCCAGAAGGCAGAGAAACTTCGGCATGGCGATGGAAACATACCGGGGAGCTTCGTACCCACCATCTTGGCGAAACACGGTCGATTTCTCGGCATCGGTAGGAAGGGCGACACTTGAACGGGCGGCCCTGGAAGAAAGACGGTCAAATAGCTGGTTCTCCCGGGTAAAAAAATAGTTGGATCTGTTTGCCTTGCTGTAATCTGCGTTCATGGGGGCAAAGAAAGCACATGGCGATAAAAACCTACCAGGACTCTTGCTGGATTACTCTGCCCTGACCCAACAAGCCCGAAGCAGACTGAGCTTGCGATGGAAGCGCAGACTGAGCTTGCGATGGAAGCGCAGACATGCCTGTCCGCCGGCGCCGCTGGTACACTTTCAAAGTCGGAGTTTGCAGGACTTTCAGCGGGATGGATTTCACCGCGGATTTAGTCTCAGACAACAACGCCTCCTTCCTCTTCTTACACTTCTTCATGTTCTTCTTAGACAACTTGTTGAACGATGGATGAATCGCTGGAGGAAGAAGGAAGGGACAAGCAGGTGGGGATAGAAGGGGTCGGTGTAGAGCTCTCCGGGGAGGGTTCCCCGGGGAGGAGGATGAAAACTGGAACGAACAGGACAGGGATGGGACTGGGCAATCTTGTCCGTCCATCCAAAATCAAAGGGCGGGAGCACATAAGACTTTGGGCCATTGACAGGCTGGTCCTGCCACAGGCGGACCCCAAGTTTCAGCGATTCAATGTCAGTGAAAAGATGGGCAATGTAAAAGAATCTTGTTCGGGGTCGGCCGCGGAAGCCAAATCTCTGTGTCCCAAAGTCTACTAGTAGTCTACTCCTATATAGGTATAGCTGCATAGCCATCATACCATTGCATTGATCGAGCTGTACGCCTTTACCACTCTGATTCAGGTACAAAATATTAGTGTTCTCTTGTCAAATCAAAGGCCATGTCAGTTTGACGAAATGGACGTTCTTTAACTCACAAACTACTCCAAGGACATCATTTACGGACTACTGAAGCCATGTACATAATTTCTGGATCGATTTAGTAATTTGCTACAACTGTAATATTATTTCCAATTTTCAGCAATTTATTTGAATTTTAGGATTTTACTTATAAATTTCGCTAATTGACATGTGTAGGAAAGATAGAAAACAACTAGTGTATGCATGACCAATTAATCTGACTAAATAAATCTTATAGTGGCCACTTTGCATCACTCAAACTGAGAGGGCATGTTAGATTCATATGATAGAATAATGGAGAATCGCTATGACATATGCCTCCTTGAATCCTACGGGAAAGAAATCTACATGAATTGGTAGAGCTAGGTGTGTGATGGTATCATCGGAAAGACAAAGGAAATTTCTATAGAGATTGAGAGTGCATAGCATAGTTGTCACAGATGCATATGAATTTTTCCAAGAGGTCTAACCTCTTATTAGAAATCCTATAGGGTTGTACTAGTATAAGAAAACAATACATAGAAATTTTGGAGGATTCAATTCTTCAAATCAAACAAGCTATATAGGGGGAAAATCATATCCTTTGATTCGTACAATTTGTATAGGAGTTATGTAGGATTTGACTATAGGAGTTATGTAGGATTTGACTATAGGATTTGAATATTTGTACGGTTGTGTAATATTTTTACCCAGATCAATTCACATACCACCGGTTATGTATTTTTTTGGGCTATAAAAATAGGAGGTGTGGTATATTTGATGTGTGTAGAGATAATCTCACCATCTTATAGCCACCCCTAACATTTCGAGCAAACAAAAAAAATCTATACCACTACCCACCTCTCGTCCTACACTCAATTCCTACACAACCAAACAACAAAAATTGGCTATCCTAGCCAGGTGGTTGGGGATACTCTCATCCCATAAACCTATCCCCTAAACCAAACAACCCCTAATATGGAGGGAAGGAAAACCTAGTATCTGATACTGTACAAAAACACATAAAGCAATCTGGAACCGTCCACATAGAATCAACGGGCCAGAGCAGATGCCTTCTTTGGGAAGGGTCTTGCGCGGAAGCCAAGGAATCCTCTGCGTCGACAATCTGGTGTAGCAGTAAAATAGACCATCATAGCGGAACATTGATGGAGTCACTACAATGCGTCCGAATCCGGGTATAGTCTTGTCATATCAATGGCCATGTCAGTTTCTCCAGATATAATCTATCCGTTAGCTAGTACTACTACTCTAGAGGCTGACGCCACATGCAGAAGTTGTACAGTACTACGACTACTATCGAGTATCGACTAGTCCGATCACGTCCAGGTCGCAACTACTCAAAAATGGCCGTAAAGAAAATGCAGAAGTAGGATGGGGCCACGACAAAAGACATACATCTATTTATGGACAGAGGTAGTATCATATCAGCATGCATTAGCATCTCATTTGCAACTAGTTGCACTCGCATCCTATTATCGGATATCACACTTCTGCACTTTTAAAAAATATGAAGAAAAACAAAACTGGGACACATATTATGTTGTGTATTGCTCCACAGGTCACAGATGAGTATGTAAAAAAAATTCTAGCTTGCACAAAAAAGACAAATGATATGTGAATAGTTAAGGAATATTATTCACTTTGGTCTTTTCTTTTTTCCACAGCTCACATATGGTCACCTTTTGAAACAAATGTTTAGATGTGCGAAAGATACAACATAACCCGTGACTATGATTTGAATTTACATTTTTTTACAAACTCGAAATGTGACATCCGACAATAAGATGAGGGATCAACTAGTTGCGAAATGTTTGCACTCCTGACCATGCATCTGAATCTATCTACTAGACTACTACAACAACATACAAAATGCACCAGTTTTGAACTAGAGATGTAACAGCAGTACTAACCGTTGGTTTCCAAAATCTAACGCTTGTGATTAGAGGGATTCGCGTCAAGAGATACCACAACAGCATACACTTCTTTCTAGAACCATCATGTAGCCATTATGTAGAAGAAGAAAAAAGCAGGGTCACACCAATATCACACGTCCCACTCGATAGTAAGAAAGGTTCCAAGTTATTGTTCCCATTTCTCAACTGGTCATACCTATTTCGATGGTGTAACCTACGTAGTATAAGTTATATATTAGTTGTATGGAAAGTTTGAGCAACATTTAGAACATAATTTTGTACTCCTAATTGGTCCAACATGCATGCTAAGATTGGGGTCTTCACCTTGAAACGGCGAGCGCCGAAAAGCGGGTCAAAATCGCCCAGATCCTCGAAGATATCTACAGGCGCAGCCGCTGTATGAGAGACGGAGTGGGAAACGAGTGGGGCGATGTATGAGAGACGGAGTGGGGGTGTAGTATGTACTATAGTAAGACGGCGAGACGGCGAGGTCAGAGTGATTAAGACTAGTCACAATGGGAAGTACGTAGTACGTAGTATCATACACTACTAGTTTGTGATACTACCTCCACAATGCATAGTATCATAATATGGTTCATACTTATGTCATATTTAAAGTTTTGTAGAATCTCAATGCAAATGTGTGTACATGATGTATTTGTCATGAAGTTTTCTAAGTTTTCTAGGTTTATGTGTTATAATACTACTCTCATATCTCACCTCATAATTGATGTGACACATTAGATTTTTGCCAACATGGCATGTATGATACTACTTACGAGCCTTAAAAGCACTTTTTTGTGATGTTGATCAAATTGTACTCTAAAATTGTCACTGGACAACAGGTCGGCCTATTGCAAACTTGTTTGAATGAGCTAAAATAGTTAGAAATCTAGAAAATTTGTCACTTCAATGAATTTTCATCCTATAACGTTTACTTAATTTGAAAAACGAATGGGGACGTTTGCCATAATGGGACAATCATTTCTACAAAAAAGAATAAGATGGAAAGTCTCGCAATGTTATTTATCATGACAACATTGACAATGTCACAACCGTGGGGTGATTAGGGAATCCACTCCGCTAGAAAAAACAAACTTATATAAGGCATGTGTGGCAATGCAGTTTGTCTACCTTATACACATATCTAGATGTGTAGCTATATATGGATTTTATTTTCCAACTTTAGATGATCAGTTTATAGTTCACCATTTAATTAGAATTCATAATTTTTGGGAATAAAATACTTGGAGGTACCCTGCAAGTGTGGTACCACAAACTAAGCCCAAACATGGGTCCCAATAGTACAACATAGCGCGCATAGGAAGTTTGAGCAAATTTGAAACCAACCAAATGAGGTAGAAACAAATCAGAAAAAAGTTGTGAAACATGTGCATGGAGCCATCACATGACATGTACTTACTACTAACAAGTAAAAAATATAAAACCCTATCATACATAGAGGTTTGGGGTGAAGAGTTATTATTCACACACATATAGAATAAATATGGACTGCTTTTGGCTTTCTACCCATTAATTTGAGCAAGCTTCATGCAGTGTCCACTTCAAACTTGACAACATTGGAACCATAGCTGCTTGAGTTCGCCTCGCTAGCCTCTTCCCATATGTAAGCTTAATTAATTGGTTACACTACGAAAACCACAATCAACTTCTGAATAATGCATGCATTGCCCCCCTTTTGCACATATGCAACTTTGCAAAGTAGGGATTTTTGGTTTACCACACATTAGTGTGTTGTTTTCTTTTTATTAGGACCCATGTTTGGTAGCCACATTTTTCCAAAGCCAAAGTGTGGTTAGCCAAAAAAAAAGCTAGTATGGCTAGCCACCAAATTGTGGCTTAAAATATTAAAGCCAAACTTTGTCAAAACTTTGTAAAAAAAAGTTGAGTCTATGACAAATGGACCATATATACATGCAATGAAGTGTGATAAGCCAAATTGTGGCAAAAACAAACACATGCCAAATAAACTATATGCATGGCTGCCAAATTTTGGCTTCTTGACAAATTGTGGCTAGGAACCAAACATGCCCTTGCTGGCCAAAGGGGTCCGAATATGTGTTTTGTTTATTCGCTATCATGTGCAGTACGTGTGTGCACAATACCACAAATCAAAATTTCACGGGTAGGCCAAACATGCATGCATGGTAGGCGAATCGCCATTTCGAAGGCTAATTTGTCAAACTAGCTTACCATGAAACCATCATGTGTACTCCAATTAATTAAGTTCGGATATGAATGGTGGTCATCAACCAAACTAAAAAGAATTCAAAATTTGGGATGATATAGGGATGTGCCCTATTGTTGTGGAATCAGAAAACATTAGCCAACGAAAATGTGGGTTGCATCCAAGTATAGTAGCTCACAAAGTCGATTGCCAAGAAGTTTTTGCCTAAATTTGAAATAAAGCCAAAATGAGGTTCAAACTTATTGAAATCAGCAAGCAAGGCAATCACGAAGTCACCAATTACTACTTTTATCTAGGAAAAATAACAAACATGATGGCATGCAAATATTCTTGAGAAGCAGAATCATTCTGTAAATATATATTTTTGGAACCATGCATGTTGGACATTGATTCGCTTCTTGCCACATGGGTGAGCTAGCTTGGTTACCGCAAGAACCATGCATGGCGAACTTTCGAATCATGACCCCTTTTTTAAGAGATCAATGAAAAACTTCTTATTTTCGACTATACTTTGCCAAATACAGTTTTTTTGGTTTTCCACATAAAGTCTTTTCATTTTTATTGGCCGAATTAAGGGGGGCAAAATTAAAAGGATGTATTTGTGAAGTGGCTACCGCGTGTATTGCGCACACTACCACCTATACAATTTTCACAAGAGGGTGACATGGTTGGATGGCCATGCATTTCCATGGTTTGTTGGATTATCTCATCATGTAGTATATAATAAATTAATTTTGTAAATATTTTTCAATTCAAGTATTAACGATGGTTATATTACAACTCAAATAAATTGGGAAAATACTGGGGTTCGCCTCCCTAGAATCAATCTTGCCCGTCCATTTCCTATCAACTGACTATAGGGAGTACTAGATTTAAATGGCGGTTGGAGTTAATTCCTCAACCTCATCGCAGTATTATTCCCATCTGTCCCCACTAAACAACCCCTGGCGGTTCGTTCTCCCCTGCATTTCGGCAAGTTCCAAAAAACCCCATTGTTTGCAGTTGCTCTCCCTCCCTCCCCCTCAATCCCTCCGATCAGTTCGACGTGCTTCAGCGCTGCCATGGCCGACGGCGGCCTGTTTACGCTAAAGAGGAGCGTCGTTCCCCATGGGACGACCAAGGTGAACGTGGTCTACACGAATGACCCTTCCGTTCTCGAGCACACCCTCAAGATGTACGAACAAAAGCTACTAGAGGACAGGTCCAGGTTCGTCGGCCTCGACCTAGAATACACTGCGGACCAAGTAAGTACCGCCGTCGTTCAGTTGGCCATGGACGACCACGTCCTGGTGTACCATTTCTGCAGGTATGTTCTTCACATGCCTTCCTTTATCCTTTTGTTTTTTAATATAGAAACTCTTCCTTTATCTTGGATCTGCTTTTTTATTTCGACATAGACTAGGTTCTAACTTGTATGAAAACACGAACAAACTAACTTGTATGAAAAATGTGGTCTGGAACGTAATATCCAACATACTTGTATAATTTTTTTGGATTGACCACGATATCTAGTTTCATGATTTTGGTACTCAAAATTTGCACAAATTTCATGTACTCATACTCACCGATAATCGGCATGGATGTCAAGATATTAACATATAGTAACTGAATCTTAACTTGACACTTAAATAATTAGATCATATAGTCGCAACAATAATTCATGTTATTTTGATGTGTATCACTGATGCAAAATCATTGTTTCACTGCAACAAGTATACAGTTTACTGGAAGAAAAATATGTGTACTATTTCAGCATATACGATCTTACAAGATTGATTTGTGTTAACATGCAGGAGTCCTGATAATCTGGCACTGCAAGAATTCCTTCAACATAAAGGAATTTGTTTCACAACTGTTGACATCAGGGGTGACTCTAGCAGGTTTGCTAGAGATGGCATTAAAATTCCTAAACATAATTGGATTGACATTCAGGATATGATCAATTTCAATGGTCCTGGCAATAGGACTGGCATGGGTGATTTGGCAGCCGCCATCATTGACCCATCTTACAAAGACATGAAGACCAAGTTCCCTACTAGCAGCCACGATCAATGGGAGTGCATGCCATTGCCTGAAGTAAACTTGAGGTATGCTGCGATTGATGGGTATGTCAGTTTTGAGTTGTACAGGCGACTCAAAAAAATCAATGATGGGCAGCGTCAAGCACAACCAATTCCAAGGGAAGTGGTTTGCCCGGATTGCAAGGAAGCGGCTAGGTTGGCCGCTCTTCCCCCTGCCTGGCGCGACGAGAAGAAGCAGTGTGTCGGGACAACCTACTGGGAATTTGTATCTTATT